>CM064544.1:11479320-12079320 GCA_032716605.1 Paralithodes platypus | reverse complement strand
ACGTCTTAAAACCCCCAGAGTGCCAGGTCCGTATATATATGGACTAGGGTCTTGTCACGCCCAGTGCCAGGTCCGTATATATACGGACTCGCCGAAAAAAAATCATAGCAGCGAAACGACTGCACCTATGGCTTTCATATTTCTACCACATGTACCCTTCTGGCTTCTTGCCACCACCAACACAACCCCCTCCACCCACCCACTCGCTGACTATCGGTCGCCTCACAAAGAAAAAAAAGGAAAATATGTGGCGGCGAAACGACTGAACCAATCGGTTCCATATTTGTGTGAAAAGTCCCCTACCCTTCTGTCGTCCCACCACCACACCCCCACCTCCCTCCCACCACCCACTTCCAGCGTATCCGTACGAAGAAAAGTAAAATAAGGAAAATCCGTGGTGGCGAAACTACCTCACCAATCGGCTTCATATTTGTAACACGAGTCAATTACCCTTCTACCTTCCCCCCACCATCCCCCAAATATGAAAACTAATGGGGTTAACCATGAGGAAGAAAGGGGACCAGAAAAACGACCCAAAAACAAAAATATATATATATATATATTTTTTTTAAGAGACAATGAACGGAGGAAGGAAAAACACAGATAAAACAAAAAGGTCCATGTGCCTAAGGGCATCCTCCATTCATAAAATGTTTGTAACAACTGGATTTAAACTTTTGTAGATTGTAAGTTTGTGGAAAGCAACTCGAGGGAAGTGAATTCCAAAGAGTAGTAGTTCTAGGGATAAATTAATTTTGTTAAGCAGAAGTTCTGCATTGTGGAGGAGAAAGTGTAAATTCATGGGCGCTCTCAGCTGCCCTAGTTCTACGGGGAAAGATGTGGAGAGGCGGCACAATTGAAGCAAATTCCTCGGAACAATTGCTGTGAAAATATCTGTAGAATAATGCAAGGGATGCAACGTTTCTTCGTATGGATAATGTAGGAAGGTCCTGTGTGATTGCAGGGTTATTGATTAATCTAATAGCTTTATTTTGAATTTTGTCCAACTGCCTCAATGCAACCACTCCACTTCCACTCCACAGAGGTGAACAGTAATCCATCTGAGAACGCACATGACTTTTATATATTACGGCCAACTGCTCGTCAGTGAAGAATTCTCGAACTCTGTACAGGACTCCCAGTTTTTTAGAGGCATTCTTAGCAATGCTTCGAACATAATGTGTCCAGCTCAAGTTAGTAGTTAATGTTACACCGAGAATGTCAATACTAGGGGAAGTGGGAATATTTTGCTCTGTACAGGGGCATAGTGCGCCCTTGTATTGAGTATTGTTCACATGTGTGGGGAGGTTCCTCTCACACCGCTCTCCTAGACAAAGTTGAAAGGAAGGCCTTTCGTATCATTAACTCCCGTCCACTCACCAACTCTCTGCAATCTCTCTCTCTCCGCCGCAATGTTGCATCTCTCTCGCTATTCTATCGCTACTATAATAATCAGTGTTCCTCAGAGCTATCCCAGTGCATACCACCTCCTTTACGTAGGGCACGTGGTACCCGTCTTGCAACTCAATCCCACCCTTACTCTGTGCAACTCTCCAACCCAAGAGTGAAACGTTACTCTCAAACTTTCTTCTACTCAACAGCTGAGCTCTGGAACTCTCTCCCAGAATCAGGCTTTCCCTCTTCCTATGACTTAAATTGCTTCAAACTCCGTGTGTCCAGGCATTTTGGCTCGAACGTCCCTTGATTTTGGCCCTGTCACTCTTTCAACTATGGGGGGGGGGGGGGGCAATCGCTATAGGCAGTTATGCCTTTTGCCTCCCTCAATCACATAGAAAAACAAAAAAATTGACATCATTAAAAAATATATGGGAGTCAGTGAGATTCTGTCGGTTAGAAAATTGAATGTACTTGGTTTTCTGTGCATTAAAGGAAACTAGATTCTTTTGTCCCCATTCATCAATTCTAGAAAGGTCCTGGTTCAGAGAAATTGCAGTGTTTATTTTTTAATTTATAAGATCGGGTTGGGTGAAGAAAATGGTAAATGTGAAGGAACTGTGGAGTGTTGAGTCATCTGCGTAGGAATGTATTGGATTATGAGTGGTAGATATGAGATCATTGATATGAATGAGGAACAAAGTTGGGGCCAAAACTGAGCCGAACGGATTATAGGCAAAGAGAGAGGGAGAGAAAGAAAAAAAAACCGAGGAGAGAGAGAAAGAGAAAACAGCGAGGTGGGCTCAATTAGGCTAAGCCGTAACGTAAACATTGAGCCCACCTCGCTGTTTTCTCTTTCTCTCCCTCCTTGTTTTTTTTTTCTTTCTCTCCCTCTCTCTTTGCCTATAATCCGTTCGGCCCCGTTCAGCCTACTGTTTTAAGACGTTTACCCCCATCCAGGTTTCAATATTTTCCTGGTGAGCGGTAGCGAGCCAACATATACTGTATATATTTTTGTTTTGAGAGCAAGCTAAATTTGTATATTCTTCGATAGAAAAATTTCTCCGGCGAAGCCGGATTTCTCCATATAATGCTGGTTCGCTATCGCTTGCCAGGAAGATATCGATACTTGGATGGGGATAAACGTCTTAAAACAGTTGGCTGAATGGGGCTGAATGGATACAAACCAGAGAAAGAGAGAAAAGGAGAGAAAGAGAAAACAAAAAAAGGTGAACCCCCTATGAGAGGTGCATAGAAAAAAGGGTTCATCAGGTTCACTATAGGCCTAATAATTTTGTTTACCCACCTCGCCGAAGGTGCTCTTTGGTATCTTCGATGTTCTCGGAACATCTGAGAGCATCGGTGAGCAGAGCATCGATGAGCATCCATGCAGCGTTGCAAAGTTTTTTTATTGAAACCCTCCGCGATGTCTCGCCGATGTCGCAGATGATCGCAGATACCCTCGCAGATCCTTCGGCGATGCTCGACAATGCTTGCGAGGGTAACCAATCCAATCCTCGTGAGTCCTCGTCCAAAATTTTGAACTGTCCGAACATTTGCGAAGGACCTGTCAATAAATAAATTCACTCATAGGCTACATCCTTCAATAAACCTGTAAGTCAACTTACCCTTCCAATACAAGTCGTCCTGATACAAGCGCTAAATAATCCAATCGTTATTGCTTCACAAAACTACTAAAATCCAAGGCGAATACGAAAATATAGCTGAACAGAATGCAACACACACCACTCAATCAACACTCCACACGGACAGAGAGAGACGTCAGGAGGGAGGCAAAACCCATAGGAGAATAGGTTAACAATGATCCAGGTAATCAAACAATATTTCTAACTACCACTTAACTCCAATAACATTTAACTAACTCCAACGACAATATCCCTTAATTTATCTACTAACTATCGAATCCGTAACACCAGAATATTAACTCATATTTTAACTAATCAACGTTTGAGTAATCATTTTAAAGACTAGGACATTCCGACATTCCGCTGTGATTAAAAGCTGCGGACTCGATGAGCAAAACCATAAGACACTTCCTACATTAACGAATACAAATAAAATGGCCTTTAACTATTGGTCCAGTCCACAGAAACACGTGATTGGATGACAAGCGCAGATCTCTTCATACAATATTTATATCCATTATGGGAATGTAATAATCTGTAACTGTGAATTAACGCAAGGGATAAACAAAGGTTAATATTTAGAGGAATATACATATATAATTATAATGTACTAATGGATTGGTGGGGGGTCATAATGAAGGGGTCAGTGTAAATAATAATCTTACATTTGGCAGTAGGGTGTTGCCATGTGTTCCTCTGTGCTTTCCCACCCCTCCCACCTCACCGTCGCCTATTGTACGTCCACTCCTTCCCTCTCCTTCACCTATCCTCCTTTCTCTCTCTTTTAATTAACAGGCAGTACGGGATGGGTAACCGATATGGGTGGGAGGGCGATACCGTGGGTGGGAAGGTAGGAGAGAGAGAGAGAGAGAGAATGGGAGAACATGGACAAGGGAAGCAAACGGCGAGCATGGGAAGGAGGACGCGAGTATGGGTGAGATGATTCCAACATTAGTGATGAGAGAGAGAGAGAGAGAGAGACAGAGAGAGAGAACAAAATTAGCATGCTATCACGTGTTGCAAAAATCCTCCCAAATAACCATCATTATATGAGTCAACTCACAAATACTCCATTAATCTCTACATCAATCTTTAAATTAACTTACTCTTTTTATATAACTGACACCAGTGCCATATAAGCTAATTTGACCACTTGCGAGTTTCAGGCTATAAGGAAGTTGGAGCCATATATATAAATTTAAAACAAAAATGCAATATTAATGTAGGTTTCTGATGGATAGGAAGTATGTTCAATTGGGTTTTGTGTGTTCGTATGTGCACTACAACCGTAATTTAGCTGGTCATTCTGCTAGATATCGATGTCAACAGCTCCAACTTCCTTATAGAAAGAAACTCGCAAGTGGTCAATTATACTTTTCAAAACGACTAAAATGCACGGTGAAGATTATAATAAAGCGAAAAACGCAACACACTCAGCGTTACCGAATCAAACCACAAAATTTTGCTAGATTCGTTATCAAAAGTCCCTAGATAAGCGCCGAAAATCGCTAGAATATTGTCAATCTCTAGATTATCGCTCAAAAAATGGCTCAGATATCCAGAATATCGCTAGAATTTGTGCCGCTAGATGTAAATATTTGCTGCTAGATTTAAGTAAATACCTGATCTAGAAATTCCGACAAAGTGGCTAAATTGGCAACGCTGCACACACTACTTCAAGACTCCTCGTGGAAAGATATATGAATGCCCCTTTCCCACTGGTGAGACAAATCACGATTTTCGTAGCCGACACCAATAAATTGGCACATTCGTGACATGTCTCAACACCTCTCATGAACAATCTTTGACTCTCAAGGACTTTCAAGGCCTCGCAAGGGCATTCGCAAATGTTCGGAGAGTTCAAAATTTTGGACGAGGACTTACGAGGATTGGTTACCCTCGCAAGCATCGTCGAGCATCGCCGAAGGATCTGCGAGGGTATCTGCGATCATCTGCGACATCGGCAAGACATCGCGGAGGGTTTCGCATAAAAAAAACTTTGCAATGCTGCATGGATGCTCACCGATGCTCTGCTCCCCGATGCTCTCAGATGTTCCGAGACCATCGACGATGCCAAAGAGCACCTTCGGCGAGGTGGGAGAGAAAGAAAAAAAAAAACGAGGAGGGAGAGAAAGAGAAAACAGCAAGGTGGGCTCAATGTTTACATTACGTTACTGCTTAGCCTAATTGAGCCCACCTCGCTGTTTTCTCTTTCTCTCCCTCCTTTTCTTTCTCTCCGTCTCTCTTTGCCTATAATCCGTTCGCCCCGTTCAGCCTACTGTTTTAAGATGTTTACCCCCATCCAGGTTTCAATATTTTCCTGGTGAGCGGTAGCGAGCCAACATATATATATTTTTGTTTTTGGGTCGTTTTTCTGGTCCCCTTTCTTCCTCATGGTTAACCCCATTAGTTTTTATATTTAGGGGATGGTGGGGGGAAGGTAGAAGGGTAATTGACTCGTGTTACAATTATGAAGCCGATTGGTGAGGTAGTTTCGCCACCACGGATTTTCCTTTTTTTCCTTTTCTTCGTACGGATACGCTGGAAGTGGGTGGTGGGAGGGAGGTAGGGGTGTGGTGGGGGGACGACAGAAGGGTAGGGGACTTGTCACACAAATATGGAACCGATTGGTTCAGTCGTTTCGCCGCCACATATTTTCCTTTTTTTTCCTTGTGAGGCGACCGATAGTCAGCGAGTGGGTGAGGGAGAGGGGGTTGTGTTGGTGGTGGCAAGAAGCCGGAAGGGTAAGGTACATGTGGTAGAAATATGAAAGCCATAGGTGCAGTCGTTTCGCTGCTACGATTTTTTTTCGGCGAGTCCGTATATATACCGACCTGGCACTGGGCGTGACAAGACCCTAGTCCGTATATATACGGACCTGGCACTCTGGGGGTTTCAAGACGTTTACCCCCATCCAGGTTTCAATACGCCGAACCATCGCATGAATCGCCGAAGACGTCGCAGAACATACGGCGAGTTTTGTTTCATCCTCGCATGATTTCGCAAGATATTTTTGAAAATGTGACATGCCTCGCAGAGGTCATCGGCGAAACATCGCTCACTTCGCCGATAACGTCGCAGAAGGTCGGCGATTGCGTCGCCGACATCGGCGACATCTTCGCTGAGTATAATTTGTCATCTGTTTGTAACGGTCAAAATCGTGAACGTCGCACGTATTCTTGCGAATTTGACAAAACTAAGTCATCGGCGACGAAAATCGTGACTTGTCTCACCAGTGGGAAAGGGGCATAATAGGTTTGTTAATCAAAAGTATTTGTTACAGAAGCTATTTTTTGTTTTGTATCTTTTTCTTCCTCTTAATGATTTACAAATCGGTCTCTGAAAAGTGTCTAGCATTTTACATACATCTGAGGCGAAGCAGCTACATATATATGCAAAGGCAAGATGGCAATGGCTGGTTGCAGCTTCATATGTCTCACTCCCAAGACTGGAACGAGACCTCACGGTCTTCACCTTGTTAAACGGTTGAACGTACAGGCTCTCAGCCTATGCCCGAGAGGGAGTAAGTTGGAATAAGTAAAATATACAATCTTTGGACGATCGTTATTAGGTAAAGATTTGCTGCCATCTTTTATATACCAATGGTAAGTCAGCGAGAGAGAGAGAGAGAAAGGGAGGGTGGAGGAAACGAAGGTATATGAAGTGTGAATGCAGGAAAAGGGAATACAGGAGAGAGAGAGAGAGAGAGAGAGAGAGAGAGAGAGAGAGAGAGAAGGATAGGTGGATGAGCGGGAGGGAGACGTGGTGTTGTGCATTAGTTAGTTAGGGTATCCATTAGGAGTTTCTAAGGTGTTTATGAAAATTATATTAAATCATAGCTACATTTAGATGATTTTATAAAGCTTAGGCAAGATATATTGTACTAAAAGGATTGAGATAGTCTGCAACCTTTTACTGAGTAAACGTGCTTCTTAGTTTGAATAAAATCATATAACAGTTTCAAGAATATAATGGACAAGATGACACCGGCACTGAATGGGTTAACCCTTACAGTAGGCTACTATAGGTAGCGCCAGCGAACTTGACAATAATCTTGACCCCTAAACTTCTTATAACTCGAAATGAATGAAAGCATTCGAACTGACAACTGACGACGTTTCTATAATTTGGGAAGCATCCACCAGGAAATAGGTGTGGATATTTACAGCCAGTTTGCTCTAGGCCCTTTTGAGTTACAGAGAGGTCAGGGATCAAGATTGTTGTCAAGTTCGTTAGCGCTACCTATAGTGACGTTGTTTTTGTTTGATTTTAGCTATAATTTTACGATGTTATGCAGCTGAGGAAAGATCTATGGTAGCTCAAAGGATTGAATGAGATAGTCTGTAGCCTTTTTATTGCTAGAGGTCCTCCCTGAGCCGAATAAAATCGTCCAATAGATGTCCAACCCGGTACTGGAGGGGTTAGCCTATAACTCTCGCCCCCCTCCCTTCTGCCCCTTTCCCACTGGTGAGACAAGTCACGATTTTCGTCGCCGACACCAATAAATTGGCACATTCGTGACATGTCTCAACACCTCTCATGAACAATCGTTTGACTCTCAAGGCATCGCAAGGGCCTTCGCAAATGTTCGCACAGTTCAAAATTTTGGACGAGGACTCACGAGGATTGGTTACCCTCGCAAGCATCGTCGAGCATCGCCGTAGGGATCTGCGAGGGTATCTGCGATTATCTGCGACATCGGCAAGACATCGCGGAGGGTTTCGCATAAAACAAACTTTGCAACTCTGCATGAATGCTCACCGATGCTCTCAGATGTTCCGAGAACATCGACGATGCCAAAGAGCACCTTCGGCGAGGTGGGAGAGAAAGAAAAAAAAACGAGGAGGGAGAGAAAGAGAAAACAGCGAGGTGGGCTCAATGTTTACGTTACAGCTTAGCATAATTGAGCCCACCTGCTGTTTTCTCTTTCTCTCCCTCCTCGTTTTGTTTTCTTTCTCTCCCTCTCTCTTTGCCTATAATCCGTTCGGCCCCATTCAGCCTACTGTTTTAAGACGTTTACCCCCATCCAGGTTTCAATATTTTCCTGGTGAGCGGTAGCGAGCCAACATATATATATTTTTGTTTTTGGGTCGTTTTTCTGGTCCCCTTTCTTCCTCATGGTTAACCCCATTAGTTTTCATATTTGGGGGATGGTGGGGGGAAGGTAGAAGGGTAATTGACTGGTGTTACACATATGAAGCCGATTGGTTAGGTAGTTTCGCCACCACGGATTTTCCTTTTTTCCTTTTCTTCGTACGGATATGCTGGAAGTGGGTGGTGGGAGGGAGGTGGGAGTGTGGTGGGGGGACGACTGAAGGGTAGGGGACTTGTCACACAAATATGGAACCGATTGGTTCAGTCGTTTCGCCGCCACATATTTTCCTTTTTTTTCTTTGTGAGGCGACCGATAGTCAGCGAGTGGGTGGGGGGAGGGCGTTGTGTTGGTGGTGGCAAGAAGCCAGAAGGGTAAGGTACAGTCTACGACAGAACTTGTTGTCATGGCCTGAGGCAATGTGTTAGTTCACTTATCTTTTAATAGATGGCCCTTTAATCGCTTCTAATAAAAGGGGGCGGGGTTAGTATAGAGGTTGGAAGGAGGAGGAGTCAAACGTGTGTGTGTGTGTTCTAGAACAGCACTCAGAATAACTTTATTTTAACATAACACACAGGCTATATTATTCGCCTGTATTATTAGCCGCCACACTAAGGGTTCAGTTCTCTGCAATTCATGCAGGAACTGGACCCACTTCACCTGTACAACACTTGCCTCCAAGAAACACTACACAAACACCTGGACCTGTTCCTCATGCCCCTCCCTCTCCCAGTCAAATCGCTCGCCTAAAACCCGTCCACCTCTCCTCCCCAACCCACCTAGCCTTCCCATATCATCCACTCCCCCCCCTAAAACCCGTCCACCTCTCCTCCCTAACCCACCTAACCTTCCCATACCATCCACATCCTCAACTCAACACACCACACCCCATCCTAATCCATTCCAACCCCCATCTCCTGCTCCCCAATCCCCACCCCCACCTCACCCATCCCAACCTCCAGCCCCTCCCTCACCCCCACCCCATCCTCGTGCAGCAGCACCCAACATACATTGTGCACATAACATTAACATTCTCCAATTGAACATAGATGGCATTAACACAAAGAAACACGAACTCTCACACTTCATCAAACAACACAACATACACATTGCCATCTTACAAGAAACAAAACTCCGCACATCACAAAAAACACCCACATTTCATAATTTCACCACCATCAGACAAGACCGGGCCATCGGCGGGGGCGGTGGACTCATCACCCTGGTACACAATGAAATATCATACATAGAAACCAGTGTACAAACCAAATCCCTCCTCCCCCCAAATGATAACACAACAGAAATACAATCAATTAAAATACGCACTGGCAACAAATCCAACATAACCATCATAAACACATACATCCCTCCCCAAACATCCCCTACAGTACCAAATGAATACAGACCACACTTACAACACATCACAAACACCCCTCACATCATCCTGGGTGGTGACTTCAACGCCAAGACGTCGGCCTGGTTTGTCGACAACCCCGACACAGACAGAGGGCTGGTACTACAAAACCAAACAGATAACCTCATCATCCTTAACGACATCCATCAACATACCCATATTCCTCACCAAGCCCTCTATAACCCATCATCTCCAGACATCACCTTTTGCTCCCCAGAACTCGCCCCCACAACATCCTGGAGGGTGGTCAGAACCTTAGGCTCTGACCACCTCCCGATCATTATCACCACCAAAACCAGACACCCCAGCTAGCCACAAACACACATACACCAATTATAAAAGAGCTAACTGGGAAGCATTTACAAATGAGACAGAACAACACTTCACAACTCTAAACAGTACACCCATCACTAACATCAACAATGCTGTACACATACTCAATAAAACTATCCAAAACGCTGACAAGAAACACATTCCAAGAGGTAACAGAAAAAGACACAACCCCAACTTCACACCAGAAATTCAAAACCTCATCAGACAACGCGACACACTGAAACACTCCCCAGCACCCCACACACAAGACATCACACAACAAATTCAAGCACTCAACACCCAAACTAACAACAAAATACAAGAACACCAAAAAAATTGGAATAACTTCCTACAAACACTTGATCACAAAACAAACCCCAAAAAACTCTACAAAACACTAAACAGCATCACACTTTCCAACAGCAACACAACACAATCACATGCTGCAATCACAACAACAGACTCTACTCCTTCATGTAAACAACAAGCAAACACTCTCATCAATCACTTCTCACATGTCAGCCACCTAAAACCTCACAAAGACGACCGACGTGTCATCCGACGTAAGAGACAATTCCCCACAGACCCTGACTATACACCCTTCACCAATCACCAGACAAAGCATATCATCAACAATCTCAAGCACTCACCCGCCTGTGGCCTAGACAACATAAGCAACATACACCTCAGACACCTGGGACCACAAGGCATACAAACACTCACTAACATATCAAACTACAGCTATTCACACAACACAATACCAGACATTTGGAAGCATGGTATCATCATCACATTCCCCAAACCCAACAAAGACCCCACGCTACCCTCCTCGCACCGCCCCATCACACTCCTTTGCTCTCCCTCCCAAGTCATGGAACACCTAGTATTACAACTAATTACACCCGACCTACCCCTAGCTCCAACAC
Organism: Paralithodes platypus; assembly: GCA_032716605.1. Classification (NCBI taxonomy): domain Eukaryota; kingdom Metazoa; phylum Arthropoda; class Malacostraca; order Decapoda; family Lithodidae; genus Paralithodes; species Paralithodes platypus. Next base: position 12,068,535 of record CM064544.1, on the reverse strand, counting down.
AACATGGCTTTAGGCCACTGCACTCCACAAACACTCTTCTCACAGACCTTACACAAAGAGCTTTCGACGGCATCAACTCAGCTAGACCACCACACAGATCACTATTAGCCACACTCGACATTAGTAAAGCCTTCGATGCCATCCCCCGCCACAACCTAACAAACAAAATCTACAACACAAACCTGCACAACAACACAAAAAGGTGGCTGGCCAACTTCCTAGCAGGCAGATGTGCACACGTATCTTTTGCCGGTCAGTCATCTAAAATCAGAAACTTTCCAAACGGAGTCCCACAAGGATCCGTCCTATCGCCCGCACTCTTCAATCTGTACATGCACGATATAACTACACCCAATACTCCCCAAATAAACTTAGCCTCCTATGCAGATGACATAACACTCACATGCACACACCATGACCCAAGAAGAGCAACAGATCTCCTTCAACCCTATCTCAACACACTACATGGCTGGTGCACTACAAACAGACTTAATCTAGCCCCAGCCAAATCCACCGCAACCCTGCTCACAAGCTGGACAGGTGAACACGAATACATCCCTCAACTCACCATAAACAACACACCCCTAACACATACACACACACCCAAAATCCTAGGAGTAACATATGATACTCATATGACATTCAAACAGCACACCACAAACATTAAAAAGAAACTGACACCCAGACTTAACACCCTCAGGTCACTTGCTCACACAAAATTTGGACACAACAAAGAAACTACCACCACAGTATATAAACAATACATAAGATCAGTAATGGAATACGCAAGCCCAGCCTGGGCTTCTAACCTAGCTGAAACACATCATAAGACCTTACAGACTATTCAAAACAAAGCCCTGAAGATCATTACAGGCTGCACAGCTACTGCACCCACAGATCATCTACATCAAGAAACCAAAATCCTCAAGTCAAAGACTATCTGGACATGAGAGGCACTCAATTCCTGGCAGCAGCCTCCACGAACCAAGACCACCCACTAAACTACATGGCAACACACCCACAGACACCAAGAAATATCAAAACAACACCCAGCACACGGTATCACACACAATTATTGTCCTCTCTCCCTCCCTGCCCACCCCGAACCAACTTCCAGAAACACATCCATACTCATATCTCTCGCCAATCCATCCACTCACTCACAGACAACACACAGCTGCATGCACGACCTCCCGAAATCCATCCTTCCGAATCCTCCCTCCCTCGCGAGGACAGAGTCCACCTGGCTAGGCTGAGATGCGGACACCATCCAGCTCTCCTGAGCTATCAGAAGAGACTGGATGACTCCGTTGTCAACGCCTGCCCGGGATGTAACACAGCACCCCATACCATTAAACACATCATCGAAGACTGCATTTCACACAACCACTTACGCCAACAACACAACCTACACTCAATGAGAGCTCTGTGGGAAAGCCCGATCGTGGCCATGGCCTTCCTCAGGGACTCGGGGCTGTTCGGCCAGGCAGCTTAGGGAACAACAACAACAACTTTATTTTAACATAACACACAGGCTATATTATTAGACTAGCCCATGCCGGATCACAAATAAGTAACACACATCAGGTGTTGCGTTATTTATGGAATTTAATATACAGACAATCAAGTTTCTATCCTTCGAACTTCCCATTCCCCCCTCCTCCCCTTCTCTCTGCTGCCTTCCCCTATCTCACCCCTTCTCTCTTTTTCTCTCCCCCTTCTCTCTCCTAACCGAATATATAATTTTCCTCATCGTCGTGTTCAAAGCTGACTATAAAAAATCTTTGGTGTTTTAATAATACTGTTCTTTTTTACCTCTACTGATTCTCAATTATTAACTCGTATTCTATTCTTTACCTTATACAATGTGTTATAGAAAATAAATATATACAGTATGCTCCGTTGCAAAACACTCAAAGTTGCCAACCTTGGCGTACTGGTTAATGTAAACAATCGTATAAATATATAAGTAAGTGAAACGGGATGTTACAATCCACGCATCAAGACAAGTTGGATCACATTGTAATCTAGCTTTGACCAAATTATAACCAAATATAAATATCATAAAGACAAGATAATATCGGCCCAGTTAGAGAAAACACTTTAGATGAGCCGAAACGTGTTTTTTTTTTTGTAATAAATTTTGTTTTCATATTAGAGTAAATTTTGTTTTCTTCCATACCACTATTCACAGCACTGTGGTTGACCAATTCATAATCTACCTTAACATGTTGTTGTTGTTGTTCTTCCCCAAGCTGCCTGGCCGAACAGCCCCAAGGCCCCGTTGAAGGCCAAGGCCATAACCGAGCGCCCCCACAGAACCCTCCCTGCCGACCACAATAAAGCCTGGGTGACCGAAGCCACTCCATGGCTGGGAGCTAAGGAGGGTGCGGAAACGCCCGGGAAACCAAAGACCCACCCAGGGCCCTGTGCCCCTCAGCAATTATGAAGAGAAAGTTGAGGGGCAATGGAAAAATGTGACGCTTTGGCTTCCAATCTTGGTAGATTGGGAGGTCAATCCACGGAAGAGGCCCCGTCACTTGAGATCTAGAAAATATATAAGTAAAAGGAACAGTCAGAGTAAGCTATGGGTATGGCAGAGATCGCTCAGTTCTCACTCTGATAGACCAGCCCATCACCACATGACTAGAACCCAATCCTCTCAGCATCAGCTTGGAAAGGCCCTAGAAAGCCGTCTTTGGCGGGGGGATAGCTCCCCTATTTCAACCCCTTTTGGGGTTGGGCATCCGCCTACCTTAACATGTCATATTACATATTACCTTAACATGTAATATGACACGCTATGATTATTGCATTATACTTTTCTCAGTGGATTCTTAATTACTAGCTTCATTACTGTGGCTTCCCATTATCAGTAAACAGTTCGGCGTTACCCATTATAATGATTTACTATAAAGTAAGTCATCAAATTGAACAATTAACGATAATCCAAGCAATCTTGTTATGTTGTTTTAAAGCTGATATACTGTAAATTGTTTAGGCTTTTATATTTTTACTTCGTATTGTTTAAATTATCGTCCAAACATAATTAAAAGTATACTATAGCTCTGTGGTGTTACCTTCAATTTAATTTAATATGTATTATTTCACCATCATTATGTTACGGTGAACATTGGAAACACATACACATTATATAATACATATAAAGGGATCTTAAATGTAAACATTTACAATTTATATTTATGAAATCAATATGATCTCCACCCACAAGCTGCATCAACTACCTCCTGTATTCTCGTTGGAGCTGATTTAAACATTTTCCAACTTATATTAGGGCGGCGACGGAGCTACTTTCTACTTTTCCTATTTTCTGAAGAGTGTAGAGAGGGGAGAAGGAGTGTTGGAGAGAGACGAAGTTGTTATAGTGGCTTTGTTATGTGTGTTATTAGTCTGTATACGTTGTAAGGCTCAGGATGGCCATGACACGCACTGAAGACAGCAGCATCTCCTCAATAATGCTAATACCTTTTCTAGTTTACCTGGACCAGTGTGTGTGTGTGTGTGTGTGTGTGTGTGTGTGTGTGTGTGTGTGTGTATGTGTGTGTGTGTGTGCGTGCGTTTTATGTTATCATGTGTGAGTGATTTGTGCCCATTACGTTGTATGTGATCATGTGTGTGATGTGCGTTTTATGTTATTGGGTGTGAGTGTGTGTGTGTCTGTTTTGTATCCTGCGTTAGTGTTGGTGTGGGTAGGTTGGTGCTTGAATGTGATGGACAGAGGAGAGAGGTTGAAGCGCCGTCTCCTCAAACATTACAAATTGTGGAGGTCACAAGTATATGTATTATCCAACTTATTCCTTAAGCCAACACAAATAACGTAAATCCTAAGTGTTATTGTTACACTTAATATATATAAACAAATATAGACGTGTTCTTCGGGAATCGTAGCTTAATTAGGAATAGGATATCTAGCGAGGCAGCGAGTAACAGGTGTTGTTCGCTGCCTCGCTAGTTATCCTATTCCTAATCAATATATATGTGTTACTTTTGAAATCCCAACATTTATTATTTATTTCATAAGTCGTAGGCGTGTGCATAAACCTTTAACCGTCTTGGTGGTGTAATGGTTAAGGTGTCTAAAAATCTGTGTGATAACCCAGGTTCGAATCCCGGTGGATCACATACATGCTTTCATTAATTTCATTGGAGGCGTTTGGTGGTGTGGTGAAATTAATACAAAATAGATTATGTATATGTAAATTCAAAACAATCGCATAGTATTATTCTGCGTATTTTAGAAGGTATCTTTTATGTCCTTGAGAGAGAGAGAGAGAGAGAGAGGTGGGAGGGAGGGAGGGGAGAGGAAGCGGGTGAAGAAGGAGAGTTGGGGTGAAAGGGAGAGGGGGAGGAGGGGGGAATGGAAAGTGCGAAGGATAGAAACTTGATTGTCTGTGTATTAAATTCCATAAATAACGCAACACCTAATGTGTGTTACTTATTTGTGATCCAGCATGGGCTAATTTTATAATATAGCCTGTGTGTTATGTTAAAATAAACTTATTCTGCGTGCCGTTCTCGAACACACACACACACTCGTTTGACTCCTCCTCCTTCAAACCTCTATATTAACCCCGCCCCGTTTTATTAGAAGCGATTAAAGTGCCATCTATTAAAAGGTGAGTGAACTAACACATTGCCTCAGGCCAAGACAGCAGTTCTGTCGTAGACTGTACATGTGGTAGAAATATGAAAGCCATAGGTGCAGTCGTTTCGCTGCTACGATTTTTTTTCGGCGAGTCCGTATATATACGGACCTGGCACTGGGCGTGACAAGACTCTAGTCCGTATATATACGGACCTGGCACTCTGGGGGTTTTACGACGTTTACCCATCCAGGTTTCAATACGCCGAACCATCGCTTGAATCGCCGAAGACGTCGCAGAACATACGGCGAGTTTTCTTTCATCCTCGCATGATTTTGCAAGATATTTTTGAAAATGTGACATACCTCGCGGAGGACATCGGCGAAACATCGCTCACTTCGCCGATAACGTCCCAGAAGGTCGGCGATTGCATCGCCGACATCGGCGACATCTTCGCTGAGTATAATTTGTCATCTGTTTGTAACGGTCAAAATCGTGAACGTCGCACGTATTCTTGCAAATTTGACAAAACTAAGTCATCGGCGACGAAAATCGTGACTTGTCTCACCAGTGGGAAAGGGGCATTCATATCTCTTTCCACGATGAGTCTTGAAGTAGTGTGTGCAGCGTTGCGAATTTAGCCACTTTGTCGGAATTTCTAGATCAGGAATTTACTTAAATCTAGCAGCACATATTTACATCTAGCGGCACAAATTCTAGCGATATTCTGGATATCTGAGCCATATTTTGAGCGATAATCTAGAGATTGACAATATTCTAGCGATTTTCGGCGCTTATTTACTATCTAGGGACTTTTGATAACGAATCTAGCAAAATTTTGTGGTTTGATTCGGTAACGCTGAGTGTGTTGCGTTTTTCGCTTTATTATAATCTTCACCGTGCATTTTAGTCGTTTTGAAAAGTATAATTGACCACTTGCGAGTTTCTTTCTATAAGGAAGTTGGAGCTGTTGACATCGATATCTAGCAGAATGACCAGCTAAATTACGGTTGTAGTGCACATACGAACACACAAAACCCAATTGAACATACTTCCTATCCATCAGAAACCTACATTAATATTGCATTTTTGTTTTAAATTTATATATATGGCTCCAACTTCCTTATAGCCTGAAACTCGCAAGTGGTCAAATTAGCTTATATGGCACTGGTGTCAGTTATATAAAAAGAGTAAGTTAATTTAAAGATTGATGTAGAGATTAATGGAGTATTTGTGAGTTGACTCATATAATGATGGATATTTGGGAGGATTTTGCAACACGTGATAGGATGCTAATTTTGTTCTCTCTCTCTCTCTCTCATCACTAATGTTGGAATCATCTCACCAATACTCGCGTCCTCCTTCCCATGCTCGCCGTGTGCTTCCCTTGTCCATATTCTCCCACTCTCTCTCTCCTACCTTCCCACCCACGGTATCGCCCTCCCACCCATATCGGTTACCCATCCCGTACTGCCTGTTAATTAAAAGAGAGAGAAAGGAGGAGAGGGAAGGAGTGGACGTAGAATAGGCGACGGTGAGGTGGGAGGGGTGGGGAAGCACAGAGGAACTCATGACAACACCCTACTGCCAAATGTAAGATTATTATTTACACTGACTCCTTCATTATGACCCCCCACCAATCCATTAGTACATTATAATTATATATGTATATTCCTCTAAATATTAACCTTTGTTTATCCCTTGCGTTAATTCACAGTTACAGATTATTACATTCCCATAATGGATATAAATATTGCATGAAGAGATCTGCGCTTGTCATCCAATCACGTGTTTCTGTGGACTGGACTAATAGTTAAAGGCCATTTTATTTGTATTCGTTAATGTAGGAAGTGTCTTATGGTTTTGCTCATCGAGTCCGCAGCTTTTAATCACAGCGGAATGTCGTAGTCTTTAAAATGATTACTCAAACGTTGATTAGTTAAAATATGAGTTAATATTCTGGTGTTACGGATTCGATAGTTAGTAGATAAATTAAGGGATATTGTCGTTGGAGTTAGTTAAATGTTATTGGAGTTAAGAGGTAGTTAGAAATATTGTTTGATTACCTGGATCATTGTTGACCTATTCTCCTATGGGTCTCCCCTCCCTCCTGCCGTCTCTCTCTGTCCGCGTGGAGTGTTGATTAAGTGGTGTGTGTTGCATTCTGTTCAGCTATAATATTATTTTCGTATTCGCCTTGGATTTTAGTAGTTTTGTGAAGCAATAACGATTGGATTATTTAGCGCTTGTATCAGGACGACTTGTATTGGAAGGGTAAGTTGACTTACAGGTTTATTGAAGGATGTAGCCTATGAGTGAATTTATTTATTGACAGTTATTTGCCATTATTTTGCAATACGTGCTAGGATAGGATGCTAATGTCTCTCGTCCCTCCCTCCCTCACTCCCCATTTCTCTTTCTATTTACACCCATGCTCAAACCCATACTCGCGGCCTCCTGCCCACACTTGCACCCCCTCGTATACTGTAATGATGGGCGCTCTTCTGTCCATGTCTCCACCTCTCCTGTCTACGTTTGCGCCCCTTCTGTCCATGTCCCCACCTCTCCTGTCTACGTGTTCGCCCCTCCTGTCCATGTTCGCGCCCTCCTGTCCAAGCTCTCGATTAAACAGGTGGCTTCTTGCCCATGCTACTGATTTTGCGCTCACGCTCCTGCCATAATATACCCAAAATTACCCACCCATAATACCTGCCCCCCACCCATAATACCTGCCCGCCCACCCATAGTACCTGCCCCCACCCATAGTACCTGCCCCCCACCCATAATACCTGCCCGCCCACCCATAGTACCTGCCCTCCCACCCATAGTACCTGCCCTCCCACCCATAGTACCTGCCCTCCCACACATAGTACCTGGCCCCACCCATAGTACCTGGCCTCCCACCAATAGTACCTGGCCTCCACCCATAGTACCTGGCCTCCACCCATAGTACCTGCCCCCTACCCGTAGTACCTGCCACCCACCCATAGTACCTGCCACCCACCCATAGTACCTGTCCTCCAACCTATAGTACCTGCCTCCCACCCATAGTACCTGCCACACTCCCATAGTACCTCCACCTCACCCATATAGTACCTACCCCGCACCCATAGTACCTGCCACCCACCCATCGTAACTGATACCCACCCATAGTACCTGCCACCCACCCATAGTACCTGCCACCCACCCATAGTATACTGCCCCCCACCTTTAGTACCTACCCCCCCACCCATAGTACCTGCCCCCCTCCCATAGTACCTGACCCCCACCACCCATAGTACCTGCCACCCACCCATAGTACCTGCCACCCACCCATAGTATCTGCCCTCCCACCCATAGTACCTGCCTCCCACCCATAGTACCTGCCCTCATACCCATAGTACCTGCCCTCCCACCCATAGTACCTGCCCCCACCCATAGTACCTGCCTCCCACCCATAGTACTTGTTCCCCACCCATAGTACCTGCCTCCCACCCATAGTACTTGCCCTCCCACCCATAGTACCTGCCTCCCACCCGTATAGTACTTGCCTCCCACCCATAGTACCTGCCTCCGACCCATAATACCTGCCCCCACCCATAGTACCTGCTCACCACCCATAGTACCTGCTTCCCACCCATAGTACCTGCCCTCCCACCCATAGTACCTGCCACCCACCCATAGTACCTGTCCTCCCACCCATAGTACCTGCCCTCCCACCCATAGTACCTGCCCCCCACCCATAGTACCTGCCACCCACTCATAGTGCCTGCCCCCCAACCCATAGTACCTGCCTCCCACTCATAGTACCTGCCCCCCACCCATAGTACCTGCCCCCCACCCATAGTACCTGCCACCCACCCATAGTACCTGCCTCCCACCCATAGTACCTGACCCCCACCCATAGTACCTGCCTCCCACCCATAGTACCTGCCTCCCACCCATAGTACCTGCCCTCCCACCCATAGTACCTGCCACCCACCCATAGTACCTGCCCTTCCACCCATAGTACCTGGCCTCCCACCCATAGTACCTGCCTCCCACCCATAGTACCTGCCCTCCCACCCATAGCACCTGCCTCCCACCATAGTACCTGCCCTCCCACCCATAATACCTGCCCCCCACCCATAGTACCTGCCTCCCACCCATAATACCTGCCCCCCCACCCAGAGTACCTGCCTCCCACCATAGTACCTGCCCCCCACCCATAATACCTGCCTCCCACCATAGTACCTGCCCCTCCCACCCATAGTACCTGCCCCTCCCACCCATAGTACCTACCCCTCCCACCCATAGTACCTGCCCCCTCCCACTCATAGTACCTGCTCTCCCCCACTCATAGTACCTGCTCCCCCCCACTCATAGTACCTGCCTCCCACCCATAATACCTGCCCCCCCACCCATAGTACCTGCCCCCCCACCCATAATACCTGCCCCCCCACCCATTTTACCTGCCACCCACCCACCATAGTAGCTGCCACCCACCCACCTATAGTACCTGCCACCCACCCACCTATAGTACCTGTCCCCACCCACCGTAGTACCTGCCCCCACCCACCCATAGTGGGAGGTATAGTGGAGTGGTCTTGCTTCTGGACTGGTAATCCAATGAACCCTGGTTCGTATCCCGATATATCAATGGGAAGATATTATTGGGATGTAATTTGTGTTGTGGCTAGTATCAATGCATTACCACAAAACCCACTGCAACGCCAAATAAATACCCTCATTGTTCCCTGATTAAATAGCACTGTAAGAATATTCCCATATTCAAAATATGCTACAGGGGGACAATGCATAGTGAGTTAATTTCTCAATAGGTGGCGTTCTGAATATGTGGGTCCGAGTCTAGGAAATGAGACAATGAAGCACTGGAGCAAGGCAGCTTCAGAGATGGGGCTGCTTTGAGCCGTGAGTGAGCAACTATGCCCTATGCATCCTGCGAAGGCAAGATGGCAGGGGCTGGTTGCAGCTAAAAGGGCTTCACACATCTCACCCCTAGACTGGAACGAGACCTCACGGGCTTCACCTTCAATTATTAGCGGTTCAATGTACAGGCTCTTAGTCTAGTACCTGCCCCCCACCCACCATAGTACCTGCCCCTCACCCATAGTACCTGCCCCTCACCCATAGTACCTGCCCCCCACCCATAGTACCTGCCTCCCACCCACCATAGTACCTGCCCCTCACCCATAGTACCTGCCTCCCACCCATAGTACCTGCCTCCCACCCACTATAGTACCTGCCTCCCACCCACCATAGTACCTGCCTCCCACCCATAGTACCTACCTCCCACCCATAGTACACCCATCCATAAAAGACAAGTACCCCTCTATTCGAGAGATCTGAAGCCGCATGCTATTTAGTTGTGGTAACACTGGCCTTGAACCATCGACGTAACGAAAGTGGGTGGTGATTGTGAGAGGGAGTAGGGAGCTGATCTGAACGAAGCAATGCTTCACTTCGCATTGAAAATCGTTTTGCTACTTCTCTCTCTCTCGGAAAGGACGTCCTTCCTAGAGTCTTTGAAGCATTTTTAAAAATAGATCTGACATAAGACGTCCATCTGAAATTGGCATACTCCAAGGATATCACTATTCGAAAAAAATGCCAAATTGTTATTGCAAATTATGTAGGATTCAGATGGGATAGGCCTATGTCTATTAGAAAACTGAATGTAATTAGTTTATAGAAAGATAGACAGACATTTAGACAGATGTAGATATATAGATATATATGTGGATATGAGAGAGAGAGAGAGAGAGAGAGAGAGAGAGAGAGAAAGAATTGACAAAGCGATTTTCAATGCGAAGTGAAGCATTGCTTCGTTCAGATTAGCTCCCTACTCCCTCCCACAATCCACAGACACCACCCACTTACATGCCGTCGATGGTTCAGTGCCAGTGTTACCACAACTAAATAGCATGAGGCTTCAGATGTCTCGGTCAGGTGGGTACCTTTCTTTTATGGATGGGTGTACCTGCCTCCCACCGATTTGAGATTTTATGACGTTCGCCTAATAGTTTGGTAATTTTAAGAAGTGTCGTGCCATTTAAGTGTCGTTTTTTTCCTGGCGAGCGATAGCATGTCATGTATTTTTTTGAGAAACTGATATATATTTGTACTTGATTAAAATGTCAATACCAATTGGGCTAAACATGATGGACTGGTGGGTCCAGAGAAACCAAAAACCTTCTCTTCAGACGTTTGTACCGTTTGTTTGGTGATTTTAAGAACTTTTGACCCATTTATTTGTCATTTTTAAGACCGTTCGTGTCATTTATGTGCCGACTTTTGTCCTGGCAAGCGATAGCTAGCCCGCAATTACCCATATTCCAATTAGCCTACAACTAACGCCATCTGGATCCCGTGGTGGTACAACGTAAACAAATATAATGCCGGTACATTTTGGTTAATACGGTTTATAAGCAATATTACCACAGTTTGTCTGGCAATTCAAGCAGCAGGCAAATATAATTTGGAATGTGAAAATATATTTATCTTAACCCTCTGAGTACCAGCGACGTGTGTTATCTTATATTCTAACTATATTTAGACGATATTGTGCACCTTAGGACGGGTTTGCGGTAGTTAAAAGAGTTGGTTGAGATAGTTTGAAGCCCTATTATTGCTAGCGATCCTTCCTAATCTGAAAAAATCGTCAAATAGTTGCCACAATATAAAATAAAGGACGTCCTCGGTACTGTATGGGTTAAGCTCATTCTATGACGATTCTCAAATATCAATATAAGATCAAATTAAAAGAATAATTAATCATTGTCTATATTTATACAGAGGCACGAATCCTTTATATATTTCTTAAGGGGAGGCAGCCCGTTTTTCTGGACCCCCTTCTCCCTCATGTTTATCCCCACTAGTTTTGAGATTATAAGACGAACGCCCATTACTTTGGCGATTTTAACACCTTTCGCCCCATTTCGTTTGTCAATTTTAAGACCTTTCGTGCCATTTAGGTGTCGATTTTTTCCTGGCAAGCGACAGCGAGCCTGCAATTTTAAGAGGAAATGGCCTGCCGGGACATTTTACTACCGAAAGATGTACAAATTTATCTTGAAGGGGGGTCTAGGGGGTGTTTTTCTAAGATTGATGGATGTCTAGGGAGGAAACTAAAAAAATGTAAGAATATATTAATTAATAGACCAAACAAACGGTCAGTCTCCCCTTAACATAGCAGCCTCAATCGAAAGTTTGTCACTGTGGTTGTTCAGCGATATATGGATATTTGTGCACTTCTGCGTACCACTGAATTGTATAATAATCCCACAATTACATTAAAATTCGTTATTGAAGTGCTCCTTATCAACGAGATTTCCATCACATGAGCACACATTCGGCTCATGTTATCTGTAATTGATGAATATTCTTAATATATTTGTATTAGATTGGTACCGTACTGTGTAATGTAATAATTCTCGGAAACTGTGGTGTTTAAAATGCGAAATAATTTAACTGCCGAAATCAGCGTCCCTTTGTTTTTGCTTGATGGGTGGTTGGAATAAGGCTTATTAAGGAGGAACCGGCCTTCTACTGATAAATGTACACATTTATCTTGAAGGGGGATTTAAGGGTATGTGTTTAAGCTTGACAGTGGTGGAACTGCCATCCGGGTGAGGGACTGCTCTGGCTCTGCTCCTTCAGTGTTCATGGTTATAATCCACTTAGTGGAAATGGCACTGTGGAGTGGGTCAGTCGGGGCATGTCTGGGAGCCTGGAGGCAGTTTCTGCCATGGCCATCCCTTTTGGGGGTGCTTCCTCTGGAAGCGAGGCGTCAGATTTGATGATGATGATGATGTGTTTAAGCTTGATGGAGGTCTATGAAGGAAACTATGCAAACAAATATAGAACATAATTATATAATATACAAAATAAAGTTTAATTCTGTAATTGGTGTAATATTATTAGTGCTATCGAATGTACTTAAATCGTACACTATTACAGTACAAAAATATAACCTTTTAATGCAAAGATATTTATGAAATGTTTAGTGGGTACTACAGTCGTTTTAAGTTAATAATACACATAACATTCGTTGACAGTTTAATAAGGAGAGGTTTTGTATTTGCCCCTAGACATCCATTAAGCTTAATCAAAACACCCACAAGACTGTTCAAATTTCAGATAAATGTGTACGGTACGGTTTTTTTTTTCTCGGTAGAATAATGTCCCGACCGAAGGCAGATTCCTCTTAAAATTAATGCTCTCTATCGCTCGCCAGGACAAAATACAGCTAATTGGCACGAAATCTTAAAATTCACAAAAAATTGGGCGAAAGATCTTAAAATCGACAAACTAATGGGGCGAACGTCTTCAAATATCAAAACTAAGGCGGCTAAACATGAGGGAGAAATGGGTCCAGAAAGAAAACAATATTCCCTTAGGTGAACATATACCCTTACTGAACTACAAACCGTCTTGGTGGTGTAGTGGTTTGAGTGTTTAAACATCTGTGTGTTGTAACCCAGGTTCGAATCCCGGCGGATCACAGGTATGCTTTCATTAATTTCATTGTAGGTGAAATTAATACAAAAATAGAACATACAATGTCATATCCAAGTAAAACAAAACAAATATGAGGTAAAATAGCTGTAGTATCATCTAATTACTCTCGTTAATGGGCTAGTGGCTGTTTTTGTGGTCTATTAATTAATGTATTTATTTATGTTTTAGCTTCCTCGCTATACCTCCATCAATCTTAGAAAAACACCACCTAGACCCCCCTTCAAGAAAAATTTGTACATTTTTCGGTAGAAAAATGTCTCGGCCGAAGGCCGGTTACTCTTAAAATTACAGGCTCGTTTTTGCTCGCCAGGAAATAATCGACACTTAAATGGCACGATAGGTCTTAATAATGACAAAGAAATGGAGCGTATAATCTTCAAATCGCCAAACTAATGGGCCGAACGTCTTAAAATTTAAAAACCACTGGGGCTATACACGAGGAAATAGGGGGCCAGAAAAACCGGGCACTACCCCCTTAAGTTTCAATTAGTTATAGCCAACTGTGGTGGATAGTTACTGTTTTTGTGTTTTTTTTTTTAATATACGATACTCTTAATCCTTTGAATTTTATGGTGCATTTTGACAGTTTATTATGGTTATCATTATACGATTGTATACACATTTGGAAGGATCTGTGAGCAACAAAAGGGTAGAGACTATCTCAATTCACCCCCTGACTTCTATAGACCCTTGCTAATCTTAATTCTATCTATCTATATGCTCATGCCCAATCCCCATTTTGGGGGTAGCCGACTCAAGACAGAGCAAGAACAGGGAAAACACAAAAACAACATAAAACAACGAATAAACACAGCTAAAAGCACAAACTCACACACATCCAGGTCACCCAGCAGAAGACCCAGAGACCAGGGTCACCAAGGTCGCTCCAGCACTCCCCCGACCACCCAGAGAGGTTCCGATCTCGGCAGGCAGACATGCAGCGGAGCCAAAGCCACAAGCCCTCCCACCACACTTCCAGGCGCACCCTTCATATTAATCGTCTCCCCGGGCCAGGCGCCTGATGGACTATTATCTAGTCCAACTTAAGCCCGACCCCTTACTCCAAATGACCACGTGTTCACTCAACTATTCACAAGCATTCTCCATTCACTCCTGTCCACCACCACTTCCCGCCTGATCTATAGTCATTCCTCTATCATCCAAAGCTTTTCTTACACAGTCTCTCCATCTCAATGGGGTCTTCCTGCCCTTCTATCTCCCCATGTACCTGACTCACATATTCTCTTTGTAAGCCTTTCATCTCCCATTCGTTCAACATGACCATACCAGCTCAGCACCCTTCTGTCCACTCTGGCTGACAAATGTTCCTGCTGGCCCACTCTCCTACGTATCTCTTCATTCCTCAATCTGTCTCTACGAGTAACTCCACACATACTCCTCAAGCAGCTCATCTCCATCACATCCAGCCCTCTTTTCTCCTTTTTCTTCAGAGCCCATGTCTCAGCCCCATACATCACTGTTGGCACAACAATTCCTTGATACAGTGCACTTTTTACTTTCACTCCGAGATTTCTCGTCTTCCCCATACTTCCCATTGCTCCGAAAACCTTCCTTCCTTCACACACTCTCTGTTTTACCTCCATTTCCATACCTCCACTCCTGCTTATCGTTCCTCCTAGATATTTAAAACACTCTACTTGTTCCAATATTTCCCCATCCAGCCTCACATCTAGATTCACCCTATGCTCTCCCCTATTACACACCATTACTTTACTTTTATTGACGTTCACCTTCAGTTTCGCCCTTCCACAAACCACACCAAACTCTTTGACTACCCGCTGCAGTTTCTCATCAGAATCCGCCACCAATGCTGTGTCATCAGCGAACAGCAACTGATTCAACTCCCAATCTCTACCATTCTCTCCTACTAAACCCAATCCTCTTCCCATAGTTCTCCTTTTGAAAACAGCCATGGTGACATTACACAACCCTGTCGCAAACCTACCTTTACCTCAAACCATTCACTCAACTCACCATTTCCTACTCTCACACATGCTCTGCTCCCCTCATAAAAAACTCTTAACTGCTTCTAACAAATTTCCTCCTATTTCATAAATCCTTAACACCTTCCACATTGCTTCACGGTCCACACGATCATATGCTTTTTCCAAGTCCATAAAAGCCCAAAATATCTCCTTATGCTTCTCTAAATACTTCTCGCATAACTGTCTTACTGCAAACATCTGATCCACGCACCCTCTTCCCCTCCTAAAACTGCACTGTTCTTCTCCTATTGCAACTTCCGTACACTTTATTATCTTCTCTATCAACACCCTGCCATACAGCTTTCCAACCACTGACAATAAACTATTACCTCTATAACTTGAACACTCCTGCCGATCTCCCTTCCCCTTGTACAACGGCACAATACATGCACTCTTCCAGTCTATAGGTACCATTGACACAGCAAAGCACACATTGAAAAGTCTCACCAACCAATCTATTATCACATCTCCACCCTTCTTTATACTCCACAGCAATACCATCCAAACCTTCTGCTTTTCCCGCTCTCATTTGTTTCACTGCTTCTTTCACCTCATTTTCCTCAATCCTTTCATTCATTCCCTGCCACCTGGGTGGCCTGGGTAACCTATCTCCATCCACCTCTGCTTCAATCACTGCTTCTCTTCCATCTCTTGTATATAACAAAGATTCAAAATACTCGGCATATCTTTTCCTCACTTCAACTGGTTCCACTAGTAATTCTCCATTTGCATCTTTCACTGACTCTTCCCTCTTTTGTCCTCCTTTCCTTACTCTATTTACCTCCTTCCAGAACATCTTCTTTCGTTCTTCAAAATTCTCACTCAACCTTTGACCCCACCTTTCGTTTGCATCTTTTTTCGCTTCACTAATTTTCCGTTTTGCCTCTCTCCTTTTCTCCTTGTACCTCTCCCATACCTCAACACTACCATCCTGTAAAACCCTCTCAAAACACTGTCTCTTCTCCTCAACTGCCTTTCTCACCGTATCATTCCACCACTCGCTTCCCTTCCTGATACCTCTGCCTCCTACTTTCCTTTTGCCGCAAACTACCTCTGCACTTGCTTTCACTCCTTCCTTAAACTGTTGCCATTCAACCTCTACTTCTCTCTCTTCCATCTACTTTTCATTTAGTCTTTCCTTGTGAAACTGAAAGAAATCTTTATGTCAATTGCGGGAGAGATTGAACTGGCGACATACTAGTCTGGTAAATTATTTAGTGTGACAAGGAGAATGGAGAGAGAAGAAAAATGGAGAGAGATATGGAGAATGGAGAGAGCAGGAGAATGGAGAGAGAAGATATGGGAGAGCAAGAGAAGGGGAATGGAGAGAGAAGGAGAGTGGAGAGAGGAGAATGGAGAGAGAAGGAGAATGGAGAGAGAAGGCGAATGGAGAGAGAAGGAGAATGGGGAGAGAAGAGAATGGAGAGGGAAGAAGAATGGAGAGAGAAGGAGAATGGAGAGAGAAGGCAAATGGAGAGAGAAGATAATGGAGAGACAAGATAATGGAGATAGAAGATAATGGAGAGAGAAGGAGAATGGAAGAGAGAGAAGGAGAATGGAGAGAGAAGGAGAATGGAAGAGAAAGAATGTGCATGGAGAGAGAATATAAGAGAACATAAAGAGCTAAAAAGGGGAGGTGTAACTGACAATGGAAATTAAGGGTAGACTTGTATAAAAGTGTTAATTTATTTAATCAACTCTGTGTAAGCAGTAGTATTTGCCCCCTGTATACTGTACATCACAAATCGGCCTGTCCGTTAAGATAAAGTAAGGTGTTTGGGATTTAGGTATTGGTGATAGTGTCAAGGTTAGCTCCGAGATAAAATATACAAAATAAAATATAAATTAAGAGTTCTACCCCTTTCTGATTCTTAACGCCATATGACCTTGTTGTTGCGGTGCCAATATTTCTATCAATAAAATAAATTCTGATTCTTAAGTACGCTAAGCCATTTTAGATTTACAGAAGAGCGACTATTACTTGCATGACTTTATGTCCACAAACATTTCAAGTACGGTATCGGTATGCACGTTTCTTTCTATTGTTTTCCTTGTCCCTTGTATTTCAATGACACTTGGGTTAGCTCTAAAATGTGTTGGCCCCTAAATTATGCACATTGGCTAGGAGTGAAGGGGCGAGATTGAGGAGAGTGGTAAAATAGGAAGTGTGAGTGGCAGTACAGGTTAGCCCACTCCTGCAACAACACTACCTGATACTCTTCTACACTTATATTTACCTCCGCCACCGAAGTTGGATGGAGGTTATATTATTTTCTCTGTGTGTTTATCTGTTTGTCTGTTGTAGTGTAAGCAAATTATTTCAAAATAGTTCTGGCTAGCGATATCGGTAGCTAGCCACCACCACCACCAGCTCCACTATCACCAAAAAATCACCACTACCATCACTTCACCACCACCACTACCACAATCACCACCACATCACAACCACCACCTCACCATAACCATCACCACCATCATCACCATCACCACAATCACCACCATCACCATCACCACAATCACCACCATCACCATCACCTCTCTGGGACCAAGAAGTGAATGATTCAGACCCCCCTGAAAGTTTTACAAGGATTCCAGCACAGGGCCATGTTCAAAACTCCTCCTCCCATTCCTATCACTACTAGCTTTTCCTTCCCTTATGGGGGGTTACCTGCTTTGTTCTCTCCTTTTCACTCTTTCTCTGGGTTGTAACCATTGGGCCCCATTCAACCTACTGTTTAAAGACGTTTATCCCCATCCAGGTGTCGATTTCTTTCTGGCGACCGATAGCGAGCCAGCATTGTATGGAGAAATCCGGCTTCGCCGGAGACATTTTTCTATCGAAAAATTTACAAATTTAGCCTGCTGTCAAAAACATTTTTAAAAATATGCTGGTTCGCTACCGCTCTCCAGGAAAATATCGACACCTGGATGGGGATAAACGTCTTAAACAAGTAGGCTCAATGGGGCCGAATGGATACAACCCTAAGAGAGAGGGAGGGAGAGAGAAAATAAACGAGGTGGGTCCCCTTAAGATGGAGGTAGTTGCTTTTTCTCCCTCATGTTTAGTCCCACTAGCTTTGACATTTTAGACGTTCGTTCCATTAGTTTGGCGATATCAAGATCTTTCACCCCATTTGTTTGTCAATCCAAAGACCTTTTGTGCCATTTAGGAGTCGATTTTTTCCTTGCGAGCGATAGCGAGCTTGAGTTTTAGGAGGAACCTTGGCCGGAACATTTTTTTACCGAAAAAATTACAAATTTATCTTGAAGGGGGATCAAGGGGGTGTTTATATAAGCTTGATGGAGGTCTAGCGAGGAAACTATGAACTAAATAAATACATAAATAAATAGACCAAATAATAACTACTACTCCCATAACCCCTTCTGTACCAGCGACGTCTTTTGAATTTTGATTTTTTGCAGTTTAAGAAGAATGTGTGGTAGTAAAAAGGATTAAGTGAAATAGTTCGAGGCCTGTTAATTTCTGAAGGCTCTTTATAAGCTGAATATAATCGTCTAATAGTAGCCAACATAAAGTTACCGGTACGGAAATGGTTAAGGTTTCTATTTGATCCCTGGGAGATCTTTTTGGACATTCCCTGTTTAGCTCCATTAATTATATATATATATATATATATATATATATATATATATATATATATATATATATATATATATATATATATATATATATATTGTTTTTGTTTTTTGTTTTTCTTTTTTCTTCAAACTTACTCCCTCTCGGGCATAGGCTGAGACCATTTACATTCAGCCGCTTTTCATTCAACGGTGAAGCCCGTGAGGTCTTGGTCCAGTCTAGGGGGTGAGACATGTGAAACACTGAGAGCTGCAACCAGCCTTTGCCATCTTGCCTTCGCAAGATGCACGGCGCTTGGTTGCCCACTCACGGTTGGAAACGGCACCATCTCTGGAGCATCACTGTCTCACCACCTAGACTCGAACCATCGCTCTCAGAACGCCACCTATTGAGCAATTTACTCACTAGGCATTGCCCCCCTGTAGCTTAATTTGAATATGGGAATATTCATACAGTGCTATTTAATCAGGGAACAATGAGGGTAATTTGGGAGGTGTTTCGGTATTCTTTGTGGTAATGCACTGATACTAGGTACAACACAAATTCCATCTCAATAATATCTTCCCATTGATACATCGGGATTCGAATCCGAGACCATTGGATTTCAAGTCCAGTGGCAAGACCACTCCACCACACCTCCCCTATATATATATATATATATATATATATATATATATATATATATATATATACAGTATATATGTATATATATCTGCGTGTTTGTGTGTATTTGATGCCTGGGATTAAATACAAAGTCATATATCATAGCCAACTGTTAATTGGAGATGCCAGTTAAACAAGCTGGAATGAAATTGCTCTCCACACGTATAATTCAATATGTGATATATTTGTGTATAATGTTTGTTCAAGTCAACAACAAAATAGTGGGCTTAAATTCGTGACGCATATCATAATGAAAGACGGATTTAACATTAATATACTAAAAGTGCTGTTTTTCCACATTGGAAAGAAAACTGCATACTCAATTCCGCGACCTTGCCTTCTGTTATTGGACATTATAACGTCTTTAGCAAATTATGATAATGAGAAATAATACAAATTATTTCACCATTGTCCGAGTTGTAGTCGTGACTTAAAATTAATATATAGCCTAAATAATTCACTGGCGGTTCTATCTGCAGTATTATGCGTACAATGTGACTTATTTGATGACAATTTATATATCAAAGAAAGTTGACCTTCATCATTGACCTTACTTCTGACCTGTAATGTGTTTTCTGAAAAAAAAATGGTCAAGGTTTTATTTTCATGTGAAGGCAATTAATTTGTAAAACATGGTCAGATTCGCGGAAATAGATAAATACAGTATATAATAGATTACCTTGACCTGTGTCCCTTAATATAGTCCATTCGCTGTAAGTAGGCGAAAAATCATGACCTCTATCCTCTGTAACTCAAAAAGGACTAGAGCAAATTGTCTGTAAATTTTTACAACTATTCCTTGCCTGACTCTTCCCAAATGGTAGAAACATTATCTCGATTACTCTAGTCGTTTTTTAGTTACAGAGGTTAGAGGTCATGATTTCTCGCCTACTTACAGTGAATAGACTATAGTAACCTTGATGTTCAAATTGGATCTTCGTATGTACAAACTGTAGGCTCTCTATATATTTACCTATTTTTGTTTAGTTTTAATTTTATTTATTATTTATTTATTAATATATATTTTTAAATTTATCCTTAATATCAGTAAATATAATTGAATAATTACCTTAGTCCTCTTTGGTTAACCCCTTCTGTACCGGCGACATTTTTTCATTGTATTCTGGCTTCTATCAGACGATTTTATTCAGTTTTTAAAGTAGGCAATAATCATATTCGAACTATCTCACTTAACCCTGTTCACTACCACAGATCCTTCTTAAACTGCATAAAATCGTCTAAATATAATTAGAATAAAACTAAAAGGACGTCACCGGTACAGAAGAGGTTAACCATAGCGTTTGATATATTTATGGAAACAAATATGTGAAGCTTCTATGATTAGTAAGAACAATCATGATATTGACCATATATTTGTCTGGACCTGTGACTTCGACCTTTCTGTTTTGCTTGCATGATTTTTGGCTAGACATTCCGAATATATGCATTAACTGTAGTGAAAAATCATTAAAATAGAATTGGAAATAAACAAAACAAAATTTGACCTTTGATCTTCACCTTCAAGCTTTGGAATACTTATCTTAACCTTGGTGATCATTACCAATGTCAACAGCATCTAGTATTTTGAATATAGCGAAATTTGGTATAATTAATTGTTGACCAAATTTTTATTACTTTGACCTTTGACCTTGCCCTTTGAAAATAATGTTTTTCTCTTGCCTGACGTTCCCATTGACCAACCAGATATCTATATTATTAAATCAGTTTGTGTGTCTGTTTGTCTGTCTGTGTGTTCTTAATAGGCAGCCGCAGTTTTGGACCTGGGGAGCTGAAACTTTGCATGTGGGGTGTCAATTGACCTGGGCCAGGTCATAGAGGGGGCGAGGCCACGATCGGAGGTCGTTTAGAGGCCGAAATTTATTTTATTTTTTTTAAATAATGGCCGTTTGGGGAAGAAGGAGGCCTCCGATCGAAAAGGTGTATGGAACGAAAGTTGTTCGCAGCCTCTCAAAATGGGGGTACGGATGAGGTCAGATCCAAAATCGGAGGTAATTTAGCGGCCCAAATCGAGGTCGCCGTCGAAATTGAAAACAAATTTAAAAAAATGGCCGTTTGGGGCAGAAGGAGGCCTCCAATCGAAAAGGTGTATGGAACGAAAGTTTTTCGCAGCCCCCCAAAATGGGAGTACGGATGAGGTCAGATCCAAAATCGGAGGTTATTTAGCGGCCGAAATCGAGGTCGCCGTTTTATGAGGCACAGGGAGGTCGAGGCCGGTGATTATGGTAGTAGAATTTAAACCCGGGCAACGCCGGGTACCCCTGCTAGTACCTGTAAAATCCCAAAGTAAATCTATATGTTAATAGAGGAAGTATTCCTAAATAATATATTTTGATCTTTGACCATGACCTTTGACCTTTCCCTTTAGAATATTGATATAATGTTTGGTCGTCATTTAATAATACAGTATATGCATTAACTATTGGGGTGAATCTGGTGATATTTGAGTAAAAATGTATAAAGAATACGTATTGTCCACTCTTTGACCTTTGACCTTTGATGTTTTGAATAATTATCTAAAACTCGGTTAGCATAATACTAATATCAATATCAATATTGTATTTTGAATATGGTGAAATTCGGGAACATACTTATTGCAGTATAATTCAAATATTGTCCACATTCTTTGACCTTTACCTTTGACCTTGACCTTATGTTTTCTCTTGACTGACATTTGCATTGACCA
This sequence comes from Paralithodes platypus, assembly GCA_032716605.1. Taxonomy (NCBI): domain Eukaryota; kingdom Metazoa; phylum Arthropoda; class Malacostraca; order Decapoda; family Lithodidae; genus Paralithodes; species Paralithodes platypus. Next base: position 12,046,461 of record CM064544.1, on the reverse strand, counting down.
ATCGGATATATATAACTGTGAAAGTAGATATATTATATCCATATATTTGTATATTAAATATTACTATAAAACATAATATTGACCTTTGACCTTGACCTTTAACCTCACCCTTTAGAATATTGATATAATATTTGGTCCGAATGATATATATATATATATATATATATATATATATATATATATATATATATATATACTGTATATACTGTATATATGTAGTAAAACTCGCTAGGAAAATTGAAACAATGGAACACCAAGCTTTCGTCTATTCTCTCAAGACATCTTCAGGGTAATACAAGAAAACAGGGGGAGAGTGAGGCTTAAATACCCGTCCTAAATCATCTGTGAGTTGTATTTATATGCTAGTTAGCAACTCACAGATGATTTAGGACGGGTATTTAAGCCTCACTCTCCCCCTGTTTTCTTGTATTACCCTGAAGATGTCTTGAGAGAATAGACGAAAGCTTGGTGTTCCATTGTTTCAATTTTCCTAGCGAGTTTTACTACACAATTTGATCACACGTACAGTATTTGTGATTTTACTCCATATATATATATATATATATATATATATATATATATATATATATATATATATATATACAATATATATATATATAGCCAGTGCCTAACGTGTTGTGGGGTAAAGTTTGAGTAAAAACCTAACCATATGATATTGACCATAAACTTAGACTGTGACCTTTGACCTTTAGAATTGTTATCTAAAGTGTTGGTGAACATAGTATATAAAACAACAGCAATTAGTGTTATGAACATTGTTAAATTTTGGAAAAAAATTAACATGAAAATCTGTCCTCATTCTAATAGCTAACCTTAAATCCATCCATGTTTAGCTAGAGTCGCTACACCTTAACTAAGCTTAAAGCTAGTTTAGAATATGTTATCCTATTAGCTACAGTAATCACAGCTTTATTTTGCTATGTGTATGACTGATACAAGAGGCAGGTTGCCTGTAACGAGTGTCTCTCCCAAGGTCAAAAGAGTGACAGAGCCTAATCCAAGGGACGTTGGGTTCAATATGACTGGACACGCGAAGTTTAAAGCAGTTTAAGTCATAGGATGAAGGATAGATTGATTGAGGGAAAGAGTTCCAGAATTCACTTGTTGAATTGAAGTAAGACTGAGAATGTTGAAATAAATTTGAAAAGTTGACAGAATGAAAATAAACACCATGTGAGGAGGAGCACTATATTGACAATAAACACCATATGAGGAGGAGCACTATATTGACAATAAACACCATATGAGGAGGAGCACTATATTGACAATGTTTCGGATAAACACCGTATGAGGAGGAGCACTATATTGACATATGAGGAGGAGCACTATATTGACAATAAACACCATATGAGGAGGAGCACTATATTGACAATGTTTCGGATAAACACCATATGAGGAGGAGCACTATATTGACAATAAACACCATATGAGGAGGAGCACTATATTGACAATGTTTCGGATAAACACCATATGAGGAGGAGCACTATATTGACAATAAACACCATATGAGGAGGAGCACTATATTGACAATAAACACCATATGAGGAGGAGCACTATATTGACAATGTTTCGGATAAACACCATATGAGGAGGAGCACTATATTGACAATAAACACCATATGAGGAGGAGCACTATATTGACAATGTTTCGAATAAACACCATATGAGGAGGAGCACTATATTGACAATGTTTCGGATAGCTTTTTCAGGTCACTGACCTGAAAAAGCTATCTGCGAAACGTTGTCAATAAAGTGTTCCTCCTCATATGGTGTTTATTTTCAAAGGCTGAGAAGCTTTGCTAAATCTTGAGTTGGAGAGCTGGACAGAGTAGGAGTGGGACCGTGTTGAAAGTCGGGTGCCTCACACTCGGCGCAAGGGAGAGGGTATGCACTGAGATAGCTCTGAAAGACAGGGATTGTTGTAATAGCGGTTTAGAATATCTCCCACCATGAGTGAGAGCCTTAACCCCTTCTATACCCGCGACGTATTTTTAACTTTAATCAGGCAACTATTAGATTATTTTAGCCAGTTTTAAAAGGATCTTCAGTAATTAACAGGCTTAGAAATATCTCACTTAACCCTTTTTACTACCACATATCCTTCCTAAACTGCAAAAAATGGTCTAAATACTGCTAGAATAAAGTTAAAATTACGTCGTCGTTACAGAAGGGGTTAACATTCTACCTGATCTTATAGCTAACCCAGAGCCCCTTCTACCATGAACTAGAGTCACGAACAACCCAAAAATGTGTTCACTTAACAGATGTAAATGCGCCCACATAATTGTGAAAAATATACTAGTCTGGGAAATGTCAGGCAACCTGCGACCGACGATACATTTTTATCAATGTGACATTTTTTATAATCTGGAACTTGTAAGTCTTCAGGGAGCGAGGTATTTTTAGGAGGGGTGGATTAATTTTTCCCTCGGTCTGGGAGGTTCAAAGCCGCTGGTCGGAAAATAATGAAAATGTATAATGTATTCACTTTCCATGTGCTACTGTTTAGTGTGTGTGTGTGTGTGTGTGTGTGTGACAGACATATGTGTACAATCTAATTACTTTTTTCTCGTTAATCATTACAAGGTTTAATTTAAAAAAAATAATAATTGGTTACTTTTTGCACTTGATAATATGGTGTATCAACTCTGCACGGGCAGACTGGTATCGCACACACAGATACCACCCATATATTGTGCACCGCCAACCAGCCAGTCCATCTGTATATCTGTCTGAAAACTACTCCTAGACTGCTGCATGGATTTTCACCAAATGTTGCAGCTATATCCATTTGGTCAATACGAAGATCAGTCGAAAACTATATTATCTATTTTTCTCAAAACTCAGGGTGCATATACAAAGATCCAATTTGAACATCAAGATCACTATACTCTGTTTCTTTCCAACTGACGGTAAAATGCAAAGTTCCCATCAAGATTTCTCGGTTATTTTGAAGATTTGTAGTGAAATGTGGTGTTGATTATATAAACTTGGTCTTACAATGATGGAGAGACATAGTGGTTTCATATTTTTCCATTAAATATCAAGAAATTAGCTGCCAAGGGTTTCAATTTATCGTCAGCTGAACAGAAATACAGTATAGTAAGGGGCACAGGTCATGGTTAATGTTTATTCTTTGTTCTATTTCGGTTAATGTTACCTTATTTGCTGAGTTCGTTTCCTTCCTGAAATACAAAATATTGAACGATCATTTCCGACACACACCCTACAGATCAGGAGAATGGTTCTACTTAGGGGGTAATGGTTAATTTTTGGTCTATTTATTTATTTATATACTTATTTATTTTATATTTTCCTCGCCAGACGTTCATCAAGCTTAAGAAAGCAATCCCTAGGCCCCTCTTTAAGATAAATGTTTACATTATTCGGTACAAAATTGGCCAGGCCGAAGGCTGGATCCTCTTAAAATTACAGGCTCGCTCTCGCTTGCCAGGACAAAAATGACACCAAAATAGCACGAAAACTCTTAAAATTTAGAACAAAATGCGGTGAAAGGTCTTAAATCACTAAATTAATGAGACAAAATCTCAAAGGTATAGGGGAAAAACATGAGGGAGAAGGCCCCCCCCCCCCCCTTTTAAGAAAACCTCTACTATTGTGTATGTACTATAGTCGGTTTATTTTCAGCTGACGGTGAATTCAATCCCTTAGCAACTGATATTTGAAGCCATAATTCCCTCTGAGGATCGAGGACGCACTCTCTTTTCTGTTTTCTGGCTATTATTGGACGATTTTATTCATATTAGGAAGGGTATGTGATTGTCAGAGGGTTGATTGAGAAAGTCTTTACCCTTTTAATTCACACAGATCCTTCCTAAATTGTAAAAAATTGTCTAAGGATAGCCAGAATAAACTGCCATAATGCGAAAGGATCCTCAAGGGGTTAATGAAATAATATGAATTTACCATATGTCTGCGTCATATAAATACCAAACATTTATTAATAACAACATATTAACCCATTCAGTACCAGGGACGTTCCTTTTATCATATTGTGGCAACTGTTAGACGATTTTATTCTAGCAACAATAAGGCTTCAAACTATCCCAGCTAACCTTTTTAACTACCATAGATCCTTCCTAAGCTGCATAATATTGTCTAAATATAGCTAGAATACAATATAACACACGTCGCTGATACTCAAAGGGTTAAGATACAAAATCTCCGTAAGAGCCGTGTGATCGTGATGAGGACATGACAGTTTAACCTCAGCTGGAAATAAACAGACTTTATAGTGGTGGTTATGAGCCGACATCCCATAGGTTAATCCTGTACAATTTTGCATTACATTTTGCTGACCTCTTTATCAGGCTGTCTTAGAATTGATGTAGTTAAACCTAACATGATATTTCCAGACCTTACTTTTGCTGAATTACACACACACACACACACATACACACACACACACACACATACACACACACACACCACACACACACACACACACACACACCATCATCATCACCATCACCATCATCATCAACAAGGCCATAAAGTTGGGGCTACATCCTACCCTGGTTGCGTGGTTGACCGACTTCCTTAGTGACAGACGACAAGCAGTGCGATACCAAGGCTTCATCTCCACCTTCCTAGACATCACATGTGGAGTCCCACAGGGCACAAAGATGGGGCCTCTATTGTTCCTCATCTTGATTAATGATGCCCTAAAGGACACCCCATTCCACTGGAAATACGTGGACGACTCGACATTCGGCATTACTGTCGATAACACCTCCCCTAGCTATGACCCCCTACAAGACATCCTCGACCGTCTTCAAGCCTGGACCACAGACAATCATGTGACTATCAATCATGACAAGACAGTGGTCATGCACATCAACACTTCCGTTACCGACCTTCCTCCACCCACTGTCACAATTGGTCCTCATCCCCTTCAGCTTGTTGAGTCACCAAACTTCTCGGAATCACTATGGACAACAAACTGAACTGGAAGAAACATGTAACTACCACAGTCAGGACCGCCACTTACAAGTTGTTTATGCTAAGGCGGTTGAGATCCCTGGGGGCACCGGAGAATGAGCTGAAGAGTATATATAACACCTTCATACTCCCTAAGCTCACCTACGCCTCTCCCGCCTGGTCCTCCTCTCTAACCCTAACACAACAACGTCAATTGGAGAGAGTTCAGAGGAGGGCATGCAGGATCATCCTGGGAGGCACATATCCAGGGTACGAGGAAGCTCTCACCACCCTTAGCATACCTGCACTTTCAACCCACCACTACAACACACTCAAACAGTTTGCATCTAAGCTGCTTGTTCACCCACGACACAGAAACTTACTTCCACCAGACGCCCCTAGACCAACACGTGCAGCTCGTCATTTCAACACACTCCAACCAATAAGAGCAAGAACTGACAGATATAAAAATAGTCCTATCCCAACCATTGTTAATATTATTAATAATGTGTAATAACGGCCTGTCACATCATATATACGCGCCCACCTTTAATAATGTATGCATAAGTGTGTGTGCGTGTGTGTATTAGAATATAATTATGTATGTATTTGCTTGAGTTTGTTTATGCATATGTGTATATATGTATATGTGTATCTATGTATGTACAGTATATGTGTATGTATGTGTGCGTATATGTGTATGTATGTATGCGTTATTTATGTATATATATATGTGTCTATAGTGTATACTGTTTGTGGTTCGAGCCCGGCTGAGAGTATCAGGTAGGATAAGAGAAGAGCATATATGCATGTAATGTGCATATATTTATGTATATGTATGTCTGTGTGTATGTGCTGTCAATGGTTCGAGCCCGGTTGAGAATATAAGGTATATAATATATATATGTACTGTACGTGTATTTATATGGTCATATGCACATATGTATGTAAATATACGTACATATGAGCGAGAACATATTGCTCACTAGCGCAACTTCTGATTATAAATCTATGCATAAGCATTAACTATTATTAAGTGTTCGCGTATCTTCATCCATGTATTTCCACCCTTAACAATAGAACGCCCAGCTTTTCCATATTTCGCCTTCTGTCACACACACACACACACACACATACACACACACACACACACACACACACAAACAAACTAACACACACACCTACACTACTGAGGATTTACCTCCCATTGTAGTAGGCTGTACCTGACCATACCTGTACGGACTTGAATTGCTGCACCCTCTTTACCCTTCACCTCTTTACCCTGACCATACCAAAACAGTTTTTGTATGTATGTATGTTTGTGTGCATACGTGAGCGTTTGTGTATACGGACATGTGCACACTTACTGCATGTTCTTATGTTCCTATATATGTATGTATATATGTATGTGCGCACGTACGTGTATATACGTATGTTCTGTATATGAGTAAGTAAATAAATGTGTATATTATGTATTGTATATCACTTACTCTCATGGTTATTTTATGATAATTTGTATTCTGGACATGCATCATTATTGTATTTATTTATTTTGTTTGTAAACTGAGCTTACCATCTTCATATCTGTACATCTCATGTTCATCCACTAAATTGTAAAATGTGTATTTTCAGCTCATGAGGCTGCCATTCTTTAATAAACCGTTTATTATTATTATTATTATTACACACACACACACACACAGAACTAAGAGATCTGACATATTAACCCGTACAGCCCCAGCGATGCGTCTGACGCGTCGGCGATGTATGTAACGCACAGCCCCAGAGACGCGTCTGGCGCGTCACCCTAATTGCGCCGACCGTAACCTCAGGTGTAGCCACTCAAGAGGGCTCAGATTTGTATGGGAACTGTGTACGTATCTCACGCAACCGTGCCGATGGTTGAAAACTCTCTAAGTCCACGTGCGTGCGTGTGAGCGTGCAATAACCTGTTTTTTTGGGGTAATTGCCTTCAATTTTTTACTCTTGTAAAATACGTTTTCGGGGGCTCTGTAGGACCATTCTTTAAGCTTTTTGAGCGGTTTTTCGTGGTTTTTCCTTCATTCCTAACCCATTCGCTATTGTTTCTGGAATAAAACCATTTTTTGAAAACCGGCCGGGTTCTGGCGAACAAACATTACAAAACTAGCCGGGGCTCCACGGGTTAAGAGAGATTAGAGAGATTGAACTTGCCAACTCTAAGTGAAAGAAGAGAAAGAGGGGATATGATTATGGTGTATAAATGTGTTAGTGGATTGGAAAAGATAGACAAGGAGGACTTTATCGAGGGAGGTAAAGGGAGGACTAGAGGACATACCCGGTAGTTGCAAGTTAAAGAAAGACAGATGTAAAGGAGATGTGAGGAAATTCAGCTTTCCATTGTTACGATCCAGGTTCTCAAAGACACAGGGCTCTTCAACATTGGACTAGATAATGGCAAAATGCAACAACGGTAACACTAGATCCAACCCCTGCCTTAAACACTGGAAAACAAAACACCATTGCCGCCCTGAGCCGTGCCTGGACCACGAGGTATCCTATGACTCGGTAACTGGTGCACACACACTAGGCTGATGCTCGATGAAACAGCCTATTCTCAAACAGTAAAAGATTACTCGTTTAGGTTACACAAAGAAAAGATAAGTAACGTGATTATTTAACGTTACGGTAGATACTCAAATAACTGGCACTCCTGTATTAACACCTTACGAGCGGCCTATGCGGTTTATTTATGTGTACCGCACAGCGGGGTGTTTTTAGCCAAAATAGGGCTGTTTACGTGATCATTTTCATGCCTAAATAAGACCCAGAACGTAAAACAAGTACCTATCCCTGAAAGGGCATAAACAGAGCTTTCGAATGACACCATAACGATCCTTGTATGATGGATAGTTTTCTTGCAATAACCGTGCAACGCGAGTGCAAAAAGCAGGTAATTCGGTACTTTCAGTACATAATTGAGTATGTAGCGAGTGAGAGAGGGAGGAGGGAGCTGAGATTTGTGTCAGTAGGTTCGCCGCGGTGGTCTGGAGCAGTCATACGCTCGCTAGTCTCCTGCCACCACTTGTCTCTCTCTCTCAGCCACATTACGTGCTGAAATTGCCACTCGAGTTATGTCGAGCGCCGCCACATAGTCCAGCTTTTTTTAACTCGACTTATGTTGCTCGCCGCTAATTAAGGGTTAAAGAAAGTGCAATGCTAGTCCTGCAACATCAACTGGAAACTTCTGAAATAAGTCTGATGCTGGGAAGATGTTCGTAAAGAATCTTGAACAATTATAATGCAGAATACGGGTCACAATAAATACTAGGACATATAGTAATAATAGGCAGGCGAATAATAAAGGCTGCGCAAAGGTAGTAATGCTCGACAACTAAAGAAATGCTACGTGACACAACGCAACAGCCTACTAGGGTTGTGCAACTCAACAACAACCTCGGCTCAAAAGTGCAGTGAATAATAATGAAGCATACATATAATAATGGGGGCTTATCTCTAACCAGTGTCTGCTCGGTTAATAAAGTCTAGCTGGGGTATCAAGGCAGGGCAACAATGGGCGAGCATGCGGCTCGTAGCCTAACGTTGTCCGAAGGTGGTATAATGAAGATTACGTTATATGACGGGGATGCTCTCTTGATAAATCTAGGTCTCTAGTACCTAGTTCTATCCTGGCGATCCCTCAGAAGTCAACACAAAGAGGCAGCACTATGTTGTGAGGGATAGGCTATGGCCCTCTCACACCACAGTGCTGTGCTCGCAAAGTAAACCCACCCGAAGACAACCTAGGCTCCCACAGTACCTGTCGATGTCGTGCAGGGCTTAGCTAACACTGCACACATCGGAGACAACGACACAGTAACCTTACCCCTAGTCTAGCTTTAAATAACTAAGCAGAATCACTCAACACCCTGCCAGGGAGACATATACCGGTCTACAACCTTCCCGAGAGAGGACACACACGGAAAAGTCTCTCCAAACCTCATTAAAGCCTAATACATAGAAATATCTGAGAGCTTCGCGTACAATACGACTGGCCGACGGTGAACGTCTATGCTGAAACCAGAAGGGATGTTGAGTTTAATAAAGATTAGAGAATGAGAAAGGAGAAGTCGAGAGAGAGAAATAGTATGCAAAGTGGCGAGTATGGGGGACAGAATTGCAAAGGATGTAGACAATACGCGTGTCAGGCCAGCTCTGAGCTGGTAAAAAACACGAGGCCGCGATGAGCAGGGACTAGTTGACCACCCGGCCGCCAACGCCGTCAGCGCTCAAGCGAGCCGTGTCATAGCTCTCCCCCCGCTGCCAGGTGTACTCCCTCACCCGCTCTCGCTCGCCTCCCACACAAGCAACATTTATATTATAGTGAATATAAAATATAAGGCGCGGTCACAGACCAAAACAAAGACCATTTCTAGACTGTCTGTGGCAACACGACCCTAATGAAATAAAGCAGATAATTCTAGGACAACTGTAGCCTATCCCCCCATCCTGGCGAGCGCTAGCGAGCTGCAATGCCCCACGCAACCATTCTGCTAGCGCCGGGAGGCGTCACACCCCCCCCAAGATATGGGACATATGAGCCCATATCTGAACAGGCAGAATGTCGCGAGAATCTGCCACTCCTAACCACTCTGCCACTCATGGAATGCAAGCTCAGTCTCCTCAAAAAAAAAATACAACAACATTTTATATATAAACAAATCTTATCACCCTTCCCAAACATAATACATTAATTCATAACATTGTGCTCCCAGAGCGAGCTTTAAGAAGCACAGCCTACTGAGAGAAAATCATCTGCACTCAGTACTCAGCTACAATATTATCTTAAAATTAATTATTAAAAAGAAAGAGTTTTTATTTAATTTTTCATATTTTATTTTAATGTTGTTTTTGGCGGCTACTATAGATGTAGCCTAACTTTCTTCTAATCAAAGCCAACAACTCCTGCCCTGCGACCCTACGCTGATGCTACACACGCGAACCAACAAGCACCAGCGCAAAATACACCGCGAGCCAAGACAGGAGGCTATACCAACATACTGTTGTAGCCTACCCCGGATCCTCCACCCGCGACAGACACTGATTGAACAGCGAGGGTTCTCCTGCAAACAAAGCCAAAACATTATCAGTGCCCTTAGCATGCCACACATCCAACTTGTGTTCCGGCAGCACAACAACACCTGGCACTGACAAACTGCCCAGCTCATCGCAAAACTGGCACTTCTCTTTGCTCTTCCCGGCAACGGGGCCTGCCAATAACCCTTCACTAGTTCTACCTTCGTGATGAGCGAGGCAGCCCCGAAGCGGTCTATGGTGTCGTCAACTCTGGGTAATGGATAGGCGTCATACAGGGAAAATGCTTCCACACTCTTGCAATCAACACACACACGGACTCTGCCACCAAACTCAGGTTGCAAAGCCACTGGCAACGACCACTCACGATATCCCTCATCCCTCAGACCCCCTCTCCACACGCTGTCCAGCTCCGCCTTCACAACAGGCTGTCGAGCAGGATTCACACGGTAGGGAACCAACTCGAGCCTTGCACTGTCTCCAGCCTCCATGTCGGATTCTACCCCGTACATCAGGCCTGGAGAAGCAACAAACATGCGGACGGACTGCCACAGCCTAGTGAACAACTCCTCCCGTCGCTCAGGAACAAGAGGCCGCAACTCATCTCGCAGAACAACATGACTAGTGCCCTCCCACATCTCCTTCACCATGTGGAGAGGACCCCTCACCTGATGCCCGAAAACAAGTTCATTCGGACTGAAACCGAGACTCTCTCCAGGTACTTCTCTTGCCGCGAACAAAACATACGGCACCTCTTGCGGGTAACCATACCGCGAGCAATACAAGAGCAGGTTCCGGACAACAGTTTTCGCCGTCCCATTTCTCATTGGATATGCATCAGGATAACGAGTGGCCACATCCATGATAGTTACTAGAAATTTATTACCGGCACTAGTAGGGGTTAGGGGTCCGACCATATCCATGATGACCTTACTGAAGGGCGGTCCACTGACAGGAATGGGGTGCAACGGGGCTCTCGGAATTGTTTGGTTAGGTTTTCCAACCCTCTGGCACGTATGACACCTTGCTATCCAGGTTACCACCTGCCCCTTCAACCCCGGCCACCAAAACAATTTTTCTAAAGCCGCCACCGTTTTTCTCACCCCTAGATGTCCTGCCAGTGGTATGTCACGCGCCAACCTCAGTAGGCTATCCCTGCACTCCCGTGGCACCACCAACTGGTCCACTACTCCGGACCCCTCTTGCCAACTACGTTTAGGGTCTTGAAAACGCCTATAGAGGATGCCTTCTAAATAACAAAAATCTCCTGGCTGTGCATCGCCGTCCTCATCGAGCTCTACAGCTTCATTAGCAGACGTTTGGAGCTCAGGGTCCTCTAGTTGCAACCGACGTATATCTGAGGGTGCCAAGCGATCTAACTGCTCCCGGAGCAATGCATGACCTTCCCCGATACTGGGCTGCTCCCTCTGTCTCTCTCGATGTACATAACGTTGCTGTCGTGGAGACTCGTCATGCCCAGCCTCGTCACTCTCGATGACAGGCCCAGGGGCTACTCCAGAATTAAGTAATGGTGCTAATACTGAATCTTCCAGGAGAGCCGCCGAGTCAAAACTCTTAAAACCAACTCCAGCTTTAGCCTCCTCCTGTTGATCGTTCCTCCGCTGGTCTGAAGACGGAGGACTAGGCTGTGACACTTTAGCTGCCCGAGCTCGGGTGACAACACATGCCATGGGTTGTGTCTGGCACCGCTCGACCCACTCTTGCTCTTCCCTACTCACGTCGGCCGGCCTCTCGGCAACGACTAAGGGTAGAACCTCAGAAGCGGGCATTGCAAAGTCGTTGCCGAGAAGAAGGTCGACGCCCTCCACTGGCAGTTTCTCCACAATCCCGACATCCAATTCACGTGCCACACCATCCACCTCCAACTCCAACCGCACCAGCGGGTATGACCGAGTTGCATTAATACCCTGCACCACCACCACCCGAGCCGCATTTATAGGGTAGCCAGTCAAGTTTTTCATCAGAGTCTGGGAAGCACCTGTATCACGCAAGACCTCTACTCCATGCTTGCGCCCCGCCCACATCACGCAACCCCGCCCTCTATGGTCGCAAAAAACATCCTGAGCAGGGTTCGAGCCTCCCAGGTGCTTCTGCATTGGCTGTGCCTCAGCCTCTGACGAACTGCCCCGGGCAAACTCAGATGACTTCGGAGACACACCAATGTTGCAGGCCAAAGACACAGCTGCGGTAGGTGGTTTGCTAGGACAGACTCTTGCAAAGTGCCCCTTTTTATGACAATGAAAACACTCCAACTCCCCTTTGGGCTTCCCTTGGTACTGGGAAGGGCCCGGCCCCTTCTTAAATGGGACGGTGCTAGTCTTGTGGTCAGTCTTGGTATCATGGCTCTTGTACTTGTTTGCATAAGGTATATCACTAACTCGGGGGGGTGGGGCGTCACACCCCTTGTTACCTGCCTCACTACGCTGGGCAGACCCGCACCCACGAATTAGTGATAGCCGGAGGTCAGCCATCTCAGCTGCCTCCTGTAGAGTTTTTGGTTGCTTTTCTTTAAGGTTTAACGTCAGGTCGCCGCCCGTGCATTTGAAAAACTGCTCTAAAAGCACCAACTGTTTAATGTCGTCCAACGTAGTAGCTTTCTCCGACCTCAGCCAATTCCCAAAAGCATCGGACAGCTCCCGGGCATGCTCCAAAAAGGTGCTCTCCCGACCCTTGGTAACACCCCGGAACTTCAACCTGTACGTCTCTGGTTGTAGTTCGTATGCTCTCAGGACAGCCTCCTTGAGTTCCTCATAGATAATACAAGACTCTATAGGCAACGCATCGTAGGCTTTAAGACCCTTGCCTATTAATCTAGAGGATACAAGTGCTGCCCATTTATTCTCTGGCCACTGGTGTTCCTGGCACTTCTTCTCAAAGCGTGTGAAAAATTCTGTTACACCACTCTCATCAAACACCGGAACCAGTTTCAATAAGTGCGAGAGAGACTGCTCATGAACACGGTTACCAGCCCCAAGTCGCTGTCCCGTTGCCTCTACTCGCGACTTCTCTACATCCATGTCGGCACAGTACCTAGTCGACTCTAAATCAGCTTGGATTTTTGCTAGCTCTATGTGCTGGTGACTTTTTCTCTCTTCTATCTTGGCTAATTCTATTTGCTGCTGAAGCTTAGCTAATTCGAGCTGAAGCAACAATTCTGGAGTCAACCCTTGAGGAGGTGAAGGTGCTACAATGTTTGAAATTACCGGTGGTCCCCCCAGGGGCAACCAACCCTGCCAGTCACCACCCACCTGTGGAAGCGTACCCGGGGTCGGCAAACTACTGGGATGGCTGGGAGTCGAGTGTAGGGGAAGCATGGCCGAAGGGCTCTGAGCACTCAACCCATCTCGCTCACCAGTCACCCTGCCCAGTACACACGTTATCAAGTTATCCCTGGTCATGCTGCTAGTAACCGCATGACCGATAGCTGTGGCCAGGCATTGAAGACCGTACCGATCCATACCCTCCAACCGCTCGGCAGTAACAGGCCATTGCAAAAATATCCTAGCATCCTCCTCACAGTTCACCCGATTAACCCTTTCATCATGCTGCTGTTCCTCAGTTTCGACATTACGTACTGTGTCTCCATTCTCCTCTGATCCGGTATAAGACATGATGCTCTCAAAAATTTCTCACCACAATATTCAGAAAAGAAGTACCCCAAACTCTTATGTAGCACTATTCACTTGCCAAAAATGTCTGAAGACTCTCAAGTGCTATACTACTTTGCCAAAAAAAATTAACGTGCCCACTATATTCCTCAATAAAACAAATGACCACAACAATCCTGCAATTATCTCTTAGTTCACAAGATCCTGAGCTAGGTCGCCATTTGTTACGATCCAGGTTCTCAAAGACACAGGGCTCTTCAACATTGGACTAGATAATGGCAAAATGCAACAACGGTATCACTAGATCCAACCCCTGCCTTAAACACTGGAAAACAAAACACCATTACCGCCCTGAGTCGTGCCTGGACCACGAGGTATCCTATGACTCGGTAACTGGTGCACACACACTAGGCTTACGCTCGATGAAACAGCCTATTCTCAAACAGTAAAAGATTACTCGTTTAGGTTACACAAAGAAAAGATAAGTAACGTGATTATTTAACGTTACGGTAGATACTAAAATAACTGGCACTCCTGTATTAAAGAAAGTGCAATGCTAGTCCTGCAACATCAACTGGAAACTTCTGAAATAAGTCTGATGCTGGGAAGATGTTCGTAAAGAATCTTGACCAATTATAATGCAGAATACGGGTCACAATAAATACTAGGACATATAGTAATAATAGGCAGGCGAATAATAAAGGCTGCGCAAAGGTAGTAATGCTCGACAACTAAAGAAATGCTACGTGACACAACGCAACAGCCTACTAGGGTTGTGCAACTCAACAACAACCTCGGCTCAAAAGTGCAGTGAATAATAATGTAGCATACATATAATAATGGGGGCTTATCTCTAACCAGTGTCTGCTCGGTTAATAAAGTCTAGCTGGGGTATCAAGGCAGGGCAACAATGGGTGAGCATGCGGCTCGTAGCCTAACGTTGTCCGAAGGTGGTATAATGAAGATTACGTTATATGACGGGGATGCTCTCTTGATAAATCTAGGTCTCTAGTACCTAGTTCTATCCTGGCGATCCCTCAGAAGTCAACACAAAGAGGCAGCACTATGTTGTGAGGGATAGGCTATGGCCCTCTCACACCACAGTGCTGTGCTCGCAAAGTAAACCCACCCGAAGACAACCTAGGCTCCCACAGTACCTGTCGATGTCGTGCAGGGCTTAGCTAACACTGCACACATCGGAGACAACGACACAGTAACCTTACCCCTAGTCTAGCTTTAAATAACTAAGCAGAATCACTCAACACCCTGCCAGGGAGACATATACCGGTCTACAACCTTCCCGAGAGAGGACACACACGGAAAAGTCCGTCTCTCCAAACCTCATTAAAGCCTAATACATAGAAATATCTGAGAGCTTCGCATACAATACGACTGGCCGACGGTGAACGTCTATGCTGAAACCAGAAGGGATGTTGAGTTTAATAAAGATTAGAGAATGAGAAAGGAGAAGTCGAGAGAGAGAAATAGTATGCAAAGTGGCGAGTATGGGGGACAGAATTGCAAAGGATGTAGACGATACGCGTGTCAGGCCAGCTCTGAGCTGGTAAAAAACACGGGGCCGCGATGAGCAGGGACTAGTTGACCACCCGGCCGCCAACGCCGTCAGCGCTCAAGCGAGCCGCGACATAGCTCTCCCCCCGCTGCCAGGTGTACTCCCTCACCCGCTCTCGCTCGCCTCCCACACAAGCAACATTTATATTATAGTGAATATAAAATATAAGGCGCGGTCACAGACCAAAACAAAGACCATTTCTAGACTGTCTGTGGCAACACGACCCTAATGAAATAAAGCAGATCATTCTAGGACAACTGTAGCCTATCCCCCCATCCTGGCGAGCGCTAGCGAGCTGCAATGCCCCACGCAACCATTCTGCTAGCGCCGGGAGGCATCACACCATATAGAAGTGTTAATATGTGGAATCAGTTGGATGATGAAGTGGTGGGTGCGGGGAATATCCACATTTTTAAAGCCAAATTAGATAACAGAATCTTGGGAAGCGGGACAATACGAGCCTAAAAACTCAAATCCTGTATACTACAATTAGGTGAGCACACACACACTGTGACAGAGAGAGGGATAGGGAACGAGAGCGAGATGGGCATATAGAAAGTTTTTAGAGAGAGAGAGAGAGAGCGATAGAGAGAGAGAGGGGGGATGTAGACAGTAAAGCGAGATAAGCATATAGCAACCTTTTAGAGAGAGCATGAGAGTGAGAGAGGATGGGTGGGAGAGAGGGAGCGAGAGCGATTGGCAGGCAGTAGAGTGAAATGGGCATATATAAATATTTTAGAGATAGAGAGAGAGAGAGAGAGAGTCATTCATAGTCATTTAGCAGGACTAAATGTGTGCCAGTGTTCTTACCGTTCCGTCCTGATCTGTCTGCTCTTCCACGCGCAGATCCTCTATGGGGAGCAATCTGGCATCCTCGTTGTTCTCGGCGCCATGTTGCATACTCGTGTCTTGGGGTGTTTTTGTCTTCCTTTTCGTACTATAAGCCATTGAAGAAGAAATTTGTTTTGAGGCATAGGCCATTAGTATATGTAGGCCAGCAATCATAACCCCTAACTTATGTAACTCCAAAAGGGCTGGAGCAAATGGGTTGTAAATGTTAACACCTATTCCCTGGTTACTCTTCCCAAGTGGTAGAACTATTAACTCGATTACTGCATACTTTTGTTTCTAGTTATAAAAGTTAGGAGTTAGTTTAGATTATTAATGTTCTGCCTTGCGTATAATGAACAGGATAAAGATGATACCATATAGAAAAGTGAAGAACAATTAATGCTAATTCGGTAATCACTGCTGAAATTATATAATTTGGAAGGAGAATATAGTATAATAGAAGGCCCATCTGATTGACAGGAATAATCAATATAGGTGCATAACAAGACTAGATACTCTATACAGGGGCGCACTGTGCCCCGATACAGTGCAAGAAGCTGTGCGGGGGTGAGGAACCCATGGAGACGGTTGAGCACACCTAACTTTTGGGAAGCTGTTTTAGCAAGAGTGGTAATCTGATCTTTCCAAAAATAAATTGGATGAAAAAGATACACATAGAGTAGTGAGAGAAGATGAAAGATTGATTTGTGTATTGTTGTATAATAATTGATAGTCTTGCGGAAGATTGCCATGGAGAGATAGAGGGAGAAATTGGGTCTTGGAGGTGTTGAGAGTGATAACATTTTCTCTGACCCAATCAGAAATAATTGATACATCAGAAGATAGGCGTGACATGGCCCTGTTATGTGAGTTTGGGAGTGATTGCATGCTGGGTTGATGTGAAAAAACTTGTTGAGTAGTGTAAGGTAGAGTCATCAGCATATGAGTGGATAGGACTAGAGGAATAGTTGAGATCATTAATATATATTAGAAAGAGAACTGGAGACAGAACATAACCCTGTAGAACACCGGAGTTGATAGCTTGAGGAAGTAAGCGATGGCCATGCACAACTGCAGCTATGGAGCTGTCTGAAAGGAAATTAGAGACAAAGGCACAGATAGAGGGATAGAAACCGAAGGAGGGTAGTTTGGACATTAGAGATTTGTGCCAGACTCTATCGAAGGCTTTCGATATGTCTAACGCAATAGAAAAAGTCTCACTGGAGTCCCGAAATGAGGATGACCAATAGGTAGTAAGATAAGCAATATGATCACCAATAAAGCGGCCCTTAAAGAAACCCTACTGGCGATGTGAAAGTGGATTATGGGAAGATAAATGCTTAAGAAATTTTGAGTTAAGAATATTTTGAAAAACTTTAGAGATGCAAGAAATGAGAGCAATTGGATGATAGTTGGAAGGTTGAGAGCGGTCACCCTTCTTTGGGACAGGTTGAATAAGAGAAAACTTCCAGCAGGAAGGAAAGAACTTAGAGGAAAGACAGGGATGAAAGAGTTTGTCTAGGCAGGGGGTCAGTAAAGATTTTTTTTTTTAGCACAACAGGAGGAACACCATCCGGTCCGTACGCCTTTTTAGTATTAAGCCCAGAGAGGGCTGAGAGTACATTCTTAGAAGAGATTATGATATTGGGAATAATTAAGTGAGAGGAGGTGGAGAGGGAGGAGGGAATGACGAGGAAGTTAAATTTGTTGAGAGCTTTTTGGCTAGATGACAAAACGCTTGTGAAGAGCTAGAGTTGGAAAGTTCAGAGCATTTGTTATTAATGAAAGAGATTTTGGCGAGCGAAGGACAGATTTGGCTTGATTCCAGGCAGAAAAATATAAAGTATGTGATTCTTGAGTTTAAAGGCAACGGTACCATTTGAATGCTTCCTCCTTATTGCGGACAGCAGTAGAACAAGCATGAATAAACCAAGATTTTTGTGAGTTAGTCTGCGAGAAAGAGATTGGCATGTTTGTATCCATGCCCGAAAGTATTACCTCCGTATTGCGCTCGGCACTCTGAGTGTTAAGGTTGACAACATGACGGAGGTATTGTCCTGTCTTCCCTTACTGCACCAAGCCAGCCAGGCCTCATTGTGTCCCTCTGATCTGGTCGTTATGCCGCTCGTTAACCCTCTCATTAAGGAGAAGGAGAGAACACGGAGGAGGCACAAAGGTCTGCAGACTTATGAGGGGGGAATTAACCCTAGCGGATTCGACGTATTTTTGTACCCCGTCGAGAACCAAGAGAGGCAAATTGCAGGTCGAATTACTCTTGTTGTTATTGTTTGTTTGTGCTTTGGCTATCTCAGAGAAAGAGTAGGAGATAATACACATACATACAATTATGTTTGCAGACGATACAACACTTTATGCCAGTCACAGCAATTTACATACTCTAGTGCAGTCAGTGA
Source organism: Paralithodes platypus (assembly GCA_032716605.1). Taxonomy (NCBI): domain Eukaryota; kingdom Metazoa; phylum Arthropoda; class Malacostraca; order Decapoda; family Lithodidae; genus Paralithodes; species Paralithodes platypus. The sequence continues at coordinate 12,027,979 of CM064544.1, read as the reverse complement.
ATAATGAACTAAATAATGCCTATTGTTGGATGACCGCAAATAAGCTAACCTTAAATATCGACAAAACAAAATATATTATTCATCACAGCAAAAAGAATATTCCTCCAAATGTAGATTCCATTAAAATAGGAAACTCAATGTTAATAGAAGAGCAAAATTTAAATTTTCTTGGTGTTGTAGTGGATAGGCAATTGACTTGGCAGTCACATATACAAACATTAACAAACAAGATAAATAAACAATGTGGTATATTATATCTAACTCGTAGCAGCTTTCCTTCGGAAGTACTTAAACAACTTTACTACTCCTTGGTGTACCCCTACTTTTCATACTGTCACACAGTTTGGGCAACTGCAGGTAAAACTAAGATAGAGAGAGTCAAACTAGCGCAAAAGAAAATTATTAGGATAATCACTTTCAAAAGAAAATATGATCACACAAATGAATTATTTAAATCTCTAAAGCTTTAAAATGGGAAGACATAAACATATATTGCACTGCTATCTTTGTTTATAAAGCCATTAATAATTACAATCCCATAAATATATTTAATTTTCGTTTAAATGAAAGATATACAGTACCTTAAGAAACACGAGAGATTTAGAAATTCCATCATTGGCATCAAATCAATCTCAAAAATCGATTCATTATTATGGTGTAAAGGTCTGGAATGCACTGCCTCGGCATATTTTGGATATACCCTCCCTGTCTAGTTTTAAGATGTCCCTCAAATCATTTTTATTGAGTAAATATTAAAACATCCGTCAAATTGTAAGTTACTTTTGTGTTGAATATGTTTATGTAGTGTAAGTTTATGGGTGCGAATTGAAAGAGTATATATTATATGTATGTAAAAGTGTAAATTAATTCGGGTTAAATCAAGGTGCCTTAAAGAGAGTTCTATCTCATAAGGCTTAGCCAGTTGACTTCCATGTATTAAAGCTCTGAACTTATTGTATATATGAAGGCTAAATAAATACACATATATTTGAATTTGCTTAAGCATACCAACAGTATATATGTATGTATGTATGTATGTATGTATGTATGTATGTATAAAGGAGTACAAAGGAAGTACAAAGGAAATCAAGCAACAACAGATCTAGTGACCCTTCTAGGCTGCTTGTCCTCCAAAACACTGAGGATCAAGTGTCCAAACAGTGGTTTAGAGTGGGTAAGGGAACATTGGAAAGGGAACTACTGCCCTGGAACTAATGTCCGTGGCAGGACTAGGAAGTTAGTAGGGGACATATGGGTTAGTAACTGAGGGGAGGATAAAATAAAGTTATTCATTTACAAACGCAGTCAGTCGCGGGTTTGATGCGAGATATTTGTCTAGGCGGAGTTTAAATGAATCAACGGTGCTGCAGTCTATAACGTCTCGGGGAAGCCCATTCCACAATTTGACAACTCGATTGAAGAAGAAATTCTTAGATTTGTGTGAGTTAAAAGATTTACCAATAATTTTGCAACCGTTTCCCAGCGTGTAATTAGATTGGTCGATAGTGAAGTACTTACTACAGTTCATATTGTCGATGCCTTGATGATTTTGAACACTTGAATTAAGTCACCTCTTAATCTGCGCTGGGTTAAAGGAAATAGATTTAATTCTCTAAGACGCTCTTCGTATGGTTTGTTCTTTAGGCTAGGTATCATTTTGGTAACTCTACGTTGAACTCGTTCTAGCTTGTTTATGTCTTTTGGTAATAAGGGCACCAGCATTGAACGCAGTATTCCAGAAGAGGGCGGACTAAGGAATTGTAAAGGGTTAGGATAACGTCTTTGGATTTATGCTCAAATGACCTGCCTATAAAGCCAATTATTTTGTTTGCCTTCTTAATAACTTCTGAACATTGTTGACTCGGTTTTAGGTTACTCGATATTGTTACTCCCAGATCGGTTTCTCTGTTTACATTCTTAAGCTGAGTGCCATTCATCGAATAGTTTGCTTTCTCATTTAGGTATCCGATATGTAGTACTTTACATTTATCCGCATTGAAACTCATTTGCCAATTTGGGCCCAATGTGACAATTTATCTAGATTGTGTTGCATATTGTCAACTTGTTCTTTTGAGAGTACGCTATTTGCAATTTTTGTATCGTCAGCAAATTTTGAGATTGTACAGGTGAGACCCTCATCTATGTCGTTGATGTAAATTAGAAAGAGAATTGGTCCTAGTACCGATCCCTGGGGTACCCCGCTACTTACATTGGTCCATTTAGATGCCTTACCGTTTATAACTACTCTTTGCTTTCTGTTGCTGAGCCAATTTTCTATCCATTTCAACACACCGTCTTGTATTCCATGCGCTTTTAGTTTTAGCAGTAAACGTTTGTGGGGAACTTTGTCAAAGGCCTTTTGAAAATCAAGGTATATAATATCTACAGCTTTACTCTCATCGTAGAGGTTGAGGATATCGTGGAAGAAGTCTAAGAGGTTTGTTAAACAGGAACGTTTTTTACGAAAGACGTGTTGAGTATCTTTAACCCTTAATTAGAGGCTCACCACATAAGTCGAGTTAAATAAAGCTGGACTATGTGGCGGCGCTCGACATAGGTCGAGTGGCAATTTCAGCACGTAATGTTGCTGAGAGAGAGAGACAAGTGGTGGCAGGAGACTAGCGAGCGTATGACTGCTCCAGACCACCGCGGCGAACCTACTGACACGAATCTCAGCTCCCTCCTCCCTCTCTCACTCGCTACATACTGAATTATATGGGGAAAGTACCGAATTACATGCTTTTTGCACTCGCGTTGCACGGTTATTGCAAGAAAACTAGCCATCATAAAAGGATCGTTATGGTGTCATTCGAAAGCTCTGTTTATGCCCTTTCAGGGATAGGTACTTGTTTTACGTTCTGGGTCTTATTTAGGCATGAAAATGATCACGTAAACAGCCCTATTTTGGCTAAAAACACCCCGCTGTGCGGTACATATAAATATACCGCATAGGCCGCTCGTAAGGTGTTAAGTATGTTATTTTCCTCTAAGTGATTTACGAGTCTGTCTCTTATGACCGTTTCTAGCATTTTACATACAACTGAGGTTAAGCTAATCGGACGATAGTTACTGGGTAGGGATTTGCTGCCTTTTTTGAATATCGGTGTTACATTGGCTATCTTCCACTGATCAGGCATAGTTCCAGACTGCAAGGATTTATTGAATAGTAATGTCAGTGGTTTGGAGAGCTCATCCTTAGCTACCTTTAGAACTCTAGGCGAGATTGTATCAGGTCCAGGCGTTTTATTTACCTTGAGTTTATCTAAACAATTCAATACTTCTCTCTGTAACGGTGATATTGCTTAGAACATCTGAATTATCAATCTGAATCGGCGATGGTGTAGGGATATCACTGAGGTCTTCTGTTGTAAAAACTGATGCAAAGAAGGTATTGAGGGCATTACTCATTTGTACTTCGTCTTTGGTGTATTCTCCATTTTCATCGACTAACGGTCCAACAGTTGAAGTAACTACTTTTTTCTTTCTGATATAACTATAGAATTCTTTCGGGTTTGTTTTACTTTGATTCGCAATATGTAACTCTAGGGTCTTTTTACTTTGCTTAATTAACATTTTGGCTTTGCCAAATGACGAAGAACGGGTGAAATTTGTAGAGCCATGACGGCTCTACAAATTTCACCCGTTCTTCGTCATTTTGTGAGGATTTTAATCTATCATTAGCAAATTTTTTAGCAAGCAGGCAGTTTAAAATATCTTTATTCCACCATTTGGGCTTATTATTATGGCCTGGACGCCGTATTTTCGATGGTATGCAGTCTTGCACTGCTTTTAGGTAAGTGGTTTCGAATAACTTCCAAGATGTATTATGTCGTTATTGTTAATAAAAAAGCTCCAGTCAGTTTCTTTAAACATAGCTCTAAGTTTATGAAAGTTTGCTTTCTTGAAATTAGGGACTTTTTCGATGCTACTATTTGGTGTGTTACTAGTAAAGTTTAAAGTGAAAGTTATCGTATGATGGTCGCTGTTACTGAATTCATCACCAACATTCAAATTCTCTATTAATTCTTCTTTTGTTGCAAGTGCAATGTCAAGAACGTTATTACCACGGGTCGGCGTTCGAACAAATTGATAAAGCGAACTCTCTTGCAAGTTCGTATACAAGTCATGTCCGGAGCGTGAAGTAAGAGTATCGCCCCACTTGGTCACAGGTAAATTAAAGTCGCCAAAAATTACGGTATCTTGTGAGTTACTTACATCTGCAATTTGTTCGTAAATTTCTCGGTCAGTTTGCACTGATTGAGCAATATTAATGCAAGTATTATTTTTGTACCTTTATTATTCTTTATTAGCACAAAAGATGCGCCGACGTTCACAATTTGAGGTTTTAACAAGAGGGTAGGGTTAAGACTTTCTTTGATATAAAGTAAAACGCCACCTCCATTTCGATTTATTCGGCTTTTTTCAAACATTACATAACCGGGAAGTGAATACTCTGCTAAAAAGTCTCTATCTTCTGTATTGAGCCAAGATTCTGTTATGCCAATCACATCATAATTTTCTGTAAACACTAGCTCCTCTAAATCTGAAAATTTATTCCGTATGCTACGAGCGTTTGCATAGAAAACCTTTAAATTTGTTATTTTAGAACTCACGGAACGCTCTTTAACCTCTCCGCGGCGCACAGGGGGTTTTCTACAGGGTAAGACTGTGCGCACCTATGATGATTTTGGGACCTATTGCCAATTTCGATAAAAAGTACATCATCGTGTAGGGAATGTTTGCGTGCATCGGCCCATATATATTTGACCCCCCAAAAAATGTCTGGGGGGGGTAGGGGAACGGTCCGTAGTTGAAAAATGTGGAGCGAATGGCACCGCGCGGCTAGATTGTCATCGAGCGGCGAGATTTCCCTGCCGAATATTTACGCGCGCAGGGGATAGAAGGAGAGGGAGGAGGGGGTGGGTTACCGCGTATTATCACGTATATCTCCTTTTTCGAGCCCTTTTAGGCTATTTAGAGTATGTATACATGTGTAGGGCACCCATATAACAATGAATATGCCTCATAGTGACCAAAAATTGCAATATATAAGGGAATTATAAGAGAATATTTAGGCGGGAATGAAGATGTGTTGGAGGTTTGGCGGCAATTTATGAGCTGAGAGTGTGGTTTACGCCATACATATCACGTATATCTTGTACGTAGAGCACTGTCACGCTATAATACAGACTTGTACGTATGTATACGTGCCATATATCAAAATATATACCGCATATAAACCAATTCATGCGATATTTACGCACATTATCAATGAGTTTCTATGCGTGAACCAAGGTGTGAGTGAGTTGTGGTGGGAATGAAAGGGGGAGAGAGGGTGTGTTACGCCATAAATATCACGTCAATCTTGTATTTAGAGCACTCTCATGCTATAATAAAGACGTGTACATATGTAGGCGTCCCATATAACAAGGAATATACCACATATAGCCCAATTGATGCGATATTTACGCAAATTGTGAATGTGTTTCTAGCAGACGGAAGCCTGAAAGGGGGGGTTGGGGGTGGGTGGGTGGGAGGGAGGCATGCAGGGGTGCAGTGAGTGAGTGAGTCGTGGAGAGATGGAAGTCAGGCAGATCTCTAGATAGATAACCAGCTTAGTGATAATTGTGGAGGCGCCCCAGGCGTATTGATGTTTGGTATTTTGACCCTTATGTCTACCAGATGGCTGGTGTTCGTTGCCATCAACAGGTCTACAATAACATGAGTCAGGAATGGAGAGAGAGAGAGAGAGAGAGAGAGAGAAACTGAGACATGCGTATGTCGTACATATAAATGGACTTCAGAATTGCATTTTTATGCAAGCAGACATTGCATTTTAGACACATGTGAAGTACCACAGAAACATGTAGGCCATTGACTGTAAATAAAGTACTATATTTATAGACCACCAGCGACGGTGCTGAGTCAACACAGGCAGATTGCCTGTTGTGATAGAGGGCTAAATATAGACTGGTGTCTCCTTACACCTGCGAAAGGGTAGATTGCCACCAGAGAAACGTTTACTTATTTATTTCGAAGTAATATGCAATCTAAATGTATATTCGAGACCTACTGCAATTATTTGTATGACAGTCATGACTATGTATAATCCAATATACGCGCGTAGGCGAGACATAAGAAAGCTGGTTGAGCAATTTTCGACACCCACACAGTTATTATTCATTTTTATTTACAATATTATACAATACAAATGTATTTGTGAAGAGTATTTTATCCATTATTGTATTTATACCAATTTTGTTCCCAGACAGAGCTGCTGTAGCTGGAGAATCAAGGAGCGGCAAGGGTCACCTCGTGACCGCCTGACCGTGTGAAAATGAGTGGAGTCACACTGAGAGGGGCAATTTTGCTGAGTGTTTGGGCAATTTTTGACAGAATAAAGTTATATAATTACTAATTCTTGACAGAGACAAACTATTATAAACCTTGGCATGATATAATTGATAATCCCATCAATTTACAAACGTAAATTGGTGGGATAATTCATTTTTTTTTGTATATTGTCATTTCGATTGTAGACACGAAGTTTTGAGTGATATTTGGTATGAGCTCCTGTGGCATGGTTGGTAAGGTCGCGGACTGGAAAACTCAAAGTGTCGTAGGGTAGTGGGATCGAATCCAGGAGGGGGTTATGGGGAAGGTTTTATATTGTCTAGAAAAAAATTTATAATTTTTTTTTTTTTACAAGATCATGCCATTGTATTCAAACAATATGAAATATTCATAGAATATATCATATTGTAAGAATACAATGACATGACCTTGTTTCTTTTTTTTTTTTTATTGTTTTATTTTATTATCATAGTAGGTTTGACATGATTTATTGAAACATATTTATTTTTGTACAATTCATTTGAGGTAAGAAAATAATTATATACACATTACTTAGGCTAATAACAAACATATATATTGATATACTAAAAAAATAAGGCATATTACATGTAAATCTTTGAAACTTATAAACTAAATAATGAAACATACAATTATATAATGTAAAAGCTATATCACAGGGACATCTTTGGAACTTATACATTATATAATATATATGTTACATTATGAGGTAGCGTGATCAATTAGGTCAGGTCAGGTAAGGTAGGGCGCGAGTCCAGGGCAGGGCAGGGCAGGAGGCGAGTCCAGGGCAGGGCACGGGGCGAGTCCAGGGCAGGGCAGGGCAGGGCAGGGGCCGACACTCAGTAGTTCTTGAAGGTGTGGTAGTCCCTGAAGCAGTCACCCAGGCAGAGTGCAACTTTGCACTCGGCGCACATTGAGGTGACTCTTTTGGTCACATGGGGTTTCCTCACACTGGAGCTGCAGACGGTGCACTGCACCTGCCTGTGACGAGTGCCAATCAGCTCGGTGTTGGTTGTGTAGTGTCTTTCGACACCCAGCTGGATGCGGTCAGGAACGTGATCCCCACGCCATGCCGTACGTCTGTGAGTGGTGGTGCCATACTTCTCCAGGAGTTGGTAGGAGACGTTGTACACGAACTCCCGGAATTTCAGCTTCTGGTTTGGGGCCATATCCTTCTTCACCAACCACAAGTTGTAGGCGTTCAGCATCGTTATATCAACTAGGTGGAGGAAGAGCTTGTGATACCACTTCACAGTCTTCCTCAGACACTCAACACCTGACAGCTGACAGTCAGACTTGTCCACCAGGCGCATGTTTTTGGTGTAGTCCACTACCATGTCGGGCTTGTAGATTGTCTTCCTGGTTCGGTAGTGGATTTTGCCAGAATCCACCTGGGCACCTGTGTGGACGGTGGAAAGCAGGTGGACGTCTCGCTTATCCTTCCACTTCAGGGCTATCAGTTTCCCACACTTCTCGAGCTGCTTGTATTTCTGCCCCTTTCGTCGCCTTCTTCGCACATGCCTCTCGCGGTGTTCCTGGGCCAGGTCGTCTTCTGAAGGTGTGTCACTGGAGGAGGCATCTGTGAGAGGAATGACATCACCTGTGAACTTTGGCATAAACTTTCTTGTCTTTCTGACAGTCCCACATGACCCCGTTTGGTTGTCATAAAGAAACTGGCAGAGAGCAGGAGAAGTATACCAGTTGTCAGTGTAGATGATGTGGCCTTTGCCCAGGTAAGGTGCCAACATTTTCCTGACGATGGCACCTGACATGCCCATGGGGTCATTGGCAGCGGCTTTCGGTACGTCAATGTCAGTTCCTGTATACACGATCATGTCAAGCACTATTCCAGTTTCACAGTCGCACAACACGAAGAGCTTGATTCCGAACCTATGCCTCTTCAAGGGGATATACTGCTTGAAAACAAGACGTCCTTTGAAGAGCACGAGCGACTCATCAATCACCAAATTGAGGAAGGGGTAAAAGTATTTCCTATACCTCTCCAACAACATGGTGAACACATCCCGAACTTTCCATATCCTGTCAATCCTGTTAGGATTTTCGTTGTCTGCAAAGTGCATAAATCTTAGCAGCAACAAAAATCTGTCACGAGTCATGAACTTATTGAAAGTTGGGGTGGCGATGAGAGGGTCGTGCTTCCAGTAGTGTTGCAACACATGCTTCTTGATCAGAGGCATGAGGAACAACAAGGCAAAGAACGTCAGAAATTCTGCCACAGTCGTATCCACCCAGCCTCGTATTCTCGCTTTTGGAGAAAGGGCGTCCAATCTGCCAAACACCCACCTGTAGTAGGCGTTTGTTTGGGCAACGATGTACGTCATTACCTCCATGTCGAAAAAAGCGAGGAAGAAGTCGCTTTCGTTCGCTTGATCATCACAGGGCCAGTCGTCAGTTGTTCCTGACGTCCCAGGATTGAACTGGGGCACGTCAGGTACAAAATTGACCCCGTCAGACCAATCGAACGAAGGCATGCCAGGGATCGGAATGTCGTCTGCGTCTGCTTCTGCGTCTGAAATATCGCTTCCATGGTCGCGATACAGCACTTCATCATCATTACCCTCCTCTTCACTCGACAGACGATGCCCTTCCTCGTTTTCGTCACCGACGTCGGACTCGCTCCCACTGTCCACTCCCAAATCCCCCCACCCTTGGTCCCGTGCTAGGGCTTCGTCGTCGAAACCCGGGCTGCCAATGTCCTGCGAATCACCATCAAACAGCAGGGCGGCATACTTAGATGGTGTAAGAGTTTTTCCGGGTCACTTTGGCACGTGCGGGAGTCTTATGGACAGGGACAGCAGAGGTGGTGGCAGGGGCGGCGGCAGGGGCGGCGGCGGCAGGGGCGGCGGCGGCAGGGGCAGCAGTGGTGCGTGGCCTTGATGGCAAGATGATGGTGGTGCCTGTCGCCCTTCTCTGTTCCTTGGGCAGGGGCGGCAGGGGCGGCAGGGGCAGCAGGGGCGGCAGGGGCGGCAGGGGCAGCAGGGGCGGCAGGGGCGGCAGGGGCAGCAGGGCCGGCAGGGACACCAGGGCCAGCAGTCGCTTTCCCAGTCGCTTTCCCTCTCCCTTTCCCCTTCCCCTTTCCTGTTCCTTGGGCAGGGGCGGCAGGGGCGGCAGGGGCGGCAGGGGCAGCAGGGGCGGCAGGGGCGGCAGGGGCAGCAGGGCCGGCAGGGACACCAGGGCCAGCAGTCGCTTTCCCAGTCGCTTTCCCTCTCCCTTTCCCCTTCCCCTTCCCTGTTCCTTGGGCAGGGGCGGCAGGGGCGGCAGGGGCAGCAGGGGCGGCAGGGGCAGCAGGGGCGGCAGGGGCAGCAGGGGCGGCAGGGGCAGCCGGGCCAGGGGCGGCTGGTGGTGTTGGTGGTGGTAGGGGCACTGTGGCTGGCGTACGGGTTCTTTTCCCTACGCCAGTGCCTTTCATTTTTCCTGCCCCCGCAGGTAATGCAGCCCTAGGGCGGCCTCCTGCGTCGCTGGTACCGGTGGCAGGGGTGGCAGGGGTGGCAGTGGTGGCAGTGGTGGTGGTAGTGGTTGTTGCAGTGGCCTGGGTCGTGGTGGCAGTGTCCCGAAAGACCAATGACCTCTGTGCCATTGCCCTGCTTGCACGTGTTTTACGTGCTTTTGGTGCTGGTGATTCGTCCTCTGAGCTGTAGGGCGTGTCGTACTGGTAGCTAGGGTCTTTGGCAGCCACCCTCTGCCTTCCACGGCGGCTAACACCACCAGAAGGAGGGCTGGTTGTGTCATCAGGGAGCGAGCGTGAGGGACGTGTAGGCTCCATGACTAGTGCGTGGTTACTGGCGCGGTGGTGCTTGCACGAGTGCGGGGCGAGCGTTTGGCGGGGTGGTATCGAGAGTTGACATGTAGTACTATACCCACACCAATTTTCAGCCGCCTGGCTATAAACGCGCGGTTTTGGTACGTGTTCAAAGTCTCTGCTCTTAAGAGTCTACCCGCAGTGCGCCGGGGGAACTCTTAAGAGTCTCCCCGCAGCTCCCGGGTTAATAATATTTTTGGTTCTTGTCGGATCTACATTTATGTTCATGGCTGTCCTCGGTCCTCGCTGTCTTCGGTCCTTATCGCTGGTGGTCCTCGGTTGCCTCTGTTTTTTTCTTGGTGTTGGAGGATTTATGTCACTGCTGCTTCTTCTCGGATGGCGTTTTTTGATCCATGGCTGCGGACTGCTTCGTGTAGGAGACGACCCATGCGTGCTGAACCCACAGGGTTTAGATGAATGCCATCCTTGCGGAACAGAGTAGGCTGGTTGTAGAAGTTGTCCCAGAGGTTGATGAATTCAACTTCTTCCCTCAAACACAAATATTTTAGTCGGCTATTTGTGCTGAAGGCCTTGTCGTAGAATTTGTCAGGTGCGTTGATCTTGGGGAGAATGCCTGAGATGATGATATTCCTTGACTTCACCCGCCGGCGCTCTTCACCCGCCGGCTTTAGCACCGCCAACAGCTCCGCATCGCCACTGAGAAAACTCGATCCTAATTTGAGTATTTCATATCCCAATTCCCTTTATTCATTGCATGAACAGTAGTTAAGTGCTTGTTTAACCTCCACATAGTTCTGTAGTTGCCGTGCATGTTATTTTATTGCTTTTCTGACTGATAAACATTGTTGTTTACATTTGTTATCCTAGCTTGTAGCAGACGACGCACGCGCACCTCTAATCGACCTAGCTTTGTATTTTCTTATTAACTCTAGTAGTTATCGTATTCAGTTTCCTACTGTAGCTATATATATCTGTAATTTTAGTTGTTGCTTGCATGATCTTATAGTAACCTTTGACTGATAACTTTGTTTATCTAAATAATCCTGCTTGACTAGCCTACAGTGACACCAGCACCATCTGTTGATACAGTATATTAACCCCTTGTGTGCAGTTACACTTTATTCTTATATAATCTCTATTTGGTGAATTGTATATTTAGCTACATATTCTATTATATATATATATATATATATATATATATATATATTTGTTTTGCTTTTTTAGGTAGGTTATCACCCCTGGTAGCCTACTTCTGCATATTTCATACTTTTTTGTTTTTGGATATTTTTGTTTTCGGTTAGTCTAGGCTATCATCCCTGGTGGCCTATTTCTGCGTACGGTACTTCAATTTTTAAATTTTCAGTTAGGCTATCACCGCTGGTGGCCTATTTCTGCGTACCGGTATTTCATAATTTTTGTTTTCGGTTATTTTTGTTTTCGGTTAGTCTAGGCTATCCCTGGTGGCCTATTTCTGCGTACGGTACTTCAATTTTTAAATTTTCAGTTAGGCTATCACCGCTGGTGGCCTATTTCTGCGTACCGGTTTTTCATAATTTTTGTTTTCGGTTATTTTTGTTTTCGGTTAGTCTAGGCTATCATCCCTGGTGGCCTATTTCTGCGTACTTCAATTTTTAAATTTTCGGTTAGGCTATGACCGCTGGTGGCCTATTTCTGCCTACCGGTATTTCATAATTTTTGTTTTCGGTTATTTTTGTTTTCGGTTAGTCTAGGCTATCACCGCTGGTGGCCTATTTCTGCGTACCGGTATTTCATAATTTTTGTTTTCGGTTATTTTTGTTTTCGGTTAGTCTAGGCTATCACTGCTGGTGGCCTATTTCTGCGTACCGGTATTTCATAATTTTTGTTTTCGGTTATTTTTGTTTTCGGTTAGTCTAGGCCATCATCCCTGGTGGCCTACTTCTGCGTACTTCAATTTTTATATTTTCAGTTAGGCTATCACCGCTGGTGGCCTATTTCTGCGTACAGGTATTTCATAATTTTTGTTTTTGGTTAGGATAGGCTATAACCCCTGGTGGCCTATTTCTGTTTAAATAAACTTAAAATTGTTTTCGGTTCGGCTATCACTGCGTATTCAAATTTAATTTTGTTTTGTTTTAATTTTCGGTTAGGCTATCACCGCTGATAACCTATTTGTGTGTATTTCAACATTTTTGTTTTCGGTTAGGCCTATTTAAGTAAGTGAAGCGACCTGAAGGTAGTGAAGTGTTTTTAAAGTGAGTTAGTGTTTTTAAAGTGAGTTAAGTGTTTTTAAGTGAGTGAAGTGATCTGAAGAAAGTGATCGTCACCATGCCTCGTGCCTGTACGAACTGCGCCGGTAGGTTTGGTGCTTCCATGTTTGCTCCTGCCGATCCACAAGTCTGCCGACTCTGCCAGCAACGAGAGGATTTGACATCAAAATTGGATGAAGCCCACAACAAGATCAACGCCCTCACCAGGAAGCTGGAATCACTCCAAGAGTTTGTAACACTCAACATTGGAGTATCACTAACTCCAATTGTTTCAACTCCAGCATCCACCACCGCCCCAACGTCATCTGCCAACAATCCAACACCTGCAGTAGACACTGCAGCAGATGCTTCTGACGAACCTGAGCCGACATCAAACCAGGACAGCCGCCCTGTTCACCTTAGTCTCTCCCCCACTCCTCGTGCAAGAAGCCTGCTAGCACGAACAGTACCAACCCCTCGCCCCCGTTCTAACCACTCCTCTCCCCGACCTGTACGTAGAGTCCCGCCACCACAGGTTTCCGGATTTACACCAGTGAGGAACGGTGCACGGCCAACGCAGAAAAGGTCTCATCTACCAGTCACAATGTCAAACAGATTTGAGATATTGGTATGTATACATACATGTATGTATGTATGTATGTACAGGTACAGGTATGTACATATACCATTACATTATACTACAAACACCTTATATACTACACTATTTTTTAAAAAACAAATCATGATGACAAATCCTCGACCCGCCTCGGAGTCCCCTTGGGGGGGGGGGGGGGGTACCAGAAATGCCCCCATTTATGTGACCCCTAGAAACGACTCGCCAAAATGCTCTGGACCACTTCCTTCTACTCTCACTATTAACTTTGCCAACATTCGTGGCCTTTCCTCTAACGTCCACTCTGTGGAACACCACCTCCCCTCAGCCAACCCTGATCTTCTCTTTCTCACCGAAACGCAGTTGCCTGGGTCTACTAACAGCAAACCCTTTTCTGTATCCTCCTACTATATCTATCCTAAGTTTAAAGCCAAAGGTGGATGTTGCGTTTATGTACGCAATAATCTTGCTTTCTCTCGTGTTTCCAATTTAGATTCTTCTGAATTCTCAACACTCTGGCTAAAGCTTTCTTGTCACTCTCAAACTAAATATTTCTGCGCTGTTTATCTCTCCCCTAATTCTATTGACTATCCAAAATTCTTCGACTATCTAACTTCTAAAGTGAAACACATTCTATCCATCTCTCCTTTCGCAGAATTTTTGCAGAAATCTCCATCTTAGGAGATTTCAATGTTCTCCACCACCAATGGCTCTCCTCTGTTTCCACTGACCATCCTGGTGAACAAACTTTCATCTTTTCTATCTTAAACGACCTAGAGCAGTTAGTCCAGCAACCAACCCGCATCCCGGATAGCTTCGGAGATCGGCCCAATATTCTTGACTTATTTCTAACCTCTAATCCGTTTGCTTATACTATAAATCTTTTCTCTCTTTTGGGCTTCTCAGACAATAAACTAATGTCTGTCATCTGTCCTATCTCTCCGGTACGGCCACCCGAATCCTCCCAACCGGCGGCGCTTGTGGCACTTTGGCACTGAGAACTGGGAGGCTCTTCGGCAGTAATTCTTTGATTTCCCATGGAATAACTTTTGCTTCCGTGGCCGGGGACCCTCGGAGAGGGTAGTCCTCCGAGGTAATCCTCTCGGGCATGGAAGCATATATTCCATTTTCTTTTTCTCAGTACAAAGCAAAAAACATCTTGGTTTACTCACGCTTGTTCTACTGCTGTCCGCAACAAGGAGGAAGCATTCAAACGGTACGGACGCCTTAAAACTCAAGAATCTCATTCTTCCTATGTTTCTGCCCGGAATCAAGCTAGATCTGTTCTTTGACTTGCCAAACACTCTTTCATCAATATAATCAATGCACTGAACTATCCAACTCTAGCTCTTCCCAAGCTTTCTGGCATCTAGCCAAATACCTCTCCAACATTTTTTCTTCTACGTCTTTCCCTCCCCTTTTCCACTCTGATGGCACAACCATCACTTCTTCCTCTGACAAAGCTGAACTCTTCGCTCAAACTTTTGCTAGAAACTCCACCTTGGATGATTCCGGTGCTATTCCTCCCTCTATATCCCCTTCTCTTCTATTTATTCCTAATATCCTAATATCTTCTAAAGATGTACTTTCTACCCTCTCTGGGCTTAATACTAAGATGGCATACGGTCTGGACGGTGTTCTTCCAGTTGTACTAAAAAACTGTGCTTCCGAGCTGACTCCCTGCTTAGGCAAACTATTTCGTCTCTGTCTCTCCTCTAACGTCTTCCCTTCTTGCTGGAAATTTTGCTCTTATTCAACCTGTCCCAAAGAAGGGTGACCACTGTCAACCCTCCAACTATAGTCCAATTGCTCTCATTTCTTGTATCTCTAAAGTTTTTGAAACTATTCTTGCTTCCAAATTTCTTAAGCATTTCTCTTCTCATAATCTACTCTTAGATTACCAGTATGGCTTCCTTAACCCCCAAACACGGGGCCTTTTGTAACGTCAACTACCTGGCAGGCGGGCATATTTACCCTAAACGAGCTTTATTCCATGCTCTTTTTCATGCATAAAGAAGAGCCAGAGCGTAATACAATTATGTATCCGTGCGTGAAAGGGCGATAATAGAGCTTTCCAATGACACCTGAATCATTCTTGTATGACCACGGGTTATCCTGTAGCGATTGCTCAACCGGAGGTGAAAAATCTCTAAATAAGGTAATTTCCCCAGTTTTGTCCTGATCTCGCGAAGCCGAGGGTGTGAAATGTTGCAGTGGCGGTCTCAGTCGCGGCACTGGTCGTGCCGAACGGTCAGAGCCTGCTTATCGTCCCCCAAACGAGTGGACTCAGAGACGATAATGTGCTCAAAATGCCGCCCGTCATATGACGGGTACCGGAAGATAGTCCATTTATCTCTCGCCCGTCATATGACGGTTACCGCGGGTTGAGTGTTAAGTCATCGATATTTATCAGAATTACCGGTATCGACTAACATATGGTGGGATTGAATATTATATAAATACATACAACCAAATTCATCATAGTATCTATCCGTCAGAAACCGACATTATTATTGCATTTTTGTTTTATATAGATGCTTACGGGTCAAACTTCCTTATAGCCTGAATCTCGTAAGTGGTAAATTGTTGGTTTGTTATTATACTGAAGGTCATTAATTTTTTATACTGCATGTATAACCACTTCTGTACCGGTGACTTCTTTTTCATTTGATTCTAGAGGATTTTGTGCAGTTTGAGAAGGATCTGTCATAGTAAAAAGTGTTAAGTGTGATAGTTAGAAGCTGGGCAATTGCTGGATGCTCCTTTGAAATGGAATAAAATCGTCTAATAGTAGCTGAATGCAAATAAAAAGACGTTGAATGAGGGGTAAAGTGCATCTAAAAAATTATATTTTGTTACTTTCTCCCCATTTATATATTCTTAAATATTTATATAATGACGTATTACTGAAGTAAATTGGGCGGGTGCCCAACCCCGAAAGGGGTTGAAATAGGGGAGCTATCCCCCCGCCAAAGGTGGCTTTCTAGGGCCATTCCTAGCTGATGCTAAGAGGATTGGGTTCTAGTCATGTGGTGATGAGCTGGTCTATCAGAGTGAGAACTGAGCGATCTCTGCCATACCCATAGATTACTCTGACTGTTCCTTTTACTTATATATTTTCTAGATCTCGAGTGACGGCGTCTCTTCCGTGGATTGACCTCCCAATCTACCAAGATTGGAAGCCAAAGCGTCACATTTTTCCTTTGCCCCTCAACTTTCTCTTCATTAAAGCCCTGGGTTGGGCTTTGGTTTCCCGGGCGTTTCTGCATCCTCCTCAGCTCCCCGCCATGGAGTGGCTTCGGTAACCCAGGCTTTATTGTGGTCGGCAGGGAGGGTTCTGTGGAGGCGCTCGGTTATGGCCTTGGCCTTGCTCGGGGCCTTGGGGCTGTTCGGCCAGGCAGCTTGGGGAACAGCAACAACAACAACAACTGAAGTGTTTGTGATTTTTTAGTACATGAATGAATGAATGATGAATGAACAATTTAGTTACTAACGCACTGTTGTCGTATGAGTGTTTATAAAATCTGATTAAACTGTTAATTTACAAAATTATTTTATTTGCGAAACGTAAGCCTATAAAACATGGTTTATTGTGTCAAATACATGCATATTTAAGCAAGCATTGTAGGCTAGTGTGTTTATCAGGTGACATAATTATTTTGTTATTGAAATGCCGAGTATTGGTGAACATGGCAGCAGTACATTAATATTTACATCGATATTGTTTAGATATCAAGCCTGCTATTTAGTTTACTCATATACTGTAAACAAATATACCGATACATAGCTTTAGTGGATTGGAAAGGGTAATTAACCTTTACAGAATCGACCTGTGGCTGATAGTATGTATGAAAGTTACGAGTTACAAGGAATAGCTAGTAGGCCTTCCGGTCCACTCCTGGGAGATAAACGCAGTGGAAGGAGAGAGATTGTTTAGTGCACTACAATCATCACAGAGTGTGCGAAATACTATCTACTCGTCTTCTTGAGCTGCTCTACTGGAGAACTGTTTACATCTTCGGAGGGAAGTTTGTTCCAGGTAGAACAGATCGTATATGTGAATAAGTTTCCGCAAATACTAGTGCTGAACCTTTTCAATTCTAACTTCCTGCCATTGTTGCGTGCTGTATTGATATTGAGACTAAACATTTTGCTATAATCCACTTTGTTAAAACCCATTAAGTATCGGGGGTGGGAGAGAGAGCGAGAGAGAGAGAGAGAGAGAGAGAGCAGCAGTGTGTGGTAGATTGCTAACTACAATTAAAAGACCGAGTGGTGTTGACAAGAGGCGCCTGAGTAGCCTGTGTGAGAGAGAGCCGAACTAGCTTGGTCATTATAAAGTTATCCTCAACAGACACTCCTAGTTATATGTTTACTCAGCCTTACCACCATACGACCCCGACACAGACAGAGGGCTGGTACTACAAAACCAAACTGATAACCTCATCATCCTTAACGACATCCATCAACATACCCATATTCCTCACCAAGCCCTCTATAACCCATCATCTCCAGACATCACCTTTTGCTCCCCAGAACTCGCCCCCACAACATCCTGGAGGGTGGTCAGAACCTTAGGCTCTGACCACCTCCCGATCATTATCACCACCAAAACCAGACTCACCCCAGCTAGCCACAAACACACATACACCAATTATAAAAGAGCTAACTGGGAAGCATTCACAAATGAGACAGAACAACACTTCACAACTCTAAACAGTACACCCATCACTAACATCAACAATGCTGTACACATACTCAATAAAACTATCCAAAACGCTGACAAGAAACACATTCCAAGAGGTAACAGAAAAAGACACAACCCCAACTTCACACCAGAAATTCAAAACCTCATCAGACAACGTGACATACTGAAACACTCCCCAGCACCCCACACACAAGACATCACACAACAAATTCAAGCACTCAACACCCAAACTAACAACAAAATACAAGAACAACAAAAACTAAATTGGAATAACTTCCTACAAACACTTGATCACAAAACAAACCCCAAAAACTCTACAAAACACTAAACAGCATCACACTTTCCAACAGCAACACAACACAATCACGTGCTGCAATCACAACAACAGACTCTACTCCTTCATGTAAACAACAAGCAAACACTCTCATCAATAACTTCTCACATGTCAGCCACCTAACACCTCACAAAGACGACCGACGTGTCATCCAACGTAAGAGACAATTCCCCACAGACCCTGACTATACACCCTTCACCAATCACCAGACAAAGCATATCATCAACAATCTCAAGCACTCACCCGCCTGTGGCCTAGACAACATAAGCAACATACACCTCAGACACCTGGGACCACAACGTATACAAGCACTCACTAACATATCAAACTACAGCTATTCACACAACACAATACCAGACATTTGGAAGCATGGTATCATCATCACATTCCCCAAACCCAACAAAGACCCCACGCTACCCTCCTCGCACCGCCCCATCACACTCCTTTGCTCCCCCTCCAAAGTCATGGAACGCCTAGTATTACAACTAATTACACCTGACCTACCCCTAGCTCCAACACAACATGGCTTTAGGCCACTGCACTCCACAAACACTCTTCTCACAGACCTTACACAAAGAGCTTTTGATGGCATCAACTCAGCTAGACCACCACACAGATCACTATTAGCCACACTCGACATTAGTAAAGCCTTCGATGCCATCCCCCGCCACAACCTAACAAACAAAATCTACAACACAAACATGCACAACAACACAAAAAGGTGGCTGGCCAACTTCCTAGCAGGCAGATGTGCACACGTATCTTTTTGCCGGTCAGTCATCTAAAATCAGAAACTTTCCAAACGGAGTCCCACAAGGATCCGTCCTATCGCCCGCACTCTTCAATCTGTACATGCACGATATAACTACACCCAATACGCCCCAAATAAACTTAGCCTCCTATGCAGATGACATAACACTCACATGCACACATCATGTGTGAGAGCAACAGATCTCCTTCAACCCTATCTCAACACACTACATGGCTGGTGCACTACAAACGGACTTAATCTAGCCCCAGCCAAATCCACCGCAACCCTGCTCACAAGCTGGACAGGAGAACACGAATACATCCCTCAACTCACCATAAACAACACACCCCTAACACATACACACACACCCAAAATCCTAGGAGTAACATATGATACTCATATGACATTCAAACAGCACACCACAAACATTAAAAAGAAACTGACACCCAGACTTAACGCCCTCAGGTCACTTGCTCACACAAAATTTGGACACAACAAAGAAACTACCACCACAGTATATAAACAATACATAAGATCAGTGATGGAATACGCAAGCCCAGTCTGGGCTTCTAACCTAGCTGAAACACATCATAAGACCTTACAGACTATTCAAAACAAAGCCCTGAAGATCATTACAGGCTGCACAGCTACTGCACCCACAGATCACCTACATCAAGAAACCAAAATCCTCAAAGTCAAAGACCATCTGGACATGAGAGGCACTCAATTCCTGGCAGCAGCCTCCACGAACCAAGACCACCCACTAAACTACATGGCAACACACCCACAGACACCAAGAAATATCAAAACAACACCCAGCACACGGTATCACACACATTATTGTCCTCTCTCCCTCCCTGCCCACCCCGAACCAACTTCCAGAAGCACATCCATACTCATATCTCTCGCCGATCCATCCACTCACTCACAGACAACACGCAGCTGCATGCATGACCTCCCGAAATCCATCCTTCCGAATCCTCCCTCCCTCGCGAGGACAGAGTCCACCTGGCCAGGCTGAGATGCGGGCACCATCCAGCTCTCCTGAGCTATCAGAAGAGACTGGATGACTCAGTTGTCGACGCCTGCCCGGGATGTAACACAGCACCCCATACCATTAAACACATCATAGAAGACTGCATTTCACACAACAACTTACGCCAACAACACAATCTACACTCAATGAGAGCTCTGTGGGAAAGCCTGATCGTGGCCATGGCCTTCCTCAGGGACTCGGGGCTGTTCGGCCAGGCAGCTTAGGGAACAACAACAACAATAACTAGCCTACACCTCCCATCCCTTTACTATATAGTTACACACCCTTAACCCTCCTATTCCTGTTCCACCTCATTCATGTATTACTCATCGTAGTAACAACGTTCACGCAAACTATTCAATGGATACTTATTAACTCAAGTTCCTTTTATTTTGTATTTGTGTTTATTATCTAGGAATTATCATGTACTTTGTACAACTCACTTGTTCGTCCTCATTTAAAATAGTTTGCGAAGTTCTTGTCACCTTACTACAAATAAAAAACAAATTTTTAAAGGCTTTGACAAATTAAATGTAAACTATTATTTCACTATCTACCTATTAAACTTCACTAAAACAATGATTGCATGGCACTTTCATTCCAATAAAGCTAAACATCAACCGTGTTTGAAACATGAAGCTGCAACACAATTATGTTTCTTGATAACCGTCTAGAACTCTAGATGCATGCTTGGACACAAACCCTCAATTAACTTTTGTTCTTTTTCCTTTCAGAATAACTTACAATTGGCTTGCGGAAAGATCTCACTTCACCAAAAATAAAGTACGTATGATTCGAACATTTTTAGTCCTGGCTTATCTTCCCAAGATCTTAGATGTAGAATTAACATACATCGCAAATTAATCTCGTCTCGTCCTTCCTGTACGAAACTCAGTTTAGCCATACTGAATGGTAGTTTTCCCAACTAGTTCCACACCAGAGTAAGCTGGAGTGAGTGGTGGGTGAGAAGAAAGAATTTTTCGTCATTAAGAACATAAGAACATAAGAACATAAGAAAATGGGAGTCTGCAGAAAGCCGATTGGCCTAAGCAAGGCAGATCCCTGTCCCACACAACCCCAATTACAAAGCCCAATTATAGGCTCAACACTCTAATACCCTGAGGATCATCTTACCAAAACGGTTAGAGATTAACGCAGGATTACGGGGGTCTGCAGAGCGCTGATTGGCCCAACCCTGCTGATCCCCCTTCACACCCAACCCTTCTCGTCCATATGCTTATCCAATTTTATCTTAAATCTCCCTATCGTTTTTAATCCCACTATAGCACTTGGTAGTCCATTCCACCCATCTACAACTCTGTTACCAAACCAATATTTGCCTATATCTTTTCTGAAACGAAATTTATCTAATTTGAAACCATTGGTACGAGTTCTTTCGCTATCACCGAGCTTTAGTACATTTGTCATGTCCCCTTTGTTAATCCCACTAACCCACTTGAACACCTCTATCATATCCCCTCTAACTCTGCGTCTCTCTAACGAATGTAAGCCTAATTTCTTCAACCTTTCTTTATACGGAAGATTTCTAATATTATGGATAATTTTTGTCATTCTACGTTGTACTCTCTCCAATGAATCTATGTCCATTCTGTAATAAGGACACCAAAATTGAACAGCATAATCCATATGGGGTCTCACTAATGACAAGTAAAGTTTTAAGATAACATCAGCAGTTCTGTTACTCACACTCCTTGAGATAAACCCGAGAATCCTGTTTGCCTTGTTTCGAACGCTTATACACTGTTGTCTAGGCTTCAAATCATTGCTAACAAACACACCTAGATCTTTCTCACAATTTGAGTTTTCTAATTCCACACTAGCTAGTTTTTATTTAACATTTGTATGCATCTTCCCTATCTTTAATACCTTGCATTTGTCAATGTTAAACTTCATCTGCCAATTTACTGACCATTCGTGTAAGGTATCTAGATCCCTTTGGAGGCACTCTATATCTCTATCTGAATCAATTGTTCTCCCCAATTTGGTATCGTCTGCAAATTTACTTATCCTACTAGTTATACCTAAATCAAGGTCATTTATGTATATAACAAACAACAGAGGACCTAATACAGATCCCTGGGGGACATCACTTTTGACTGCTCCCCATTCTGACTTCGTACCATTTATGCTGACTCTCTGCTTCCTACCAATTAGCCATGACCTAATCCATCCCAACAACGCCCCACCTATTCCATGCGCCTCAACCTTTTTCATCAATCTCTCATGGGGGACTCTGTCGAAAGCTTTACTGAAATCTAAATATATTATATCATATGACTTGTCATTATCTACTGCTTCATATACCTCTGAGAAAAAACTAAGCAAATTAGTAAGGCAAGAACGTCCCTGAGTGAATCCATGCTGAGCAGAATTTATTAAATTAAATGTATCTAAGTGGTTTCTAATTTTACTAGCAATAATTGACTCTAGTAGCTTTCCTATGATTGATGTAAGACTAATGGGACGGTAATTGGATGCTATTGATTTGTCACCTTTTTTGAAGATCGGAACTACGTTTGCAAGCTTCCAAGCTTCTGGAACTATACCTGTCTCCAATGACTTGTTAAATAAAAATGTTAATGGGTAACTTAACTCATCCCTACATTCTTTTAATACTCTAGCATATACCTCATCAGGACCAGGCGATTTATGAGGTTTATGAGGTTATTAAGCTTACTTGAAGTTATCTTGATTCCATCGTAAGGACCAGTAGGTTTGTTGTAGTGTGTAAGTCCTTTGTATTCAATCGTTCTTTTGTATTGTTTACGTCTTTGCAATTATCCGTTTTTTTCTTATATTTCTTGTACTGCCTCTTTTTTTTCTAGCCTGCTCATTATTGACCTTGGCTTCAGCAACCACTGCTAGTTATCTGTTTACTACGTCCCTCTCTCTATTTTAACCCTTTCTGAACCAGCGATGTTTTTTTTTTCCTAGCTATATTTTGACGTTTTTTTGCAATTTAAGAAGGATCTGTGGTAGTAAAAAGGGTTAAGTGAAAAAGTACGACGCCTGTTATAATTGCTGGAGGCCCTTTTTAAACTGAATACAAATCTCAAAATGTAGCCAGAATACAAATTAAATAGACGTCGCCGGTACAGAAGAGGTTAACCTTGACTCTTCACTTGTTCCATTTCCTATAGTCATCGTCCTATTTTTTTCCAATTCCTCTTTCTATTTTTCTTCATTTTCCTCTTTCTCTTCCTTTCTCTCAATTCTTCTTATTTTTCCTTTTCATCGACATATTCTTATTTTTCCTATTCCCCTTCCTCGATCAATTGTTCTTCTTGTTCCCATTCCTCTTTCATGTCCTTCTTTTCCTATTCCTCCTCATCGTCCTATTCTTCTTATTTTTCCTATTCCCCTTCTTCGTCCTATTCATCTTGTTCCTCTTCCTATTCTTCTGTTACCTATTCTTCTGCTTATAGCCTAGTAATATAAAAGTTAGCCTCAGCAGCCACTAGAGTTATCTGTCCATTGTGGCTCTTCTAATTCTACCTTTCCTTCTCTTTCTAATTCTCCTCTTCTCTCTTGTCTTACTGTTTGTCCTGCGTTTCCTTTCCCCTCTCACTAAAGGCTTCTCCTACCTCCAAACATTCCCTTCCTTCTCTTACTAATTCTCCTTTTCCTTATCTTTCTATTTATCTTTTTCTCTTTTGTCTTCCCGTTTCTCCTGTTTTTACTTTCCCTTCTCAATAAAGTCTTCCTCTATCTCCAAACTCTCCCTTTCTTTCTCTTACCAATTATCCTCTTCTCCTTCGTCTTCGTATTTTTCCTGTGCTTCCTCTCCCTCCTTACTAAAGTCTTCTTCTACCTCTTCTGCTGTATTTACTCATCATAACAGTTAAACCGGTATCACACGAGCGCCTTTTCCATCAATATTCATCCTCAACATTAACACCTTACGAGCGGCCTATGCGGTTTATTTATGTGTACCGCCCAGCGGGGTGTTTTTAGCCAAAATAGGGCTGTTTACGTGATCATTTTCATGCCTAAATAAGACCCAGAACGTAAAACAAGTATCTATCCCTGAAAGGGCATAAACAGAGCTTTCGAATGACACCATAACGATCCTTGTATGATGGATAGTTTTCTTGCAATAACCGTGCAAGGCGAGTGCAAAAAGAAGGTAATTCGGTACTTTCGGTACATAATTGAGTATGTAGCGAGTGAGAGAGGGAGGAGGGAGCTGAGATTTGTGTCAGTAGGTTCGCCGCGGTGGTCCGGAGCAGTCATACGCTCGCTAGTCTCCTGCCACCACTTGTCTCTCTCTCTCAGCCACATTACGTGCTGAAATTGCCACTCGAGTTATGTCGAGCGCCGCCACATAGTCCAGCTTTATTTAACTCGACTTAAGTGGTGAGCCGCTTTTTAAGGGTTAATCTTGCAGCTTATGAGGTCAATGTTTAATATGATTGTCACCTAAATTATTCTATCAACAGCCTAGTTTCCTATACCAGATCCAAAGATCCCAGACATGTTGCCAAAGTAATGTTGACCGTAGAATGTTGATTATAGCAGGTCTCATGTGATAGCCCGTAAACTTAACAACCTTGCCACCATCACCTGTTTTCTGTTTGCTGAATCCCTTGCCTCATACTACCAATTATAACAGGCCTTATGTGATAGCCCGTAAACTTAACAACCTTGCCACCATCACCTGTTTTCTGTTTGCTGAATCCCTTGCCTCATACTACCAATTATAACAGGCCTCATGTGATAGCCCGTAAACTTAACAACCTTGCCACCATCACCTGTTTTCTGTTTGCTGAATCCCTTGCCTCATACTACCAATTATAACAGGCCTCATGTGATAGCCCGTAAACTTAACAACCTTGCCACCATCACCTGTTTTCTGTTTGCTGAATCCCTTGCCTCATACTACCAATTATAACAGGCCTTATGTGATAGCCCGTAAACTTAACAACCTTGCCACCATCACCTGTTTTCTGTTTGCTGAATCCCTTGCCTCATACTACCAATTATAACAGGCCTCATGTGATAGCCCGTAAACTTAACAACCTTGTCACCATCACCTGTTTTCTGTTTGCTGGATCCCTTGCCTCATACTACCAATTCACTACTTGGGAATTTTGGGCTATTAGGAAGTTAGAGGTATAGACATGGATATTTAGGAGAATGAACAACTATAATGCAATCGCAGTACATTTATGAATACATAAAACAAAAATAATCATACTTTCTACCCATCCGAAATCAACATCATTATTGCATTTCTGTTTTATATCGATGTTTACGGCTCCTACTTCCTTATGGCCTGAAACTCGCATGTGCTCAATTGATCTTTTCCTCTCATTTCTCTCTTCCTCTTCTTGCTATTGCTCTTCTTTCTCTTCTCTAGCATCTATCTTGGTAATTATGAACGTTAGCTTGTGTGAAGCACTATCAGTTAATTTATAAGATACCGGTACCCCTTTCCTTCAACCTCCTATCCCTCCTGTTCCTGTCCTTCTTCTTCCTCTTCCTCCTCCTCCTCCTCCTCATCATCATCATCATCATCTTTATCATCATCTTCTTCATTCTCATCCTCATCATAATTTTCTTCATCATCATTATCTTCATCATAATTTTCTTGATCCTCTTATCGTATTATTTTGTTTATTATTATTCTTTGGATGTGTTTCTATTCATTATATGTTATTAAGTCTGTTACTATTTGCCTATTGTTTAGCCTCTTCTCCTCCACAACTTCCTCCTCCTCCTCGTCTTCTTCTCCTTCTGCTCTTCTATTCCTTTCCTTTTCTTCTATTTTTTTCTTCCTCCTCCTTCTCATCTACCATTCCTTTCCTTCCTCCTCTTCAATTCCTTTCCCTCCTCTTTCACTCCTTTAACTTCTCCTCTTCTATTTATTTTCATTTTTTCTATTCCTTTTCATCCTATTCTATCCTTTTCCTTCTCCTATTCTATTTCTTCTTCCTCCTTCTCTTCCATTCCTTTCCCTCCTCCTCGTCCATTCATTTCCCTCCTCCTCTTCCATTCCTTTCATTCCTCCTTTTTCATTCGTTTTCCTTATCTTCTATTCCTTCTTCTCCTCCTCCTCCTCTTCCTGTGTTTCTGCTTCTGTTGACCAATATAACAGATTCCTTCTCCTTTTGTATTCCGTTTTTATCTCCTCTTCCATTCAATTTATTTCCTCCTCATCCATTCTTCTTCTCCTCCTCCTCCTCCCCCTTCTGCTCTTCTATTCCTTTTCCCTTCCTCCTCTTCTCTTTCTTCTAACCATTATAAAAGTAAGCCTCAAAATCCACTACCAGTTTATGTCTATACTAAACCGCTCCCACCCCCACAACAAGAAGAAGAAGACGAAAAAAGTCATGCAGGTTAGGCGGATATTCTTTTTCTCAATGGTACACCCCTTTTTATCCTCTTCTCTCTTTGTCTTCTCTTCCTTTTCTGTACTTGTTTATGCTTCTTATTCTTCTTATTGTAACTCTTCTTCTTTTTCCTCCTCTTCTCTTCCTCTCTTTGGCTTCTTCCTTTGTACTATTTTTCTTATTCTTCTTCGTCTTCTTCTTTCTTTAACTATTCTTCCTTTTCCCCTTCCTCCTCTTCTCCTAACCATTATAGAAGTTATCCTTCAACAGCCACTACCAGTATGTTTATACTGAAACCCTCCCATCCCCAGAAACAAGAAGAAGAAGAAAGAAGTGATGATGGTTAGTGGGATATAATATATTCTGTCAGGGGTACATCAGTTTTTCTTCCTTTTCCCTCTTTGTCTTCTTTCATTTTTACTTATATTTTCTTTCTTATTCTTCTTCGTCTCGCTTCCTTTAACTCTTCTTCCTTTTCATCCTCTTCTCTTTCTCTCTTTGGCTTCTTCCTTTGTATTTGTTTGTCATCTTCTTCGCCTTCTTACTGTAATTGTTCTTCCTTCTCTTATTCTTCTGAGCATTATATAAGTTAGCCTTAACAGCCACTGCCAGTTTTGTCTATACTAAAGCCCTTCCATCTCCAGTAACAACAACAAGAAGAAAGAAGATAGAAGGTTAGGGGGATATTCTGTTAGTGGGTACATCCTTGATCTTCCTCTTTTCTCTTTGTCGTTTCTTCCATTTTTACTTTTTTATTTTACTTATTAATCTTCGTCTTCTGAATTTTTAACTCTTTTTCTTTTTACTCCTCGCCCTCCTTTTCGTCTCCTGGTCATGATGAATACTATGGTTCCTGAAGGGGAGATTTTGATTTGTTTGTTTATTTATTTATGTACCTTATTACACATTGGCTGCGGGAGACGTTTCAGAACGCCATGGCAGTTTACAGCAATTTCCAGGCTTTTAAAGCCTGTTAAAGCCGTAGAAATCGAGTGTCAGTGGGTGGGAGCATGAGGGATTCACCTCCGACCGCCGGCACGTCAGTCCGTACACTGAGACCCCAGCCCCGGGCCTCAGCAGTGCTGCCAAAGGCAAAAATAGCGCTACATTGCTCATAAATAGCGAGTTTTCCCCAATGTCTATGGTAGTACTGCGGGTGAACCCCGCGAGCTACGAAGCTCATTCTAGTGTAATTTTGAAGCTATTTTTGTCTAGTTTTCGGCTGAATACATTTCATTTCATGCAGATACTTGATTAATCATTCAGAAGTGCCTGAATATGCCCTAAATAGCCCAAATATGCCCACAGAGAAAGGGTATATTTTTTTAGTTCCTCCCTGGACCTCCTTCAGGATTAGAAAAATGCCCCCTCAAACTCCACTTTGAGATAAATTTGTGCATTTTTCGTTAGTAAAATGCCCCGGCCAAAGACCTGTTCCTAAACTGCAGGCTCGCTGTCGCTCACTAGGAAAAAAGACACTTAACCTGCAGGAAAGGTCTTAAAATCGCCAAACTAATAGAGCGAATGTCTTAAGATCTCAAAACTAATGGGGCTAAGCATGAGGGAGAAGGGAGTCAAGAAAACCCCTCCTTAAACTACCACTATCCTCCGTTCTTAACTGACGGTTATTTACCATGTCTCGACCATCTTACATGTTTAGCTATTTGGAAGGTTTTGTTGCTAATTTTGTTGTTACTTATGACAACTTGTGATTCATATTATGCAGACACATAATCGTTTCATATGTTTTAATTAAATATCAACTACAATAAATTTTAAGGGACTACATTTTCCGCCAGATAAATATAGTTGACTATTTACCTTGACCAAAGTGCCGTGCCACTGACGTTGATTAGCACACCTTTCCTCCTGGATCTATCCTGTACTGCTTGGATAAATTGTGTTGATGCCCAATTACCCTCTACGTCCTTCAGTAGACTCTCCGTATATTATTGAGCAAGCTGTAGTTGGTTCGATATTCAAAGTTATTCATGAATATTAGTACAAAAATGTACTGTATGATTATAGCAATAATCTAAATTATATCACTCCCAACACCAAACACCTCCCAATGAAATTAATGAAAGCATGTGGCCTCCCGGGATTGTAACCTGGGATACCACATACAGATTTTAAACACTCAAACCATTATGCCACCAAGACAGGAAACACCAACGTATATGACCTAAATTTTGACTATCAACTATGGAACTAACTTCAGGTTGCTGTTTTATTGTCTCTGGTTTCCCGATTGACCTTCCTCCTCTAAGGGGGAAAGAGTTCATATTTTGATTGATTGTTTAATTTATTCATTATTTTGTTTTGTTTTAGATTCTTACCTAAACTTTTTTTTTTTTTTTTTTTTTTTTTTTTAAAGACCTCCGTCTACGTATTGTGAAAAACCTGTTATCATCCGGCAAATTACGGGGTGAGTGAGTGAAGTGAGAGACAGTGAATGTATGAGGATACATGTTTTTCATAATACGTGTTGCTAGCCCCAAACGCGCGAGCAACTGTGGCTTTCAACCATCCGACACATCCCCTTTTATTTATGTACATCAAACATGTTAAAAACAAATAAAGTTTATTTTTATACCCTACCGTGGAAAGACTACGGATACACCACTCCTGCCCGGGCCTCACACAGTGGCATGGCCCAGTCGTACTTAGCTCACGACGCTGGTGGCATTGCCCGGGAGGATAGCCATCCCTAGTTTTTGCTTGAACCAGAGGGTTTCCCGGGGTTCTCCTGAAACTTCTCTGATTTTACGGCCTATTTCATTCACCATTTTAAGGGTGGTAGGGCCGAAGACTCCTGAAGTTTCGAATGCCAGAGGCTCGAACTGATGACTTCTGGCGATGGCTTGATATTTTTCTCGCTTTCTACTCTCTGCTATCCAGGCGGCTTCACCTGCTTCGTCGGCGTTTCTGGCGATGTTGGTTATGGAGAAAGTGTCAACACATGTGGCATCCCACACGAGGCATCGGCCATTCTTGTAAGGGAAAGAGGTCATCCCATCTGGCTGTTTGACGTCTTCTCTGAGAAGTCCATGTGGTACAAGGATTGATGCACGGTTAGCACTCTGCAGGGCCCGTTTTATGACATCATTTAGTGCAGAGTGTCTTGGCAGGCGGCCTGCGCTGTGATTACATGACAAGGCATGGTGACCTTGAGCATCCATCCCCCCACCACACTTGCAAGTGTGTGGGTGACAAATTGCCGCACCCACTCTGAGCGCGATGGCAACCCGGGGCGCTTCAGCATCCAAGTGAGTTCCAAGAGGTGGGATGGGGACGGCATGTAACCACAAGCCACTCTCCAAACGGGCGGCTGCCTGGAGGCGTGCTTTTGCAACCTGGTCTGCATTGGTTAGGAGGTTTTCTTGAGTTTTCTTCGCCGAGATGGTATCCCACGCTTTCTGCTTGCTCCTGGAGGTACCCTGAGGCTCCTCCTCTGCTCCTGTACTTTCCTTCCAGGTGTTAATCGCTTCTGCTACGTCCCTATTAAGTGTCATTTCGGGTTGAGAAGAAAGGATGGACACTACAAGGTCGGTCGCGATAAGGGAAGAGATAAAGGCTGGGGAGGCAATATCCGAGGCTCTCCGTATGCCCAAGCCCCCGAGGCGGACAGGAAGAGTGGCTTGTGTCCAGGTCCGATCTTGAAATTCCACGTTGGTGATGCTGGTCACTGCTTCTCGGATTATGTTGTCTAATTCTTGGAGGCCACCATTGTTCGTGTAAATCATCGATGTGCGCAAAAGGTATTGGAGTTTTGGGATGGAGAAACAATTCTTGAGAAGGGCCAGAGCTGAGTGGGCATCGATGTGTATCAGGCGACTCACAAGAGGTTGAAGCTCCTCCTTTTTATCTTGAAGTGCTGGTGGGATTGCTGCCAGAGTTAGTGGGGAACCTAATAGGGTTTGCTGGTGCTCCTGAAGGATCTTTACATCTGGCAATGTGCCTTGAAATTGGGCCTGAGTGTGTTCTTTTTCTTCAGGTGTGTGGTTGAGGAGGACAAGTTCACATTTGGTGTCATTTATCACTAGCCCAGCCTGGCTGAGGTCAGTTATGATGTTTTTTAGATCGGCTAGAACATTCTCTACAGACCCACCCAAGGTTGCATCGTCCAGGTACCATACATTCAATTCTGACCTTACTTTGTTAACTGCTGCATCCACCCCTATTGAGAAAAGAGCAGAACCACCTGGATCTCCCTGCTGTAACCCGGTCGCTGATGGATTACCGTCTCGCCGAAAATCAGGATTGAAGGTTTGGAATAAGCCTGCCAAAGTAGGGGGTACAGGGTGGGGATGTGCTCTCGAGCTGCACGGAAGAAGACATTCCTCCATCAAGATTTTAAAAACATGTCCATGATCCCCTTTCTTGATAAATTTGTAAATTTTTCAATAGATAAATGTGGCCGGAGGCCGATTCCTCCTAAATTACAGGCTCGCTATTGCTCGCCTGGAAATACTCAATACCTAAAAGGAACGAAAGATCTTAATATTTACGAAGAAATGGGGTGCAAAGTCTTTAAACCGCCAAACTAATGGGTTGAACGTCTTAACATCTGAAAAGTAGTGGGAATTAACATTAGGAAGATGAGGGGCCAGAAAGAAAAAAACTATATCCCCCCTAATTATTGCCCTTTAGGATTAGAAGTTCCTTAGTTTGGCTCCGAAGGAAATTACCCCAAAAAGTATACATTCTAATTCTAATTGTTTGGAGCAGAGATCTTTGAGTGCGGGAAATCCTGATTACTTGTTGATTCGTCAGTCCACGGGATTCTCAGCATTCTCCTTAACACATTCAGTACTGGTGCCATATTTTTAACGTTATTCTGGCTACTATTAGACAATTTTATTCACTTTAAATAAGGCCCCCCGCAATCAAAAGTACCTTTGATTGCCATAGATCCTTCATAAATTGTATAATATCGTCTAAATATTTAATAGAGCTAGAATATAATTCAAAAGAAGTCGCTGGTAAGGTATGGGGACACCCATTCTGTACCGGTGCCGTTGATTTAACTTAATTCTGGCTACTATTAGACGATTGTAATAAGTTGATAAAGGGCCTCCTACAATTAACAGGCGTCGAACTATCTCACTTAACCGTTTTTCCTACCACAGATCATTCTTAAACTGCATAATATCGTCTAAATGTAGGTAGAATATATTTAAAAAGACGTCGCCGGTAAAGTAGGGGTTATGGCACCACATCTCAGTTGCCCTCTGACCCTTGACCAGTGCGGACGTCCCCAGTGACCGCTAGTGTACCTGTTTACCCTCAGTGAGGTCCTAGTGAACTTTCTTAGTGATGGCTGTGGTTGATCAGTCTGCTGTCTCCTCCCATACTCTCCAGCTTTGTCTTGCTTTGCAAGAAAGACTGGAGAGTGTGGAGCAGGAGATTCAGTGTTTCAAAGATGAAAATTTGGCCTTGAGACTAGCTATGGCGGAGAAGAAGTGTGAGGCTACCGGAAGTGTTCCCAGGGATCGTGAAGCCCCTTGGAAAGTGGTGTCAACAAGTGCAACGGCCTGCAAGCTGAAAAGGCAGCCACTCAAGACCCACAACAACTTCAGCACCTTGGCTGATGAGAGTGATGGCGAGGAAGTGGCGATCATCGAGGCAGTGAGGAGGGGGGGGGGGAGTCTGCTGCTGTTGCTGCAACAACTGCTGCTACAACTCCTGCTACACGCCGACAATGGAAAAAAGCTAAGTTCATTGTCGGTGATTCAATGGTTAGGTACCTTGACGGGGCTACTAACACTCATGTTAGTAAAGTTGTCTGCCTACCAGGAGCCGGAGTCGGGAGGGTGGCAGAGAAGATGGATGGTGTCCTAGAAGTGGGTGGGGAGGACCCCATCATCTTCATCAACGCGGGGTCCAATGACATATGGAGATGCAGGACTGAGGAGTTGCTGACCAAGTACAGGAAATGCTGGAGAGGATCAAGGAGAAGGGTGGATTTCCTGTGGTACACAGTATCCTGCCAAGAAGAGGGGTACGGAAGGAATGGTCCTCCAGGGCTATTGGTGTAAATAGCCGGCTGGAGAAGTATTGCAAGGCAAAGTCAATACCATTCCTAGATAACTGGACCCACTTCTATGGTAAGGATGAACTGTATGCCCAGGATGGAGTACATCTTTCTCGACTAGGAGTTTCGACCTTAGCCAGCTCACTGGACAAGATTGTTGCAGGGTTTCATTAAAAAAACCTGGGTGTGTAAGTAAAATACTGTCTCCATATGGAGCAGGTACTTCATGTGACAAACCAGTGAGTAAAATAGAAATAATCAGTCAAGATAGTGCGGATATAGTGATGTGTAATAGTAGTATCGATAACACTACACATGTAACTGATAGTAAAGATGAGAATACTGATAGAGTAGAATTTCCGTCTAGAGCTAGTAGTTCAACAGGAAATAATAAGTTAGCTAAACACAATAGAAAATTAGTTGCAAATAAAAGTAATAGGTTGAGGGTATATTATACAAATTTTAGGAGTTTATGTAACAAAATGAAGAACGAACTTCGAGCACTCGTTAGCACAGAAAATATAGACATAATAGCGCTAACTGAAACGTGGATTAATATAGAATCTAGGCATTTTTTAGCAGAATTTGATATTCCAGGATATAGTTTGTTTAAATATGACCGAACAAGTAGGAGGGGCGGGGGTATAGCAGTGTTTGTCAGGAGTACATTAAAAAGCTGTATTAAATCAGGTATTAGACTAAATAATGATAATGAAAGTGTTTGGGTAGAGGTTAACGAAGGTAGTGAGACCATAGTTATTGGAGTTATATATAGACCGCCTAATATGAATAGAAATGGCGGAACATCGTTATGGGAGGAAATTAAAATAGCATCAAGGTTTAGCAATGTGTGCATTATGGGGGATTTAATTTTCCGAACATTGATTGGCAGCACCAAATAGGCGACTCCGATTCAGTAGAGTTTATTGAGGTAGTACAAGATAGTTTTTTATTTCAATTCATAGATACGCCGACTAAAGGTATTAATATTCTTGATTTAGTTTTCAGTAACAATGAACATATGATAAATGATGTAGAGATTGGTGACCACCTAGGAAATAGCGATCATAAATCTATTTATTTTAATATACAATGGACAGGGAATGCTAAAGAGAATACGACACTTATCCCAGATTTCAGAAAAGCCAATTATGGTGGGCTAAGAAGAGACTTAACCCATAATTAGCGGCGAGCAACATAAGTCGAGTTAAATAAAGCTGGACTATGTGGCGGCGCTCGACATAACTCGAGTGGCAATTTCAGCACGTAATGTGGCTGAGAGAGAGAGACAAGTGGTGGCAGGAGACTAGCGAGCGTATGACTGCTCCAGACCACCGCGGCGAACCTACTGACACAAATCTCAGCTCCCTCCTCCCTCTCTCACTCGCTACATACTCAATTATGTACTGAAAGTACCGAATTACCTGCTTTTTGCACTCGCGTTGCACGGTTATTGCAAGAAAACTATCCATCATACAAGGATCGTTATGGTGTCATTCGAAAGCTCTGTTTATGCCCTTTCAGGGATAGGTACTTGTTATACGTTCTGGGTCTTATTTAGGCATGAAAATGATCACGTAAACAGCCCTATTTTGGCTAAAAACACCCCGCTGTGCGGTACACATAAATAAACCGCATAGGCCGCTCGTAAGGTGTTAAGGGTGGACCCTATTGTTAAACAATTAAGTCAGGATATGCCAGAGTTAAACTTGCCACCTACATATAACCAGTTTATTGCTTCACTCCACAATGCTCAAAATCAATATATCCCTAAAAGAAGATTTAGATAGACGCAGAACCAACCAAAATGGATGCCTAATAAGCTAATAGATCTTATAGGAAAAAAGAAAGGAATATATAGAAAAATAAAGAAAGGCGAAAATCATCTACATATATACTATCAGACTCTATCAAGACAGGTCAAAAAGGAAATCAGGAAAGCAAAAAGAAATTATGAAATAAGGATAGCCAGTGACTCAAAAAATAACCCTAAAGCTTTTTACCAACTATATAAATCTAAAGTTAGAGATGTAATTGGCCCCCTAAAAACTTCAATAGGAGAAATAACAGAACATGATTTAGAAATGTGCAGTACATTAAATAGTCAGTTTCTTTCCGTTTTCACTAATGCAAATTTGGCACAGATTCCAGAAGTCAATATGGAATATAGTGATAGTATAGAAAATATGTTAAGTACAGTTAGTATAAGTAGAAATGATGTGCTTAAGGAAATTGACAGACTGAAACCTCAAAAATCGCCTGGTCCTGACGAGGTATATGCTAGAGTATTAAAAGAATGCAGAGATGAGTTAAGTAGCCCATTAGCATTTTTATTTAACAAGTCATTAGAAACAGGTTTAGTTCCAGAAGCTTGGAATCTTGCAAATGTAGTTCCGATCTTCAAAAAAGGTGATAAATCGATAGCATCCAATTACCGTCCCATTAGTCTCACATCAATCATAGGAAAGTTGCTAGAGTCTATTAATGCTAGGAAAATTAGAAGCCACTTAGAAAAATTTAACTTAATAAATTCTTCTCAGCATGGATTCACTCAGGGACGTTCTTACCTTACTAATTTGCTTAGCTTTTTCTCAGAGGTATATGAAGCAGTAGATAGTGACAAGTCATATGATATTATTTATTTAGATTTCAGTAAAGCTTTCGACAGAGTCCCTCATGAGAGATTGATGAGAAAGGTTGAGGCACATGGAATAGGAGGATCGTTGTTGGGATGGATTAGGTCATGGCTAATTGGTAGGAAACAGAGAGTCAGCATAAATGGTACCAAGTCAGAGTGGGGAGCAGTCAAAAGTAGTGTCCCCCAGGGATCGGTATTAGGTCCCCTGTTGTTTCTTATATACATAAATTACCTATATTTAGGTATAACTACAGTGCATTCATTCGACATATATCGACAGGCCCCGCCCACTTCCCCAACCGTTATCATACGGCTGGCATGACTGTGCGAGGTACGGGTGTCCAACAGGGTTACCAAATCAGCACAAAAATATTATTTAATCTGTTTGCAGAAGTAACTAGAAGAATACAAACTAGTAAATACCTACCTAATATTGCTAGAATATTACTCCAATATTGATAACATGTGCTAAAAGATTCAGAGTATAGCCAGCATTCTTAGTGCTAGGTGTAAAATATTGCCGCTAGATCAAGTCAATATTTATTTATCATTTTAAATGATTAAATATGGCCTACAAAGCCATCTACCTTTCTACATCAACGAGTGAGAAAGAAATGTTAAGACTGGAGCCTGTATTTAACAGCTCCATTCCCTTGTTCAAGTAAATACTTTTTGATCTAGCGGTAAGGAAGCTATATTGGCAACGCTTCTCTCTCAAGGTTTCAACTGTCACTGCGCTGCCATTCAAACGTCAGTTCAGTTCCCTCCTGTCTTCTGAAGGGGGAAGATGGCGTCTCCTGCCCATACCCCTGGCAGACCTGCTGGTTCTCCCCGACTTGTCAGTCAAGCCAGGAATATTGTCTTGAATGTATTCATGTATTTTGATAAGGAGAAAACTGAGCCAGTTGATGTGGTGGTGAAGAAAACCTCTGAGGCAACGAAAGTTTCACAGCCATTAATTAATAAGATCAGAACTCAAGGCAGGAAGATTGAAGGAGTCCTTCATTCACCAGTTTACCAGCAACGGCTTTCACCCATACTTGGACCATTGACAACTTTGATCACTTCACAATATGAGAGAGAGAGAGGGAGGGAGGGAGAGGCATTACGGTTACGGTACCGTACCCTATACACCCAAACGCAGTCGCTCGCTAAGCCTAGCTTAATAATTTTCTACCTCTGCTCTGCTTAAGTAGACGAGGTAACAATGGTAATGGAGTTTACTTATCTGTACTATGGTATATGGTAATATTGTATAGTAAAGAATAACTGCAAATATGCATGTATTAAAGCGCTCTTACATCGTATAATTAATTTTACTTGGAGCTCTTATCAGCTCCGTGGTAAGGTGACAAGTGACTTGACCGAGATTGCGGTATGATAAGCTCTACTTCGTCTACGGCGCTGGTGGAAGCGGGCGGGGCCTGTATATATATGTCGAATGAATGCACTGTAGTAGGATAAGTAAATTCGCAGACGATACTAAAATGAGGAGATCAATTGATTCAGATAGCGATATAGAGTGCCTCCAAAGGGATCTAGATACCTTACATGAATGGTCAGTAAATTGGCAGATATAGTTTAACATTGACAAATGCAAGGTATTAAAGATTGGGAAGATGCAAACAAATGTTAAATATAAACTAGCTAATTTAGAATTAGAAAATTCAGACTGCGAGAAAGATCTAGGTGTGTTTGTTAGCAATGATTTGAAGCCTAGAAAACAGTGTATAAGCGTTCGTAATAAGGCAAACAGGATTCTCGGGTTCATCTCTAGGAGTGTGATTAACAGAACTGCTGATGTTATCTTAAAACTTTACTTGTCATTAGTGAGACCCCATATGGATTATGCTGTCCAATTTTGGTGTCCTTATTACAGAATGGACATAGATTCATTGGAGAGAGTACAGCGTAGAATGACAAAAATGATCCATAATATTAGAAATCTTCCGTATGAAGAAAGGTTGAAAAAATTAGGTTTACATTCGTTAGAGAGACGCAGAGTTAGAGGGATATGCTAGAGGTGTTCAAGTGGGTTAGTGGGATTAACAAAGGGGACATGACAAATGTACTAAAGCTCAGTGATAGCGAAAGAACTCATACCAATGGTTTCAAATTAGATAAATTTCGTTTCAGAAAAGATATAGGCAAATATTGGTTTGGTAACAGAGTTGTAGATGGGTGGAATGGACTACCAAGTGCTATAGTGGGATCTAAAACGGTTGGGAGCTTTAAGATAAAATTGGATAAGCAAATGGACGAGAAAGGTTGGGTGTGAAGGGGGATCAGCCGGGTTGGGCCAATCAGCGCTCTGCAGACCCCCATAATCCTGCGTTAATATCTAACCGTTTTGGTAAGATGATCCTCAGGGTATTAGAGTGTTGAGCCTATAATTGGGCTTTGTAATTGAATTGGGGTTGTGTGGGACAGGGATCTGCCTTGCTTAGGCCAATCGGCTTTCTGCAGACTCCCATTTTCTTATGTTCTTATGTTATCTCCGCTGCTTCGAGTCTCCTCTTGTTTTCCTTATTTAGTGTCATGTCTCACTTCCGTATGTCATTTTTGTTTATGGGTTGAAGGGCCGGAGGATCCGAAGACCCCTTTCGACCCTGGCGCGTAACCTATTTTACTGTCAGGCGAAACAGAGGCAAGGGGTGTGAGGAGATTGCCCAAACATCTCCCAATGTCATTACAGGCCATCCCTATGTTCTTGTTGAATTTATATATGCTCTTAGAGTTCTAATCCTTGTGTTACTATTATGGGGAGATGGGTCGTTTTTCTAGTACCCCTTCTCCCTCATGTTTAGTCCCATTAGTTTTCAGGTTTTATGACGTTCGGCCCATTAGTTTGGTGATTTTAAGACCTTTCGCCCCATTTTGTTGTCTTTCTTTAACCTGCGTTCGTTCAGTTCCCCCACAGTCTTACACTTACTTAATGAGAAAGCAAACTATTCGATGAATGGCACTCAGCTTAAGAATGTAAACAGAGAAACCGATCTGGGAGTAACAATATCGAGTGACCTAAAACCGAGTCAACAATGTTCAGAAGTTGTTAAGAAGGCAAACAAAATAATTGGCTTTATAGGCAGATCATTTGAGCATAAATCCAAAGACGTAATCCTAACCCTTTACAATTCCTTAGTCCGCCCTCTTCTGGAATACTGCGTTCAATGCTGGTGCCCTTATTACCAAAAAGACATAAACAAGCTAGAACGAGTTCAACGTAGAGTTACCAAAATGATACCTAGCCTAAAGAACAAACCATACGAAGAGCGTCTTAGAGAATTAAATATATTTCCTTTAACCCAGCGCAGATTAAGAGGTGACTTAATTCAAGTGTTCAAAATCATCAAAGGCATCGACAATATGAACTGTAGTAAGTACTTCACTATCGACCAATCTAATTACACGCGGGAAACGGTTGCAAAATTATTGGTAAATCTTTTAACTCACACGAATCTAAGAATTTCTTCTTCAATCGAGTTGTCAACTTGTGGAATGGGCTTCCCCGAGACGTTATAGACTGCAGCACCGTTGATTCATTTAAATTCCGCCTAGACAAATATCTCGCATCAAACCCGCGTCTGACTGCGTTTGTAAATGAATAACTTTATTTTATCCTCCCCTCAGTTACTAACCCATATGTCCCCTACTAACTTCCTAGTCCTGCCACGTTAGTGGCAGGGCAGTAGTTCCCTTTTCAATGTTCCCTTACCCACTCTAAACCACTGTTTGGACACTTGATCCTCAGTGTTTTGGAGGACAAGCACCCTAGAAGGGTCACTAGATCTGTTGTTGCTTGATTTCCTTTGTACTCCTTTGTACACCTACTCTTCGTACATCATATTACAAGGGACTGGAGTTCTCGAAAAAAGGGTTCCAGTCCTGACGCTATGTTTGACTTACAGTGTGCAGGTTTAAAGGGGAGGTAGTCGCTTTTTCGGGACTTCTCCCTCGTGTTTAACCCCATTAGTGTTCAGATTTTAAGATATTCGGACCATTAGTTTGGCAATTTTAACACCTTTTGTCCCATTTTGTTGTCAATTTTAAGACCGTTCGTGCCATTTAGGTGTCGATTTTTTTCCTGGCAAGCGAAAGCGAGCCTGTAATTTTAAGAGGAACCGGCCTTTGGCCGGGAAAATTTTCTACCGAAAAATGTACAAATTTAGTTTGAAAGAGGGTTTCGTTTTGTTTTCTTCTAAGCTTCATAGAGGTCTAGCGAGGAAAGTATAAAATATATGAATAGATGAATTAATAGACCAAAATACCAGCCAGTAGCCCTTTAATAATCCAGAAGGGTTGATGGCCTCTGAAATACTATTTTAACTAAACAAAAAATCATATTAATTTCCTCTACCCACACCCTCTCCCACATGTACTTCCCTTCTGTACCGGCGACGTCCTTTTCATTTTATTTTGGCTACTATTAGACAATTTTATTCAGCTTAGGATGGATGTCTACCAATTAACAAGCTACAGCCTATCTCAATTTATCCTTCCTAAGCTACATAAAATCGTCTAAATGGAACTAAAATCAAATAAAGAAGACGTCGTCGGTAATGAAGGGGTTAATAATTCGCAGCCCCCTCAAAATATACAGGAGATAAAAAGTGTTCAAGGATTAACTCGATGATTAAATTAGTTACCAGAAGGTGGAGAGAGAGAGCTACATAGAGCTACATAGATACACAGACCACACAGACCTCAAGGTCCTTACTAGGCAGTCTGGCCTTACAAACTATATATGCATATATGCATATATACACATACACACATACACATACATACATATACATATACACATATATATACATATACATACATATACATATACACATACATACATATACATACATATATACACATATACATACATATACACATACATACATACATACATACACATATATACACCGGTACACACATATACACACATATACACATACATACATACACACATACATACATATATATACAGTATATATATACATACTGTACAGTGCACACACATACATATACAGTACATAAATTTTTTTTTTTTTTTTTTTTCATATCACCCCAGCCCTCTGCAGATAGAGGTCAAGCCTTCCCTTGAAAGCGTTTATTGTGTCACTCTCCACCACTCTCGCTGGTAGTTTATTCCACTCTGTCGCCACACTGTAGGTGAAGAAACTCTTTGTGACATCTAGGTTTGCCTTTTTGGCTTTTAACCCGGGAACTGCGGGGAGACTCTTAAGAGTTCCCCCGGCGGACTGCGGGGAGACTTTTATGAGTGAGTGAACAAAAAAATCAACTTTTGACATCGAAAAAAAAAAAAAAAAAAAAAAAAAAAAAAAAAAATTGGCCCCTGGGCCATGCAAAATCTCAGTCCTCTACCTCCCCTCCTTCCCCACTTTCCTCCTCTCCTTCAGTTATCACCTATTTTCCCTGTTATTCCCTTATTCTGAGGTATATTTTCGTGCTAACATTAGCGAGTTGCAAGCAGGGTGTTGTCATCACTGATGGCAAGCGAGTGCAAGAGAGAGAGAGAGTATCGATCGACTGTGTCTCAGTGGCCTTGGGGGAAATTGGCGGGAAAGCAGTTTGCCTCACCCATACATTATACAACTCGCGGGCTATATCTCCGATTTTGACCATCCAAACGCTTTTTTCACTCGTTTTATTGTTGTTTCAGGTTAATACCTTTATAATCAACCCATAATAGGCGCATATGGATAAGTATTAATGCTATTAATGGCACAATGAATATTTTAGTGACGGAAACACCTCAAATACGTCAGCACAGGGGGACGTTTCCAATTACCCCCATGCGCACTTCAGAGGTTTTCATTCCATTTCCGCGAGTTTGATTAGTATTGTTTAATGTGAATAGTGCATTTACATCGACTTTGTCGAAACCTTTTAGTATCTTAAAGCACTCAATAAGCTGACCCCTCAACCTCCTCTTTTTTAATGAGAACAGGTTCAATCGTTTAAGTCTTTCTTCATATGGTTTATTTCTTAATGAGGGTATCATCTTCGTCGCTCTACGCTGTACTGACTCGAGTCTTACAATGTCCTTGATCAGATAAGGTGACCAGAACTGCACACCATATTCAAGGTGGGGCCTCACCATACTTTTGAACAGTGGCACTATTACGTTTTCATGTTTATATGTAAATTTTCGTTTAATAAAGCCCAATGCTATGTTTGCCTTATTTGCAGCTGCTATACATTGGTCGGAAGTTTTTAGGTTTTCAGATATTAGTACCCCTAGGTCTTTTACTACCGTTGCGGTTTTTATTTGTTTGCCATTCATTTCGTATTTGTATTTCATATTTCTGCTACCAACCTGCAGCACCTGACATTTATCGACATTGAAGGGCATCTGCCATTTTTTCGACCACTCTGATATCTTGTTTAAATCAGATTGCAACGCATTTTTATCATCTTCGTTCAGGACTGTATTTCCTATTTTTGTATCGTCGGCAAATTTGGAAATGGTGTTGTTTACCCCTACATCGATATCGTTAATGTAAATGAGAAACAGGACCGGTCCAAGGACTGAACCCTGTGGAACTCCACTAGTGACAGGCTCCCACTCCGATTCCACTCCATTTATCACCACTCTCTGTCTTCTGTCTGTAAGCCAATTTTTTATCCAAGAATGAATTTCACCTTTGATACCTATCCTCTCCAGTTTAGCCAATAGTTTTCGGTGAGGCACCTTGTCGAAAGCTTTTTGAAAGTCCAAGAAGATTATATCTAGTGATTTCGTCATGTCGTTATATGTGAATAGTTTGTTATAAAATTCAATCAAATTTGTTAGGCATGACTTATTTGATCTAAAGCCGTGTTGACTATTTTTGATTAGCTTGTTTGATTCGAGGTAATCTACTATCTTATCTCTAATGATTTTTTCCATGATTTTTCCTACAATTGAAGTTAGGCTAATTGGTCTGTAATTACTCGCTTTGGCCTTGCTACCCTTCTTGTATATCGGCGTAATGTTCGCATCTTTCCAATCACTCGGTACAGTCCCCTGTAGTAGTGATAAGTTAAATAGTTGTGTCAGGGGTTTTGCTATTTCGTCCTTGACATTCTTAATTATTTTCGGGTGGAGCATGTCGGGTCCCGGGGTCTTATTTACATTTAAATTACTCAATTTGCTTTGTACTTCGGTAACACTGATGGTGAAATCTCCTATCACATGAGTTGAGGTGTTATTTTCAAGGGTATGATCGATAATTTCTTCTGTGAAAACTGAGCCAAAATATTTGTTGAGCAGATTTGCCGTGTTTGTGTCACCTGTTAATGTCTGGCCATCTTCTATTAGCGGTCCGATTCCGCTTTTGATCTGTTTATTTTTGTTTACGTAACTGTAGAATTTTTTGGGGTTTGTGGCACTTTCTCTGGCAATAGTCATTTCGTAATTTTGTTTGTTCGCCCTAATTATTTTGTTCACTTCCCTTCTACTATTTGTGTACAAGTTTTTAATTACTTCAGTGTTTGTGTTATTTTTTACAAGTTTGTGGAGTTGATTCCTTTTCCTTATTGCCTTGCCAATGTCTCTACTGTACCAAGGGGACATACTTGATTTCGTATTACGTTTTGGTTTCATGGGTACAAATTGTTTATGCGCTTCTGTAATTGTAGACTTAAAATGTCCCCATAGTTCATTTACTTCGTTTATATTTATGAGGTTTGAGTGTATGTTTGATAGCGATTCCTTAAGTCCGTCATAATTTGCGTTTTTGAAGTCCGAAACTATTCCTGTTGTTTTTACTGAGGAATATTTGCTTATAACGTTGATTCTTAAGATTTTATGATCGGACGTTGCCAGATGTTCACCTACATCCAGGTTTGATAATAAATGTTCTTGGGTAGTGATTACGAGGTCTAATATATTCCTGTCTCGCGTCGGCTGTTTTACGTGTTGAGAGAGAGAGAGAGAGAGAGAGAGAGAGAGAGAGAGAGAGAGAGAGAGAGAGAGAGAGGATTGGGAGGTTATAGATATTTAATTATTAATAATAACATATATTGCAGCAGGGTGAACATTTAATATGTTAGGATTTGCATGAAACTTCCTTTACACGTTCAGTTGCATGTCATATATATTATTCAGCCGAAATATAACGAGCCGTTTTAGGCTAATATTGCAGGCTTGCTTTCGCTCGCCAGAAGATAACCGGCACGAAAAGTCCTAAAAATCACCAAGCTAATGGTGCGAACATCTTAAACCTCAAAACTAATGGGGTTAAACATAAGGGAAAAAGTTGTTCCAAAACAAAACAGAAGCCTCCCCTTAACCATAGCATTGTGTATTATTACACGGGCAAACCTTACAGCCTGTTTTGTACACTCGCAAACCTTAGCATATAATTATATATACAGTAAATTATACAGTATATATATATATATTTTTGTTTTATATATTTATATTTATAAAATGTGTGTGTATGCAGTATGTATGCAGGATTTTGACTTTTTTCAACAGTTTATCATGGCTATCATTTTAAAATTGTATGCAGCTTAGGAAGGATGTGTGGGAGGTAAAAGGGTAAATACTGGCCTAATCAACCCTTTGACTTCCATATACCCTTCCTAATCTGGATAATATTGTCTAATAATATCCAGATATTGGAAAAGTAATGCGTCCTAAAATCCTGAAATGGTTAATCCTTCAAAGTAAGACTTTACTCGACCAAAAAACAATCTTTACACTAACGCTCCAAACATTCTGGAAGTGGGTCGACATCATATGATAATACCTCACAGACGTATGTTTCACCCGATTCATTCCGTTCACACTAGATTATTTACAGCTCACCAGTGTAAAAATTGTTTTTGGTCGAGTGTACATTGAATCAAATGTACAATTTGACCACATGATTTTGTGCGTACAAGTAGTCAATTATTGCAACCA
Source organism: Paralithodes platypus (assembly GCA_032716605.1). Taxonomy (NCBI): domain Eukaryota; kingdom Metazoa; phylum Arthropoda; class Malacostraca; order Decapoda; family Lithodidae; genus Paralithodes; species Paralithodes platypus. The sequence continues at coordinate 11,984,223 of CM064544.1, read as the reverse complement.
AAAACTAAACGTATACATACATTCCATATACATAGACTTATGCAAGGTCGAATTATTGTACAGCGATGTATGATTAACTTAACGCCTTCTGTATCGGCGACGTATTTCTAATTTATATTCTAGCTATAGTTAGACAATTTTATGAAGCTTAGGAAAGATCTATGGTAGTTAAAATGATTAATTGAGATAAACTGTAGCCTTTTTATGGGTAAACGTCCTTCCTGAGCTGAGTAAAATCGCCTTATAGTTGCCAGGATATAATTAAAAGGGGGTCACCGGTTCCCTAGACCTCCTCCATCAAGCTTAAAATAACCCCTCCTAAACCACTTTCAAGATAAATGTGTACATTTTTCGGTTAAAAAATGTCCAGGCCGAAGGCTGCTTTCTAAAATTACAGGCCTCCACACGTGGATAATATGAAAACGTAAACGATTGAAACACTTTGTAATTGCATTATTTGTGTTACCATTAACCCTTAAATGGCGGCAAAACTCTTAAGAGGTTTTACTGGGCGACGGCGGCAAACCTCTTAACAGGGAGGCCTAAAAATACCATTTAAACAGCACTAAACAATTTTTTTTTTTTATTTTTTTTTTTTTTCCCCTATACCTCATATCACTCCTCCACATCCCCTTCTTCCTCCCTTTCCCCTCCCCCTTCAATTATCACCTATTTTCCCTGTTATTCCCTAATTTGTTGGTATATTTTTGTGCTAACATTAGAAAACTGTGTGGGGGATGTGCTTACGGCCTAGCAGGTGTGTTACACAAGCGAGTGTGTGTATGAGTAGGATCAGTGTGGCTTGAGGCCTCGTGGAGGGAGGGGTTGCCTCAATTTTCTCCAAAATTCATGAATGGGCTGGTCCATCTATATTCTCGATTTTGACCAGAAAAATTATATTTTTACTTGTTTTATTGTTGTTACAAGTTACTATCTTCATAGTGAAGGTAAAATAGGCTCATATGAATAGGTAATAACGATATTTATTGTAAAATGACGATTATAGGCCTGAATGGAGCCCATATGCTCGCCCATGGGGAGCTAGTTCATTACCCCCCCCCCCTCACCGTTCCCGGGTTAAGCGTTCAATAATTACAGTGCAAGACAATCTTGATTTAGTAACTGAAGTGTGATCGTTGCGCTGGACTCGATCAGTTAGGCTATGACATTCTGTCGCACCATAGGTTATTTTCCAGCCCTCCATTCTTTTCTGCCTTCCATGATAGAGAGAGAGAGACAGAGAATATGTTTGCGGGGGAAGGCGTTGTACTTTTTTTTATCTGGTCGGGTACAGTAGCCGACACAAAATCTGTGATAGTGTGACACTGTGAGCGTGTGTTGGCACCGTACTGCGACCTGCGACGTGCGTTTGCACTCTGGTATGCGCGTGACAGGAGGGGCCCGGCGTGATGCCTGCATGCGGACGTCAGTCATTGGCCTATTTTTTATGACAATGCACGAATGTCGCCACATGAGGCTGTTCAATCCCGTCGACTATGCGTCTGACGCTGGTGCAGTGCATACACATCGCTGTCTGCACGCCGCGTGTGCTATGCATCCCGATAATCTCCACCCGTTAAATCGTGATGCGTCAGCACTTAACCCTTACGCACACCGGGACGCGATTACTTCCTTACAGCGATACTTTAAAACTTTTGTGACCATCAGAGTGACCCTCTGCAGTTGTCTTTGAGCGAGTTGTGGGCAAAAAATCGAATTTTGGAGAGGTAATTTTGAGATTAAGATAATTCTATTTCTGAATAATAAACGGCAAACCCCTGGACCTGAAAGGGTTAAGTCGTCATAGTGTGGTAGGCCCTTTAGACGTGCAGCAGTTTTGATGTTACGACTCAGCTCAACCTCTCCAACATTGATGTACAGCCCGGCCCCGACTTTGTAAAACTTAGTGACATAAGGCCCAGAAGTTGATTCCCTCCCCTACCCCAGTTTATCAGTCCAGGATTATAACACACACAACATTATTCAGGGGAGTTATTTCTTTTATGTATGATCTGGACTAGTTTTCTTGTGTTGTTTTCTGTGACTTGTGTATTCTCTAACTTTGTACTCACTATTTCTTTCACGTGTGTGTCAGTGTGTCAGGAGTGTAGGTATGTCCATTTGTTTGTCTGTGTGTGTAACTTACAAATTTAAGGGGATATTTTCACTTGAGTTATTTTTTCTGGGCCCCTTTCTCATGCTTAGCCCCATTGCTTTTGTGATTTTAAGACGTTCGCCCCATTAGTTTGGCGATCTTAAGTTTTTTCACCCCGTTTATGTCAAATTTAAGACCTTTTGTGCCATTTAGGTATCACAGGCTTTAAGAGGCTTTAAGAACTTGTAAATTGCCTTATATTGCCAGGACGTTCCCAAACGTCTCCCGCAGCCAATGGGTTAACGTGAATAAAGTTGTCTAATAATAGCCAGAATATAGCTAAAAGGACGGCACCAGTACTGTAAGGGTTAAGGGGGATTGGTTGTTTTTTTTCTGGCTCCCCTTCTCCCTCATGTTTAGCCCCATTAGTTTTCAGATTTCGGCCCATTAGTTTCGCGATTTTAAAATCTTTCGCCCTATTTGTTGTCAATATTAAGACCTGTCATGCCATTTAGGGGTCGATTTGTTCCTGGCGAGCGATAACGAGCCTGTAATTCTTCTGCCGACAAATGTAGAAATATATCTATAAGGGGGATCTTGGGGATGTATTCTTAAATATATCTATAAGGGGGATCTTGGGGATGAATTCTTAAGCTTGATGGAGGTCTAGGTAGGAAACTAAAGCAATAATATATAAATAGAAAAATATATTAAAAAGTATATGCCTACAGTAGGTCAGGTCAGGTGAATGTATTGAGGGATAAGCCTTTACAACGGCTCCTCGTACCTACATTCTACTTTTCCTATTTTTCTGAAGAGTGTAGAGAGGGAAGAAGGGGTTTTGGAGATACAGGAAGCTGTTGGAGTGGCTTACCCTAACCCTTAAAGGAAAATTACTTAATATACAGTACCGGTATACATAATGTCTTTGTCACAAATCGCCAGTTCCTTTAAAAACAAAATATTCACTAGCGCTTCCTGGAAAAACAATATTATCATAACTAAATTATGTCTTAGAGGAAACACACTAAAACACATTAGAGTAATAATACATCATTAAACTGAGAGCAAATTAAGAACATAAACAGAAGACTTATGCAATATAAAAGGACTTATCCCCCTCGAATTAGGTCCACTCCAAAACTCGTCTACCGCAATATTAGCACTCCAACAATAATATATACAAGGTTAAGTTCTATAATCTACCTAGGTGATTCCTTATTAAACGTTTGTGAGATTAAAAATACACTATATGGTATATTTGATTTACTATTTACCAAATTACTACAAACAAATAATCCTGAAGGCTCCAACAGAATAAAAAGATCCCATGCTTTGTTTCCGATTGCTAATGTACTTTAACCCCTACTGTACCATAGGGTACTACCATAAATGTACCCCCCAGTACTAAGCAATGTGGCCAAAATGGTTTCAGAGGCAAGATATAACTATACCTTCCACCTCAAAAGTTGATGAAACACCGACAGCCTGTGGAAGCTTGCAGCCAACCTAAGAAGTGTTGTCAACTCCTTACAACAGTGTTTACAAGTCTGGTACCAGCCACTTAGTTGCAAGGACCGTATATTACTGAAGGCTTGCAGCCGTCGTTGGGACTGGGGAGTGATTTATCTACTGGCATCTGGTAGCCTTCACTGGGATTGTTCGGGGTAACTTGGTTAAGGCTTAATTTTCCATGATTTTTCGTGAAAGTGACCTAGTAATTACCTTCGCCAATGAAGTTGAAGGTTTTGTTTTTGTCTCTGCTTGTTTGTCTGTTACGCCGTTTGTCTATACATAATATATCTCAAAAAGTTATGAACTGATTTCAACGAAATTGGATGGGCAGATAGGATATTCGCCAAGTAAGAAGTGAATGAATTTAGGTGGTGATCAATAGAGCGCATTCCCCCGCCAGCGTATACAGTTCTCAAATATATTAATCGATTTTCAGGAAATTTGGTAGCCAAATAGGATATTATGCACCAAGGGAGAAGTCAATCCATTCTGGAGGTGATCGGTAAAGCGCATACCTCCGCTAGCATAGGCGGAAGTATGCGTTCTTCCGATTGCCCTTCTAGTTCTCACTTGTATTTTCCAATATAATACCATGTCAAGCAAAACTGTTCTTTAACCCATAATTAGCGGCGAGCAACATAAGTCGAGTTAAATAAAGCTGGACTATGTGGCGGCGCTCGACATAACTCGAGTGGCAATTTCAGCACGTAATGTGGCTGAGAGAGAGAGACAAGTGGTGGCAGGAGACTAGCGAGCGTATGACTGCTCCAGACCACCGCGGCGAACCTACTGACACAAATCTCAGCTCCCTCCTCCCTCTCTCACTCGCTACATACTCAATTATGTACCGAAAGTACCGAATTACCTGCTTTTTGCACTCGCGTTGCACGGTTATTGCAAGAAAACTATCCATCATACAAGGATCGTTATGGTGTCATTCGAAAGCTCTGTTTATGCCCTTTCAGGGATAGGTACTTGTTTTACGTTCTGGGTCTTATTTAGGCATGAAAATGATCACGTAAACAGCCCTATTTTGGCTAAAAACACCCCGCTGTGCGGTACACATAAATAAACCGCATAGGCCGCTCGTAAGGTGTTAATTGCCTACGCCAACAAAGTTGGAGGAGGTTATGTTTTTGTCTCCGTTTCCTTGTCCGTTTGTCTCAAAAAGCTGTAAATCATATTCAGCTAAAATTGATGGGCAGATAGGATGTGAGCCAAGTAGGATATGATTCAATTTATGAGGAGGTTGGTAGAGCGCGCGTATACCTCCGCCAGCGTAGGCGGCTTCCAAAGTTTTGAACCGTTTTCCATGACATGTATTGGCCAGATAGGATTTGCGCCAAGGAATAAGTTATTCCATTTTCGAGGCGAACGGTAGAGTGTATGCCTCTGCCAGCTGAGGTACGCGCTGTCCTGAGTGCCCATGTAGAGTTATTGTAAGCAAAACAACTTTTGATTGTCTGCTATTTTATTACCAAAGATTACTATTATAAGTTTTATGTAGCTTTTAACCAATTTATTCGTTATGAGTAAAAGTTGGAAGTTCAAACTGGTATTAAAGGATTAAGATCGGTGTTTACATTAATAGACTAATTCCTAGGATTGTTTGTGTATATGAATTATTGTGTGTGCCCGTATTATCACTCTAGTCCTATAAAACAACACTGTTTATACAGGGTGTCCAGAAATAAATGTGCCAACTTCAGGATTAGGTCAAGAAAAATATTCTAAGCATAAAATATTCTATAAGCAAAATTTCAAATGTTACTTGTTACAGAGATATCGCCTGTTGAAAATGGCATTTTCTTCAGTAATTCCCCATAAAACCAGTCTAGCTGCCCTAGAGCTTACCAGACCCCCATCTAACTGCAATTATTTTACCATGTTATTATCAAGATATTTAAATTCTGTAAATTGCAAAATGTTTATAGACATTAATATGTTCCTTCCAACAACCAACCATACTCCTAAAATCGATTAATGAAATTTACAAACACATGTGGCAGTCCGTGGATTCGAACCCAGGATGCTCACACCGAAATTCAACACCTTATACATCGCACCACAAAGACAGTTAAAGGATGGTGGACACTGCCTACGATTTATTATGCAACTTCGAATAGCTCACTTTGGACCTGCTGGAAACTGTTAAACGTGGAAGAGTACATTCAGTGATGCGGGGGAGGACACTATAATTTATAAAACCTTCAATAGCTTTTAAACGGTTGAGATTTAGAATTTTTGTTATGGAATATTTTATGCTTTAAATCATCTGTATAATCATATCCTGGAATTTGCAACGTCTACTCCGGGACACCCTGTAGAACCGGGCCTCACAAACACCTTGTAGAACCGGGCCTCACAAACACCTTGTAGAACCGGGCCTCACAAACACCTTGTAGAACCGGGCCTCACAAACACCTTGTAGAACCGGGCCTCACAAACACCTTGTAGAACCGGGCCTCACAAACACCTTGTAGAACCGGGCCTCACAAACACCTTGTAGAACCGGGCCTCACAAACACCTTGTAGAACCGGGCCTCACAAACACCTTGTAGAACCGGGCCTCACAAACACCCTGTAGAACCGGGCCTCACAAACACCTTGTAGAACCGGGCCTCACAAACAGCATACATAATAATTCACCTTCATTAACACCTTGAGAATTATGACGTATTTGACAGTATATTCTGGCTGTTACTAGACGATTTTAATAAGTAATGGAGGAATCTACTTTAGTCAAAGGGTTAAGGGGGGTTGGGTATATTTGTTGGTATATTTATGTACATACTGTATGTATATATATATATATATTTGTTGGTTTCCTCGCTAAACCTCCATCAATCTTAGAAAAACATTCCCTAGACCCCCCCTTCGAGATAAATTTATACATTTTTTGGTAGAAAAATGTCCCGGCCGAGGGCCGATTCCTCCTTTCCTTGCTTTCGAAGGAAAAATATCGTCTAATGATAGAAGAAACTACAAAAAAGCGTCCTGATCCTGAAAGGGTTAATATGGCCCCTTTCGACAGGACCTGAATATTGTCACTGGTCGTATAAAAAGAGCACTGTCTATAGAACGGAGCCTCACATACACCAAACATAATTCACCTTCATTAATACGGCCCATTTTGACTGTGGCTAATGAAATCCTTCTTGTCGGAGGCTAGGAAAAATGTGAAGTATACATTAAGGGGGGTCACCGGCTTTTTTTATCTTTCTCTCCTTTTCTCTCTTTCACTGGCTTGTATCCATTCGGCCCCATTCAGCCAACTGTTTTAAGACGTTTATCCCCATTCAGGTGTCGATTTCTTCCTGGCGAGCGATAGCGAGCCAGCATTGTATGGAGAAATCCGGCTTTGCCGGAGACAACTTTCTATTGAAAAATTTACAAATTTAGCTTGCTACGCTATTGGTCGAACCAGAATCCTGGAATTCAGCAACATTGGCAAAGAGGTTCACTCAGCATCGAAAAATCTGCAGGATCAGAGTCCAGTTGAGGCAAACCTGGAAGCTCTGTGATTGGCTGGCAGAGAACACTTCGATCCTCCATCCACTCATATAAAGACCCCACACCTACCCCTCAGCAGGCTATGGCTTCATAACTACGAAGAGCAACGACCACACCAACATTAGCAACAACAACAACAGCAAGAAGAAAGCCTCACTAAGGAATGGTGAAACAGTGACTTTTACCATCAAAACAGGGAGAAAGGGATGTGAAGCTACCAACATCACAGGCCCTGAAGGAGCTCCTGTCAAGGGCTCCTCTTTCTCCCCACGGAATGCTCCACCAGTATCGACACCACCTACAACTACAGCAGATGGGGAAGCAATACTGAGGGCCAAGATCTTTGCCTATATTCAGTCAGCCATGGCCATTGCTGGCCCAGACAAACACCAACTCTGCCAGCTAATCCCGTGTCTGTTGTCACACAACAATCTACCCACCATCACCATACCTCAGAAGGCCTTCTCCGCAACCCCTGCAAACATCAAAAGGGCGTCAACAAAGAAGAACCCCCCAAGACACAAGATCGAGTTCCATAACTACAGGAATCTCCAACTCTTCACATCCATGAAGAACACCAAGAAGAGGACGAGACACAAATGGAACCCGAGGAAGCCAGAGCATCACCACCAACTTCCCCCAACACCAAGCCAAAATCGCCCAGAAAGAGATCCCCAGGACCACTCCTTCCCCTCCCGACAATACAGTATTTAAGTTAGCCCAGTATATAAGGAGATATATTATAGTCGGTGTTGTTCACTCTTCATACACCCTGCTTTTATCACAAGGCAGTAATAAGTCTTCATTGTCGTAATTTCCCTCTATTTTACCCTAGGGACCCTCCCCCTTCAGAACACTAAGAATGTATGGCGATAACTCAATTTCCATAGTGTTCACGTTAGACACGGAATTACGAGCATATAAAGTAGAAACCGATTCAATCGCATAGAGTTCAACGTGTTTATTTACTTGGGAGTAGCGGACCAATGATGCCCCACGCCGTCTGGTGGAAAATCGGAACTAACCCCGTGCACACTATGAATAGGCACTCCGGCCTTACAAACTACTTTTGTTTGTCTCCTATCACCCCAGCCCTCTCTAGATAGAGGTCAAGCCTTCCCTTGAAAGCGTTTATTGTGTCGCTCTCCACCACTCTCGCTAGTAGTTTATTCCACTCTGTCACCACACTGTAGGTGACGAAACTCTTTGTGACATCTAGGTTTGCCTTTTTGGTTTTTAATTTCATTCTATTTCTGCGAGTTTGAGTAGTGTTGTTCAATGTGAATAGCGCATTTCTATTGACTTTGTCGAAGCCTTTCAGTATCTTAAAGCACTCAATAAGATGACCCCTCAACCTCCTCGTTTTTAATGAGAACAGGTTCAATCGTTTAAGTCTTTCTTTATATGATTTATTTCTTAATGAGGGTATCATCTTCGTCGCTCTACACTGCATTGACTCGAGTCTTACAATGTCCTTGTTCAAATAAGGTGACCAGAACTACACACCATATTCAAAGTGGGGCCTCACCATACTTTTGAAGAGTGGCACTATTACGGTCTCATGTTTATATGTACATTTTCGTTTAATAAAAGCCCAATGCTCTGTTTGCCTTATTTGCAGCTGCTATACATTGGTTGGAAGTGTTTAGGTTTTCAGATATTAGTACCCCTAGGTCTTTTACTAGCGTTGTGGTTTTTGTTTGTTGGCCATTCATTTCGAATGTGTATTTGAGTTGTAGAGGTAGATTTTAAATCAAAGAAAATCGTCTAATGGTAACCAGAATAGGATGGAAATTACGTATTGGTGGTGAAGGGGTAATACTGATGATGAAGAACAATTTTTGTTTTTGTATTTAGTTTTTGTTTGTATAGTTAGCAAATCCAGCAAGTGTGTTTTTTCCTTCCCGCCTTTAGAAGTGCAGCGAGGACTTAAGACGCAATCGCTTCAAGCCTTGACAAACATTTACCAGACGTTTTACAGAGCTTGTTTTCCTTTAACTGGGGTGTCGTGTGTGAGTGAGTAAGTGTTTGTTGTGTGTGTGTGTGTGTGTGTGTGTGTGTGTGTGTGGATTTGAGTGGAAGTGTGTGTGTGCGTTGATGAGTGGTGCCATGTGTGTGAGTGAGTCGGTGTTTTCAGTGTGTGTGTGTGTGAGAGAGAGAGTGTGTGCGTTGATGAGTGTGTATATTGATGTGTATTAGGAGAGTTGCCGCTACTGAGAAGGCACTCTACAGTTTTGCTTTGTGTGTTTCATGTACTATCAACGACAAAAGTTCGTTCCCTTAACCCGGGAACTGCGGGGAAACTCTTAAGAGTTCCCCCGGCGGACTGCGGGGAGACTCTTAACCCTTAAAAAGCGGCTCACCACATAAGTCGAGTTAAATAAAGCTGGACTATGTGGCGGCGCTCGACATAACTCGAGTGGCAATTTCAGCACGTAATGTTGCTGAGAGAGAGAGACAAGTGGTGGCAGGAGAGTAGCGAGTGTATGACTGCTCCAGACCACCGCGGCGAACCTACTGACACGAATCTCACCTCCCTCCTACCTCTCTCACTCGCTATATACGGAATTGTATCGGGAAAGTGGCTAATTACCTGCTTTTTGCACTCACGTTGCACGGTTATTGCAAGAAAACTAGCCATCATAAAAGGATCGTTATGGTGTCATTCGAAAGCTCTGTTTATGCCCTTTCAGGGATAGATACTTGTTTTACGTTCTGGGTCTTATTTAGGCATGAAAATGATCATGTAAACAGCCCTATTTTGGCTAAAAACACCCCGCTGGGCGGTACATATAAATAAACCGCATAGGCTGCTCGTAAAGGGTTAAGAGTCAGAGAAAAAAAAAATCAACTTTTGACATCGAAAAAAAAAAAAAAAAAAAAATATTTGTTTATTTTTTTATTTTTGTTTGGCCCCTGGGCCATGCAAAATCTCAGTCCTCTACCTCCCCTCCTTCCCCACTTTCCTCCTCTCCTTCAGTTATCACTTATTTTCCCTGTTATTCCCTTATTCTGAGATATATTTTCGTGCTAACATTAGAAATCCGGTTGCAGGGTGTGGTCATCACTGATAGCAAGTGAATGCAAGAGAGGTAGAGAGTATCGATCGACTGTGTCTCAGTGGCCTTGGGGGAAATTGGCGGGAAAGCAGCTTGCCTCACCCATACATTATACAACTCGCGGGCTATATCTTCGATTTTCACCATCCAAACGCTGTTTTCACTCGTCTTATTGTTGTTTCAGGTTAATACCTTTATAATCAACCCATAATAGGCGCATATGGATAAGTATTAATGCTATTAATGGTACAATGAATATTTTAGTGACGGAAACACCTCAAATACATGCGCACAGGGAGAGGTGTCTAATTACCCCCATGCGCACTTCAGAGGTTAAGGGGGTAGTGCTTGATTTTCTTGACCCCTTTTGTTCCTCGTGTTAAGCCCCATTACTTTTGATATTTTAAGACGGTCTGCCCATTATTTTGGCGATTTTAACACTTTCCGCCCCATTCCGTTGTCAATGTTAAGACCTTTCGTGCAATTTAGGTGTCAATTTTTTTCCTGGCGAGCCTATAATTAGAAGAGGAACCGGCCTTCGGACGGGAAATTTTTCTACCGAGAAATGTACAAATTTATCTTGAAAGGGGGTCTAGGGGGTGTTTTTTTAAAGCTTGATGGAGGTCTAATGAGGAAACTCAAAAATATATAAATAAATAAATACATAGACCAAAACCCAAGCACTACCCTCTTCAGCCACTGTGGGAATTCGAAACAACTGGGAATTGAAAAAAACGAAGCATTTATTGACTGTAATTTGCACTTATTTCAGATGTTTCGTATTCGATCCCCTGGTGTTTCGGATTCACACAGTGGCTGGTTGTGGGAACGAATCTTTGTCATTAATAGTACACTTCTGATTATCTGTAAACAATTTCAAAATCAGCTATGTATTTGTAGATTTCTGACTGTCGTATTTGTATTGTATAGACATATCTGATGCCTCTGTTTACGTAGCCAGGTTCCTTTTTTATTTGGTTTTGTTTACCCATACCCATCTAAAGAGTGTAAAGTACCCATCTAAATTATTGTGAAGTATCCATCTAAATTAGTGTAAAGTACCCATCTATATTAGTGTAAAGTACCCATCTATATTAGTGTAAAGTACCCATCTAAATTAGTGTAATGTACCCATCTAAATTAGTGTAAAGTATCAATCTAAATTAGTGTAAAGTACCCATCTATATTAGTGTAAAGTACCCATCTAAATTAGTGTAATGTACCCATCTATATTAGTGTAAAGTACCCATCTAAATTAGTGTAATGTACCCATCTATATTAGTGTATAGTACCCATCTAAATTAGTGTAAAGTACCCATCTAAATTAGTGTAAAGTACCAATCTAAATTAGTGTAAAGTACCCATCTAAATTAGTGTAATGTACCCATCTAAATTAGTGTAAAGTACCAATCTAAATTAGTGTAAATTACCCATCTAAATTAGTGTTCAGTACCCATCTAAATTAGAGTAAAGTACCCATTTATATTAGTGTGAAGTACTTTAAGAGGAACTGGCCTTCGGCCGGGACATTTTTCTATCGAAAAATTTACAAATTTATCTTGAAGCAGGATCTTGGGGGGGGGGGATGTTTTTATAGGTGACAGGTCAGTTAAACCAGTGCCACTTCAACCAGTGCCACTTTAACCAGTGCTAACTCAACCAGTGGCCACTTCATCCAGTGACCATTTCAACCAGTGACCATTTTAACCAGTAGGTTAAGTTAGGTTAGGTTAGGTTAGGTTACTGGTTAACATGGTCACTGGTTGAAATGGTCACTGGTTGAAGTGGCCACTGGTTGAGTTAGCACTGGTTGAAGTGGCACTGGTTCAACTGACATGGAACCGTTTTTATAAGCTTGAGAGAGGTCTAGGGAGGAATCTAAAAATTAAATTATAAAGATACGTAAAGGCGCAAATATATACGCCCATCTCCCCTTAAATGTTCTATGATTATTTTACTTTTCCCACCTATGTCGTTTAACCCTCTGAGTACCAGCGACGACGACAACGTGTCGTCGGTAATGTATGTTCCCCACAGTACCACGACGCACAAGTGTCGTCGGGGTTTAATTACTCCGGTCCTATGGCACCTAGAGGGCTCAGATTTGTATGAGAACTGTGTAAGTATCCCACGCAACCATGCCGATGGTTAAAAACTCTCAAAGTCCAACCGCATGCGCGTGAACAAAAACATGGTTTTTGGCTGTTTTTGCCTTCAATTTTTTACTCTTGTAAAATCGACTTTCGGGTCTATAGTTTAGGGTCTATATTTGCAGATTCAAATGTTGTTATATGGACTGTTTTTAAGATTACAAATGGGTCTCTCTGTACATGTTTGTGTTAATCTGTTTACAGAAAAATATTATGAATGTGTGTTTTCGCTAATAGGTTTATGCTTACTTGTTTGAGTTTGTGGATACACAATTATGCAAATATGTACATATGATTAGCTCTGTTAATATGTGTGTGCTTTATATACGGTAATACCATTATACTGTGTGCATGGCTTTTTTTTAATCCTTGGGACTGTAGGCTGTTCAGTAGCCAGTAAATCTTGCGAGACCCTGAGATTATCTAGTGAAGTTTCGAGATGTTGGGTGCTTCATATGTGTCGCGCTAGATGGTGGCAGTGGAGCTTCAAGGTTGCCTCCTTTCTGCTACACTAGATGACGACACCTTATCTATGCACGTCACATGATTTGGAGAGAACAGCTATACCATCGTTCATAGCATCTTCGAATATGGTGGGGCATCTATTATGCTATGAATTGGTGACCATATATGGGGTATTTTCCTGACTTGTCGGTGGGGAGATTGTAGACACCAAAAAAGCAGGGCAGTACCCAGGAATATGATAAGGAGTTTGCTGAAACTCCTGTTTCATTTGCCTGGCTTACCCCACTGTTTCTATTTGTGCCTCACCTACACAGAGAGTAATCCAGCTTACTCTCGCAAACACTTCCTCCTCCTATTAATTTCACTTCACTTAACAAGCACACCATACTTCTTTCCAACACACCTATGTTACCTCAAATGTATCTTAATCTTGGTTTTCTATAAACCAAATTTAACATTGGGGGGACACTTGTTAAAGGCAGCTTTGATATTCGTCTCCTTCATGCACATAGGGAAAAATAATAGGGTTACTGCCTACGTTAGGCTTCTGAAGCTGCTGGTTCTGTATTTTAGTTTGTGATTATGTATATTTGTCCACCTGTTCCTGTATTTTCACATGTGGATTTTCTGTGTTGTATTATTAGTTGTGTTCTTAGCCCTCTGTTTCTGTATATACTGTACTTATTAACTACCATTTACAAGTATGATCTCCTGTTGTCTTGATCTTTACATACTTTTTTTCCACTTCTGTCTGTGCCTGTCTAAATTTGTGGGTTTGCATTTACATTATTTGGTCTCCATATATAAACTTAATTTGTGTATGTTATTTATTCATTTTTGTCTATGAATATTTCACTTTTCTCACTTATGTACTTTACACCTACAGTATACAGAGTATGCGTCTTCGTGTGTTCTGCATATTGAGTACTTACAGTATGTATCTTCTCTATTAGCTCCATTGCTCTCCATGTTAAAACCTTTTTCTTTATTTTTGTCTATGATTATTTTACTTTTTCCACCTACGTTGTTTCCAAGTGTGTGTGTCTTCGTGTGTGTGTGTTTACCCTGGTGGTTGTTGGACACGGAGTGGTTCCCGTGGGTTCCCCGAGTTGTTTTCTTTGCTGTGGGCGTGTTCTTGGGCCCTAATTGAAGTGTGTTTAATCTGGGCGGGGCGTCATTATGTCACAGGGACGCCCCAATTAGGACTGGCTAACTACCTTCACTCATGCATGCTCTCAAACGCAGGCGCTATCCTTTAAAAGTAACATTGTATATATATATATAAACAGTACATATATATATATATATATATATATATATATATATATATATATATTGGTGTATATGTCATTGCCCTAATGCAGCGTATGTCAATTGTTGTGAATACGATGTTCCTCCTCATATGGTGTTTATATAAATTAGGTTTAGTTAAGTTTATATTAAGTATGGTTAGGTTTGAAGACCGTCATGTATTAATTACAAAATATGTAACTAATGTAACCAAACACATATAATCTAAATTAAACTACTATAAGCTAACCAACCCTAGCCTAATGTGACCTAATTAAAAATGTAATATAATCTAACCTAAATTAAATTAACCAAGCCTAAACTAATGTGGTCCTAACTGTGGCCGTTTAGGAGTGCGGCTGCTTAAGTTATGACCGTTTAGTACTGTTGCCGGTCTGACCTACTTTCATAACCATCACAGACTCGTTCACATCAAACAGTAACTGTACTTTATATCTTAGTTTCCGGCTCGTTAACCCGGGAACTGCGGGGAGACTCTTAAGAGTTCCCCCGGCGGACTGCGGGGAGACTCTTAAGAGTCAGAGAAAAAAAAATAAACTTTTGACATCGAAAAAAAAAAATATATATTTTTATTTTTTTATTTTTTTATTTTTTTTTGGCCCCTGGGCCATGCAAAATCTCAGTCCTCTACCTCCCCTCCTTCCCCACTTTCCTCCTCTCCTTCAGTTATCACCTATTTTCCCTGTTATTCCCTTATTCTGAGGTATATTTTCGTGCTAACATTAGAAATCCGGTTGCAGGGTGTGGTCATCACTGATAGCAAGCGAATGCAAGAGAGAGAGAGAGAGTATCGATCGACTGTGTCTCAGTGGCCTTGGGGGATATTGGCGGGAAAGCAGCTTGCCTCACCCATACATTATACAACTCGCGGGCTATATCTCCGATTTTGACCATCCAAACGCTGTTTTCACTCGTCTTATTGTTGTTTCAGGTTAATACCTTTATAATCAACCCATAATAGGCGCATATGGATAAGTATTAATGCTATTAATGGTACAATGAATATTTTAGTGACGGAAACACCTCAAATACATGCGCACAGGGAGAGGTGTCTAATTACCCCCATGCGCACTTCAGAGGTTAAAGATAATGGGGAATTGTGTTGCAGGGCAGTATGTAGCTGATAGAGTTTTGGGTATGTCCGCTAGTCAGATCTCTATATGGCCTTAACTGAGAGAGAGAGAGAGAGAGAGTGAGGTTTTGGTATGTCCACTAGTCAGCTCTCTCCATGGCCTTAACGGAGAGAGAGAGAAAGAGACTTACATAGACTTACATATATACACTGGCCACACAGACCTTACGATCCAAACGAGGTGGTCAGGACTTAATTCTAGTAGAGATGGCATATCCGATAGAAAAGGAAAGTTGAAGGAAAGGATAGAAAAGAAGAAGGCTCTCTCCCCACCCTCCGTTCCCTCCGGCAATTGCCGTACATGAAAAAGTTGGAAGTGATTAACCTTGCTGGGCTTCGAAATCCCCAGAAGGAATTTACAGGAAAGATTGGAAAAAAAGAAAGGGAAAACAAAAAAGAAATTAAAAAAATCATGCAACCCTTCGCCTTAGCAGCATGTAACTTTTGGGATTAATTGGAATTATCCAACCTATCACCCTTAATAGTATGTACATATTTAGTGATGTTTATTATTCTTATTTTTTATTTGTGTATTATTATTTTATTTTTTATTTTCTAACGCTCTCTTCAGCTGAACAAATAATAACGGTGATAATTACTGCCTACTCCATACCAATTTTTCTGTGGTATGAGTCTAGATTTTTCTTAAATGTATCTATAGAGGAGCTGTCTATTAGTTTATTTGGAAGTTTGTTCCACTCATCAATTACACTGTGAGTGAAGACATTTTTTGTTGTATCTAGATTCGCTCTCCGACCTAATAATTTTAAATTGTTTCCTCTTGTAGAT
This sequence comes from Paralithodes platypus, assembly GCA_032716605.1. Classification (NCBI taxonomy): domain Eukaryota; kingdom Metazoa; phylum Arthropoda; class Malacostraca; order Decapoda; family Lithodidae; genus Paralithodes; species Paralithodes platypus. The sequence continues at coordinate 11,968,194 of CM064544.1, read as the reverse complement.
GTGTCTTCGGCTTTTTTGAATAACTTATCTAGATTAATGTTACTGAATCCTTTTAGAATTTTAAAACACTCTATCAATTGAAATTGGCCTCTCATCCTTCGTTTCTTAAGTGAAAATAGATCAAGTTCTCTCAGTCTTTTGTGACGCCTCCCGGCGTTAGCAGAATGGTTGCGTGGGGCATTGCAGCTCGCTAGCGCTCGCCAGGATGGGGGGATAGGCTACAGTTGTCCTAGAATGATCTGCTTTATTTCATTAGTGTCGTGTTGCCACAGACAGTCTAGAAATGATCTTTGTTTTGGTCTGTGACCGCGCCTTATATTTTATATTCGCTATAATATAAATGTTGCTTGTGTGGGAGGCGAGCGAGAGAGGGTGAGGGAGTACACCTGGCAGCGGGGTGAGCTATGACGCGGCTCGCTTGGGCGCTGACGGCGTTGGCGGCCGGGTGGTCAACTAGTCCCTTTCCATCGCGGCCTCGTGTTCTTTACCAGCTCAGAGCTTGCCTGACACACGTATCGCCTACACCCTTTGCAATTCTGTCCCCCATACTCGCCACTTTGCATACTATTTCTCTCTCTCGACTTCTCCTTTCTCATTCTCTAATCTTTATTAAACTCAACATCCCTTCTGGTTTCAGCATAGACGTTCACCGTCGACCAGTCGTATTGTACGCGAAGCTCTCAGATATTTCCATGTATTAGGTTAAGGAGGTATTATGCTTTATTGAGGTTAGAGAGACGGACTTTTCCGTATGTGTCCTCTCTCGGGAAGGTTGTAGACCGGTATATGTCTCCCTGGCAAGGTGTTGAGTGATTCTGCTTGGTTATCTAAAGCTAGACTAAGGGTAGGGTTACTGTGTCGTTGTCTCCGATGTGTGCAGTGTTAGCTAAGCCCTGCACGACATCGACAGGTACTGTGGGAGCCTAAGTTGTCTTCGGGTGGGTTTACTTTGCGAGCACAGCGCTGTGGTGTGAGAGGGCCATAGCTTATCCCTCACAACATAGTGCTGCCTCTTTGTGTTGACTTCTGAGGGATTGCCAGGATAGAACTAGGTACTAGAGACCTAGATTTATCAAGAGAGCATCCCAGTCATATAACGTAATCTTCATTATACCACCTTCGGACAACGTTAGGCTACGAGCCGCATGCTCGCCCATTGTTGCCCTGCCTTGATACCCCAGCTAGACTTTATTAACTGAGCAGACACTGGTTAGAGATAAGCCCCATTATTATGTATGCAACATTATTATTCACTGCACTTTTGAGCCGAGGTTGTTGTTGAGTTGCACAACCCTAGTAGGCTGTTGCGTTGTGTCACGAAGCATTTCTTTAGTTGTCGAGCATTACTACCTTTGCGCAGTCTTTATTATTCGCCTGCCTATTATTACTATATGTCCTAGTATTTATTGTGACCCGTATTCTGCATTATAATTGTTCAAGATTCTTTACGAACATCTTCCCAGCATCAGACTTATTTCAGAAGTTTCCAGTTGATGTTGCAGAACTAGCATTGCACTTTCTTTAATACAGGAGTGCCAGTTATTTGAGTATCTACCGTAACGTTAATTAATCACGTTAACTATCTTTTCTTTGTGTAACCTAATCGAGTAATCTTTTACTGTTTGAGCATAGGCTGTTTCATCGAGCGTCAGCCTAGTGTGTGTGCACCAGTTACCGAGTCATAGGATACCTCGTTGTCCAGGCACGACTCAGGGCGGTAATGGTGTTTTGTTTTCCAGTGTTTAAGGCAGGGGTTGGATCTAGTGTTACCGTTGTTGCATTTTGCCATTATCTAGTCCAATGTTGAAGAGCCCTGTGTCTTTGAGAACCTGGATTGTAACACTTTCATCATATGATTTATTTCTCAATGAAGGGATTAGCTTAGTGGCTCGCCTTTGCACAGATTCCAATTTTTTAACATCCTTTATGAGGTGAGGTGACCAAAACTGCACAGCATATTCGAGGTGCGGTCTCACCATACTTTTGTATAAGGGCAAAACTATGTCTTTGCTGTGATAGTGGAAGTTTCTTCTGATGAAACCTAGTGCCCTGTTTGCTTTGTTTGCAGCCGCTGTGCATTGATTGGAAGATTTTAAGTTTTCGTTTATCAGCACTCCCAAGTCTTTTATTTGTGTTACATTTTTTATCTTTTCTTCATTCATGTAGTATTCATATTTATTGTTTTTAGAACCTATTTGCAATATCTGACATTTATTTACATTAAACGGCATTTTCCACTTCTCCGACCATTCTGTGACTTTATTTAAATCAGCTTGAAGGTTTATTCTATCACCTTCGGAAATGATTGCATTACCTATCTTCGTGTCATCCGCGAATTTGGAAATTAAATTATTTATACCATTATCTAGATCATTGATATATATTATGAACAACACTGGTCCCAATACTGAGCCTTGGGGGACTCCACTAGTTACTTGGCTCCATGTTGATTCCACACCGTTGATAACTACTCTTTGCTTTCTTTCACTTAGCCAGTTTTTAATCCAATCATACGTTTTGCCCTGTATTCCTATGTCTCTTATTTTCTGTAATAATTTATAGTGCGGGACCTTGTCGAAGGCTTTTTGAAAGTCTAGATACACTATGTCGAGGCTTTTGGTGAAGTCATTTAGTTTGTATAGGCTGTCATAAAATTCTATTAAATTAGTTAGGCATGATCTCTTTGCTCTGAATCCGTGTTGATTATTGTTAATGAGGTTATTGTTCTCAAGGAATAATACGATTTTATCCCTTATGATTGATTCACACATTTTTCAAATTACGGAAGTTAAGCTAATCGGCCTATAGTTATTTGGTAGTGTTTTGTCACCATTTTTAAATATCGGTGTTATATTAGCGGTCTTCCAGTCGGTGGGTACATGTCCTTGTTTAAGTGACATATTTAGTATTATGGTTAGTGCCCCTGCAACTTCTTCTTTGACTAATTTAAGAATTTTAGGGATAAACATGTCCGGCCCAGGTGATTTATTGACATGAAGTGAGTCGATTTTTTTAATTACTTCTGACTGGGTAATAATAAAATCTTGAAGAACATAGTTACATGTGTGACGTTAACCACTCCATTAGAACCGCATGGCTTGTCCTACAGTGACTCGCTAGGATCGCCAGGGCAGTGGATGTGGCTACAGTTGATGTATTGTTGTGTGCTTTATTTCATATGAAAGCTCGTGTCATGGGCAGTCCAGAAAGGCTCTTTGTTTTCACCCATGTCAAGGCTTTATATATTTAATTGCAAAGTATATGTTTTATCATTAAGTAGTAATGATAGGATTTGAGAGAGAGAGAGAGAGAGAGAGTAGAACAGAGTGTGAGGTGGCGCGCAGTGTTTTTTACCAGGCTCGATGACGTCATGTTTGGCTAGCTTCTTTAGCATTGGCTAGAGGACTTGTTACCGCTTTTCCTACGCGGTTCGAGCTAGTGCTAGTATATATACAGCTCTCTCGCTACTCTCTCCCTCAGATCTGGTTTCTAGAACGCATCCCTCTTATCCCTTTGACACCTGTCTTCCTCTCTGCACCTGAGAACCTTTTCCTCTGCCTATCTCTCTCATTTTCCATATCTTTCACCACCTTTTATTAATATTATACCCCCTCTGATTAACTCTGCATAATCAGCTTAATGCTTGCCAGTTGTATTGTGCGTTAAGGTCTGATATAACCCATGTATGTTAGTTGTTAAGATAAGTTGATCACGAAGCATTGGTTGGCATTCATATTGTTCAGTACCGCTTCCTATAATTATTAGTGTTCTGCTGGATTAGATAATGCTTGACTAGGAGTCTGATACTATAAGGTATTGTTTCCGATGAGTGCTGGCTTTAGTTAAAAGCTGCATGACATACCTGAGAACTGGAGTTGATTGGGTAAATTCTAGTCTGTGGGCCATTGAGAGTAGAGCATGCACGAATGAGGGCTTTTTGCCTATACCATTCGGCACTGTTCTAAGCTCGGTTGTTTGTCTTTGAGGTACGCCAGGAGAACGCTTAATACTTCGGTATTAAGGTTTCTCAAGAGAGCTACCCTTCCCTATAACGTAATATTTGACGCACAGACTTGAGATTTGCACTAGGCTATGCGGCATGCCATGCGCACCAGTATCTCGTATCATTGACTCTAGCTAGACTTTATCAGTCATAGTAGACATTAAGTATATTAAACCAATTACTCTTATTATGCATACCCGTTTATGATTACACAAGCATTTCGCAGCCTAGTTTGATGTATTGAGACACAAACGACTTAGGCTCTTTTTGTTGATAGGAATACTGCATTGTCGTGGCGATTATTATTATTGTTGTAGCGTTTAGGATATTCTGGGCTCCGACTGCATTATATATCCTGCTTTTTTGTGTGCATAGCCTTCACGAGCATTGTTCCGCTGCCTGCCTTTTTGGGTTCCATTTCCGATTCGAGCATCTTGATAGCATCTAACATTTAAAGAAGATTCCTTGTTGGTGTTGAAGGACTTTAGTGCACTTTCTTTCATGCAGGAGTGCCTGACATTTATTGATTAAAGTAACGTAAGCTGTAGCTTCTCTTACCACCTTACTTTGCATACCATAACCAAGCACCTTCGGTTATAGGTAGTAATAGGCTGTTTTCACATAACATTAAGCCTAGAGTAGACGCACATTTATTGAGAGTTTGATAACCTATTATTGCATATAGAACTCTGGAGAGTATTTGTGTTCTTTGTTCACTGGGAATATACATCAGAGGTTGGATCTAGCGCTTTCCGTTGTAGCATTTATGCCATTACTAGTCCAATGAATAAGAGCCCTGATATATTTAAACCTCAGTTGTAACAAATGGCGACCTTACCTAGGATTTGGTGAACCTACATTTATTAGCAGGGAACATTTGTTGTTTTGGGGAATATTTTGCGGGGATCAGCAAGAATAATTTGTTTTTGCAACATAGTATAGCCCTTGAGTATTTCCGAGAATTTTTGTGTGTATATTGAGGTATAAGAGTTTGGGGTGCTTCTTTTCTGAATATTGAGGTGGGAAATTTTTGTGAGTATCATGTCTTATACCGGATCAGAGGAGAATGGAGACAGTACGTAATGTCGAAACTGAGGAACAGCAGCATGATAGGGGAGGTGTGGTGGAGTGGTCTTGCCAATGGCCTGGTAATCCAAAGGTCACGGGTTCAAATCCCGATATATCATTGGGAAGATATTATTGGGATGGAATTTGTACTGTACCTGGTATCAGTGCATTACCACAAGCCCACCGAAACGTCAATAAAATACCCTCATTGTTCCCTGATTAAATAGCACTGTATGAATATTCCCATATTCAAAATATGCTATAGGGGTGCAATGCCTGGTGAGTTATCTGCTCAACAGGTGGCGTTGTGTGTGTGTAAGTGTGAGACTCCGAGTGTAGGGGGTGAGACAGTGAAGCACGGGAACGAGGTGGCTTCAGAGATGGGGTCGTTTCGGGCCATGAGTGAGCACCGTGCCTCATGTGAAGGCAAGATGGCAGGTGCTCGTTGTACTCTACGTGCTTCACATGTCTCACTCCCTAGACTGGAACAAGACCTCACGGGCTTCACTTTTCATTGTAAAGCGGTGAATGTTAAGGCTCTCAGCCTATGCCCGAGATGAAGTAAGTTGGAATATAGAAAAAACAAAAAATAATAAAATTATGAAAGGGTTAATCAGGTGAACTGTGAGGAGGATGCTAGGATATTTTTGCAATGGCCTGTTACTGCCGAGCGGTTGGAGGGTATGGATCGGTACGGTCTTCAATGCCTGGCCACAGCTATCGGTCATGCGGGTACTAGCAGTATGACCAGGGATAACTTGATAACGTGTGTACTGGGCAGGGTGACTGGTGAGCGAGATGGGTTGAGTGGTCAGAGCCCTTCGGCCATGCTTCCCCTACACTCGACTCCCAGCCATCCCAGTGGTTTGCCAACCCCGGGTACGCTTCCACAGTTGGGTGGTGACTGGCAGGGTGGGTTGCCCCTGGGGGGACCACCGGTAATTTCAAACATTGTAGCACCTTCACCTCCTCAAGGGTTAACTCCAGAATTATTGCTTCAGCTCGAATTAGCTAAGCTTCAGCAGCAACAAAGGGCATGTGAGCTTCAGCAGCAATTAGAATTAGCCAAGATAGAAGAGAGAGCCAAGATGGAAGAGAAAAAAACTATCAGTCAGCAGCACATAGAGCTAGCAAGAATCCAAGCTGATTTAGAGTCGACTAGGTACTGTGCCGACATGAACGTAGAGAAGTCGCGAGTAGAGACAACGGGACAGCGACTTGGGGCTGGTAACCGTGCTCATGATCAATCTCTCTCGCACTTATTGAAACTGGTTCCGGTGTTTGATGAGAGTGGGGTAACAGAATTTTTCGCACGCTTTGAGAAGAAGTGCCAGGAACACCAGTGGCCAGAGAATAAAGGGGCAGCACTTGTATCCTCTAGATTAATAGGCAAGGGTCTTAAAGCCTACGATGCGTTACCTTTGGAGTCATGTATTGTGTATGAGGATCTCAAGGAGGCTGTCCTGAGGGCTTACGAACTGCAACCAGAAACGTACCGTTTGAAGTTCCGGGGTGTAACTAAGGGAAGAGATAGCACCTTTTTGGAACACGCCCGGGACTTGTCCGATGCTATGGGGAACTGGCTCCGATCTGAGAGGGTAACAACATTTGATGGAATTAAGCAATTAATGATGTTGGAGCAGTTCTTTAAGAGCACGGGCGGTGATCTAACTTTGAACTTAAAGGAGAAAAACCCAAGAACTCTAGTCGAAGCAGCAGAAATGGCTGATCGACGGCTGTCGTTGATTCGGGGTTGCGGGACCTCACAGAAGTACGATGCAAGTGCTAGGGACCGTTATCCTCCCCCTCCCCGTAGCAATGACACATTTAAACAAAAGAGCAATGAAACTAAAACTGAATCCAAACCTAACACCACGCCGTATGAGAAAAGTCAGGGCCTTTTACATCACAGTATAGGCCGAAACCGAAATTTATGTGTTTTAAGTGCCACCAGGAGGGTCATAAGGCAAATGAGTGCCCTAGTCGACCTCCTTCGGCAGCCGTGTCTTTTGCTCATGGCATTGGAGTGTTCAAGAGGACATCGGAGTTTGTTAGAGGCATTTCTTCCGAGGTACAAAGGAGTACAAAGGAAATCAAGCAACAACAGATCTAGTGACCCTTCTAGGCTGCTTGTCCTCCAAAACACTGAGGATCAAGTGTCCAAACAGTGGTTTAGAGTGGGTAAGGGAACATTGGAAAGGGAACTACTGCCCTGCCACTAACGTGGCAGGACTAGGAATTTAGTAGGGGACATATGGGTTAGTAACTGAGGGGAGGATAAAGTTATTCATTTACAAACGCAGTCAGTCGCGGGTTTGATGCGAGATATTTGTCTAGGCGGAATTTAAATGAATCAACGGTGCTGCAGTCTATAACGTCTCGGGGAAGCCCATTCCACAAGTTGACAACTCGATTGAAGAAGAAATTCTTAGATTCGTGCGAGTTAAAAGATTTACCAATAATTTTGCAACCGTTTCCCCGCGTGTAATTAGATTGGTCGATAGTGAAGTACTTACTACAGTTCATATTGTCGATGCCTTTGATGATTTTGAACACTTGAATTAAGTCGCCTCTTAATCTGCGCTGGGTTAAAGGAAATAGATTTAATTCTCTAAGACGCTCTTCGTATGGTTTGTTCTTTAGGCTAGGTATCATTTTGGTAACTCTACGTTGAACTCGTTCTAGCTTGTTTATATCTTTTTGGTAATAAGGGCACCAGGATTGAACGCAGTATTCCAGAAGAGGGCGGACTAAGGAATTGTAAAGGGTTAGGATAACTTCTTTGGATTTATGCTCAAATGACCTGCCTATAAAGCCAATTATTTTGTTTGCCTTCTTAACAACTTCTGAACATTGTTGACTCGGTTTTAGGTTACTCGATATTGTTACTCCCAGATCAGTTTCTCTGTTTACATTCTTGAGCTGAGTGCCATTCATCGAATAGTTTGCTTTCTCATTTAGGTATCCGACATGTAGTACTTTACATTTATCCGCATTGAAACTCATTTGCCAAATTTGGGCCCAACATGACAATTTATCTAGATTGTGTTGCATATCGTCAACTTGTTCTTTTGAGAGTACGCTATTTGCAATTTTTGTATCGTCAGCAAATTTTGAGATTGTGCAGGTGAGACCCTCATCTATGTCGTTGATGTAAATTAGAAAGAGAATTGGTCCTAGTACCGATCCCTGGGGTACCCGCTACTTACATTGGTCCATTTAGATGCCTTACCGTTTATGACTACTCTTTGCTTTCTGTTGCTGAGCCAATTTTCTATCCATTTCAACACACCGTCTTGTATTCCATGCGCTTTTAGTTTTAGCAGTAAACGTTTGTGGGGAACTTTGTCAAAGGCCTTTTGAAAATCAAGGTATATAATATCTACAGCTTTACTCTCATCGTAGAGGTTGAGGATATCGTGGAAGAAGTCTAAGAGGTTTGTTAAACAGGAAAGTTTTTTACGAAAGCCGTGTTGAGTATCTTTAAGTATGTTATTTTCCTCTAAGTGATTTACGAGTCTGTCTCGTATGACCGTTTCTAGCATTTTACATACAACTGAGGTTAAGCTAATTGGACGATAGTTACTGGGTAGGGATTTGCTGCCTTTTTTTAATATCGGTGTTACGTTGGCTAGCTTCCACTGATCAGGCATAGTTCCAGACTGTAAGGATTTATTGAATAGTAATGTCAGTGGTTTGGAGAGCTCATTCTTAGCTTCCTTTAGAACTCTAGGCAAGATTGTATCAGGTCCTGGCGTTTTATTTACCTTGAGTTTATCAAAACAATTCAATACTTCTCTCTCTGTAACGGTGATATTGCTTAGAACATCTGAATTATCAATCTGAATCGGCGATGGTGTAGGGATATCACTGAGGTCTTCTGTTGTAAAAACTGATGCAAAGAAGGTATTGAGGGCATTACTCATTTGTACTTCGTCTTTGGTGTATTCTCCTTTTTCATCGACTAACGGTCCAACAGTTGAAGTAACTACTTTTTTCTTTCTGATATAACTATAGAATTCTTTCGGGTTTGTTTTACTTTGATTCGCAATATGTAACTCTAAGGTCTTTTTACTTTGCTTAATTAACTTTTTGGCTTTGCGTCGTAGCTCTACAAATTTCACCCGTTCTTCGTCATTTTGTGAGGATTTTAATCTATCATTAGCACATTTTTTAGCAAGCAGGCAGTTTGAAATATCTTTATTCCACCATTTGGGCTTATTATTATGGCCTGGACGCCGTATTTTCGATGGTATGCAGTCTTGCACTGCTTTTAGGTAAGTGGTTTCGAATAATTTCCAAGATGTATTTATGTCGTTATTGTTAATTAAAAAGCTCCAGTCAGTTTCTTTAAACATATCTCTAAGTTTATGGAAGTTTGCTTTCTTGAAATTAGGGACTTTTTCGATGCTACTATTTGGTTCGTTACTAGTAAACTTTAACACCTTACGAGCGGCCTATGCGGTTTATTATATGTACCGCACAGCGGGGTGTTTTTAGCCAAAATAGGGCTGTTTACGTGATCATTTTCATGCCTAAATAAGACCCAGAACGTAAAACAAGTACCTATCCCTGAAAGGGCATAACAGAGCTTTCGAATGACACCATAACGATCCTTGTATGATGGATAGTTTTCTTGCAATAACCGTGCAACGCGAGTGCAAAAAGCAGGTAATTCGGTAGTTTCGGTACATAATTGAGTATGTAGCGAGTGAGAGAGGGAGGAGGGAGCTGAGATTTGTGTCAGTAGGTTCGCCGCGGTGGTCTGGAGCAGTCATACGCTCGCTAGTCTCCTGCCACCACTTGTCTCTCTCTCTCAGCCACATTACGTGCTGAAATTGCCACTCGACCTATGTCGAGCGCCGCCACATAGTCCAGCTTTTTTTAACTCGACTTATGTTGCTCGCCGCTAATTAAGGGTTAAAGTGAAAGTTATCGTACGATGGTCGCTGTTACTGAATTCATCACCAACATTCAAATTCTCTATCAATTCTTCTTTTGTTGCAAGTACAATGTCAAGAACGTTATTACCACGGGTCGGCATTCGAACAAATTGATAAAGTGAACTCTCTTGCAAGTTCGTATACAAGTCATGTCCGGAGTGTGAAGTAAGAGTATCGCCCCACTTGGTCACAGGTAAATTAAAGTCGCCAAAAATTACGGTATCTTGTGATTTACTTACATCTGCAATTTGTTCGTAAATTTCTCGGTCAGTTTTTTTTTTTTTTTTTTTTTTTTTCTATATTCCAACTTACTTCCTCTCGGGCATAGGCTGAGAGTCTTAACATTCACCGCTTTACAATGAACAGTGAAGCCCGTGAGGTCTTGTTCCAGTCTAGGGAATGAGACATGTGAAGCACATAGAGTACAACGAGCACCTGCCATCTTGCCTTCACATGAGGCACAGTGCTCACTCATGGCCCGAAACGATCCCATCTCTGAAGCCACCTCGTTCCCGTGCTTCACTGTCTCACCCGGACACTCGGACTCTCACACTTACACACACACAACGCCACCTGTTGAGCAGATAACTCACCAGGCATTGCACCCCTATAGCATATTTTGAATATTGGAATATTCATACAGTGCTATTTAATCAGGGAACAATGAGGGTATTTTATTGACGTTTCGGTGGGCTTGTGGTAATGCACTGATACTGGATACAGCACAAATTCCATCCCAATAATATCTTCCCATTGATACATCGGGATCAGTTTGCACTGATTGAGCTGGAGGTCTGTATATTAACGCAAGTATTATTTTTGTACCTTTATTATTCTTTATTAGCACAAAAGATGTGTCGACGTTCACAATTTGAGGTTTTGACACGAGGGTCGGGTTAAGACTTTCTTTGATATAAAATAAAACGCCACCTCCATTTTTATTTATTCGGCTGTTCTCAAACATTACATAACCGGGAAGTGAATACTCTGCTAAAAAGTCTCTATCTTGTGTATTGAGCCAAGATTCTGTTATGCCAATCACATCATAATTTTCTGTAAACACTAGTTCCTCTAAATCAAAAAATGTATTGCGTATGCTACTAGCGTTTGCATAGAAAACCTTTAAAGTTGCGGTTTTAGAACTCCAGATCGTTCTTTCATCGAATTTTTGGTTCTGGTCGGATCTACATTTACATTCATGGCTGTCCTCGGTCCTCGGTCGTAATTCCTGACGGTTTTGAATTTGGGTCGTGTTGGTGGAGCTTTATCCAAATTCGCGGTTCTTGACGGATTAGTATTTAATTCCTTTGTAGATTGCCGTCCTCGCTGTCTTCGGTCCTCCTTCCTGGTTGTCCTGTGCTGAGTCGATTTCTTCTCCGAAAATCCTTCACCGCATCGTTGAGAAGACGCCCAAAACGTGCTGCTCCCACCTGGGTGTATGGGAGGTAAATACACTGCCAGTGCAGAAGGATCCGGAAGGCTTATTCCCTGTCCGTGATGCCTTTAGTGACCACAGGGGACTCGGTTGTGTGGAGTGGGGGGGTAGAAGACATGAGGTGAGAATTTTGCGTGACACTGGGGCATCGCAAACATTGTTGAGAAATTTCACTGGTAAACCTGTAAATACGGCGCGGGTGGTTGTGGTTCAGGGAGTTAATGCAACAAGGTTATACCCGCTTGTAAGAATGAAGATGGAAGTTGATGGTGTGACTCGTGACCTGGATGTAGGAATTGTGGAGAAGTTACCTGTTGGGGGCGTCGACCTCCTTCTCGGCAACGACTTTGCGGGGCCTACTTCTGAGGCTCCACCCTTAGTCGTTGCCGAGAAGCCGGCCGACGTGAGTAGGGAGGAGCAGGAGTGGGTTGAGAAGTGTCCGGTGCAACCTATGGCGTGTGTTGTCACTAGATCTCTTGCATCCAGGGAGTCACATTCTGGTCAACAGTCTTTAGACAAGCGGAGGAAAGGTACCGAGAAGGGGTTGAAAGTTGATGCGGTTGAGAGTTTAGTATCAACGGACATTCTCGGGGACTCATTATTAGGACCAATTTTCGAGTCTGGAGAAGACCCATTAACTGTTACTAAGAAGGCAGAGGATGGGCTTATAAAGACGAAGAGACAGCAACGATACAGAGAGAGAGAGCAACGGGAGGCTAAATTCAGTGTAGGAGGGGGGCATGAGTTGTTTCGCAAACACTTAGATAAGCTTGCTCCTTCGGACATTCGTAAATTGCAATTAGAAGACCCGGAGGTTCTTGAATGTGGTACCGGTGCTGTCGAGTTGAAGGAGGACAGTGATGCACAGTTGCGAGATGTAGCAACAAGGTATCCTGACGCGCACCCTATGAGAAATGGGTCAGCGAAGACGGTGATCCGAAACTTGCTAGTGTATTTTTCCCGGTATGGTTACCGCAGGTGATTCAGTCAGACCAAGGATCCAACTTCACTTCTAGCCTCTTTGTTCAAGCAATGCCGCAGCATGGGATTGTTACGGTTGTGTCATCTGCGTATCATCCGGAGAGCCAGGGTGTGTTAGAGCGATGGCACTCAGCCTTGGAATCTGTGCTTCGTTGTTGTTGCTTTGAGAGTGGGAATGGTTGGGATCTTGGCCTGCCATGTGTTTTATTTGCTGCACGGGAGGTACCTGGGGAAAGTTTGGGATTCAGCCTAATGAGCTCGTCTTTGGACACCGTGTCAGAGGGCCTCTCCATATGGTTAAAGAAATATGGGAGGGTGCAGAAAAACCTTGTTCTATGCTCAAGTATGTCCTCGACAGTCGAGAACGGATGTTGCGCAGTCTGGAGTTGGCTGGCCGTAATTCGACTAGCTCTCAGGCCCTCATGAAGGACAGGTACGACCTCAAGGTTAAACTCAGGGAGTTTCGCGTGGGTCAGGAGGTGTTGATTCTACTGCCCCTTGTAGGTCACCCCTTATCCGCGAAGTACACTGGTCCTTATAGGGTGGTTGAGAGGCTATCGGACCTGGATTGCTTGGTGGCCGCTCCAGACGGAGGTAAGCGCAATCAGTTATGTCACGTTAATCTCATGAAGGAGTATGTGAGGCACCCCCCTGAGCCTCTCACTGTGCCTGTGATGAAGTTTAGCAGTCAAGGTGGAGAAGGAGAATGGGACAGTCAAGCTCAGGTGGAGGATAACTGGAAGGATAAGAAAGTCAAATGGGCGCCTGAGTGTGAGAAGGCGTTTAGAGTAGTAAAACACCTGTTGTGCACTCACCCGATCCTCAGGGCCCCTGACTTTAGCCTACCTTTCCAACTAGCAACGGATGCTAGTGGTGTGGGGGCTGGTGCCGTCCTTGTGAAAAAGGATGATGATGGGCTGGAGCATCCTGTTAGTTTCTGCTCGGAGAAGTACAATTCGGCCCAGGGGAGCTGCTCTGTTGTCGAGCAGGAGCTGCTGGCGGTTGTGCTTGCGCTGGGGCATTTCGAGGTCTATGTTCCAGCCTATTGTCCGTTCGTTGTAGTTTACACAGATCATTACCCGCTCAAGTTCTTGGACCAGTTTCACAATCGGAATATGAGGCTGACCAGGTGGTCACTAAGGTTACTGGTATATAACCTGGACATACGCCATATTGCCGGTTGTGACAACGTGGTTGCAGATTGTCTTTCAAGGGTATATGATCCTGGGTAGATTGACACATGGGTAGCCTCCTGCTTTAGTTTGAATAGTATTTTGCGCTTGGTGCTTGTTGGCTCGCAGTTGTAGCCCAGCGTATTGGGTCGTAAAGCAGGAGTTGAGCGTTTGGTATAGAAGAAAAAATCTAGGCTTGCCCCTATAGTGCAGCCGAAATAAACAAATTAAAAACATAAAAATCAAATAAAAACTCTTTCTTTGATAGTTGAATTTTTTCAGTATGTTATAGCAGTAATTCTGAGTTGCACTCCTCTCAGAATGCTGGGCTAGAGAAGCTCGCTCTTGAGGAGCATAACTACATATGATTTAACCTATTGTGTTGGGGAGGGTTATAATTTTGTAAAATGTATTGTTGAGAACTGTGCCAGATATTTTACTGCCGCTGGGTGATGGGAAGTAGAGATATAGCATGGGTTCTAACAATCAGATTTTTTGTGAGCCTTGGGCCTCTGAGAAAAATCTTGTGGGGGGTGTGACGTTAACAATTCCGTTAGAACCGCATGGCTTGTCCTACAGTGACTCGCTAGGATCGCCAGGGCAGTGGATGTGGCTACAGTTGATGTATTGTTGTGTGCTTTATTTCATATGAAAGCTTGTGTCATGGGCAGTCCAGAAAGGCTCTTTGTTTTCACCCATGTCAAGGCTTTATATATTTAATTGCAAAGTATATGTTTTATCATTAAGTAGTAATGATAGGATTTGAGAGAGAGAGAGAGAGAGTAGAACAGAGTGTGAGGTGGCACGCAGTGTTTTTTACCTGGCTCGATGACGTCATGTTTGGCTAGCTTCTTTAGCATTGGCTAGAGGACTTGTTACCGCTTTTCCTACGCGGTTCGAGCTAGTGCTAGTATATATACAGCTCTCTCGCTACTCTCTCCCTCAGATCTGGTTTCTAGAACGCATCCCTCTTATCCCTTTGACACCTGTCTTCCTCTCTGCACCTGACAACCTTTTCCTCTGCCTATCTCTCTCATTTTCCATATCTTTCACCACCTTTTATTAATATTATATCCCCTCTGGTTAACTCTGCATAATCAGCTTCATGCTGGCCAGTTGTATTGTGGGTTAAGGTCTGATATAACCCATGTATGTTAGTTGTTGTTGTTGTTGTTTTTCCCCAAGCTGCCTGGCCGAACAGCCCCAAGGCCCCGAGCAAGGCCAAGGCCATAACCGAGCGCCCCCACAGAACCATCCCTGCCGACCACAATAAAGCCTGGGTGACCGAAGCCACTCCATGGCGGGGAGCTGAGGAGGGTGCGGAAACGCCCGGGAAACCAAAGCCCCACCCAGGGCCCTGTGCCCCTCAGCAATTATGAAGAGAAAGTTGAGGGGCAAAGGAAAGATGTGACGCTTTGGCTTCCAATCTTGGTAGATTAGGAGGTCAATCCACGCAAGAAACGCCGTCACTTGAGATCTAGAAAATATATAAGTAAAAGGAACAGTCAGAGTAAGCTATGGGTATGGCAGAGATCGCTCAGTTCTCACTCTGATAGACCAGCCCATCACCATCCCATGTATGTTAGTTGTTAAGATAAGTTGATCACGAAGCATTGGTTGGCATTCATATTGTTCAGTACCGCTTCCTATAATTATTAGTGCTCTGCTGGATTAGATAATGCTAGACTAGGAGTCTGATACTATAAGGTATCGTTTCCGATGAGTGCTGGCTTTAGTTAAAAGCTGCACGACATACCTGAGAACTGGAGTTGATTGGGTAAATTCTAGTCTGTGTGCCATTGAGAGTAGAGCATGCACGAATGAGGGCTTTTTGCCTATACCATTCGGCACTGTTCTAGGCTCGGTTGTTTGTCTTTGAGGTACGCCAGGAGAATGCTTAATACTTCGGTATTAAGGTTTCTCAAGAGAGCTACCCTTCCCTATAACGTAATATTTGACGCACAGACTTGAGATTTGCACTAGGCTATGCGGCATGCCATGCTCACCGGTATCTCGTATCATTGACTCTAGCTAGACTTTATCAGTCATAGTAGACATTAAGTATATTAAACCAATTACTCTTATTATGCATACCCGTTTATGATTACACAAACATTTCGCAGCCTAGTTTGATGTATTGAGACACAAACTACTTAGGCTCTTTTTTTTGTATAGGAATACTGCATTGTTGTGGCGATTATTATTATTGTTGTAGCGTTTAGGATATTCTGGGCTCCGACTGCATTATATATCCTGCCTTTTTGTGTGCATAGCCTGCATGAGCATTGTTCCGCTGCCTGCCTTTTTGGATTCCATTTCCGATTCGAGCATCTTGATAGCATCTAACATTTAAAGAAGATTCCTTGTTGGTGTTGAAGGACTTTAGTGCACTTTCTTTCATGCAGGAGTGCCTGACATTTATTGATTAAAGTAACGTAAGCTGTAGCTTCTCTTACCACCTTACTTTGCATACCATAACCAAGCACCTTCGGTTATAGGTAGTAATAGGCTGTTTTCACATAACATTAAGCCTAGAGTAGACGCACATTTATTGAGAGTTTGATAACCTATTATTGCATATAGAACTCTGGAGAGTATTTGTGTTCTTTGTTCACTGGGAATATACATCAGAGGTTGGATCTAGCGCTTTCCGTTGTAGCATTTATGCCATTACTAGTCCAATGAATAAGAGCCCTGATATATTTAAACCTCAGTCGTAACACATGTTTGATTATTTTCTTGTGGCACGTTTTGGTTACTGGCAGTATTAAATACAGAAGAAAAGTGTTGATTAAGAGTAGCAGCTATGTCCCTGCTATCTGATTCTAATTCACCTTGATTATTTAGTATTGGACCGATGCCACTTTTAATTTTTTGTTGCTATTTATATATCTATAAAATTGTTTTGGATTAGATTTGCTCGCATGTGCGATTTTAATTTCGTAATCCCTCTTTGCAGATTTAATTAGCGATTTAACTTTTCTTCTCGCAACCGAGTATTGATTTTGGATGGTAATATTATCTGTATCCATTTTTAATTTGTATAGACGATTTCTTTCACTAATTGCTCTACTAATATTGTTATTGTACCATAGGGGTTTATTTATACTTTTATTGTGTCGTTTACGCATAGGGATATATTTATTTTGGGCAGTAAAGAAAAGATCTTTGAATGTTATCCAAGCTTCTTCGGTACTAGAGAGACTATTTATGCGTGTATGGATATCGTTTATCTCTTTTCTTAGTCCGCTAATATCAGCTTTGTTGTAGTCAGGTATGAATGTTTCACTAATAGTGGTGGTGTGAGTCATGTTGATCTGGAACCTGATGCTATTATGATCACATCCACTTAACTGTTCACCAACTTGTAAGTTTGACGTTATGTATTCGTGAGTTGTGATAACTAAATATAATATAGTGTCAACCCTAGTGGGGGTCTGAACTAATTTATACGGGAAATTATCGTTCATAAATTCTATCATTCTTTCAGATGCCTTTCCGGATCCGATTTTATCATGCCATATAATATTAGGTAGGTTAAAGTCGCCTATGATAACGGTTTCTTTGGCATTTAATGTTTTTGTTAGGGAATTGTAAAGTGATATATCCTCTTCGTTATTTATCGTTGGGCGTCTATATACAACTACAATATTCATGTCGGTATATTTGTTGCTTATTTTTACGCACAATAGTTCGGAATTATTTGAAGGAATAGGTATTTCTCTTGAATTAATAGATTCTTTGACGTATAGCATAACACCTCCTCCTCTTTTTGATAACCTATCTTTATGGTAGATTTTGTACGAGTTAATTTGATATTCATGCAAAAAATCGATATTATTGAAATCTAGAAACGTTTCGGTAATCGCAATTATATGGATTTCTTCGTTTAATAACATAAGTTTCAGTTCATTTATTTTGTTTCGTAAACTCCTAGCATTGAGATATAGTACATTAAACATTTCATGAGAGGCCTTTATTTTAGTCTGAGTGTATTTTTTCAGCGGAGTCAGCTGTTGAGAGATTAGAAGTTTGTTTTATTAGATCTTAGACTGACGGTGCGGGGTGAAGGAACCGGATTCGATACCTTCCTGACACCTGGGTTTACCTGGGCGGGTGAGAAGGGGGTTGACCTAATTTGGTTAACTTGACCGACTCCCTGAGCCTTTTGTTTACGCGGGGTAGGTTTGGGGGGAGAGGGAGGGAGGTAGGGGGAGAAGGAGGAGCAGGGGGGGGGGGAGGGGGGAAGACGGGTCAGGTTCGGGGAAGAGCATGGGGGGTGGGTGCGGGGAAGCTATGGGGGGAGGAGGGAGTTGGGAAGGGGGCAGGAGTGAAGGGGTGGAGTAGATTTGTCGTGCTATGAGTGGAGAGGGGTGAGAGAGGGGGGAAGGGGGGAGGTAGGGAGCAAGGGAAGGGAGATGATAAGATCTGGGCGGGAGAGGCTTGGGTTGAAGGGGAGGGGGATGGAGATTATCCTTCCTCTCATGGTACTTGAACAGTTCCTCGTGTATTTGGTATGAATACCACGAGGTACCAAGATATAAAAGATGGATGCCGTCTCGTTTGAACAGAGTATTTTTGCCTTCCATATCGTGATAGTGGTTTATGAAGGTGACCTTATTTTTTTCACAGAGTTGCTTCACAGATTGGTTTAGTGCAGTAACTCTGTTCTTTGCATAACCACTTACTCTCATACGGGGCGGGATGCAAGTTAACAAGCATTTTTTAGTTTTCTTTTTCATTTCTTGGATGAGGGTACTGTATTTGGTTAGAATGTCTGTATCCTTGGATTTTCCATTGTCATACGCGTCATTGCTACCTACGCACACTACTAAGCAAGTGTCATGAGGGATAGAGGAATTCCTGATGTCATTTGTTATGTGTGATAACTTGGCACCAGGTATTACTTTTACCGACCGCTTACCTGGAGCCAGCTTGGCCAATGCAGCCCCCTGGCCCCTCATGAAGGAGTCGCTGACGATTTGGGTTTTGGTCTCCTTTTTACTGGTCGGCTTTGCTTTGGGGGGGGCGTGGATTTGTTTTTAGGGGGTTGATATGCCCTCTCTTTGGAGTTCAGATGAGATCCTCCTTTAATTTAATTTACCCTATCTAGACAATTATTCTTACTCATATTCTCAGGCTTTATTGTCGCGGGGTTTCGCTGAAAATAAAGCCTGAGAATATGAGTAAGAATAATTGTCTAGATAGGGTAAATTGCCGTACTGGTACATCAGATAGGAATAGAAAATATCAGTCACAGGATTTTAATTGTACTGCTAGTAGAAATATTGAAGGTGTAACAGAAGATGGGAATTCAGTTAGAAATAAAGGTAAATCCGATACCAGTAAAATAAATTCATTGCGATTATATTATACAAACTGTAGGAGTTTATGTAACAAAATGGATGAACTTAGAGCACTTGTTAGCAACGAAAATATAGACATTATAGCACTGACTGAAACATGGATTAATACAGAATCAAGAATTTTTTTAGCAGAATTCCATATACCAGGATAAAGTTTGTTTAAACGCGACCGAACAAGTAGGAGGGGCGGCGGAATAGCAGTGTTTGTCAGGAGTTCTTTAAAAAGCTGTATTAAATCAGGTATTAGACTAAATACTGATAACGAAAGTGTTTTGGTTGAGGTTAGCGAAGGTAGTGAGACCATAATTATTGGAGTTATTTATAGACCACCAAATATGAGTAGAAACGAAGGTACAGCTTTATGGCAGGAAGTGAAAATAGCATCAAGGTTTAGCAATGTGTGTATTATAGGGGATTTTAATTTTCCGAATATTGATTGGCAGCATCAAATCGGCGACTCAGATTCAAAAGAGTTTATTGAGGCGGTACAGGATAGTTTTTTATTTCAATTCATAGACTCGCCTACTAGAGGTAATAATATCCTCGATTTAGTTCTCAGTAATAATGAACAAATGATAAATAATGTAGAGATAGGAGACCAACTAGGAAATAGTGATCATAAATCAATTTATTTTAACATACAATGGACAGGAAAGGCTACAGAGAATACGACACTTATCCCAGATTTCAGAAAAGCCAATTATGGTGGATTAAGACGAGCCTTAAGAGTCGATCCTATGGTTAAACTATTAAGTGGACCCAGGTGCGCTAATGAACATACTCTCTCTCAGATACCTGTCTTAACTCAGGATAATTTGACAGCTACATATAATAATTTTATTTCTTCACTCCACAATGCGCAAAATAAATATATCCCCAAAAGAAAATTTAGATCAACACAGAACCAACCCAAATGGATGAATAATAGACTATTAGACCTTCTAGGAAAAAAGAGAGGAATATATCGAAAAATAAAGAAAGGCGAAATTCACCTACTTGCTTACTATCAGAATCTATCAAGAGAGGTTAAAAAATGTATAAGGACAGACAAAAGAAATTATGAAATCAGGATAGCCAATGACTCAAAAAATAACCCTAAGGCTTTTTACCAGCTATATAAATCTAAAGTTAGAGATAAAATAGGCCCCCTTAAAACTTCGATAGGAGAAATGACAGAAAATTATTTAGAAATGTGCAGTACATTAAATAGTCAGTTTCTATCCGTTTTCACTAATGAAAATTTGGCACAGATTCCAGAAGTCCGTAAGGTATATAGAGATAGTATAGAAAATAGGTTAAGTACGGTTACTATAAGTAGAAATGATGTGCTTAAGGAAATTAACAGACTGAAACCTCAGAAATCGCCTGGTCCCGATGAGGTATATGCCAGAGTATTAAAAGAATGCAGAGATGAGTTAAGTTACCCATTAACATTTCTTTTTAACAATTCATTAGAAACAGGTATAGTTCCAGAAGCTTGGAAGCTTGCAAATGTAGTTCCGATTTTCAAAAAAGGTGATAAATCAATAGCATCCAATTACCGTCCCATTAGTCTCACTTCAATCATAGGAAAGCTACTAGAGTCAATTATTGCTAGGAAAATGAGAAACCACTTAGAAACATTTAACTTAATCAATTCTTCTCAGCATGGATTCACACAGGGACGTTCTTTCCTTACTAATTTGCTTAGCTTTTTCTCAGAGGTATATGAAGCAGTAGATAATGACAAGGCATACGATATTATATATTTAGATTTCAGTAAAGCTTTCGACAGAGTCCCTCATGAGAGATTGATGAGAAAGGTTGAGGCACATGGAATAGGTGGGGCGTTGTTGGGATGGATTAGGTCATGGCTAATTGGTAGGAAACAGAGAGTCAGCATAAATGGTACCAAGTCAGAGTGGGGAGCAGTCAAAAGTGGTGTCCCCCAGGGATCGGTATTAGGTCCCCTGTTGTTTCTTATATACATAAATGACCTAGATTTAGGTATAACTAGTAGGATAAGTAAATTCGCAGACGATACTAAAATGGGAGATCAATTGATTCAGATAGCGATATAGAGTGCCTCCAAAGGGATCTAGATACCTTACATGAATAGTCAGTAAATTGGCAGATGAAGTTTAACATTGACAAATGCAAGGTATTAAAGATAGGGAAGATGCAAACAAATGTTAAATATAAACTAGCTAATTTAGAATTAGAAAATTCAGACTGCGAGAAAGATCTAGGTGTGTTTGTTAGCAATGATTTGAAGCCTAGAAAACAGTGTATAGGCGTTCGTAATAAGGCAAACAGGATTCTCGGGTTCATCTCTAGGAGTGTGAGTAACAGAACTGCTGATGTTATCTTAAAACTTTACTTGTCATTAGTGAGACCCCATATGGATTATGCTGTCCAATTTTGGTGTCCTTATTACAGAATGGACATAGATTCATTGGAGAGAGTACAGCGTAGAATGACAAAAATGATCCATAATATTAGAAATCTTCCGTATGAAGAAAGGTTGAAGAAATTAGGTTTACATTCGTTAGAGAGACGCAGAGTTAGAGGGGATATGATAGAGGTGTTCAAGTGGGTTAGTGGGATTAACAAAGGGGACATGACAAATGTACTAAAGCTCAGTGATAGCGAAAGAACTCGTACCAATGGTTTCAAATTAGATAAATTTCGTTTCAGAAAAGATATAGGCAAATATTGGTTTGGTAACAGAGTTGTAGATGGGTGGAATGGACTACCAAGTGCTATAGTGGGATCTAAAACTGTAGGGAGCTTTAAGATAAAATTGGATAAGCATATGGACGAGAAGGGTTGGGTGTGAAGGGGGATCAGCCGGGTTGGGCCAATCAGCGCTCTGCAGACCCCCATAATCCTGCATTAATCTCTAACCGTTTTGGTAAGATGATCCTCAGGGTATTAGAGTGTTGAGCCTATAATTGGGCTTTGTAATTGATTTGGGGTTGTGTGGGACAGGGATCTGCCTTGCTTAGGCCAATCGGCTTTCTGCAGACTCCCATTTTCTTATGTTCTTATGTTCTTAATTGTTTTATTTCTGGGGGTGCAATCCACAGACTCTGGCTCCTCCACATTATCCCTGAGTCTGCTGAATTTGATGGCATTGGGTATTTTGTTCAGGGTTTTTTTATTCCTGACTACTTGGAACGTTGATCCAGTGTCAGGGATGTGGTTTGAACTGGAGGCCAGCTGCTCTCTTAGGAGGCTGTTTTCAAGCTTTAGCTCGGTTACCTCATTTTTGTATGCCTCTAGCGTGAGATCCAGAAACTGAAACTTCTCACCAGTTAGGCATTTAAAACATTTTTCATCAGGAAAACCATGCCTGTTTATCCATTCCGGGTAGAATGTTTCACCACAGCAGAGGGTTTTGAATCTCTTAGGAGCCATACCTTAGGACACATACACAATACACAATATATTGTGGGAATGGTAAAAGTATACGGAATTATAGGGGTTTGACTTATCGGTTTGTGCGCGGTCCTGGGTGGGTGGGGGTGGGGATTAATATTAGGACCCTTCTGCGGTCACGACTGAGGAGGTGAGGAAAAACACGTCATGCTTAAGCGATCACTGGGCAACGACTGAGAGAGAGAGAGAGAGAGAGAGAGAGAGAGAGAGAGAGAGAGAGAGAGAGAGAGAGAGAGAGAAGGAGGAGGAGATCGAAGTTTTATGTCCTAGATAACAGCATAAGTCTTCAATATAGTTGCCTGCTTCAGAATACTATTGCAATGGAGAGAGAGAGAGAGGGAGGAGGAGTTGGAGGAGAAGGTTTATGTGGTGGATAATGAAAGCATAACTCTCCAATATATCCATAATACCTGCTCTAGAATATTATAACAATAGTAAATGAGTGGTTGGTGAGTCAGTAGCCAGTTCTGAAAGGCAAGTGGGATTACAAGGGGATTACAAATGATCACACAAAGTAAAGTGGGATTAAAGAGGAGTTGGTTCATTTTTTGGTCATATTTTCATACATTTATTATATTTCTAGTTTCCTCCCTGTACCTCTATCAAACTTAAAAAATACAATCCCAGGATCCCCTTACAAGATATATTTGTACATTTTACGGTTGAAAAATTTCCCGGCCAAAGGCCGATTTCTCCTAAATAACAGGCTCGCTATCACTTGCCAGGAAAAAAACGACACCTAAATGACAAGAATGAATAAAAAAAAGGGCGAAAGGTCTTAAAATCCGAAAACTAATAGGCCAAACGTCTTAAAATCTGAAAAAGTAATGGGGCTAAGTAGGACGGAGAAAGGTCTCCAGAAAAACTACCCATCTCCCCTTAACTGATTACACACAAAATAGTGGGATTACAAGGGGATTACAAATGATTACATAAAATTAAATGGGATTAATCTTATTTATTTATTTCGCTCCCAACACCAAGCACCTCCCAATGAAATTAATGAAAGCATGTGATCCTCCCGGGATAACAAGAGGATTACTAATGATTACATAAAATAAAGTGTGATTACAAGTGGATTACAAATGGTTACGCAAAACAAAGTTATTATAAGGGGATTACAAAGGATTACACAAAATACAGTGGGATTACAAGGGCAACACAATAAAGTGGGATTACGAGGGGATAACAAATGATTTAACAAAATAACAAGCAGCAACAAGTCTACCTAACCTCACTCGGCTGCGGGGATATATTTAAGTCGTATGTATATATATATATATATATATATATATATGATTTTATTCCTTATTTATTTTTATTTTTTTCATCCGTAGATCTCCATCAAGCTTTACATAATACCCCCTAACGCGCCTCTTCGATAAAAATTTAGGCCTGGCCAAACACCAGTTTCTCCTATAATGCAGTTAGAACATAAGAACATAAGAAAATGGGAGTCTGCAAAAAGCCGATCGGCCCATACAAGGCAGATCCCTGTCACACCCAACCCCAATTTCAAGGCTCAATTATAGACCCATCTCACTAATACCTTGAGTACTGACCCCACCAAAACGGTCAGAGATTAACACAAGATTACGGGGGTCTGCTGAGCGCCGATTGGCCCACACCTGGTAGATCCCCATCACACCCAACCCATCTCGTCCATATGCCTATCTAATTGTATCTTAAAGCTCCCTATCGTCCCTATCGTTCTTGATCCCACTATATCACTTGGTAGCCTATTCCACCCATCTACAACTGTGTTACCAAACCAATATTTGCCTATATCTTTTCTGAAACGAAATTTATCTAATTTGAAACCATTTGTACGAGTTATTTCGCTATCACTGAGCTTTAGTACATTTTTCATGTCTCCTTTATTAATTCCACTAACCCACTTGAATACCTCTATCACGTCACCTCTAACTCTGCGTCTCTCTAACGAATGTAAGCCTAATTTCTTCAACCTTTCTTCATACGGAAGATTTCTAATATTATGGATAATTTTTGTCATTCTACGTTGTACTCTCTCCAATGAATCTATGTCCATTCTGTAATAAGGACACCAAAATTGAACAGCATAATCCATATGGGGTCTCACTAATGACAAGTAAAGTTTTAAGATAACATCAGCAGTTCTGTTACTCACACTCCTAGATATGAACCCGAGAATCCTGTTTGCTTTATTACATAAGAACATAAGAACATAAGAAAATGGGAGTCTGCAGAAAGCCGATTGGCCTAAGCAAGGCAGATCCCTGTCCCACACAACCCCAATTACAAAGCCCAATTATAGGCTCAACACTCTAATACCCTGAGGATCATCTTACCAAACCGGTTAGAGATTAACGCAGGATTACGGGGGTCTGCAGAGCGCTGATTGGCCCAACCCGCTGATTGGCCCAACCCGGCTGATCCCCCTTCACACCCAACCCTTCTCGTCCATATGCTTATCCATTTTTTTCTTAAAGCTCCCTATCGTTCTTGATCCCACTATATCACTTGGTAGCCTATTCCACCCATCTACAACTCTGTTACCAAACCAATATTTGCCTATATCTTTTCTGAAACGAAATTTATCTAATTTGAAACCATTGGTACGAGTTCTTTCGCTATCACTGAGCTTTAGTACATTTGTCATGTCCCCTTTGTTAATCCCACTAACCCTCTTGAACACCTCTATCATATCCCCTCTAACTCTGCGTCTCTCTAACGAATGTAAACCTAATTTCTTCAACCTTTCTTCATACGGAAAATTTCTAATATTATGGATCATTTTTGTCATTCTACGCTGAATTATCTCCAATGAATCTATGTCCATTCTGTAATAAGGACACCAACATTGGACAGCATAATCCATATGGGGTCTCACTAATGACAAGTAAAGTTTTAAGATAACATCAGCAGTTCTGTTACTCACACTCCTAGAGATGAACCCGAGAATCTTGTTTGCCTTATTACGAACGCTTATACACTGTTTTCTAGGCTTCAAATCATTGCTAACAAACACACCTAGATCTTTCTCGCAGTCTGAATTTTCTAATTCTAAATTAGCTAGTTTATATTTAACATTTGTTTGCATCTTCCCTATCTTTAATACCTTGCATTTGTCAATGTTAAACTTCATCTGCCAATTTACTGACCATTCATGTAAGGTATCTAGATCCCTTTGGAGGCACTCTATATCGCTATCTGAATCAATTGATCTCCCCATTTTAGTATCGTCTGCGAATTTACTTATCCTACAAGTTATACCTAAATCTAGGTCATTTATGTATATAAGAAACAACAGGGGACGTAATACCGATCCCTGGGGGACACCACTTTTGACTGCTCCCCACTCTGACTTGGTACCATTTATGCTGACTCTCTGTTTCCTACCAATTAGCCATGACCTAATCCATCCCAACAACGACCCTCCTATTCCATGTGCCTCAACCTTTCTCATCAATCTCTCATGAGGGACTCTGTCGAAAGCTTTACTGAAATCTAAATATATAATATCATATGACTTGTCACTATCTACTGCTTCATATACCTCTGAGAAAAAGCTAAGCAAATTAGTAAGGCACGAACGTCCCTGAGTGAATCCATGCTGAGAAGAATTTATTAAGTTAAATTTTACTAAGTGGCTTCTAATTTTCCTAGCAATAATAGACTCTAGCAACTTTCCTATGATTGATGTGAGACTAATGGGACGGTAATTGGATGCTATCGATTTATCACCTTTTTTGAAGATCGGAACTACATTTGCAAGCTTCCAAGCTTCTGGAACTAAACCTGTTTCTAATGACTTGTTAAATATTAATGCTAATGGACTACTTAACTCATCTCTGCATTCTTTTAATACTCTAGCATATACCTCGTCAGGACCAGGCGATTTTTGAGGTTTCAGTCTGTCAATTTCCTTAAGCACATCATTTCTACTTATACTAACTGTACTTAACATATTTTCTATACTATCACTATATACCATATTGACTTCTGGAATCTGTGCCAAATTGTCATTAGTGAAAACGGAAAGAAACTGACTATTTAATGTACTGCACATTTCTAAATCATTTTCTGTTATTTCTCCTATTGAAGTTTTTAGGGGGCCTATTACATCTCTAACTTTAGATTTATATAGTTGGTAAAAAGCTTTAGGGTTATTTTTGAGTCGCTGGCTATCCTTATTTCATAATTTCTTTTTGCTTTCCTGATTTCCTTTTTGACCTGTCTTGATAGAGTCTGATAGTATATATGTAAATGATTTTCACCTTTCTTTATTTTTCGATATATTCCTTTCTTTTTTCCTATAAGATCTATTAGCTTATTAGTCATCCATTTTGGTTGGTTCTGCGTCGATCTAAATCTTCTTTTAGGGATATATTTATTTTGAGCATTGTGGAGTGAAGCAATAAACTGGTTATATGTAGGTGGCAAGTTTAACTCTGGCATATCCTGACTTAATCGCTTAACAATAGGGTCCACCCTTAAGTCTCTTCTTAGCCCACCATAATCGGCTTTTCTGAAATCTGGGATAAGTGTCGAATTCTCTTTCGCATTCCCTGTCCATTGTATATTAAAATAAATTGATTTATGATCGCTATTTCCTAGGTGGTCACCAATCTCTACATTATTTATCATATGTTCATTGTTACTGAAAACTAAATCAAGAATATTAATACCTCTAGTCGGCGTATCTATGAATTGAAATAAAAAATTATCTTGTACTACCTCAATAAACTCTACTGAATCGGAGTCGCCTATTTGGTGCTGCCAATCAATGTTCGGAAAATTAAAATCCCCCATAATGCACACATTGCTAAACCTTGATGCTATTTTAATTTCCTCCCATAACGATTTTCCGCCATTTCTACTAATATTAGGTGGTCTATATATAACTCCAATTACGAACGCTTATACATTGTATTCTAGGCTTCAAATCATTGCTAACAAACACACCTAGATCTTTCTCACAGTCTGAGTTTTCTAATTCCACATTAGCTAGTTTATATTTAAAATTTGTATGCATCTTCCCTATCTTTAATACCTTGCATTTGTCAATGTTAAACTTCATCTGCCATTTTACTGACCACTCGTGTAAGGTATCTAGATCCCTTTGCAGACACTCTATATCTCTAACTGAATCAATTTTTCTCCCCATTTTGGTATCGTCTGCAAATTTACTTATCCTACTAGTTATACCCAAATCAAGGTCATTTATGTATATAATAAACAACAGAGGACCTAATACAGATCCCTGGGGGACACCACTCTTGACCGATCCCCATTCTGACTTAGTACCATTTATGCTGACTCTCTGCTTCCTACCTATCAGCCATGACCTAATCTATCCTAACAACGCCCCACCTATTCCATGTGCCTCAACCTTTCTCATCAATCTCTCATGAGGGACTCTGTCGAAAGCTTTACTGAAATCTAAATATATAATATCGTATGCCTTGTCATTATCTACTGCTTCATATACCTCTGAGAAAAAACTAAGCAAATTAGTAAGGCAAGAACGTCCCTGAGTGAATCCATGCTGAGAAGAATTGATTAAGTTAAATGTTTCTAAGCGGTTTCTCATTTTCCTAGCAATAATTGACTCTAGTAGCTTTCCTATGATTGAAGTGAGACTAATGGGACGGTAATTGGATGCTATTGATTTATCACCTTTTTTGAAAATCGGAACTACATTTGCAAGCTTCTAAGCTTTTGGAACTATACCTGTTTCTAATGAATTGTTAAACAGAAATGTTAATGGGTAACTTAACTCATCTCTGCATTCTTTTAATACTCTAGCATATACCTCATCGGGATCAGGCGATTTCTGAGGTTTCAGTCTGTTAATTTCCTTAAGCACATCATTTCTACTTATAGTAACCGTACTTAACCTATTTTCTATACTATCGCTATATACCTTACGGACTTCTGGAATCTGTGCCAAATTTTCATTAGTGAAAACGGATAGAAACTGACTATTTAATGTACTGCACATTTCTAAATCATTTTCTGTCATTTCTCCTATCGAAGTTTTAAGGGGGCCTATTTTATCTCTAACTTTAGATTTATATAGCTGGTAAAAAGCCTTAGGGTTATTTTTTGAGTCATTGGCTATCCTGATTTCATAATTTCTTTTGTCTGTCCTTATACCTTTTTTAACCTCTCTTGATAGATTCTGATAGTAAGCAAGTAGGTGAATTTCGCCTTTCTTAATTTTTCGATATATTCCTCTCTTTTTTTCCTAGAAGGTCTAATAGTTTATTATTCATCCATTTGGGTTCGGCTCGCTATCGCTCGCTAGTAATTAATCGACACCTATATTGCCCGATGCCAAACTAATGGAGTGAATATCATAAAATATCAAAACTAAGGAGACTAAACACGAGGGAGAAGGGGGTTCAAAAAGCGAAAACTTCCATTTAAAAGTTAAGGACTGGGAAAGGTACTAGGAGAGATCCTGACATCCTCTATTTGTATTACTCAGACACAAACACAGTCAGTTGGAGATTCAGGGCGAATATATTTATCCAACATGTATTGAAATGTTTAAACTGTGCAGCAATTTGTATTTATCACACACACACACACACGCACACACACACACACACACACACACACACACACACACACACACACACACACACACACACATGGAACTTCGGTGAAACTTTTTCTATTGCGTTTAGTTAATATCGAAGGCCTTCGATAGAGTCTCGCACAAATCTCTAATTTCTAAACCACCCTCCTTCAGTTTCTATCCCTCCATCTGTGCCTTTGTCTCTTATTTCCTTTCCAGCCGTTCCATAGCTGCATTTGTGGACGGCCATTGTTCACTTCCTCATCCTATCAACTCCGGTGTTCCTCAGGGTTCTATCGTATCTCCCATTCTCTTTCTAATTATTATAAATTATCTTCTCAACTGTAGCTCCAGTCCTATCCCTTCATATTAAGATGACTGTACCTTACACTATTCAATTAATTTTCCAGAGCAACCCAGCAAACCATCCCTCGAAAGCAAACGTAATGAAGCTATGCAACACTTATCTTCTGATCTGACTGCAATTTCCAATTGAGGCAGAGAAAACCTTGTTGCATTTAATGCTTCCAAAACCCAATATCTCCATCTATCTACCCGTTGTGAACTCCCAGAGGACTCTTCCTTATACTTCAACAATTCAAAAATCAATCCTTCATCTTCTCTCAGTATTCTCGGTGTCTCTTTCTCTTCTGCTCTCTCTTGGAAGGTCCATATTACCAGTCTTGTTGAGGCGGCCTCGCAGAAGCTGGGAGTGCTTAACCGCCTCAAGGGGTTCTTTACCCTTGCACAGCTTCTTGCTCTGTACAGGGGCACACTGCATCTAGTATTGAGTATTGTTCACATGTCTGGGGAGGACCCTCTCACCCATCACTTCTAAACAAAGTAGAAAGGAAAGCCTTTTGTATCATTAACTCGTATCCACCCACCGTCTCTCTGCAATCTATCTCTCTTCGCCGCAATGTTGCATCTCTCTCGCTATTCTATCGCAACTACAATAATCAGTGTTCCTCAGAGCTCTCTCAGTGTATACCACCTCCTCAATGTAGGGTACGTAGAACCCGTCTTGCAACACAATCCCACCCCTACTCTGTGCAACTCTCCAACTCACCAGTGAAACGATACTCCCAATCTTTCTTCTATTCAACAGCTGAGTTCTGAAACTCTCTCCCTGAATCCATCTTTCCCTCGTCCTATTATTTAAATTGCTTCAAACTCTGTGTGTCCAGGCATTTTGGCTCGACTGTTCCTTGAGTTTGGCCCTGTCACTCTTGCAACCCTGGCAGTTTTGCCTTTTATCTCCCTCATCCACATAGAAAAAAAACAAAAAACAAAAACAAAATATATATATATACAGCATATACCGTATTTACTGTATACATATACAGTATATACATATATATATATATATATATATATATATATTATATACATATATATATATATATATATATATATATATATATATATATATATATATATATATATATATATATATATATATATATATATATATATATATATATATATATTATATTATATATATATATATATATATATATATATATATAATATATATATATCTATATAACCTATTTATCTAGCCAGTATCAAACCATAACAATCTATCTATGTATCTAGCTACATTACATTGCTTGTCTATATACCTAGCTATCAATCCATCAATATATCCACAAATCAATCTATCAATCTATGTATCTGTCTATCCATCTATCTATCTATCCACAAATCAATCTATCAATCTCAGTGTATTCATTGTTAATCTTCAATGCGGAATAATATCACTGGCAGCCGAAGCCCGCTCCGAGCGTTGTACACAGAATATATACTGTATATATATATATATACACATTTAGTCATCCTTGTTGCATTTGCTAACAATCGTAGCGCTCAATAGGCTTCCAAGAACGCCTCTCAAAACTGGCGGGTATTGTCCTGGAGTGCTTGGGTTTGTGTGGTGATATCATGGGTTGTATTGCAAGCTGTGGGGTCTGGTGTGTTGGGTGTTGTATGTGTGTTGTATTATGGGGGAAGGGTGTATTTTTAAGTTGATTATTTCATACATTTATTTATATATTTTTTGTTTCCTCCCTAGACCTCCACCAAACTTAAATATAACATCCATTAGATCCCCCTTTTAGATACATTTTTACATTTTCCGGTAGAAAAATATCCCGGCCGAAGGCCGGATCTTTCAAAATTACAGGCTCACTATCGTTCGCCAGGAAAAAAATCGATACCTAAATAGTACGAAAGGTCTTAATATTGAACAAAATTGTGGGAAATGTCTTAAAATC
The DNA here is from genome assembly GCA_032716605.1 of Paralithodes platypus. Classification (NCBI taxonomy): domain Eukaryota; kingdom Metazoa; phylum Arthropoda; class Malacostraca; order Decapoda; family Lithodidae; genus Paralithodes; species Paralithodes platypus. The sequence goes on along the minus strand of CM064544.1, from coordinate 11,936,962 downwards.
GACAAACTAATGGGGTAAACATCACACAATCTGAAAACTAATGTGGCTAAACATGAGGAAGAAGAGGGCCCCAAAAAACGGCCCATCTCCCCTTAAGTCCTTTGTATTGTGATATGATGTGTTGTATTCCAAGCTCTAGGGTCTGGTGTGTTGGGTGTTGTATTTGTGTTGTATTAAGGGGGGGGGGAAGGTTTTCTATTTTGTCTCTCCTTTTCTTGCTTGTATCAATTTGGCCCCATTCAGCCTACTGCTTTAAGATGTGTATCCCCATCCAGGTGTCGATTTGTTTCCTGGCGAGTGATAGCGAGACAGCATTGTACGAAGAAATCCGGCTTCGCCGGAGAAATTTTTCTATCGAAAAATGTACAAACTTAGCCTGCTGTAAAAAACATACACAAATTCGACACCTGGGTGGGGATAAACGTCTTAAAACAGTAGGTTGAATGGGGCCGAATGGATACAACCCAAAGAGAGCGAGAAAGAATAAACAGAGGTGGGCCTACTTAAACCCTTTGTGTTGTGATATCATGTGTTGTATTCCAAGCTGTGGGTCTGGTGTTGTATTTGTGTTGTATTAAGTCCTTTGTGTTGTGATATAATGTGTTGTATTCCAAGCTGTGGGTCTGGTGTTGTATTAAGTCCTTTGTGTTGTGATATAATGTGTTGTATTCCAAGCTGTGGGTCGGGTGTTGTATTAAGTCCTTTGTGTTGTGATATAATGTGTTGTATTCCAAGCTGTGGGTCTGGTGTTGTATTAAGTCCTTTGTGTTGTGATATAATGTGTTGTATTCCAAGCTGTGGGTCGGGTGTTGTATTAAGTCCTTTGTGTTGTATTCCAAGCTGTGGGTCTGGTGTTGTATTAAGTCCTTTGTGTTGTGATATAATGTGTTGTATTCCAAGCTGTGGGTCTGGTGTTGTATTAAGTCCTTTGTGTTGTGATATAATGTGTTGTATTCCAAGCTGTGGGTCTGGTGTTGTATTAAGTCCTTTGTGTTGTGATATAATGTGTTGTATTCCAAGTTGTGGGTCTGGTGTTGTATTAAGTCCTTTGTGTTGTGATATAATGTGTTGTATTCCAAGTTGTGGGTCTGGTGTTGTATTAAGTCCTTTGTGTTGTGATAATGTGTTGTATTCCAAGTTGTGGGTCTGGTGTTGTATTAAGTCCTTTGTGTTGTGATATAATGTGTTGTATTCCAAGTTGTGGGTCTGGTGTTGTATATTTTGTGTTGTATTAAGCCCTTTGTGGTATATTGAGAGTTGTATTTGTGTTGTATTTCAGACTGGGGTTTGGTGTTTATGGAATTGTATTTGTGTTGTAATAAGCCCTTTGTGGTATATTGGGAGTTGTATTTGTGTTGTATTTGTGTGTGTGTATGTGTGTGAGAAAGAGTTAGAGTGTGTGTATATGTGTGTGTGTGTGTGTGTGTGTGTGAGGGTGTGTGTGTCTGCAGTAAACTAGGGCAACGTTTAATAAGTAAGAGTAACCTTTGATAGAGCCCCTCACTATATCACTGAAAACAACCTATGAGAGAGAGAGAGGCCCCTTTACCCCCTTCCTAATGTACTGAGACAATAGATAGGTAGATAGATTGATAGATACATACATAGATAGAGAGAGAGAGAGATGGATAAATATAAAAATACCTAAAAGAGAGGAAATAGGAATAATACAGATATATAGACAGAGAGCGAAGGTGTGGGTGTGTGTTTTTTTTTTTTTTTTTTTTTAAGAGACAATGAACGGAGGAAGGAAAAACACAGATAAAACAAAAAGGTCCATGTGCCTAAAGGCATCCTCCATTCATAAAATGTTTGTAACAACTGGATTTAAACATTTGTAGATTGTAAGTTTGTGGAAAGCAATTCGAGGGAAGTGAATTCCAAAGAGTAGTAGCTCTGGGGATAAATGCGCGTGTGTGAGAGAGAGAGAGTGTGCGTGCGTGTGTGTAAACTAGGGCATCTCATTAATAGGCTAAGTAAAAATATACCTTTGAGAACAACCTATGAGAGAACCCCCTTGTACCCTCCTTGCCTTCCCTAATGTAGGCTACTGATCCTTAATTCACGTTTTAATTTGTTCCACCAATATTTACATTTTGCTGTACAGTTTCCGTCAGAAGTTGTGTCCTGCCTCTATAATGTCAACTCTGGCATTTCTCTCTCTCTCTCTCTCTCTCTCTCTCTCTCTCTCTCTCTCTCTCTCTCTCTCTCTCTCTCTCTCTCTCTCTCTCTCTCTCTCTCTCTCTCTCTCTCTCTCTCTCTCTCTCTCTCTGTTTTTTTTTGTTTTTTTTTCAGCTGATGGTAAATTGCTATCTCACCATCCTGGATACTCGGATATTACCACGATCTTTTAGTGAAATCTGGTATAGTATTATTTATGAAAACTTGGCAATAATATGACGCAGAGGTATAGCACTATTATATTTTTCCATAAAGAGGATAAAGTTTACTTATTAGTGTATTTATTGATGTATTGTAGTTAATCTTGTTCTAGTTTCCTCCCTGAACCTCCATTAAGCTTACAATATTTTCCTCAAGATCCCTCATCGAGATATATTTGTACGTTATTCTATTCGGTAGAAAAATGTCCCGGCCAAATACCGGTTCCTTCAAAAGTACAGGCTCGCTATCGCTCGCCAGGAAAAAATCGACACCCATATAGCACGAACAGTCTTGATACTGACAAAGAAATGGAATTAAATGTGTTGTAATCGAAAAACTAATAGGGTGAACGTCTTAAAATTTCAAAACTAATGCGGCTTAACAGGAGGGAAAAGGAGATCCAGAAAAAGCAACTACCTCCCACTTAAGAATCGAGACATCAGATGCCAAGGGATTGAATTTGCCATGACCTAGAATATAAATTGACTTTATTTATACAGTAAGTGACTAAATCTACAGTCATGGTAAAATAAAAGTGTGTCATGCTTCCAAAATGTTCAATCGGGTTATCGCACTATCTTATAAGTGACACAATATCTGTCAAAAATCACTGTCAAAACTCGTGTCCTTACTTACATCACGTAATTTTATGTCTCATCTTTCTCGTTACAAGTGAATAAATATGTACAGTCTGGTGAATTAACCCCTTCAGCACTATGACGCCTTTTATCTTTGATTCAAGCTGGAATAAGATTATTTTATGCAGTTTAAGAAAGGCATATGTTACTAAGAGGGTTCATTGAGATCGTATTTATCCATTTGAGTCTTATAACTAGATTATAAACTCAAGAAAATCGTCTAATGGTAATCAGAATAGCATGAAAATTACGTACCGGTGGTGATGGGGATAAACACAGTAACATATTGCTTATTGTATTGTTGGTCTTTCGGACTCATTTGACATATTTCATACATGGAAGATATTATTTATGTAATTTTTTATTTTTCTATATTCCAACTACTTCCTCTCGGGCATAGGCTGATAGCCTTTACACTCTACCGCTGGGTGGGGCTTTTGTTTCCTGGGCGTTTCCGCACCCTCCTCAGCTCTCCGCCTTTGAGTGGCTTCGGTCACCTGGGCATTATTAGTGGTAAGCTGGGAGGGTTCTGTGGGGGCGCTCGGTTATGGCCTTGGCCTTGCTCGGGACCTTGGGGCTGCTCGGCCAGACAGCCTGAGGAACAGCAACAACAACAACAACAACCGCTGAGCACGGTGAGGCCCGTGAGATCTTGCTCCAGTCTAGGGAGTGAGACATGCGAAGCTTCACGACTCAAAGCAATTCCATCTCTGAAGCAGCCTCGCCTCTGCGCCTCACAGTCTTACCCCCCACACTCGGACCCTCACTCTCAGAACGCCACCTATTGAGCAATTAACTCACTAGGCATTGCCCCCCTGTAGCATATTTTTGAATATGGGAATATTCATACAACGCTATTTAATCAGGGAACAATGAGGGTATTTTGTTTTGGCATTTCGGTGTGCTGTGGTAATGCACTGATACTAAGTACAGCACAAATTCCATCCCAATAATATCTTCCCATTGACATATTGGGATTCGAACCCGGGTCCATTGGATTACCAGTCCAGTGGCAAGACCACTCCGCCACACCTCCTGGGAAATGGGCAATTTTTCTGGTCCCCCTTCTTCCTCATGTTTAGCCCCATTAGTGTTCAGATTGTATGATGTTTGCCTCATTAGTTTGTCGATTTTAAGACCTTTCGCCCTATTTCTTTGTCAATATTTAGACCTTTCGTGCTAATTAGGTGTCGATTTATTTCCTTGCGAACGATAGTGAGCCTTTAATTTTGGAAGACAAAATGTGCAAATTAATTTAGAAGGGGGATGTAATGGATGTTTTCTTTAAATGTTGATGAAGGTCTAGGGAGGAAAATATCTTATCTATCTATTGCCGGACGCCTTACTCCCCTTAATGAGGGTGTCCATACACAGAACATTATAATACAAAAAAAAAAACTAATAAATACATGAAATAATCGATCTAAAATAGACCCTTCTCCCTTAATGCAGTTCATTGATAATAAGAAATAACTCTTACATAACAAACAAAATTTTATTTCACCTGCCAAATTCACTTCCATGGCTAAATATTGCAGAGGAACTTAAAACAGGCTCACTATCGTTCGCCAGAAAAAAATAGACACCTAAATAGCACGAAAGATCTAAATATTGACAAAGAAATAGGGCGAAAGGTCTTAAAATCGACAAACTAATGAAGCAACCATCATAAAATCTGAACACTATAACATTCACTCATCAATCAACCTCGATGGCTGGATTTTTCATTGGACAAACCTAACTCATTAGCCCTTTCAGTACCGATGCCGTCCTTTTAACTATATTTTGGCTGCTAGTAGACGATTTGTTTTCAGTTTAAGAAGGGCCTCCAGCAAGTAACAGGCTTGGAACTATCTCACTTAATCCTTTTTACTACCACAGATCCCTTTTAAACTTTATAAAATCGCCTAAATATAGCTAGAATGAATTGCATAGACGTCGCCGGTACAGTAGGGGTTAAGTACGGCTGTCGTACTTTTAATTATACTATGGCTACTTATAAACGATTTTGATCAACGTAAAAAGAACTTTAAAGAATTAAGGCCCTTCACAAATCATCAATTAAGAGGGGATTTCTGTACTCTTATTATTTCATGTTTAGCCCATTAGTTTTGACATTTAACACATTCGCCCATTTAGTTTGGTGATTTTAAGACCTTTAGTGCCATATAACTAATGTTTTCCTGGTAAGCGATAGCGAGCTTACAGTTTAGGAGGGCATTTATTTGTGTTTACAGAAAATGCCCGCATTTATTTCGAAGGAGTGTTTACGGTGCTATTATAAAATCTTAACCCCTTCTGTACCATGGACGTCCTTTTCCTCATATTTTGGCAACTATTAGACGGTTTTATTCAGCTTAGGAAGGCCCTCTAGCAATAAAAAGGCTTCAAACTATCTCAACCTACACTTTTAACTACCACAGATCCTTCCCAAGCTGCATAATATCGTCTAAATATAGCTAGAATAAAATATAGCATATACGTCGCTGGTACTCAAAGTGTTAATGAAGGTCTAGGGAGGTAACTAAAAAGTAATAATTATGCATAAGTGCGTAAATATATATATCTCCTTAACTAGCTAAGTGCCACAAATCTTTCCTAATCTGACTAAAATCCTCTAATGATAGCAATGATAGCAACAACAAAATTAAATATATATATATATATATATATATATATATATATATATATATATATATAAATAAACAAATACATATATAAAAAAGTCCTGTAGTGAAAGGTTACTACAACTGTCCCCAAACTATCGGTGGTGACTGTACCTTCTATTTCAGTTTTCCCCTCTGGCCTTTTTCACAACCTGATCCACTTTTGAGTTCCTGGTCGCTTCACTTTCCTTCACTCTTCTCTTATATTATGTGATGTTTTCGTTACTCGTTCTCTTTCTTTTCTATTTTGCCTTCTCTTATTTTGCTTGTTTTTTTCTTCAGTCGCTGTTTTTCTGTTCTTTTCTTTTCACTTCTCTTATTTTGCTTGTTATTTTCTTCAGTCGCTGTTTTTATTTGTTGTTTTCTTTTATTTTTTGCCTTCTCGTATTTTATTGGTTACTTTTTTCAGTCGTTCTCTTTCTTTTTCTATTTTTGTCTTCTCTTATTTTGTTTGTTATTTTCTTTGGTTGTTCTTTTGTTTTGTTTTGCCTTCTCGTATTTTATTGGTTTCTTTCTTCAGTCACTGTCTATCTTTTCTATTTTTGCCTTCTCTTATTTTGCTTGTAATTTTCTTCAGTCGCTGTTTTTCTTTTCTTTTCTTTTGCCTTCTCGTATTTTGTTTGTTATTGTTCTCTTTCTGTCCTCAACTCTTCTGTTCTTTATTTGTTATTTTCTTAGGTCGTTCTCTTTCTTTTCAATGTTGCCGTTTTCTTTTGTTTCTTATTTCCTTTGGACGTTCTCTTGTTTTTATAGTTTTTATTTTCTTCAGTAATCTATAGTTTTCTCATATTCTATTTGTTATGTTCTTCAGTCATCATTCCTTTTTTCTTATTTTATTTGTTATTTCAGTTCCTTTTAGCTTCACTATCCTCCACTTTTCTCTTATTGTATTGTTGTATGTGTGTTCCTTTTCGCTTCAATGTCCTAGTCTATTATTTGTTGTGTTATTTTCTGCAGTCATTCTCTTTATTTTATATTTTTGCCTTCTCTTAATATTTTTGTTTTAGTTCCTTTTTGCTTTACTATCCTTAGCTCTTCTTATTTCATTTGTTATCCTTTTCCCTAGTCTCTACTTTTCTCTTATTTTGTGGGTTATTTTCCTTTGCTGTTCTGTCTCTTGTGTCTTTGCTCTCTGTTAGTATATTTTGTTGTTATGCCGTCTTTCTCTCTCCTCCACTCTTCTCTAATTTTGTATATTATATTAGTTCCTTTTCGCTTTATTATCCTCCACTCCTCTCTTGGTATATTAGATATTTTCTCCGGTCGTTCTATTTCTTTTCTATTTGTTTTTGTTATTATATTTGATGTGGTATTTTCTAAAGTCGTTCTCTTTCTTCCATTCTTCTCTTAGTATATTTGTTATCTTCTCCGGTCGATATCTTTATTTTCTTTATTTGCATTTTCTTCTTTCATATGCTATTTTCCTCGGTCGCTCTCTTTCATTCACTCTTCTCTCAATGTATTTGTTATTTTAGTTCCATTTCACTTCACTATCCTTCACTCTTCTCTTATTTTACTTGGTATATCCTTCAGTCGTTCTCTTTATTTTCTATTTTTTGCCTTCTCTTATTTTATGTTATTTTTCTCAGTCGTTCTCCTATTGTATTGGTTGTTTTATGTGGTCGTTGTCTTGCCTTCCCTTATGTTTGTAGTTATTTTCTTCGGTTGTTCTCTTTCTTCCACTCTTCTCTTATTTTAATTCCTTCCTTCTCTTCCCTCCACTCTTCTTAAATTCTTCAGTCGTTCTCTTTCTTTTCTATGTTTTGCCTTCTCTTATTTGATGTTGCTTTCCTCAGTCGTTCTCATATTTTATTTGTCGTTTTATTAGGTAATTTTCTTGTGTTTTTTTGTTATGTTTGCCTTACCTTAATTTATTGTTATTTCCCTTAGTAGATCTCGTATTTTGGTTTGTTATTTTCTTCCACCATTCTCTCTCTTTTCTATTTTAACCCTCTTATTAATTTTGTTATTTTCTTCGGTCGATCTCTCTCTATCCTCCATTCTTCTCTTGTTATAATAATCATTTTAGTTCCTTATCGCTTCACTATCCTCCACTCTTCTCTTGTTATAATAATCATTTTAGTTCCTTATCGCTTCACTATTCACTATCCTCCACTCTTCTCTTGTTATAATAATCATTTTAGTTCCTTATCGCTTCACTCACTATGCTCCACTGTTGTCTGGTTATAATAATCATTTTAGTTCCTTATCGCTTCACTATCCTCCACTCTTCTCTTGTTATAATAATCATTTTAGTTCCTTATCGCTTCACTATCCTCCACTCTTCTCTTGTTATAATAATCATTTTAGTTCCTTATCGCTTCACTATCCTCCACTCTTCTCTTGTTATAATAATCATTTTAGTTCCTTATTGCTTCACTATCACCCCACTCTTCTCTTGTTATAATAATCATTTTAGTTCCTTATCGCTTCACTATCCTCCACTCTTCTCTTGTTATAATAATAATTTTAGTTCCTTATCGCTTCACTATCCTCCACTCTTCTCTTGTTATAATAATCATTTTAGTTCCTTATCGCTTCACTATCCTCCACTCTTCTCTTGTTATAATAATCATTTTAGTTCCTTATCGCTTCACTATCCTCCACGCTTCTCTTGTTATAATAATCATTTTAGTTCCTTATCGCTTCACTATCCTCCACTCTTTTCTTTTTATAATAATAATTTTAGTTCCTTATCGCTTCACTATCCTCCACTCTTCTCTTGTTATAATAATCATTTTAGTTCCTTATCGCTTCACTATCCTCCACTCTTCTCTTGTTATAATAATCATTTTAGTTCCTTATCGCTTCACTATCCTCCACTCTTCTCTTGTTATAATAATCATTTTAGTTCCTTATCGCTTCACTATCCTCCACTCTTCTCTTGTTATAATAATCATTTTAGTTCCTTATCGCTTCACTATCCTCCACTCTTCTCTTGTTATAATAATCATTTTAGTTCCTTATCGCTTCACTATCCTCCACTCTTCTCTTGTTATAATAATCATTTTAGTTCCTTATCGCTTCACTATCCTCCACTCTTCTCTTGTTATAATATAATAATTTTAGTTCCTTATCGCTTCACTATCCTCCACGCTTCTCCTGTTATAATAATAATTTTAGTTCCTTATCGCTTCACTGTCCTCCAATCTTCTCTTGTTATAATAATCATTTTAGTTCCTTATCGCTTCACTATCCTCCACTCTTCTCTTGTTATAATAATAATTTTAGTTCCTTATCGCTTCACTATCCTCCACTCTTCTCTTGTTATAATAATAATTTTAGTTCCTTATCGCTTCACTATCCTCCACTCTTTGCTTGTTATAATAATAATTTTAGTTCCTTATCGCTTCACTATCCTCCATTCTTCTCTTGTTATAATATAATAATTTTAATTCCTTATCGCTTCACTATCCTCCACTCTTCTCTTGTTATAATAATCATTTTAGTTCCTTATCGCTTCACTATCCTCCACTCTTCTCTTGTTATAATAAAATTTTAGTTCCTTATCGCTTCACTATCCTCCACTCTTCTCTTGTTATAATAATCATTTTAGTTCCTTATCGCTTCACTATCCTCCACTCTTCTCTTGTTATAATAATCATTTTAGTTCCTTATCGCTTCACTATCCTCCACTCTTCTCTTGTTATAATAATCATTTTAGTTCCTTATCGCTTCACTATCCTCCACTCTTCTCTTGTTATAATAATCATTTTAGTTCCTTATCGCTTCACTATCCTCCACTCTTCTCTTGTTATAATAATCATTTTAGTTCCTTATCGCTTCACTATCCTCCACTCTTCTCTTGTTATAATAATCATTTTAGTTCCTTATCGCTTCACTATCCTCCACTCTTCTCTTGTTATAATAATCATTTTAGTTCCTTATCGCTTCACTATCCTCCACTCTTCTCTTGTTATAATAATCATTTTAGTTCCTTATCGCTTCACTATCCTCCACTCTTCTCTTGTTATAATAATCATTTTAGTTCCTTATCGCTTCACTATCCTCCACTCTTCTCTTGTTATAATAATCATTTTAGTTCCTTATCGCTTCACTATCCTCCACTCTTCTCTTGTTATAATAATCATTTTAGTTCCTTATCGCTTCACTATCCTCCACTCTTCTCTTGTTATAATAATCATTTTAGTTCCTTATCGCTTCACTATCCTCCACTCTTCTCTTGTTATAATAATCATTTTAGTTCCTTATCGCTTCACTATCCTCCACTCTTCTCTTGTTATAATAATAATTTTAGTTCCTTATCGCTTCACTATCCTCCACTCTTCTCTTGTTATAATAATAATTTTAGTTCCTTATCGCTTCACTATCCTCCACTCTTCTCTTGTTATAATACTCATTTTAGTTCCTTATCGCTTCACTATCCTCCACTCTTCTCTTGTTATAATAATCATTTTAGTTCCTTATCGCTTCACTATCCTCCACTCTTCTCTTGTTATAATAATAATTTTAGTTCCTTATCGCTTCACTATCCTCCACTCTTTTCTTTTTATAATAATCATTTTAGTTCCTTATCGCTTCACTATCCTCCACTCTTCTCTTGTTATAATAATCATTTTAGTTCCTTATCGCTTCACTATCCTCCACTCTTCTCTTGTTATAATAATCATTTTAGTTCCTTATCGCTTCACTATCCTCCACTCTTCTCTTGTTATAATAATCATTTTAGTTCCTTATCGCTTCACTATCCTCCACTCTTCTCTTGTTATAATAATCATTTTAGTTCCTTATCGCTTCACTATCCTCCACTCTTCTCTTGTTATAATAATCATTTTAGTTCCTTATCGCTTCACTATCCTCCACTCTTCTCTTGTTATAATAATCATTTTAGTTCCTTATCGCTTCACTATCCTCCACTCTTCTCTTGTTATAATAATCATTTTAGTTCCTTATCGCTTCACTATCCTCCACTCTTCTCTTGTTATAATAATCATTTTAGTTCCTTATCGCTTCACTATCCTCCACTCTTCTCTTGTTATAATAATCATTTTAGTTCCTTATCGCTTCACTATCCTCCACTCTTCTCTTGTTATAATAATCATTTTAGTTCCTTATCGCTTCACTATCCTCCACTCTTCTCTTGTTATAATAATCATTTTAGTTCCTTATCGCTTCACTATCCTCCACTCTTCTCTTGTTATAATAATCATTTTAGTTCCTTATCGCTTCACTATCCTCCACTCTTCTCTTGTTATAATAATCATTTTAGTTCCTTATCGCTTCACTATCCTCCACTCTTCTCTTGTTATAATAATCATTTTAGTTCCTTATCGCTTCACTATCCTCCACTCTTCTCTTGTTATAATAATCATTTTAGTTCCTTATCGCTTCACTATCCTCCACTCTTCTCTTGTTATAATAATCATTTTAGTTCCTTATCGCTTCACTATCCTCCACTCTTCTCTTGTTATAATAATCATTTTAGTTCCTTATCGCTTCACTATCCTCCACTCTTCTCTTGTTATAATCATTTTAGTTCCTTATCGCTTCAATATCCTCCACTCTTCTCTTGTTATAATAATCATTTTAGTTCCTTATCGCTTCACTATCCTCCACTCTTCTCTTGTTATAATAATAATTTTAGTTCCTTATCGCTTCACTATCCTCCACTCTTCTCTTGTTATAATAATCATTTTAGTTCCTTATCGCTTCAGTATCCTCCACTCTTCTCTTGTTATAATAATCATTTTAGTTCCTTATCGCTTCACTATCCTCCACTCTTCTCTTGTTATAATAATTATTTTAGTTCCTTATCGCTTCACTATCCTCCACTCTTCTCTTGTTATAATAATCATTTTAGTTCCTTATCGCTTCACTATCACCCCACTCTTCTCTTGTTATAATAATCATTTTAGTTCCTTATCGCTTCACTATCCTCCACTCTTCTCTTGTTATAATAATCATTTTAGTTCCTTATCGCTTCACTATCCTCCACTCTTCTCGTTATAATAATAATTTTAGTTCCTTATCGCTTCACTATCCTCCACTCTTTTCTTGTTATAATAATCATTTTAGTTCCTTATCGCTTCACTATCCTCCACTCTTCTCTTGTTATAATAATCATTTTAGTTCCTTATCGCTTCACTATCCTCCATTCTTCTCTTGTTATAATATAATAATTTTAGTTCCTTATCGCTTCACTATCCTCCACTCTTCTCGTTATAATAATCATTTTAGTTCCTTATCGCTTCACTATCCTCCACTCTTCTCTTGTTATAATAACATTGTAGTTCCTTATCGCTTCACTATCCTCCACTCTTCTCTTGTTATAATAATCATTTTAGTTCCTTATCGCTTCACTATCCTCCACTCTTCTCTTGTTATAATAATAATTTTAGTTCCTTATCGCTTCAATATCCTCCACTCTTCTCTTGTTATAATAATCATTTTAGTTCCTTATCGCTTCACTATCCTCCACTCTTCTCTTGTTATAATAATCATTTTAGTTCCTTATCGCTTCACTATCCTCCACTCTTCTCTTGTTATAATAATCATTTTTGTTCCTTATCGCTTCACTATCCTCCACTCTTCTCTTGTTATAATAATCATTTTAGTTCCTTATCGCTTCACTATCCTCCACTCTTCTCCTGTTATAATAATCATTTTAGTTCCTTATCGCTTCACTATCCTCCACTCTTATCTTGTTATAATAATCATTTTAGTTCCTTATTGCTTCACAATCCTCCACGCTTCTCTTGTTATAATAATCATTTTAGTTCCTTATCGCTTCACTATCCTCCACGCTTCTCATGTTATAATAATCATTTTAGTTCCTTATATGCTTCACTATCCTCCACTCTTCTCTTGTTATAATAATAATTTTAGTTCCTTATCGCTTCACTATCCTCCACTCTTCTCTTGTTATAATAATCATTTTAGTTCCTTATCGCTTCACTATCCTCCACGCTTCTCTTGATATAATAATCATTTTAGTTCCTTATCGCTTCACTATCCTCCACTCTTCTCTTGTTATAATAATCATTTTAGTTCCTTATCGCTTCACTATCCTCCACTCTTCTCTTGTTATAATAATAATTTTAGTTCCTTATCGCTTCACTATCCTCCACGCTTCTCCTGTTATAAGAACATAAGAACATAAGAAAATGGGAGTCTGCAGAAAGCCGATTGGCCTAAGCAAGGCAGATCCCTGTCCCACACAACCCCAATTACAAAGCCCAATTATAGGCTCAACACTCTAATACCCTGAGGATCATCTTGCCAAAACCGTTAGAGATTAACGCTGGATTACGGGGGTCTGCAGAGAGCTGCTTGGCCCAACCCGGCTGATCCCCCTTCACACCCAACCCTTCTCGTCCATATGCTTATCCAATTTTATCTTAAAGCTCCCTACCGTTTTTCGTCCCACTATAGCACTTGGTAGTCCATTCCACCCATCTACAACTCTGTTTCCAAACCAATATTTGCCTATATCTTTTCTGAAACGAAATTTATCTAATTTGAAACCATTGGTACGAGTTCTTTCGCTATCACTGAGATTTAGTACATTTGTCATGTCCCCTTTGTTAATCCCACTAACCCACTTGAACACCTCTATCATATCCCCTCTAACTCTGCGTCTCTCTAACGAATGTAAGCCTAATTTCTTCAACCTTTCTTTATACGGATGATTTCTCATATTATGGATAATTTTTGTCATTCTACGTTGTACTCTCTCCAATGAATCTATGTCCATTCTGTAATAAGTTCAGTTCAGTCAGTGACAGGAGGAGGTTGTGTTATTCGAGTTCCTGCCCGGACCACCTGCTCGTGACCCAGTGACCATACGCACCTACAAAGGAGTACAAAGTACAAAGGAGTACAAAGGAAATCAAGCAACAACAAATATAGTGACCGTTCTAGGTTGCTTGTCCTCCAAAACACTGAGGATCAAGTGTCCAAACAGTGGTTTAGAGTGAGTAAGGGAACATTGGAAAGGGAATTACTGCCCTGGAACTAATGTCCGTGGCAGGATTAGGAAGTTAGTAGGGGACAGATGGGTTAGTAACTGAGGGGGGGATAAAATAAAGTTATTCATTTACAAACGCAGTCAGTCGCGGGTTTGATGCGAGATATTTGTCTAGGCGGAGTTTAAATGAATCAACGGTGATGCAGTCTATAACATTTCGGGGAAGCCCATTCCACAAGTTGACAACTCGATTGAAGAAGAAATTCTTAGATTCGTGCGAGTTATAAGATTTACCAATAATTTTGCAACCGTTTCCCCGCGTGTTATTAGATTGGTCGATAGTGAAGTACTTACTACAGTTCATATTGTCGATGCCTTTGATGATTTGAACACTTGAATTAAGTCACCTCTTAATCTGCGCTGGGTTAAAGGAAATAGATTTAATTCTCTAAGACGCTATTCGTATGGTTTGCTCTTTAGGCTAGGTATCATTTTGGGAACTCTACGTTGAACTCGTTCTAGCTTGTTTATATCTTTTTGGTAATAAGGGCACCAGGATTGAACGCAGTATTCCAGAAGAGGGGGACTAAGGAATTGTAAAGGGTTAGGATAACTTCTTTGGATTTATGCTCAAATGACCTGCCTATAAAGCCAATTATTTTGTTTGCCTTCTTAACAACTTCTGAACATTGTTGACTCGGTTTTAGGTTACTCTATATTGTTACTCCCAGATCGGTTTCTCTGTTTACATTCTTAAGCTGAGTGCCATTCATCGAATAGTTTGCTTTCTCATTTAGGTATCCGATATGTAGTACTTTACATTTATCCGCATTGAAACTCATTTGCCAAATTTGGGCCCAACATGACAATTTATCTAGATTGTGTTGCATATCGTCACCTTGTTCTTTTGAGAGTACGCTATTTGCAATTTTTGTATCGTCAGCAAATTTTGAGATTGTACAGGTGAGACCCTCATCTATGTCGTTGATGTAAATTAGAAAGAGAATTGGTCCTAGTACCGATCCCTGGGGTACCCCGCTACTTACATTGGTCCATTTAGATGCCTTACCGTTTATGACTACTCTTTGCTTTCTGTCGCTGAGCCAATTTTCTATCCATTTCAACACACCGTCTTGTATTCCATGCACTTTTAGTTTTAGCAGTAAACGTTTGTGGGGAACTTTGTCAAAGGCCTTTTGAAAATCAAGGTATATAATATCTACAGCTTTACTCTCATCGTAGAGGTTGAGGATATCGTGGAAGAAGTCTAAGAGGTTTGTTAAACAGGAACGTTTTTTACGAAAGCTGTGTTGAGTATCTTTAAGTATGTTATTTTCCTCTAAGTGATTTACGAGTCTGTCTCGTATGACCGTTTCTAGCATTTTACATACAACTGAGGTTAAGCTAATTGGACGATAGTTACTGGGTAGGGATTTGCTGCCTTTTTTTAATATCGGTGTTACGTTGGCTAGCTTCCACTGATCAGGCATAGTTCCAGACTGCAAGGATTTATTGAATAGTAATGTCAGTGGTTTGGAGACCTCATCCTTAGCTCCCTTTAGAACTCCAGGTGAGATTGTATCAGGTCCAGGCGTTTTATTTACCTTAAGTTTATCTAAACAATTCAATACTTCTCTCTCTGTAACGGTGATATTGCTTAGAACATCTGAATTATCAATCTGAATCGGCGATGGTGTAGGGATATCACTGAGGTCTTCGGTTGTAAAAACTGATGCAAAGAAGGTATTGAGGGCATTATTTATTTGTACTTCGTCTTTGGTGTATTCTCCATTTTCATAGACTAACGGTCCAACAGTTGAAGTAACTACTTTTTTCTTTCTGATATAACTATAGAATTCTTTCGGGTTTGTTTTACTTTGATTCGCAATATGTAACTCTAAGGTCTTTTTACCTTGCTTAATTAACTTTTTGGCTTTGCGTCGTAGCTCTACAAATTTCAGCCGTTCTTCGTCATTTTGTGAGGATTTTAATCTATCATTAGCAAATTTTTTAGCAAGCAGGCAGTTTGAAATATCTTTATTCCACCATTGGGCTTATTATTATGGCCTGGACGCCGTATTTTCGATGGTATGCAGTCTTGCACTGCTTTTAGGTAAGTGGCTTCGAATAACTTCCAAGATGTATTTATGTCGTTATTGTGAATTAAAAAGCTCCAGTCAGTTTCTTTAAACATAGCTCTAAGTTTATGGAAGTTTGCTTTCTTGAAATTAGGGACTTTTTCGATGCTACTATTTGGTTCGTTAGTAAACTTTAAAGTGAAAGTTATCGTACGATGGTCGCTGTTACTGAATTCATCACCAACATTCAAATTCTCTATTAATTCTTCTTTTGTTGCAAGTACAATGTCAAGAACGTTATTACCACGGGTCGGCGTTGGAACAAATTGATAAAGCGAACTCTCTTGCAAGTTCGTATACAAGTCATGTCCGGAGTGTGAAGTAAGAGTATCGCCCCACTTGGTCACAGGTAAATTAAAGTCGCCAAAAATTATGGTATCTTGTGAGTTACTTACATCTGCAATTTGTTCGTAAATTTTCGGTCAGTTTGCACTGATTGACTGGAGGTCTGTATATTAATGCAAGTATTATTTTTGTACCTTTATTATTCTTTATTAGCACAAAAGATGCGTCGACATTCACAATTTGAGGTTTTGACAAGAGGGTAGGGTTAAGACTTTCTTTGATATAAAGTAAAATGCCACCTCCATTTCGATTTATTCGGCTTTTCTCAAACATTACATAACCGGGAAGTGAATACTCTGCTAAAAAGTCTCTATCTTCTGTATTGAGCCAAGATTCTGTTATGCCAATCACATCATAATTTTCTGTAAACACTAGCTCCTCTAAATCTGAAAATTTATTGCGTATGCTACGAGCGTTTACATAGAAAACCTTTAAATTTGTTATTTTGGAACTCACGGAACGCTCTTTAATAATATGTTTTTGGTTCTTGTCGGATCTACATTTATGTTCATGGCTGTCCTCGGTCCTCGCTGTCTTCGGTCCTTATCGCTGGTGGTCCTCGGTTGCCTCTGTTTTTTTTCTTGGTGTTGGATGATTTATGTCACTGCTGCTTCTTCTCGGATGGCGTTTTTTGATCCATGGCTGCGGACTGCTTCGTGTAGGAGACGACCCATGCGTGCTGAACCCACAGGGTTTAGATGAGTGCCATCCTTGCGGAACAGAGTAGGCTGGTTGTAGAAGTTGTCCCAGAGGTTGATGAATTCAACTTCTTCCCTCAGACACAAATATTTTAATCGGCTATTTGTGCTGAAGGCCTTGTCGTAGAATTTGTCAGGTGCGTCGATTTTGGGGAGAATGCCTGAGATGATGATATTCCTTGACTTGTTTTTGTAGTGCTGGATCATCTTGCGATATTTCTCCATCAACTCTTAGGATCTGGTGCGCATGACGTCATTTGAACCAGCATGGATGACAAAAAGGGTATTTTCATTTGCATCCTTTGTGGTATCTTCGAAGGCTTCCACAATGTCGTCCAGTCCAGCTCCTGGGATGCAAAATCTTTTTCGTTGATTTGGGACTCTGTCGCAGAACTCTTCGACCTGTCCTCGTAGGATGGAATCCCCAACGAGCCTGGTCTCTTCTGGTGTCTTCTACCTGTGTTTGGAGGCAGTGCCCTCGTGTATATATAAAAGTGTTTTAGCTCAGTTTTTAGCTGTTAGTTGACTTATTTTGTTTTTGTTTTCTGTACTTAGTTGTTTGCTCCTCGCTAAGCTTTTTGGGATCATGTCAGGTATGGAGTGCGAGTCCTTTACTGAACTGCATCATCTTATTCTCCAGGTAAGGGAAGAGATGGTTGTGGTGAAGGAAGAGGTCTTGGCTCTAAGGGAGGTTAATGTTAAACTTCAGAGGGAAGTGGATTTGATTAAAGACGAAAATCTAGCTTTCAAGCTTAGCCAAGAGGAAATTAAGTCGAGTAAGGGGAAAAGGGAGGAAGTTGATGAAATTTTTTATTCATGGCAGGTTGTTAAAAATACGGGTGGGAAAGTCACACTCAAGAAGCAGGATAGTAGAATAGGTATGAGTGTGACAAATACATTCTCTCCTTTGCGAGACGAATGTGAGGGAAAAGATAGTCAGGATAAGGGAGGGTTAGCCTAAGTGCCTGCCGCCGACTCAGCTCCAACCACTGACGCTGTGCTACCTACCACCACCACCACCACCACCACTACCACCAAGGGAGCTTCTGCCACCACCGGGGGTTCTCCAACTGCAGCTGCTGGATCCTCCCGAGGGAAAGGTAAGTCTGTGTCGATTGTGGGCGACTCCATGGTAAGACATTTATTTAGGGCTACCCGCACTAAACTTAGGAAGGTTGTGTGTCTGCCTGGCCATGGAGTTGGGAGGGTTTTAGAGAAGATGGAACACATTTTGGAAGATAGTGGAGATAACCCCATTATCTGTCTCAGTGCCGGGAGTAACGATGTTGGTAAGGGTAGAAGTGAGGAACTGCTGCAGCAGTATCGGGATGTGTTAGATAAGGTTAGGATGAAGGGAGGGATCCCTGTAGTACATTGTATCCTACCCAGAAGAGGAGTTCCCAAGGAATGGACATCCAGGGCGATTGGTGTCAATTGCCGGTTGGAGAAATATTGCAAAGAAAAAGCAATACCATTCATTGATAACTGGGATAGTTTCTATGGGAGAGATGGGATGTACGCAAGGGATGGGGTTCATCTTTCACGGTTAGGGGTTTCCACATTAGCTAGTTCTTTAGATAGGGTGGTTGTGGGGTTTTGAACAGAAATATTGAGAGTGTAAATGAGAGGTTAAATGGTACAATTTTAGCGTCAGGCGAAAGCGATAAGGATATTCAGTCTCATGCTAAAAATGATGACTATATTGCAAATGAGAGTAGTGATGGTGCAACGGAAGATGGAAATGTCGTTAGAAATAAAGGTAAATTAGGTATAAAGAAAAGAAGTAAATTGAGAGTATATTACACAAACTGTAGGAGTCTATGTAACAAAATGAACGAACTTAGAGCCCTTGTTAGCAAAGAAAATATATACATAATAGCGCTAACTGAAACGTGGATTAATAAAGAAACCAGGCATTTTTTTAGCAGAATTTGATATACCAGGATATAGTTTGTTTAAATATGACCGAACAAGTAAGAGGGGTGGCGGTATGGCAGTGTTTGTCAGGAGTACATTACAAAGTTGTATTACATCAGGTATTAGACTAAATAACGATAATGAAAGTGATTGGGTAGAGGTTAACGAAGGTAGTGAGACCATTGTTATTGGAGTTATGTATAGACCGCCATATAGGAGTAGAAATGACAGAACGTCATTATGGGAGGAAAATAAAATGGCATCAAGGTTTAGCAATGTGTGCATTATGGGGGATTTTAATTTTCCGAATATAGATTGGCAGCATCAAATAGGAGACTCTGATTCTGAGGAGTTTATAGAGGTAGTACAAGATAGTTTTTTATTTCAATTCATAGATACGCCGACTAGAGGTAATAATATTATCGATTTAGTTTTTAGTAACAATGAACATATGGTAAATAATGTAGAGATAGGGGACCACCTAGGAAATAGTGACCACAATTCTGTGTATTTTAATATACAGTGGAAAGGTAATACCAGAGAGAATACAACATTAATCCCTGACTTCAGAAAAGCCAATTATGGTTGGTTAAGAAGAGCTCTATTAGCGGACCCTATGGTCAAAAAATTAAGTCGATCCAGGTGTCCAAATGAGTGTACCCCTTCTCAGGCACCTGTCATCTTAAGTCAGGAAGAGACGTCAACCTTGGTAGATACATACGATAATTTTATCGAGTCAGTATTCAATGCACAAAATAAATACATCCCCAAAAGAAAATTTAGATCAACACAGAACCAACCCAAATGGATGAATAATAGACTATTTGATCTTCTAGGACAAAAGAGAGGAATATATAGAAAAATTAGGAAAGGCGAAATTCACCTACTTGCTTACTATCAGAATCTATCAAGACAGGTAAAAAAGGATATTAGGAAAGAAAAAAGACATTATGAAATTAAGGTTGCCAATGACTCAAAAAATAATCCTAAAGCTTTTTACCAACTATATAAATCCAAGGTTAGAGATGTAATTGGTCCCCTTAAAACTTCGATAGGCGAAATGACAGAAAATGATTTAGAAATGTGCAGTACATTAAATAGTCAATTTCTTTCCGTTTTCACAAATGAAAATTTGGCACAGTTTCCAGAAGTCCGTAAGGTATATAGCGATAGTATAGAAAATAGGTTAAGTACGGTTACTATAAGTAGAAATGATGTGCTTAAGGAAATTGACAGACTGAAACCTCATAAATCGCCTGGTCCTGATGAGGTATATGCTAGAGTATTAAAAGAATGTAGGGATGAGTTAAGTTACCCATTAACATTTCTATTTAACAAGTCATTAGAGACAGGTATAGTTCCAGAAGCTTGGAAGCTTGCAAACGTAGTTCCGATCTTCAAAAAAGGTGACAAATCAATAGCATCCAATTACCGTCCCATTAGTCTTACATCAATCATAGGAAAGCTACTAGAGTCAATTATTGCTAGTAAAATTAGAAACCACTTAGATACATTTAATTTAATAAATTCTTCTCAGCATGGATTCACTCAGGGACGTTCTTGCCTTACTAATTTGCTTAGTTTTTTCTCAGAGGTATATGAAGCAGTAGATAATGACAAGTCATATGATATAATATATTTAGATTTCAGTAAAGCTTTCGACAGAGTCCCCCATGAGAGATTGATGAGAAAGGTTGAGGCGCATGGAATAGGTGGGGCGTTGTTGGGATGGATTAGGTCATGGCTAATTGGTAGGAAGCAGAGAGTCAGCATAAATGGTACGAAGTCAGATTGGGGAGCAATCAAAAGTGGTGTCCCCCAGGGATCTGTATTAGGTCCTCTGTTGTTTGTTATATACATAAATGACCTTGATTTAGGTATAACTAGTAGGATAAGTAAATTTGCAGACGATACCAAAATGGGGAGCACAATTGATTCAGATAGAGATATAGTGCCTCCAAAGGGATCTAGATACCTTACACGAATGGTCAGTAAATTGGCAGATGAAGTTTAACATTGACAAATGCAAGGTATTAAAGATAGGGAAGATGCATACAAATGTTAAATATAAACTAGCTAATATGGAATTAGAAAACTCGAATTGTGAGAAAGTTCTAGGTGTGTTTGTTAGCAATGATTTGAAGCCTAGAAAACAGTGTATAAGCGTTCGAAACAAGGCAAACCGGATTCTCGGGTTCATCTCTAGGAGTGTGAGTAACAGAACTGCTGATGTTATCTTAAAACTTTACTTGTCATTAGTGAGACCCCATATGGATTATGCTGTTCAATTTTGGTGTCCTTATTACAGAATAATAATCATTTTAGTTCCTTATCGCTTCACTATCCTCCACTCTTCTCTTGTTATAATAATCATTTTAGTTCCTTATCGCTTCACTATCCTCCACTCTTCTCCTGTTATAATAATAATTTTAGTTCCTTATCGCTTCACTATCCTCCACTCTTCTCTTGTTATAATAATCATTTTAGTTCCTTATCGCTTCATTATTCTCCACTCTTCTCATGTTATAATAATCATTTTAGTTCCTTATCACTTCACCATCCTCCACTCTTCTCTTGTTATAATAATCATTTTAGTTCCTTATCGCTTCACTATCCTCCACTCTTCTCTTGTTATAATAATCATTTTAGTTCCTTATCGCTTCACTATCCTCCAATCTTCTCTTGTTATAATAATAATTTTAGTTCCTTATCGCTTCACTATCCTCCATTCTTCTCTTGTTATAATAATCAGTTTAGTTCCTTATCGCTTCACTATCCTCCACTCTTCTCGTTATAATAATCATTTTAGTTCCTTATCGCTTCACTATCCTCCACTCTTCTCTTGTTATAATAATCATTTTAGTTCCTTATCGATTCACTATCCTCCACTCTTCTCTTGTTATAATAATCATTTTAGTTCCTTATCGCGTCACTATGCTCCACTCTTCTCTTGTTATAATAATCATTTTAGTTCCTTATCGCGTCACTATGCTCCACTCTTCTCTTGTTATAATAATAATTTTAGTTCCTTATCACTTCACTATCCTCCACGCTTCTCCTGTTATAATAATCATTTTAGTTCCTTATCGCTTCACTGTCCTCCACTCTTCTCTTGTTATAATAATCATTTTAGTTCCTTATCGCTCACTATCCTCCACTCTTCTCTTGTTATAATAATAATTTTAGTTCCTTATCGCTTCACTATCCTCCACGCTTCTCCTGTTATAATAATCAGTTTAGTTCCTTATCGCTTCACTATCCTCCACTCTTCTCTTGTTATAATAATAATTTTAGTTCCTTATCGCTTCACTATCCTCCACTCTTCTCTTGTTATAATAATCATTTTAGTTCCTTATCGCTTCACTATCCTCCACGCTTCTCTTGTTATAATAATCATTTTAGTTCCTTATCGCTTCACTATCCTCCACTCTTCTCTTGTTATAATAATCATTTTAGTTCTTTATCACTTCACTATCCTCCACTCTTCTCTTGTTATAATAATCATTTTAGTTCCTTATCGCTTGACTATCCTCCACACTTCTCTTGTTATAATAATCATTTTAGTTCCTTATCGCTTCACTATCCTCCACACTTCTCTTGTTATAATAATCGTTTTAGTTCCTTATCGCTTCACTATCCTCCACTCTTCTCTTGTTATAATAATAATTTTAGTTCCTTATCGCTTCACTATCCTCCACTCTTCTCTTGTTATAATAATAATTTTAGTTCCTTATCGCTTCACTATCCTCCACTCTTCTCTTGTTATAATAATCATTTTAGTTCCTTATCGCTTCACTATCCTCCACTCTTCTCGTTATAATAATCATTTTAGTTCCTTATCGCTTCACTATCCTCCACTATTCTCCTGTTATAATAATAATTTTAGTTCCTTATCGCTTCACTATCCTCCACTCTTCTCTTGTTATAATAATCATTTTAGTTCCTTATCGCTTCACTATCCTCCACTCTTCTCCTGTTATAATAATCATTCTAGTTCCTTATCGCTTCACTATCCTCCACTCTTCTCCTGTTATAATAATAATTTTAGTTCCTTATTGCTTCACTATCCTCCACTCTTCTCTTATTGTACGTGTTATATTTATACATTCGTTCTATTTCTTTTCTATTTTGCCTTCTTTTATTTTGTTTGTCATTTTCTTCGCTCCTTCCTTTACTTTTATAGTTTTGCCTTCTCTTGTTTTATTTGTTATTTGCTAGTCACTATTTCGTTTCTATTTTTGCCTTCTCTTATTGTTATATTTCGTATTTGCAGCATTTGTTCGCATATTATTTGTTATTTGCTACAGTCGTCTTGTATTTTATTTGGTGTTTATTACAGTCTCTCTCTCTCTCTCGCTCTCTCTCTCTCTCTCTCTCTCTCTCTCTCTCTCTCTCTCTCTCTCTTCTATTTTTGTCTTCTCATATTCTATTTGTTATTTGCTACAGTCGTTCTTGTATTGTATTTCTTATTTGCTACAGTCACTCTTTCACTCTTTCTTTTCTATTTTTTCCGTCTCTTAGTCTATTTCTTATTTTCTTCAGCCTTTCCGTTTCTTTTCTATTTTTGCCATGCATCACTTTTTGTGTGTGTGTGAAGAAAAAAAACTAAACAGAAGCAATGCTCAGATGTTGTAAGAGAGGAAACATCGTATGCTGACGCCATTGCCAAAGTAAACCATAATCAACATGCTGTATTTATAAAACCGAAGGATGGCACGACCCCGTCAAACAATAAAGAAATAATATCTGCCCTAAAAAATATACCAACGGTATCGATGAAGACTACTCAACAGAAATCGGTGAAACTAGTGTTCCCTACGAAAACAGCGAAGGATCGAGCAGTCGAAGCACTGGAAGCAACTGATCAACTAGCCGATACACACCAGATTGCTAGTGAGATTAAACTGAACCCCAAAATTTCTATTGCATTTGTACCAGATATCATTGAGGATTCACAGATGATTCAGTCACTTCAAGAAAAAAACGAACATATAGCAGATCTGATGGAACAAGACAATTATATGAGACTGGTGTTTACCAAACCCAGCACAGCCGGTTTCAAAACTGCCGTTGTCTCTGTATCGCCACGCATCAGGAAAGCAATTGAGAACAATGGAAACCGTGTATACTTACATCTTTCGCGGTGTAGGGTGTATGATCACTACTGGGTGCAACGATGTGGTAATTGCATGGGATATGGCCATAAAACAACTCACTGCCATGCAAAGGAGCCAATTTGTGGCCACTGCACTCAGAAGCACATGTCCAATAACTGCACAAACATGGAACAGCTGAAATGTCATCACTGCACAGTCAACGGAAGAGAGGAAACTGGACATTCCTCGTTCAATACGGAATGCCCAACTTTCATATCAGCCAAGCTCAGTGTCATTCGCCGAACGATGCGCTGGGTGGATGAAGGAACAGAAGCAATCACAAAAAACTAGGTCTAACTCTTAGCACCGATGAAACACATGTTAAACATTTGAAAAATACACAAAGTGTTACAAATACACAAGAGCAGAAAAAAAAAAAAAAAAACACACAGAGCCAAGGATCCAAACAATAATATGCTGCAATATTGAGGGCCTGATGCCGAGAAAAAAACGACATAAGACTAAAATGTTAAAAGAAATAGGTTTTGAGTATAATAGTGCTCTAATTTGTATCACAGAATCCCATCTTCGAAGTGAAATAAGAGATGCCGAAGTAAAAATCGAAGGCTATGAAATTTATCGAGCTGATAGAGCGAACGACAGAAAAAAAGGAGTACTGATATACATACGCCAAGACATAGCGAAAGAAGCGAAAATGATAGCTGCATGCTCTAACGGAGAGATAGAATACGTTATTGTATATATCAAGAAGTGGAAAATGATCCTAGCTACCGTATACAGACCACCAAGATGCTCAACAGAAAACATGTCAGAGGTTATCAAAACTATCGAGTCAGAAGTAGGAAAACTGGGAAATCCCGAACCTACGATAGTGATTAATGGGGATTTCAATTTACCAAATATACAGTGGAATGAGTCAACGATATATGGGGGAGCATCAGAAGACCGATCACAAGCTAATATACTTTGCAAAATGATGGAAGACTTAATGCTGAAACAGATATTAAATTTAGCAACAAGAAGAAACAATATTTTGGACATATTTCTCACCAACGATGAAGAAATTATAAGCGACATAAGGCTCGAAGAGACAGATACCTCAGATCACCGACTTATGGTGATTGAAACAACATTGCAAGCAAGTCGAGAACCACACAAATCTATGGCGGACCCAAAAGACTTCCGATCCTTAATTTTTTTCCAGGATTACATAGATTGGAAAACCATCAACAATGAAATATCCAATACGGATTGGCATGGAGAGATGGAAGGACGGAGAAGCACCGAGATGTACCAACATTTTAGTTCCAAGCTCCTGAACATATGTATAGCGAATATCCCAAGCAAGAGACAACCACGAGAATACACAATCCCAAGAGAGAGGAAAATACTGATGAGGAAGAGGACAAAATTAAATTAACGATTAGTGGAAAGCGAAGAAGAGAATATGATAAAGCAAAAATTAGCACGTATCGAAAGAGACCTCACACAGTCGTACGACAAAGAAGCAAAATCTGAAGAACGGAGAGCTGTGGACACCATTGACAAGAACCCAAAATACTTTTTTAAGTATGCCAAGAAAAAAGCAAGCATGCGAACAACCCTAGGACCACTCAAGTACAATGGATACCTCACCAGTGATCCACAAAAAATGAGCGAAGCCCTTAACCACCAGTATGTGTCTGCATTTAGTACACCAAAACTAGATACAGTGAATCAGTGGCATACAACAACACCGCCCGCAGAATCACAATTGAGCGATGTAGAGTTCGATAGGACAGATTTAGAGACATCCATACGAGAAATCAACACATACGCCGCTGCAGGACCAGACTGTATACCAGCAATACTCATGAAGCAGTGTGCCTCCATTATATCCAAACCACTGCACATGATATGGTGAAAGTCGATGGATACTGGGGAAATACCTAGTCTCTAAAAGCACGGACAAATATCACCCATCTATAAAAGTGGGCCGAGAACGGAACCAAAAAATTATAGACCGGTGGCCCTTACTTAACACGTAATTAAAATATTCGAGAGGATAGTTGTAAAAAAAGTAACCAAATATCTGGAGGAACAATCACTTTATAACAAAGGTCAACACGGATTTATAAGCGGAAGATCGTGCGTGTCGCAGCTTCTTCAACACAGGATGGATGTTTTGAGTGCTCTAGAGGACGGAGATGGGGCAGATGCAATCTACCTGGACTTCTCTAAAGCTTTCGACAAGGTTGACCACTCGATCTTATTGCAAAAACTGGAAGATATTGGGATTAGAGGTAAGCTACACAAGTGGATCGGGAACTTTATCACTAATAGAAGTCAATCGGTAATGGTCGAAGGAAGCGAATCCAAGAAGTTAGAAGTGAGAAGTTGTGTGGCACAGGGGTCGGTGATTGGCCCCTTGCTTTTTCCTCATATATATCAGTGATATCGACCAGAGTATACAGTACTGTAAAACAACCTCATTTGCAGACGACACTCGACTCCTGGGCATTGTGAGAAGGGAAGATGATTATAAAATGATACAAGATGACCTGAAGACGATATATAACTGGGCAGAAATGAATAATATGATATTCAATAGCACAAAATTCGAGTTATTGAGATATCGACACCCGACGCAGGAAGTGGCCGACAAGGACTATACAACACCAGAAGGAGGAATTATAATCCAAAGCAACCACTTGCGAGATCTGGGAATAACAACATTTTACGAAATGCTACCAAATCTGGAAAACGAAGATGAAATCAGGACGACATACAGCAGTAGAAGAGGAAAATTGTGCACTATTCCGCGTTTAGTGAGAACAAGGATGAGCTTACAAACCTTGAAAGATAATTCAATGGCTGTACACGGTCCAAGGATATATAACTGCCTCCCCAAGCAACTAAGAGAACACACAGGCTCTCTCTTAAGTTTCAAGACTGGATTGGACAAATTCCTACGAACAATACCCGACAAACCATCGCTGCCACACTATTACCAAACGTCCGACGGAAACAGCCTGCTACATCAAACCAGAGTGAGGAACTACTGAGGGCGGCGCACCAGCGTGGCCCAGGACTTCGGTCCTAAACTACAATCCAGAAATCCAGGAATCCAGGTGTGTTTGCTTTCACTTTGTCAACTGACGACTCGCGAGTTTCAGGCTGTAAGGAAGTTGGAACCGTACTCATCGCTATTATACAGAAATGCAATAATTTTAATATTGGTTTCTGATGGATAAACAGTACGTCAAATAGGGTCTTATGTGTTTACAAATGCACTCCAACCATATGTTAGCTGGTAATTCTGCTAAATATGGATGTCTACAGCTCCAACTTCCTTATAGCCTAAAACTAGCAAGTGGTCAAATCGTTGCTGTCAATTATTTTGCTCAATTCGCCCTACCTTCGGATGGGTATGGTCAACTTGGATTATTTGGAATCAACTATACTCACATATTTTTTCAGGTTAGTTTCATGCTTAATAAAATCATCTGGCGGTAGTATTAATTGAGCCCACCTCGCTTTTTTCTCTTTCTCTCCCTCTCTCTTTGGCTTGTATCCATTCGGCCTCACTCAGCCTACTGTTTTAAGACGTTTACCCCCATCCAGGTGTCAATATTTTCCTGGCGAGCGGTGGCGAGCCAGCACATATATATTTTTTGTTTTGACAGCAAGCTAAATTTGTACATTTTTCGACAGAAAAATGTCTCCGGTTAAGCCGGATTTCTCCATGCAATGCTTGCTCGCTATTGCTCGCCAGGAAGAAGTCGTCACCTGGATGGGGATAAACTTCATAAAACAGTTGGCTGAATGGGGCCAAATGGATACAAGCCAGGGAAAGAGAGAAAAGGAGAGATAGATAAAAAAAAAAACGGTGATCCCCCTTAATTGGAAATGTATAGGTAATTGTTTGTAACTGTGTTCGTGGTGCAATGCATAAGTGTGTTGATTTTCGGTGTGAGCGTCCTGGGTTCGAATCCCCGGACTGCCACATGTGTTTGTTAATTTCATTAATCGAGTTTAGGAGTAAAGTTGGTTAGTGGAGAGAACATAATATTTAATGTTTTCCTGCCAAGACATCCATCAAGCTTAACATTTTCCAAAGAAACTCTTTCAGATAAATGTACGCATATTTTTCGGTATTCTTGTTAGATTTGTTGAAATTGTATTGTTGTTGTATTTGTTGGTGTTTTATAATTGCTTTTGTATTTGTTTTCGTTGTATTTTTATTTGTTATTGTTGTTATTGTATTTGTCATTGTTGTATTGTTCTTGTTATATTTGTTGTATTATTGTTGTTGTTGTATTGTTGTTATATTTGGTGTTGTATTGTTTATATTTGGTGGTGTATGTTGTTGCTGTTGTTGTTGTATTGTTGTGTTATTGTTGTATTGTTCTTGTATTGTTGTTGTTGTTGCTGTTGTTGTATTGTTGTTGTTATATTTGGTGTTGTTGTATTGTTGTTTTATTGTTGTTGTTGGTGCTGTATTTTTCTTGTTATATTTGTTGTTGTTGTATTGGTGTTTTTGTTGTTGTTGTATTGTTGTTGGTGTTGTATTGTTGTTTTATTGTTGTTGTTGGTGTTGTATTGTTCTTGTTATATTTGTTGTTGTTGTATTGTTGTTGTATTTGTTGTGTTGTTGTATTGTTGTTTTATTTGTTGTTGTATTATTGTTATTGTTGTTGTTGTATTGCTGTGTTGTTGTGTTGTTGTTTTATTCGTTGTTGTTGTTGTATTGTTGTTGTATTGTTGTTGTTGTACTGTTGTTGTTGTTGTATTGGTGTTGTTGTATTGTTGTTGTTGTTGTATTGGTGTTGTTGTTGTATTGGTGTTGTTGTTGTCTTGTTGTCGTTGTATTGTTGTTGTTGTATTGGTGTTGTTGTATTGTTGTTGTTGTTGTATTGTTGTTGTTGTTGTATTGGTGTTGTTGTTGTATTGGTGTTGTTGTTGTATTGTTGTTGTTGTATTGCTGTTGTTGTTGTATTGGTGTTGTTGTATTGTTGTTGTACTGTTGTTGTTGTATTGTTGTTGTTGTATTGTTGTTATATTGTTGTTGTTGTATTGTTGTTGTTGTATTATTGTTGTTATATTTGTTGTTGTTGTTGTTGTTGTTGTAGTATTGTTATTGTTGTCGTATTGTTGTTTTTGTCTTGTTGTTTTTGTATTGCTGTTGGTGTATTGTTGTTGTTGTGGTATTGTTGTTGTTGTATTGTTGTTGTTGTATTGTATTGTTGTTGTTGTATTGTTATTGTATTGTTATTGTTATATTTGTTGTTGTTGTATTGCTGTTGTTGTATTGTTATTGTATTGTTATTGTTATATTTGTTGTATTGCTGTTGTTGTATTGCTGTTGTTGTATTGCTGCTGTTGTATTGTTGTTGTTACATATCTTGTTGTTGTATTGTTATTG
This sequence comes from Paralithodes platypus, assembly GCA_032716605.1. NCBI lineage: Eukaryota > Metazoa > Arthropoda > Malacostraca > Decapoda > Lithodidae > Paralithodes > Paralithodes platypus. The sequence goes on along the minus strand of CM064544.1, from coordinate 11,907,730 downwards.
TATTGTTGTTTTATTGCTGTTTTGTATTGCTGTTGTTGTATTGTTGTAATATTGCTTGCAATGTTGTTGTTGTATTTTTGCTGTTCTTACCATTGTTGATGTATATTGTTGATGTGGTATTGTTGTTATTGTAGTATTTGTTGATTTTGCATTGTTGATGTATTATATTGTGTCATTGTTATATTATTATTATTAGTGTTGTTATTATTAGTATTTTTTTTTTAGTTTATCTTTTATTTTTACTTATCTTCAGAAGGAGAGTAAGTCTATATTGATCAGTTGTCGTATTATCATATTATGATTTGTTTAAGATACTAAGCAGAAGTTTTAGATGCAGCAAAATATCACCCAGCGGTAGTCGTGTGCCAAGTGAAAGCCAAAACTGCATACTTAACCCTGAGAAACTCACTCCATAATATACTATGCAAGAAGTCGATTTTGTTTCGGTATATCTCTCTGAAACCCTAATATTTGTTCTCTTTCGATTCCTTGCATGCTTTACTCTCTCTCTCTCTCTCTCTCTCTCTCTCTCTCTCTCTCTCTCTCTCTCTCTCTCTCCTCCATCTCGCCTCGACAGACACACTTGGGTTGTGGCCGATTTACTGAAGAGAGTTTCCGATTTTTATGTGTTTTGTCGACGGGAAATTTAATGCCCGATACTTCTCTCTCTCTCTCTCTCTCTCTCTCTCTCTCTCTCTCTCTCTCTCTCTCTCTCTCTCTCTCTCTCTCTCTCTCTCTCCGTAAGTCGTATATGTCAACAGCATCGATATTCTTCTATTGAGTGTTATTTTCAAGTTTGTGAATATCATTAATCTTGAAGTAAACATGAACGATTCATTGTCAACTTTAATAGAATAGGTAAATGGTCTAATACATGACATATGCCACTAAACTTGGAGAAGTGTAATGTGATGCACATCGGCCAAAACAATCGCAGATTATCTAGAAGTAACTGAATTGAAAAAGGAATTGAATGTTCTGAATAGCAGTGACACAGTTTTCTATAAAGTTTTGCATTGAAGTTATCAAGAAGCCCTGAAATGATTTGCCTTTTAGATACAATTTCAATGCAGGAATATGGAGAAATAATCCTTACTCGCTTCAATCCTCTAATCCTTCTCCTTCTAAAATATGTTGAGTAATTCTGGTCTGCAGCACTCAGGAAAGACAAGGACCGATAAGAAATACTTAAGTTTAAGGAGATAACGTTTATTTCGTCGATTAAAATGTTAAGCTATGGGGACCAAAATAAAAGTTTTCGGTCTCTTGATGTTGGAAACCAATTGGCTACGATGCCAATTCTATGAACTATATATAAAATACTAAAATCTAATGGGTGTGAAAATGCATAGAACACTAATTATACTCAATATGAATATACCACGCAACCATCGCTACAAGTTAGAGATGAAGAGGCTTAGTACTGGTGCATGTGGACACATTTTCAAATATATAATTTTTTCTACCTGGAAACAACTTCCATTAGAAAATGCAACCGTTGTAGTTCATCAGTGGAACAGTTTAAGTATAGAACATACATGGTGCCTACACCAGATGAGCGTCAACACATAGACAATGGAGCAACTTAATTGGTTGAGCCCAAGTACTTTTATCTTTTACTGTATTTCCCATTTCTCAACTTATTCTTCCTCTATCCAAAACTCTCTACTTTCCTAATTTACTCTAGCCATCGTTCGTTAATTTTTGAAAAATGAGTGTTTTGCATTGCTCAATAGTTGCTTTCTTTCACAGCAAGTAAAGATGTAGGTTGGAGTGATGCTAAGCTAAAGTCGGTGTTACACGAGCACTTTTTCCCTCAATTTTCGATGAGCAAGTGTTTTCTCATTCTAGTTATGGATAATTGTTCTGGGAATCGACGACTAGACTGAATGTATAGGACTTAAAGAGACTGGAATCTTATATAACCTCAATAAAGAGATGCCAGACCACAATTGACCGAAAATATTGCTGGAAAAAGAGTTCGTGTGACACCGGATTACGGCGAGATGGGCGTATATATTTGCTTACTGTTTTATCTGTTTATTATTGTTTGGTTTTCTTTGTAGATCAAGCTGTAACCCCCCCCCCCTAGACCCCCTTTCAAGATAAATTTGTACATTTTTCGGTAGAAAATTGTCCCGGTCGAAGGCCGGTTCCTCTTGAAATTTCAGGCTCGCTTTCGCTCGCCAGGAAAAATTCGACACCTAAATGTGTTGGTGTTGTAATGGTTTAGGTGCTTATGTTATGGGTGTGGTGTTCCGAGTTCGAATTCCGGGAGGACCATATATTCTTTCATTAGTTTACTCAAGTACATTGGGGTTTGTAATTGATGATTAATGTTAAGAACGGGGAGTTACTTAAATCAATGAAACTAATGAATATATGTAGTACTCTAAGGACTCGAACCTAGTTTCCTTCTTAGATATCCATCAAACTTAAAAAATACCCCCAAGACCCCTTCCTAGATATATTTTTGCATTTTTCTGTAGATATATGCCGCAGCCGAATGCTGGTTCCTCATAAATTGTAGCTCGCTTTCGCTCGTCAGGAAAAAAAATAGACACCTATATGGTACGAAAGGTCTGTATATTGAAATGGGTCTTAAATTAGCCAAACTAATACGGCGAACGTCTTAATATCTCAAAACTAACGAGGCTAAACATGAGAGAGAAGGGGGTATAGGAAAAATAACGTTATACCCATTCGTCTCCTCAGAGCTCTATTTCACCTCAACCCCATATAACCATCTTACAATTCTAAATTATATTTGTTCTGTAAGCTAAAAACATAGTAATAGACTTAATATTTTATTATCTATGCATAACTCAGTATATTTATTAACCCCTTGAGGATTATGATGCATTTTTACATTTCTAGCTATCATTAGATGATTTTACATAGCTTAAGTGAGATCAGTGGGAATTAAAGGGGTAACGATTATTGCATTTAACCCCCTGACTTCCATATACCCTTTCTTACCTTCAGAAAATCGTCTAATAATAACCAGAATAAACTGTCAAAAAAGCGTAATGGATCGTGAAAGGCTTTAATGACTGTTTCTTCTTATATTTATTCCTACAGATCCTGCCTGGCACTACCAACATATCACATCTATATTCGGATCCTTAATGACAAGGTAAGCGCTTGAGCTGTGTCTTAAGGGGAGGTGTTTGGATTTTGTTTTGGACCCCCTCTCCCTCATGTTTAGCCCCGTTTATTTTGAAATTTTAAGACGATCACCCCAGTAGTTTGGCGATCTTTCGCCATATATATTTGCCAATATTAAGACCTTTCGTACCATTCAAATGTTTATTTTTTCCTGGTGAGTGACAGCGAGCCTGTAATTTAGGAGGAATCGGCCTTTGGCCGGGAAATTATGTCTACCAAAGAATGTACAATTTTACCTCTAAAGGGGGTCTTCGTGGTATTTTACTCAAGATTGATAGTGGTGTAGTGAGCAAACTTGGTTTACTCACGCTTGTTCTACTGCTGTCCACAATAAGGAGGAGGCATTTAAACCGTACCGACGCCTTCAAACTCAAGAATCTAATTCTTCCTATGTTTCTGCCCGGAATCAAGCCAAATCTGTTCTTCGCCTCGCCAAGCACTCTTTCATAAAAAATAAAAGCACTTAACTATCTGACGGCACTACCGTCACTTCTTCCTCTGACAAAGCTGAACTCTTCATCCAAACTTTCGCTACAAACTTCACTTTGGATGATTCCGGTGCTATTTCTCCCTTTCCACCCCCCTCTCTCCTACTTATGCCTAATATCCTAATCTCTTCTAAAGATGTAATTTCTACCATCTCTGGGCTTAATACTAAGGTGTACAGTCCAAATGGTGTTCCTCCTGTTGTACTAAAAAATTTGCTTCCGTAGGCAAACACTTATGTCTCTGCCTCCCCTCTAATGTCTTCCTTTCTTGCTGGAAGTTTGTTCTCATTCAACTGTTCCAAAGAAGGGTGACCGCTCTCAATCCTCCAACTATCGTCCAAATTCTCTCATTTCTTGCATCTCCAAAGTTTTTGAAACTATTCTTACTTCAACATTTCTTAAGCATCTCTCTTCCCATAATCTACTATCAGATCGCCAGTATGGATTCCTTAGGGGTCGTTCTACTGGGGATCTTCTTACATATCTTACTAACTCTTGGTCATCCTCCTTTCGAGACTTTGGTGAGACCTTTTCTATTGCGCTAGACATAACGAAGGCCTTCGATAGAGTCTGGCACAAATCTTTAATTTCTAAACTACCCTCCATCGGTTTCTATCCCTCCATCTGTGCCTTTATCTCCAATTTCCTTTCATTTCATTTCTGGCCGTTCTATAACTGCGGTTGTGGACGGCCATCGTTCACTTCCTCAACCTATCAACTCTGGTAATCCTCAGGGCTCTGTCCTCCAATTTTCTCCAATTGTCTTTTTAATTTTAATTAATGATCTTCTCAACTGTACCTCCAGTCATATCCACTCACATGCTGATGACTCTACCTGCACCATTCAACTAGTTTTTTTTCAGAAACCCCCAGCATGCAATCATTCAAAAGTCATGTGGTGATGCCATAAAACACTTATCTTCTGACCTATCAACCATTTCCATTTGGGGCAGAAAGAATCTTGTTGCTTTCAATGCTTTCAAGACCCAGTTTCTCCATGTATGCACCCGTCAAGAACTCCCATAGGACTTTCGCTTATACTTCAACAATACAAAAATCAACCCTTCATCTTCTCTCAGTATTCTCGGTGTCTCCTTTTCTTCTGATCTCACTTGGAAAGACCATATTACCAGTCTTTCTAAAACGGCTTCCCAGAAGCTGGGTGTACTCAACCGCCTCCGGGGATTCTTTACCCCTGCACAGCTTCTTGCTCTGTACAGAGGCACAGTGCGTCCATGTATTGAGTATTGTTCACCAGTATGAATAAGATCCTCTCACACAGCACTGCTTGACAAAGTAGAAAAGAAAGCCTTTCGTTTCACTCACCGACTCTCTGTAATCTCTCTCTCTTCGTCGTAATGTTGCATCTATCTCGCTATTCTACTGCTATTACAATAATCAGTGTTCCTCAGAGTGCTGTATACCACCTCCTCTACGTAGAGTATGTAGCAACCGACTTGCAACACAATCCCACCACTATTCTGTGCAGTTCTCCAACTCAAGAGTGAAACGATATTCCCAAGCTTTCTTCTATTCAACAGCTGAGCTTTTGAACTATGCCCCTGAATCCATCTTCCCCTCATCTTATGACTTAAATTGCTTCAAACTCTATGTGTCCAGGCATTTTGGCTCGTACATTCCCTGATTTTGGCCCTGTCACTCTTTTAACTCTGGGGGAGACACTCAATACAGGCAGGTCTGCCTTTTGTCTCCCTCATTTACATGAAAAAAAATGCAAAATAATAATAAACCCCCTCACCCCTTTAACTTTTGACTTCCTTCCCTGGTTTTAAAGTTTGGAATACATCATGGCCGCTGTCTTCAGTTTGTATCTTGGGTAACACTATGTAATATTACTAGGCTTAGGAAGGATCTGTAGAGGTTAGGTGGTTAAATGAAAGGGGGGGGGTCAGGATGCTAATTTCCCTCATGTTTAGCCCCATTAGTTTAAAAACATTCACCTAAATTGCATGTTCGCTATCGCTCGCCAAGAAAAATCGAACATAAATGGCAAGAAAGGCCTAAGAGTCGTATTCTTAAACAATTCTTTCCCTTCGAAAATGAAAGGAAGGAATTTTCTTTCGATTTGGTATTCTTAAAACATCTTTCCCTTTCCTTTCCCTTGGGAAGGGAAAATCTTTCCCTTAAACAGGGAAAAATATTGGAATTTGAAGGACTCTCACTAGGCAGGTCTTCAGTTTTCCCTTCGTCGTTTTGTTCATAACATTCTTATATAATTGGAGTCAGTGTGACTAAATATTGGATTTGACCACTATGTAATTTTATTAACATGATATAATGCATGATATTGAAAATGATATTGAAAATAAAGTAATGTTATTAAAAGTTTTAGAAGACCACTGATCTCGGCGTGAATTCGCGTGCGGACGATTCGGGCAATTTCGGGCTGCCAGCTGATAGCCTATTCCTCATCTTATACATATTTTGATTATTATTGATTTTCATTGGTTTACTGATGTAGCCCTTTCAAAGCATCAATTTTGTGCACGGTGTGACTATATTTTGGCACGTGTTAATGCAATAAGTGTCAACATTACCAGGTTTTGAGGCTTGACAGAGATACGCTATCAACAATTCCCAGTAATACCATACTTTACATAACTAAAAATAGCTAGGCATATACTGTAATACTAATATAAATTTGTGGGCTAACAGTAATAGTGGTCAATCATCTTATATACTAATTTAGCCTACCTTACCAGTACCACATATTGGGTTAGGCTAGGCGGCTAGGCCTAGGCTTAGCCTACAGCCTACAGCCTACAGTAGGCTACATCATCATGTAAGCTAGCCTAGCCCAGGCTAATCTATTTTTCTTATGAATTTCATGACCCATACAGGATTGTAGGCCTAATTTATTTTTTTCTTAGGCTACATCCCCACTGAATAAACTAACCTAGGCTAGTCTCTGTCCCTCTAGGCTAGCCCATCATAATGTTCAAGCCAACATTTGTTAGATTTTGTCAGAATTGGCTCACCTCAGATAGGCTATCTGGATTTTAAAATTTTGTGAATTTATTAGGCCTATGGGAACAGGTTGTCAAACTAAAGCCGAGTTCATTCCTTTTAGTCCTTATATATGTTTATGTAAGGCTAAAATTAAGGTTTATAATACTATTTATGTCTTTAGAAGTGATAAAATGGCCAAAACAAAGCTATTATCGCATTAATTTTCCGGTATTCCTTTTCATATTCAGTCAAGCATTCAAACAAAATTGCTCCGTTTGACACCCTGTATGGGAAGGATGTAGTATTTGGACATACTACATGGCGCCTGCCTTGGTTTACACTACGCGGAACGGCGGCAGCAGTGAACACTCGCGATCATGTTCCAGTCTATTTTGACTGCCGCAGGATTCAATAATAGGTTGACGGGGTCCTCACTCCCCCCATTACATGTTGTTATCATCATATATTATATTGCCAGCAGGGGGAAAATAACCGTTAAAATAGACGGCACCGTAACCACGAGCGCACTACCTATGTAAATATGACGACCGTACACCCGGATACATCCTTCACGATTCACGACTTTTGACTGCTTTTTTTAAGTAATTTGCCCCCTGCTGGCAAAATGCCTATATGATGATGACAATAAGTCATGGGGGAGTGAGGGGGGCCCTCAACCTAATGTTGTATCCCACGGCAGTCAATATAGACGGAAACGTGATCGCGAGCGTGCGAGTAGTGTAAACAAGGCAGGCGATAAGCTCGAAATTCCTGGAATACTACATCCTTACCTTTATTACTTTATGTTATAGAAAGTCCGAGTTACCTTTTCACTATAATATTTTCCCTGATTTGCATAGCCTTGTACACTATCAGGGAGCGTGTTTTTAGATTATTCGGTAGCTACCGGGTATCTTAACTACAGTTCAAGGAGACTACAGCAGCAGTTTGCACGCTCTCTGCGTTTATTTTTAATTTGACAGTGTTTGGTGTTCAAATCCCCCCCAACCCTGGACATAATTGTCATCATCATATTCATATATAATGCCAGCAGGAGGCAAATAACCACTCGCCGAGGGATGATTTCAGAAAAAAATGGAAAAATCTGACGCACAGAGCGTGCTAATATTGCCGCAGTGTCTGCTTGAATATTGAAATCATATTAGGCTAATCAAAACAAAATCCCTTGAAAAACATATTTGAAAACACTAGCCTATTCAATACTATTGGTTTTGAGTACAATTATAGGCTACCCTAATTTTTCATTACAGTATATCCTAGCCTAATCCCTCTACTTTCTTTAAATATCCAAACAATATAACTTAACCTGAGAACCTAAGATAGGCCTAGGCTATGCTAATATACAGCGTTTGATTATGCCGAGTGTATAGGCTAACTTACTAACATTGGTAGTAGCTAAAAGTCTGGTAGGCTAAAAGAAAATGTATAAGATTAGAGCCCAAAATTGCTAATGAAAAAATGTGGCTACTTATTTTGGGCTGTATACAATATGGTATGAGATTTTGTTGAAAGCTTGGGATTGTTCTTGATCCCTAGCAAGCCTCAAAACCTGAATTTTCAAACTTATTACATTAACATGTGTCAAAATGTAGTCACACTGTGCACAATATTAATGCATTGAAAGGACTGAATCAGCAAAGCAATAATAGTCAAATATAGTCTACTCAATGTTTGTAAGGAAAACCCCACTAGTCACCAGAGTCCCCCGCACACTGTTTCAAATAAAATTTGTGGATTTTCTGTCTGAATTTACTTTACATCCTTAGTATTCTCTAGTCTTCAAGGTTAGCAATAATTATGGTATTATTACATACAGTACATACAGTGTTGGAACATCAGTGCTTCCAGCAGCTGTGGTGGGTGGATCGGTATCAGTCATTATTATGATTAGTATGGCAGTGGTGGACAAGTCCCCGTCAGTTTTTAGTGTGTACGGGTCAGCGAAAGAACGTGACACCGGATCTAATTGCACATTATATTGGGCTGCACAAGGAAGGCCAGTTAGTGAAACAAATAGTGCAAGCCACTGGTGTATGTGAGTAATCGGTAAGAAATTGGGCGAGGCCTTACAAAGATATTTGCCTAACTACATGATAACCTAGCCTTTGCCAAACTATATGATAGCCTAGCCTTTGAGGGGAGAGTAAAGAACATAAGAATATCACCCAATCTTCAAAACTATACTAATGGATAGCTAATATGATGAATAACCTACTCATTGATGCCTAAATCATAACTATTGGTGATTCATCTTTTATTCAGATTACCCAAGAACAAAAATCAATTTAAAATTGGAAGAATCTTATTTAAAGGTCCTTATTATCCAAGCAACCTTCCGCGTCGATTTGCACGCTCTGGGCCATGACCGTTAAGTTCACTTCTATTATGTCCGCTTCTTAGGTTGAGGGGGGCCTCACCTTCCCAGGAATTATTGTCATCAATATACAGTATATATTGTTTGCAGAAGGGCAAATAACAAATAATGGTAAGGGTTGTGTTAGCGGGCGTACTGTCCACTTTGTTTACAGTCGCACGCTCGCAGTTACATTCGTGTCTAATATCATTGCTGTTATTTGCCCCTGCTGGTAATATGTATGATAATGACAACAAGTCATGGGGATGATGGGGGGTGAGCCCCCTCAAACCATTATTGTATCCCACGGCAAAACAATTTACCCAACACCTGGCCGTGGGATACAATAATGGTTTGAGGGGTGCTATGTCCCCTCACCGGGGAGTCACCCCCCATGACATTGTCATCATCATATACAGTATATTACCAGGGGCAAATAACAGCAGTCAAATTAGACGTGAATGTAACTGTGAGTGTGCTAATATGGAAACAAAGCAGGCGGTACGCCTGCTAACACAACCCTTACCAAAATAGGGAAGGATGTCATGTTGTGCGCTCGCACTTACGTTCCCATCCATTTCGACGCTATATTTTCTGCTATTTGCCCCCTGTCATTACTGCATTACTGTCATTAGGTTAGGTTAGGTTGTTTGGTTAGGCTAATGTATTTTTATATCCAAAGGTATCCGCATTGTGTAAACGAGGTGGGCGGTACTGCCGGTACACCCGGTAACTACATTCTTGCCCCAAAATAATGTATAAAAATAAAAAACGGTCAAATTAGATAATTAATAAATAAATATCGGTAGCCTAAATATAAACATTGAAAAAAACTAGTTTCAATAGCACAGTAAATCTACTATGGGCCATGAATTGCAATTTTTACCAAATTGGGCCAGATCAAATATAGCCTAGCTTTTAGTTTTTGTTCGCTGAATAGAAAACAAATCTAGCCTAGGCCTATATAATATATAGGCTAGACCTACAGAAGTTCAAGTTAGTATTTGAACTCAGCACACCAGAATATGTCAGGCTATAATGTGTATTGAACTTTGAAGGTAAATACTTCTCAATAGTGGGTTATTGTACGATTCCTATAGCCTAGTTGTTAAGTTTTGGTCAGAAATGGAAGACTTGACCTTATAATTGAAAAGTGCTCATGCTTGATATACGGTACACTAATTCGCACTACATTCGGCCAATCTAATTTATCTCCATCCCTGTTTCTTATCATATCAGTTTATATGTAATTAGGCTATATTCTTGGATAATAGCCTATAGGCTAGGTCTAAATACTACAACAGAATATGGCTTGTTGGTGTACATGCGCGATTTAGAGCTAGGATCCTGTATTTATTAATATCATGTTGACAATTCATTCTTGTGTTTGTGCAAGTCAACATAATATGCTTTGAAGACAATATTTGTGGTCTAAATCATGTTTTGGGCAACAATAATGCAAGTTAACCCTTGGAAACGTTTGTTTGACAAGGTTTGTTTACTACTTCAGGGAGTTCAGGCATACCAACTGGTACGCGCCTAGCTTCGTCTGTGGAACAGAGCTACCAACACTTCCGAAAAAAAATCCTTCCAAGGAATTCTTTAAGAATACCGAAGGGAAAGAAAATTCCTTGGAAGGGAAAGGAAAGTTAAGGGAAGGTATGGGTTTTTAAGAATACGACTCTTAAGATCGCCAAAATAATGGGGCGAATGTCTTAAACTCGCAAATGTAATAGGACTAAACCGGAACATACATTGACAGATACACAAACATGTACACATAAACACACAATTGTACCCAATACACTGAACAACACACAATTGTACACATAAACACACAATTGTACCCAATACACTGAACAACACACACATGTAAACATAAACACACAATTGTACCCAATACACTGAACAACACACAATTGTAAACATAAACACACAATTGCACCCAATACACTGAACAACACACAATTGTACACATAAACACAATTGTACCCAATACACTGAACAACACACAATTGTACACATAAACACACAATTGTACCCAATACACTGAACAACACACAATTGTACCCAATACACTGAACAACACACAATTGTACACATAAACACACAATTGTACCCAATACACTGAACAACACACAATTGTACACATAAACACACAATTGTACCCAATACACTGAACAACACACAATTGTACACATAAACACATAATTGTACTCAATACACTGAACAACACACAATTGTACACATAAACACACAATTGTACCCAGTACACTGAACAACACACAATTGTACACATAAACACACAATTGTACCCAATACACTGAACAACACACAATTGTACACATAAACACACAATTGTACCCAATACACTGAACAACACACAATTGTACACATAAACACACAATTGTACCCAATACACTGAACAACACACAATTGTAAACATAAACACACAATTGTACCCTATACACTGAACAACACACAATTGTACACATAAACACACAATTGTACCCAATACACTGAACAACACACAATTGTACACATAAACACACAATTGTACCCAATACACTGAACAACACACAATTGTACACATAAACACATAATTGTACTCAATACACTGAACAACACACAATTGTACACATAAACACACAATTGTACCCAATACACTGAACAACACACAATTGTACCCAATACACTGAACAACACGCGCACACAAATCCTGAGAAGAACAGAGCTAAAAGATTAAGGAGGGTCACCGGATTTTTTTTATCTTTCTCTCCTTTTCTCTCTTTCCCAGGCTTGTATCCATTCGGCCCCATTCAGCCAACTGTTTTAAGACGTTTATCCCCATTCAGGTGTCGATTTCTTCCTGGCGAGCGATAGCGAGCCATCATTCTATGGAGAAATCCGGCTTCGCCAGAGACATTTTTCTGTCGAAAAATGTACAAATTTAGCTTGGTGTCAAAACAAAAATATATATATGCTGGCTCGCTACCGCTCGCCAGGAAAATATTGACACCTGGATGGGAGTAAACGTCTTAAAACAGTAGGCAGAATGGGGCAGAATGGATACAAGCCAAAGAGAGAGGAAGAGAAGGAGAAAAAAAGCGAGGTGGGTCCCTTAAAAGAGTGCATCAAGAAATATGCAAAGAACAAGAACAAAAGACAGAGATCAGCGAGGACAAACGAGACAACACAAACACAAAATAAACGCTAGTCCATCCAGAGAACAGAAAAGAGAAACAACGAAATACAAATACAGCCAAGAATAAGAGAGAGAGAGAGAGGATCAGGGGAAGGATAAAGTAAGCAAGATAAAGAGTATATATAAAGAATATAGAATAACGGGGCTATAACACTGATATGCCAAAAGTAGGGCAATACGTTGAAGCAATTCTCGTCTGGTAGCTTCAGAATTAAACTCTTATTAGTCTTAAGGGGGAATGGTTCACTTTTTGGTCGATTTTGTCATGTATTTTATTATGTCTCTAGTTTTCTCCCTAGACCTCCATCAAATGTTAAAACAAATTACATGCTCGCTATCGCTCGCCAGGAAAAAATCGACATGTAAATGACACGAAAAGTCTTAATATTGACAAAGAGAAGGGGGCGACAGGTCTTAAAATCGCCAAGCTAATGGGCTGAACGTCCTAAAATCTAAAAACCAATAGGGCTAAACATGAAGGAGAAGGGTGTCCATAAAAACCAGTCTATCTCCCCTTAAGCTAATAAACATAATCTAATTTCAGTCTAGTCTGTTATGCCAATGAATCAAGGCCCCGAAATATTGCGAGAAAAAAAAAATGCTCGTACAAAATTGCCGGAAAATTCGCTCGTGTAACATCGCCTTTATTTATATGTTAGCTACCTATATGATGTTTTAAGGGGAGGTAGTTGCTTTTTCTCGACCCCCTTTTCCCTCATGTTTAGCCCCATTAGTGTTCAGATTATAGGACGTTCGGCCCATTAGTGTTCAGATTATAGGACGTTCGGCCCATTAGTGTTCAGATTATAGGACGTTCGGCCCATTAGTGTTCAGATTATAGGACGTTCGGCCCATTAGTGTGGCGATGTTATGACCTTTCGCCCCATTTCTGTGTCAATATTAAGAATGTTCGTGTCATTTAAGTGTCGATTTTTTTCCTGGCGAACGATAGCGAGCCAGCTGTAGTCATAAGAGAAACCGGCCTTCGACCGGGACATTTTTCTATCGAAAAATGTAAAAATTTATCTTGAAGGGGGGTCTAGGGAGTATTTTGTTAAAGCCTGATGAAAGTCTAGCGAGAAAACTAAAAAATATATGAATATTAAATATATAGACCCCAGAAAATTATCACTGTCCCCTTAAGAGTGTCCACCTCCTTCTAGGTTGTATCCATTCGGCCCCATTCAGCCTACTGTTTTAAGACGTTTATCCCCATCCAGGTTTCGATTTTTTCCTGGCGAGCGGTAACGAACCAGCATAATTTAAAAAAATATTGACAGCAGGTTAAATTTGTACATTTTTCGATAGAAAATTTTCACCGACGAATCTGGATTTCTCCATACAATGCTGGCTCGCTATCGCTCGCCAGGAAGAAATCGACACCTGGATGGTGATAAACGTCTTAAACAGTAGACTGAATGGGGCCGAATGGATACAAGCCAGAGAAAAAGAGAAAAGGAGATTAAAAAAAGCAGGTTACCCCCTTAAGAGCTCTTCAACCCCTTTTGCACCATGACGTCTTTATACATTAGATTCTGACTAAAATTAGATGATTTTATGCAGTTTAATTTGAAGGACCTACGTTACTAAGAGGGAATTATTTAGAGTTAGACCGTATTTACCCATTTGATTCGTATAGGTAGATTATAAACTAAAGAAAATCGTTTAATGGTAACCAGAATATGATACATATTACGTAATGGTGGTCAAGGGGTGAAGATACAGTCATGATGAAAGAAAACTAAATGTCTGATAGTAGGCTCAATCTTAGTTATTTTTGTTTTGCTAGGCTACATCCGCCGCTAAAGAGCTCGTGTGACACCTCTGGCTCTCCCCCCCCCCCCCTCTCCGCGCCCCTCCTCCCTTCTCCTCTCCTCCCTTATCCCGGATATATTGCACGGGTATCAGAAACTAAACTGATGATAGATGAATTTAGGTGACAGAATGATTTTATATGTTGACCTCATAAGCTGCCAGACCAGTGTTGAGGATTAATGTTGAGGGACAAAAAACGTGTGTGTGATACCGGCTTTACCCTGATACATAAAACAATATACTTTGAGTAAGTATATATAATTCAGGAGATATGTTTATGGGACTAAAACAAATAGCTAGTTGACCTTTTCAATCAGATCAAATAATTGTAATTGTATTGTTTCTAACTTTTGATTTACGGTATTAGATTCATCTGAAGAAGGAATTAGGATCTGTGGGGAATCATAAAGGTAAATACTACCTCTATTAACCCTAAGACTGACATAATTATTCTCTTCCTAATCTGAATAAAATCGTCCAATAATAGCCAGAAATCAGAAATGACATGCGCAATCGGATATTGAAAGGCTTCAGAACTCACACCTCACTTCCCTCCCTATTTGTTCTTCTATTTCCTATTTGTTCTATTCCCTCATTTTCTAACTTTGTCTATCCTCTGTTCTTCATTTCCTATTTGTTATTCTCTCATTGTCTAACTTTGCCTATCCTCTGTTTTTCTATTTCATAATTGTTCTATTCTATTTTGTAACTTTGCCTATCCACTCCTTTCACTTAGTCTTGTCTCCTTTGAATACCTCTCCTTTCGTTTAGTCTTCCCTATCCGCTCCTCTTGTTTAAGCTAGTCTATTTTCTTTCCTCGTTTAGTCTTGCCTATCCTCTCGTTTAGTCTTGCCTATCCTCCTCGTTTAGTCTTGCCTATCCTCTCCTCGTTTAGTCTTGCCTATCCTCTCCTCTAGTCTTGCCTATCCTCTCCTCTCGTTTAGTCTTGCCTATCCTCTCTTTGTTTAGTCTTGCCTATCCTCTCTTTGTTTAGTCTTGCCTATCCTCTCCTCTCGTTTAGTCTTGCCTATCCTCTCTTGTTTAGTCTTGCCTATCATCTCCTCTCGTTTAGTCTTGCCTATCCTAACCTCTCGTTTAGTCTTGCCTATCCTACCCTCTCGTTTAGTCTTGCCTATCCTACCCTCTCGTAAACAGAGGAGAGGATAGGTAAGACTGCCATAGTCTACAGTAGATCTGAACTTGACACGAAAATGCTACTTTGCAGTAAGAGACCCAAAATCGGAGAACGAACCCCCAAGTTCGAACCTCAAACCCGCGAAAATATAAAATGTTCGTAATTTCGAGGTTCTAACTTGGGGGTTCGTTTTCCGATGTTGAGTCCCTTACTGCAAAGTTCCATTTTCGTGTAAAGTCCAGATCTACTGTAGTCTATGGTCTTGCCTATCCTCTACTCTCTTTTAGTCTTGCCTATCTATTCTCTCGTTTACTCCTGCCTATCCTCTCGTTTAGTCTTGCCACTCCTCGCGTTTAGTCTTGCCTATCCTATCCTCACGTTTAGTCTTGTCTATCTTATCCTCTCGTTTACTCTTGCCTATCCTATCCTCTTGTTTCGTCTTGCTTATCATCTCTTTTACTCCTGCCTATCCTCTCCTCTCGTTTAGTCTTGCCTATCCTCTCCTCTCGTTTAGTCTCGCCTATCTTCTCGTTTGTCTTGCCTATCCTCTCCTCTCGTTTAGTCTTGTCTATCCCCTCCTCTCGTTTAGTCTTGCCTATCATCTCCTCTCGTTTAGTCTTGTGTTACGGACTAGGGCTCAAACCCACAACACCATGAATAAATTATTAACTCCAATGAAAAGGCAACACAGCTTACCACCGTGGTATTATAAGAATGGAAGTTAACCACCCAAAACTAGACTGCAAGGTTAATATTATCCTCCAGGAACCACAAAAATATCTAAGGTATTTAAATCTTTAAGTTAATTTGAAAGTGAAAGATAGTAGGCTACATGAAAATAAATAAGGTAGGTATGGATGAAAAGATAATTTAAAAGTATGGATGTTATTTACATATAAATTACACTTTATACATCTATCCTTACATTCACACACTACAACATAATCATACAATACAAAATAATAATACTTATCTATAGAGAGATAGTTATACAAGGCAGGACAAACTCAGGATGACCCATGGTGAGGTCTAGGCGAAGCAGAGGCGTGAGGTGAACTGACTTTTCTCAAATCCTATATTCTATCGAGTCCTTGCATGGTCAGTAAAGTTATCGTACTGGACTAAAATACAACTACTCGCTCTCCAATCAAACAACTTAACTCAACTTTCCC
The DNA here is from genome assembly GCA_032716605.1 of Paralithodes platypus. Classification (NCBI taxonomy): domain Eukaryota; kingdom Metazoa; phylum Arthropoda; class Malacostraca; order Decapoda; family Lithodidae; genus Paralithodes; species Paralithodes platypus. Next base: position 11,891,403 of record CM064544.1, on the reverse strand, counting down.
AGAGAGCTTTACCAGTGTATACCACCTCCTTTACGTAGGGCACGTGGTACCCGTCTGCAACTCAATCCCACCCCTACTCTGTGCAACTCTCCAACCCAAGAGTGAAACGTTACTCTCAAACTTTCTTCTACTCAACAGCTGAGCTCTGGAACTCTCCCCAAGAATCAGTCTTTCCCTCTTCCTATGACTTAAATTGCTTCAAAGTCAGTGTGTCCAGGCATTTTGGCTTGAACGTCCCTTGATTTTGGCCCTGTCACTCTTTCAACTATGGGGGAAGCACTCGCTATAGGCAGTTCTGCCTTTTGCCTCCCTCAATCACATAGAAGAAAAAAAACTAATAATTATATAGAATACTTCATTAAAATATATAAATGAAGAGTAAAACATTAAATCACGAATTATATAAGGACTAATCATACGTCTGCCAGAGAGATGCTTAAACAAGGTAAAGTGTGCGCTTGGCGCCACAATCTGCCGGCTTTTATGGCCTGCGGCAAACGATGTCTGGCAAGTAGGCTACAGTACACTCTGAACACAAAGTATGACCCCAGAAGTTAGTCTACTTCCTAAAGGCCTTCCTATGTACAAATAAATAGTCACATATACCCACTGATAATTAGTTAACTCTATCCCACCAACAATTAGTTTTAATTAAGGCAATACATAACACCTCCCCCATTAAGAGATTTATAAGGGAAACATTGTAAATACAAATATTCTAAGTTCTAGATAACATGTCTGCAATTATATTGTTTTTCCCCTTGATATGGAAAATGTGCAGCTTGTAAGGCTGCAATGCCAAAGCCCACCTCATGAGACGCTGGTTAGAGTTTTTCATCTTATGCAGAAATTTTAGGGGATTATGATCAGTGAACACATCAATAGGAAAGCAAGAACCATTCAAGTACACATTAAACTTATCAATGGAAAACAATAATGCAAAGCACTCCTTTTCAATAGTACTATAATGTCTCTGGTATGGTTTGAACTTTGTGGATGCGGAGCAAACAGGATGTAATACTTCATTCTCGCTATACTGTAACAATACAGCCCCTGCTCCCACATCACTGGCTTCTATTTGCAAGATAAACGGCTTGGTGAATTGTGGAGATTTCAGTATGGGCGCATTTGTGAGAAGGGCACGGATTTTCACGAAAGCGTCCTGACATTCCTGAGTCCACACAAACTTCTTCTTTGGACTGACTAGGTCTGTTAAAGGTGCAGAGAGGTCAGAAAAATTGGGCACAAAGTGCCGATAGTACCCACTCATGCCCATGAAGCGCATTAGTGCCTTACGATCATGAGGAACAGGCAATGATGCAATGGCTTCCACTTTGGCAGATACTGGGCTAACCTCACCTTGCCCAACCACATGACCCAGGAATATTACGTTGGCATGTCCAAACTCACTCTTGGCCAAGTTTACTGTTAAGTGTGCTTCAGCCAGGCTGTAGAATAGGGCGCGCAGTTGAAGTTGATGATCTTCCCATGATTTGCTGTATACTACCAGATCGTCCAAGTAAGATTGCACCCCGATGAGTCCCTCTGTCGCCCGATGAATCAGCCGTTGGAAGGTTGCTGGTGCGTTGACCATCCCAAAGGGAATGACAGTGTAGTGGTATAAGCCGTCAGGGGTGACAAACGCAGAGATTCGTTTGGCACGCTCAGTCAGCCGGACCTGGTAGTACCCACGCAATAAGTCGAAATTGGTAATGTAGTTGGCGTCCCCCAGTTGGTCGATAAGGTCGTCAATCCGAGGAAGAGGGTAGCAGTCCTGACAGGTTAATTGGTTAACCTGGCGGTAGTCAGTGCACATCCGGAACGATCCATCCAGCTTGTCCACTAACAGGCATGGTGAAGCCCACTCGCTGTCACTCTTCTCCACCAGGCCATTATCCATCAGGAACATCACCTCCTTCCTCAGGGCCTCCCGCTTCCATGGACTGGCGCGGTAGGGATGCTGCTTGATGGGACGAGCACCGTCGACCAACACCACATCATGCTCAACCAGAGGGCACTGCCGGGGAACATCGCCAAACAGCTGTGGAAACTCATTAAGCAGGGATTCCAAGTCACCACTCTGGTCAGGCGGCAAGTGCTGGAATTTTAGACGAGGATTAGACAAGAAATCAGAGTTTTGCAATTTCGTGTCCGAGGGCAAAGAAATATCTTCTTCATCCGCAATTACAGAGTTTGCTACATCCACGTTCATTACAGGGGCATCATTGCCAGGATCTCTTACAAAGTATGGCTTCATCAGGTTCACATGTATTAGTCTCTCTGCCTTTCGTCTGTCAGGAGTTTTCAGGACATAATTTACATTACTGGTCTTATGTTTTATCACATAAGGACCATGAAACTTACTTTGTAAAGGTTTCTTAGGGATTGGCAGAAAGGCTAACACAAGATCACCTGGCTTAAACTCTCTGGCAACAACTTTCCTGTCAAAATTGTCTTTCATTGTTACTTGAGAATCCATCAGGTTTTTCATTGCATGTTCTATAGCAGTTTTTAATCTTTGTTTAAACTGATGAACATAGGTAAGAAGAGGTTTACTGGAAGGCGTATCTAACCAAGTTTCTTTTAGAACTTTAAGAGGACCTCTAACCTCATGACCATACACCAACTCAAAAGGTGAAAAACCAAGGGAATCTTGTACACTACTCCTTACAGCATACAACACAAAATGAATACCTTCATCCCAATCTGCATTATTTTCCTCGCAATACTTTGTCAACATTAACTTGAGAGTTTGATGTAGGCGTTCTAATGCACCTTGGGACTCTGGTCTACAGGCTGTGGAATGGTACTGGTGCACTCCCAACTCATCCATAGTTTGTTTGAAAAGTTTGGAAGTGAAATTGCTACCTAGGTCAGATTGGACAATACGAGGTATTCCATACCGAGTGAAGAATTTACTAAGGGCTTTCACGATATTCTTGGAAGTTATTCGCCTCAATGGAAACACCTCTGGATACCTAGTGGTAGAACACATAACCGTTAGCAAATACTCATTTCCACTGCGTGTTTTAGGCAAGGGACCAACACAATCAATGATTACTTTACTGAAAGGTTCCTCTGTCACTGGAATTGGATTTATTGGTGCAGGTTTTATTGGCTGATTTAGTTTTCCAGCCATTTGGCACCCATGACATGTTTTACAGTAGTAGGCAACAGATTGCTTCATTTTAGGCCAGAAGAAGTCCTTGGAGATTTTGGTATAAGTTTTGTTAACACCTAAATGTCCACCACTGAGGTCATGACCCACTGATATAAGAGATCTGAACATAGTAGGTATAACCACTTGGTGGTATTCTTGCCAAGTTTCATTAGCTGGTACTTTAGGAGGTCTGTATTTTCTCATTAAGATACCGTTCCTCACATAAATGCATTTGGGAAAGTTCACTAACTCAGAATCCTCGACAGCCTTGTCAAAGAATGGTGCTAACTCAGAGTCTTTTACCTGGGCTTCTTTAAGAGTGTTAGAATCAATTGGTACGTTACTTAGTTCCTCTGGAGAAGCTAACACCTGAGAAGGGTCATTATCAGAAAATAGGTGTGAGAGATAGGTGTGATAGCACAGAATTAGTGCTATCATTACAGTCATTCTATTGAGCTGCCATGCTCCTAGTCATTACACAAGAAGGGAACAAATAAGGATAGTCCTTTTCCAGCTGTTCTGTGTTATTACATAAAGAGGGAGACGAAACTACAATTGGATCAGGTACAACTTTTCCACCTGCAATATCATTCCCTAACAGAAAGTTCACTCCTTTCACAGGTAGTGACTCTTGAACTCCTACAGTGAAGTACCCACTAGCTAACTCAGTATTCAAATAAACCTTAGCCAGAGGAACAGTAACACACCCACTAACTCCATTGATCAGAACAGTCTGGGCCAAATAACAGTCTTCCAAATCAGGCACCACACCTGTTAACATGAGGCTATGAGAGGCTCCTGTGTCCCTAAACTGTTCCTATAGAACGAAAGGGTTGAAACTGATCAACAGAACAGGTAGGAAGGTCACTACCAGCTAGAACACTGTCTTGAGTCTCTGTGGAGTTATTAGGACAGGCACTCAAAACAGTTAGTTTAGAAGTTTGGTTAGAACTAGAAGTAGCTGGTTCACTGGTAGGCAAGTTAGAAGGAATGCTAGAAGTAGCCAGAACTTGTTCTGGGCGTCTTTCCCTGCCTTTAAGCTTAGGACAGTCCCTAATGTGATGACCGGTTTGTTTACAATAAGCACAAATCAAAGTAGGTTTGGATGAGTTTGGGGTTTTACCTGGTTCAGTCTTACCAGATACAGTGCTCCCAGAAGTAACCTTAGTAGATGGCTGGGAGCCACCAGAACCATTCCCATCACCGGTTACAAGAGTTCCAGCACCACCTCGGAAACTGCCGCTAGAGACACTAGTACTCCTAGACGAATCAGTCCCCTTCTGCTTTTGCCAGAAAAAAAGAGTCACCATGAGTCAACCTGTAATTTTCAGCCAAAGTGGCTGCCTTGTTTACATTAGTAACTTCTCTCTCTTGTAGATACAATTGCAAGGAATATGGAACTTTGCGGAGAATTTCTTCTTACACAACCAGCTGACAGAGTTGTTCAAAAGTAGTTACTTTACTGGCCCTCAACCAAGCATTAAAGTGCCTTTCCTTTTCTTTGACAAACTCCAGATAGGTTTGTTTCTCTTCCTTCTTTAGATTACGGAAATTCTGTCTATAGGTTTCAGGAACCTGGTCATAAGCCTCCATGATAGTCTTTAGATCATCATAAGGTATGCTATCACTAGGGAGATTAGCGTAATATCAACTTTGCTTTACGTATGAAAGCAGTTTGGGAAAAGAAACTCCACTGGTCTTTTGGCCATTTAAGCTGGTTTGCAACACGCTCAAAGAGATTGAAGAAATTCTCAACATCTGTTTCATCAAATTTCGGCATAAATTGAAATTGATTTCATAGATCAGAGAATGATTTCTTTGCATTCACTTCTGTCTTTCACACTTTCTTCACTCTTCAGTCTCAATACTTCAAGTTCATGTAATCGATCTTGCTCTTTTTGAGCATTTTCTTGGGCTTTCATCCCTCTTGCATGCTCTCTGTCTTTCTTCATGTTCTCTTTCATACTCTGTCTTTCTGCATTCTCTCTTTGATACTCCCTCTGTCTTGCTGCCTCCTCTAATTCCATCTTTTTAATCATAAGCAATGATGCGCTACCTCCATCACCATCGCACAAACTATAGGCTTCAAGTGGTAGCAACTCATCAATTACCAATTTATCGATCATACGCTTCTTTACCTTAGCCATACTGGAGTTGTGAGCAACTCCATATTTGACGGCTAATGCAATCCAATCGGTTTTCTTTAACTGGGAAACAGCCAAGGTGCTCAAAGAAGGTTTCTCAACAAACTCATCTATATTAAAATCCATATTGAAATCTAAACAGAGCAAACAGTCTTAGAAGAGATGTTCCAGAGTGCACAAAACAAAGAAAATGATTCACACCAAAACAGGACACACAAAATCATAAGTATTCATAGTTGACCACTAATAAAATAATTAGCTGTTGTATAAAAGCAAAAAGGTAATCCCGGACAGGCCCCCATATAATGTTACGGACTAGGGCTCAAACCCACAACACCATGAATAAATGATTAACTCCAATGAAAAGGCAACACAGCTTACCACCGTGGTATTATAAGAATGGAAGTTAACCACCCAAAACTAGACTGCAAGGTTAATATTATCCTCCAGGAACCACAAAAATATCTAAGGTATTTAAATCTTTAAGTTAATTTGAAAGTGAAAGATAGTAGGCTACATGAAAATAAATAAGGTAGGTATGGATGAAAAGATAATTTAAAAGTATGGATGTTATTTACATATAAATTACACTTTATACATTTATCCTTACATTCACACAATACAACATAATCATACAATACAAAATAATAATACTTATCTATAGAGAGATAGTTATACAAGGCAGGACAAACTCAGGATGACCCATGGTGAGGTCTTGGCGAAGCAGAGGCGTGAGGTGAACTGACGTTTCTCAAATCCTATATTCTATGAGTCCTTGCATGGTCAGTAAAGTTATCGTACTGGACTAAAATACAACTACTCTCTCTCCAATCAAACAACTTAACTCAACTAATAATTATATAGAATACTTCATTAAAATATATAAATGAAGAGTAAAACATTAAATCACGAATTATATAAAGACTAATCATACGTCTGCCAGAGAGATGCTTAACAAGGTAAAGTGTGCGCTTGGCGCCACAATCTGCCGGCTTTTATGGCCTGCGGAAAACGATGTCTGGCAAGTAGGCTACAGTACACTCTGAACACAAAGTATGACCCCCGAAGTTAGTTTACTTCCTAAAGGCCTTCCTATGTACAAATAAACAGTCACATATACTGACTGATAATTAGTTAACTCTATCCCACCAGCAATTAGTTTTAATTAAGGCAATACATAACACTTGCATATCCTCTTGTTTAGTCTTGCCTATCCTCTCTTCTCGTTTAGTCTTGCATATCCTCTCGTTTAGTCTTGCCTATCCTCTCGTTTAGTCTTGCCTATCCTCTCCTCTCGTTTAGTCTTGCCTATCCTCTACTCTCGTTTAGTCTTGCATATCCTCTCGTTTAGTCTTGCATATCCTCTCGTTTAGTCTTGCATATCCTCTCGTTTAGTCTTGCATATCCTCTCGTTTAGTCTTGCCTACCCTCTCCTCTCGTTTAGTCTTGCATATCCTCTCGTTTAGTCTTGCCTATCCTCTCCTCTCGTTTAGTCTTGCCTATCCTATCCTCTCGTTTAGTCTTGCCTATCCTATCCTCTCGTTTAGTCTTGCCTATCCTATCCTCTCGTTTAGTCTTGCCTAACCTATTCTCTCGTTTAGTCTTACCTATCCTATCCTCTCGTTTAGTCTTGCCTATCCTATCCTCTCGTTTAGTCTTGCCTATCCTATCCTCTCGTTTAGTCTTGCCTATCCTCTCCTCTTGTTTAGTCTTGCATTTCCTCTCGTTTAGTCTTTCATATCCTCTCGTTTAGTTTTGCCTATCCTATCCTCTCGTTTAGTCTTGCCACTCCTCTCGTTTAGTCTTGCCTATCCTATCCTCACGTTTAGTCTTGCCTATCGTATCCTCTCGTTTACTCTTGCCTATCCTATACTCTCGTTCAGTTTTGCCTATCCTATCCTCTCGTTTAGTCTTGCCTATCCTCTCGTTTACTCCTGCCTATCCTCTCCTCTCGTTTAGTCTTGCATATCCTCTCGTTTAGTCTTGCCTATCCTCTCCTCTCGTTTAGTCTCGCCTATCCTCTCGTTTGTCTTGCCTATCCTCTTCCCCTTTTTTTTATCTTGCTTATCCTCTTCTCGTTCAGTCTTGTCTTCCTTTATCTTCTCTTACTTCCTATATCGTCCTCTTTGTTTTGGTTCTCTCCTCTCGTCTTGTCTCACCAACCCAAATATCCTTTCCTGTCTTCGTTTCTTCTCTGTTCTTCACCTCTCCTCTATCATGCTCTATCCTCTACTCTACCTTCCCACCACCACCTCCCACTCTTCCTCTGTCTAAATTTTGTCCTATCCCAATCATCCTGTCCTCTCCTCCCCAACCATCCCACCATCACCACCTCTTTTCGTTCTTCTCCTGTCTTATCTATTATCCCCTCTCCTCTCCTCCCACCACCCCCATCCCTCTCTCTCATCCTGTCTTTTCTCCTACCCCAATCATTTTCTCCTCTCCTCCTACCTCTCTTATCTTTCCATCTCACTTCTCCTCTCCTCCCCTCCACTCTTCTCTCCTCTCCTCACCTCACTCCCCTCTCTTCTCTCTCCTCACCTCACTACCTCTTTCCATCTCTCTTCTCCTCTCCCCACCTCTCCTCTCTTCACCTCACCTCACCACTCTCCTTATTTTGGTGGCAGCAGACCCATCCCCCAGGCAGCCCTCACTTGCTGCCAATTTCCAGAGTCACTTCTGCCACTTGCTTAACTTTTGACCTCCCCCTTCCCCCCACGCATCTTACTTATGCTGCCCCCGGGCGTTCCTACTTATATATTTTATTATTTACTACTTGTGTACTTATGTACGAAGCCGTTCGTGGGATCGAGTAAACAATACATATATATTGTATTCACTAAAGTAGTTTATGTATTTGTTACGTTTTGTATTGAAATTGTTTCCCTATCCTCAATATGTGTATGCATTATGTTTATTATATATATATACTGTATATATATATATATATATATATATATATATATATATATATATATATATATATATGAGCATTAGCATTAATTGCAAAATATCGACATAGAGATTTGGTGATACGCAACACTTTTTAAATGGGTATAAAACTGTATATTTAGACGACAGTTTCTACCCTTCTACCTTCCCATCCACCCACCCTTAGTCTCGCACCCACCCACACACACTCACAACACACCGACACATACACAACACAACACACCGACAATACACACATACACACACACACACACACACACACTAACCAACATACATAATTCGGTAGTTGTTGTTGTTGTTGTTGTAGTTCCCCAGACTGTCTGGCTGAACAATCCCCAGTCCGGTAGACCGAAGCTGCTCCAGATGCTTGTGCCTCCGAAGGGGCCAGGGTGAGATGAGATATGTCTCTGAGAGGGCAGCCGGGGAGGGAATCATCAACCTACGTGCTTGCACCCCCGGGCCAATGCCCCCACAGTCCGCAGCTCCCCTTGCAGTGCCACCCAATCCGGTGATCTCGCCCGAAAAGAAAAGTACAGGAAAAGAGACCGACAGAAACAAACGTCTTAGGTTGGGTAGAGGATGCCAAAGCTCACTCTGGATAAGACCAGCCCTCACACTTAATTCGGTTGTTTATCAAATTTGGTAGGTACAGTTACCCACATAAGTTTTCTTTTCCTCTCCGTGAGCTTATGCATAGATATATGATGCGTATGGTATATATACGTGTGTAGTTTCTTATGCAGTGGTTAACTCATCTGATTAGCCAGCTGATAATTACAGGAAACCATGCTCGCAATTCATTCATACTAATTTACTTGCATACAAAAGATCACATCAAGGAACAGAACTTATGTGGCCAACTGTACAATTATTTAAGGATGTCAAATAAAATTGTATTGACTATGTACCTATCTCGTCCGACGTCTTGTGGGTTAGAATGATATGTTGTTTAATTATTATTGAGGGAAGGGACATGTGGAGAGGATGTATGAACTAAGTTGGCTGAAAAGATGCAAGTCCGTGAATGGTGGAGGGAGCTGCACCAAGGGGCAGACCAAGGAAGGCGTGTGATCAAACCTTACGGTCTAATTGGATTTAAACAATCTGATAACTGAGGCAGCTTTGAACAGGGCTGCCTGGAGCGCCGCCAATATGACTAAGACCGGAACCGCACCTCGTGTGGAGCACTTGGTCTTTAAATGTCATTATGTTTGTATGAGGATTTTGCTTGCTTTTGCCATTTTGAGTAATGTATTTTAGTTTGTCCCCTAAGCTAACAAAAACGCCTTCCCAGACTACTTGAAACTATAATAAATGCCCACTCAGACGCCCCCACAACAATCAACACCTGATTAGGGTTAAGCGTCCTACAATCGCCAAACTAATGGGTTGTAACGTCTTAAAATGTCCAAACCCCTAGCCGACAGTCCATTTCTCTCATACCGTCCTACTCACACAAGCATCCCACCTCTCCCATTCTCCCGTACCCATTATCCCTCTCCACACCTCCCCATTAAATTATCAAATAGGCTCAATACCATTCTCCCTCTCTCCTTTCATTATTTCCTCTCCTCCCATTTCCTTGATTCCTCCTTCCACTATCCCTTAAATCCCTCACCTTTCCACACGTCCTCTTACTCTTTTCACTCCCTCCTCCTTCTTCACTCCCTCTTAATCCTACCCCATCCTCCCCTCTCCATCTCTCCCATTCTCCCCTACCCACCATCCCTCTCCTCACGACCAATACCACCACAATACCTCCACCTCATTATTCTGTCCTTCCCTCCTCTACTGAAAAATGTGGAATATGTCTGTAAAATTGGGGTAGATTTTATATATGAAGTGGTCCGTTCTCTCTACTATCACTCAAATTCTCTCCTCACACCTCTTTCCTTTCTACACGCGTCTCCCCTCCACACTCTCTCCCACCACACCTCTCCCAACCCACTCCCCTACCACCCACCCCACTTAACTAAGCAATGGGTCCAATACTACCAATTCATATTTCCCTCCTGCACTCTTCCACTGTAAAATGTAAACAAATATATGAGAAAATGTGGTCAATTATCTCTCTCTCTCCCCCCCCCTTCTCTCTCTCTCTCTCTCTCTCTCTCTCTCTCTCTCTCTCTCTCTCTCTCTCTCTCTCTCTCTCTCTCTCTCTCTCTCTCTCTCTCTCTCTCTCTCTCTCTCTCTCTCCCCCCCATCCTCCTTATCAATCCCTATATACCCTACATTCCCTTCTCTCTCTCTCTTCCCACCTCTCCCCCACTACACCTCTCCACCCCTCCTCTCCCCACCACACCTCTCCACACCTTCTTTCCACACCTCTCCACCCCTCCTTTACACTCCTCTCCCCACCACACCTCTCACCCAGCACACCACTCCACCCCTCCTTTCCACTCCTATCCCCACCTCCTTTCCACACCTCTCACCCACCACACCTCTCCACCCTCCTTTCCACTCCTCTCCCCACCACACCTCTCCCCCACCACACCTCCTTTCCACTCCTCTCCCCACCACACCTCTCCTTTTCCACCTCTCCCACCCCACAACTCTCCACACCTCTCCCCCACCACACCTCTCCACCCCGCCTTTCCACTCCTCTCCCCACCACACCTCTCCACACCTCTCCCCCACCACACCTCTCCACCCTCCTTTCCACTCCTCTCCCCACCACACCTCTCCACACCTCTCCCCCACCACACCTCTCCACACCTCTCTCATTACGAACAATTACTTACAATTATGTCAGTGTGTTTTACTTACATTATCTACCTATCTGTTCCTCAGAGCTCTCTCAGTGTATACCACCTCCTCTACGTAGCACCCGTCTTGCAACACAATGCCATCCCTGCTTTGTGCACCTATCCAATCCAAGAGTGAAACGATAATCTCAAACCTTCTTCTATTCAACAACTGAGCTCTGGAACTCTCTCCCTGAATCCATATTCCCCTTATCCTATGACTTAAATTGCTTCAAATTCCGTGTGTCCAGGCATTTTGGCTCGAACGTTCATTGATTTTGGCCCTGTCACTCTTTCAACTGGGGGAGGCACTCGTTACAGGCAGTTCTGCCTCTTGTCTCCCGCATCCACATAGAAAAAAATATATATATATATATATATATATACAGTATATACCGTATATATATATATATATATATATATATATATATATATATATATATATATATATATATATAATTATATATATATACAGTATATATATACCGGTATATATATATATATATCAGGGATTCGAAAATATAGTTTTATTTAGGATACGTGTAAATGAAAATGCCAAGTAGATAATACACAGTGGAAACAACGAATTAGAAAAATAATGAACTAAAAGAGAGAGAGAGAGAGAGAGAGAGAGAGAGAGAGAGAGAGAGAGCGAGAGCGAGCCGTAAATTTGTGAGGCCGGAATGGCAGGAACTATAGCTGACAGGGACCGGGGCCGAATGAGTAAAGATGGGAGGCGGTCTTTGTCAGCCAACCAAACTCAACCGGACTGATGAAGATCGCCGCGTGTGGTGAGTTACAGGGAGTTACATATAGTCACAGACATTGCAGGCTAGGCATTCCGGACTTAAGGGGGTAGTGCTTGGTTTTTGGTCTATATGTTTAATTATTTATTTATTTTTGAGTTTCCTTGCTAGACCTCCATCAAGCTTAGAACAAAAAACCTAGACCCACTTTCAAGATAAATTTGTAAATGTTTTGGTAGAAAAATTTCCCGGCGAAAGGCCGGTTCGTTCTAATATTAGAGCCTAGCTATCGCTCGCCAGGAAAAAAACGACACCTAAAGACACTTTCGACACTTTCGTGCCGAAAGGTTTTAATATTGAACAAAAATGAGGTGAAAAGTCTCAAAATCGCCAAACTAACGGCATGAACGTCTTAAAATCTAAAAATGAATGTACTATAAACACGAGGGAGAAGGGGGTCCAGAAAAAGCGAGTAACTAACATGGGATTTGCTACAAAGTGGAAGGTAAAGACAGCAAAGCAGAAGGCTCTCTCCCCACCCACCACTCCCTCTGATCTTGGGTCGGTATGAAATTAAGTTAGGAAAACAATGCCCACAGCAGAATGAGAACAATTCTGCTGGAAATTAATAGTAAAGAACGAATTTGAGAAATAGTGTGTACTAGCAGGGGTACGTGTGTGACCAGGCTTTGAAGGGAGAGGACGTATGGATTTTTCTCTCCGTGGTGAACAGCAAGTTAGTGAGGGAAGGGGTGGTGATGGAATTGTGAAATATACAACAGGGTGAGTGGGAAATTACGGTGATTTGATATTGGGTGAAACTCTGGAGTTCTATCTAACCAAAATCAAACAACATGTGAAAGAAGAGACGGAAAATTGAAGAGTGCTGTGCCAGGCAGTGAGGGAGGCGTACGGACGAAGGGCAAGCCGATGCCAGGCATAACACCCTCCCTCCTTGACTGTCTCCAGCCAACACCACTCACCCCCCCCCCTCCCCTTCCCCCCCACATCCCATCTGTCATCGCGCCAGTGCATGGAGAAGCTGGTCGTGTGAAAGTGGACCGGAATATTCTGCATTGCGCTGATGCTGAGGGGACGACTGCAGCAGGGGGAAGTATGCAGGAGAGAGAGCGAAGTACAGCAGAGGCGAAAAGGCGGAGTAAGGGAATAGAGGAAGGAGCCATAAACCGCGCTGACCACAACACTCCCCCCCCCCCCCCTCTCTACCTCTCCTCCCCTGCTTAAAGTAATATGATACCTGACAGTGTAAAGGCAAAACAAAAGTGTATTTAAGTATGGTTCTTATCTAAATCCATGGGGGAGATTTGTATTGAAAACAAAATGTCAGTGGTAGTTTTTGATGCAATGCAGCTTAAACATAAATGTGTGTTTGTGTAAGAGTAGTTGTAGCTACTGTATAATAGAGAGAGAGAGACACAGTGACAACAAGTATTCAACCCTCCCCCCTTCCCCCCCCCCCCCCCTATCCTTACCCACACATTCCCTTCCCTCCCCTTCTCCTTCCCTCTTCCTTCCACTTTCCTCAATGTCCCTCATGCTACTATTACATGAGTAACATGATGTAATATTTTGTACATATTTTTGTCTTGAAAATAATTAAATCTTAGGACATAATTGGCTGGTTTCCATTTAAAGTTAGGTATAATTATTTAGAATGTAAAGCGGCTCAAATTGCCAAGGTTTCTTTAGCTTTGTATAGAGTCATTTAGCTTTGAGGAAACAGGCCGATTATATTAGGTAAGGTTATATATGATTTATGGCCGAGTCAGGAAATCAGACTTGAAGTAGTATATTTCATGTGAGAGTTATCTCTAACGAACTAGTAACTAAGTATACTATTTAAAATAAGGTATAATTCGCTGATATATTGTTTGCATACTGATAACCATGACCTTTTTCTCAAACTAATGGTAGATTTCTAACATCCTTCTTTAATCCTTAGCACTATTTTGACACTTGTCTTTTTAATAATGTTACTCTCTTAATTAGTGTATTTCCTTTCTCACTACAATAATCGTTTTGTATTATATTTAAAAAAAAAAAAAAATCGTGTTTATTCTTTGTGCGTATTTGTAAACACTGCTTTTATTTTACTGTATTTTTCTATTTTCTTTGGCACTCACTGTCTTGTAATATAGCCTGATCTTCTGTAACCTTGCATCATACTAGGTGAGTTAAATAACTTCTCTTACTCTTTCTATCTCTAGCTACTCATAGGATGTTTACATTTTCACCTTTATCGGGCAGAGGCTCGTCCCTTAGGAAGTAATGATAGATAGACTCAGTATTAGGAAATAGGTAGGAAATTAAGATAATAAGACAAGATGATATTAACTCGGTCCCAGTCGAGGAATAATCCGGATGACAGACAAAACGCAGTGAGAGATGCAGTACAAATGAACCGTGAAACAGACAATGTAGTTAATGGAGATGTACAAACAAACCCTGTTTGACAAAATGCAGAAAATAACAATCAACAACTGCAGCCCGCAGAAGAAAATGCAGGAATCAATCATTCGCAAGACAACAGAGGTGTGGAACAAAATAATGAAAATGGTGTAGGCCTAAACGAAGATAATGAGAGAAATAATCGAAAATCGTGAACAGAACGAACGACCTCGTAACGTAAACATGAATGGTGGAGAATGGATGGGACATTCTGGTGACGGACTCACAACATTAGTGAATGAAATTTATACAGAAGTGATACAATGGCAACATAATAAGTTTGAACTACCGATTTGTGAAGCCGCAAAAGACATGTACAAAGTACAAAGGAGTACAAAGGAAATCAAGCAACAACAGGTCTAGTGACCCTTCTAGGCTGCTTGCCCTCCAAAACACTGAGGATCAAGTGTCCAACAGTGGTTTAGAGTGGGTAAGGGAACATTGGAAAGGGAACTACTGCCCTGGAACTAATGTCCGTGGCAGGACTAGGAAGTTAGTAGGGGACATATGGGTTAGTAACTGAGGGGAGGATAAAATAAAGTTATTCATTTACAAACGCAGTCAGTCGCGGGTTTGATGCGAGATATTTGTCTAGGCGGAGTTTAAATGAATCAACGGTGCTGCAGTCTATAACCTCTCGGGGAAGCCCATTCCACAAGTTGACAACTCGATTGAAGAAGAAATTCTTAGATTCGTGTGAGTTAAAAGATTTACCAATAACTTTGCAACCGTTTCCCCGCGTGTAATTAGATTGGTCGATAGTGAAGTACTTACTACAGTTCATATTGTCGATGCCTTTGATGATTTTGAACACTTGAATTAAGTCACCTCTTAATCTGCGCTGGGTTAAAGGAAATAGATTTAATTCTCTAAGACGCTCTTCGTATGGTTTGTTCTTTAGGCTAGGTATAATTTTGGTAACTCTACATTGAACTCGTTCTAGCTTGTTTATGTCTTTTTGGTAATAAGGGCACCAGCATTGAACGCAGTATTCCAGAAGAGGGCGGACTAAGGAATTGTAAAGGGTTAGGATAACGTCTTTGGATTTATGCTCAAATGACCTGCCTATAAAGCCAATTATTTTGTTTGCCTTCTTAACAACTTCTGAACATTGTTGACTCGGTTTTAGGTTACTCGATATTGTTACTCCCAGATCGGTTTCTCTGTTTACATTCTTAAGCTGAGTGCCATTCATCGAATAGTTTGCTTTCTCATTTAGGTATCCGATATGTAGTACTTTACATTTATCCGCATTGAAACTCATTTGCCAAATTTTGGCCCAATGTGACAATTTATCTAGATTGTGTTGCATATCGTCAACTTGATCTTTTGAGAGTACGCTATTTGCAATTTTTGTATCGTCAGCAAATTTTGAGATTGTACAGGTGAGACCCTCATCTATGTCGTTGATGTAAATTAGAAAGAGAATTGGTCCTAGTACCGATCCCCGGGGTACCCCGCTACTTACATTGGTCCATTTAGATGCCTTACCGTTTATGACTACTCTTTGCTTTCTGTCGCTGAGCCAATTTTCTATCAATTTCAACACACCGTCTTGTATTCCATGCGCTTTTAGTTTTAGCAGTAAACGTTTGTGGGGAACTTTGTCAAAGGCCTTTTGAAAATCAAGGTATATAATATCTACAGCTTTACTCTCATCGTAGAGGTTGAGGATATCGTGGAAGAAGTCTAAGAGGTTTGTTAAACAGGAACGTTTTTTACGAAAGCAGTGTTGAGTATCTTTAAGTATGTTATTTTCCTCTAAGTGATTTACGAGTCTGTCTCGTATGACCGTTTCTAGCATTTTACATACAACTGAGGTTAAGCTAATTGGACGATAGTTACTGGATAGGGATTTGCTGCCTTTTTTGAATATCGGTGTTACGTTGGCTATCTTCCACTGATCAGGCATAGTTCCAGACTGCAAGGAGTTATTGAATAGTAATGTCAGTGGTTTGGAGAGCTCATCTTTAGCTTCCTTTAGAACTCTAGGCGAGATTGTATCAGGTCCAGGCGTTTTATTTACCTTGAGTTTATCTAAACAATTCAATTCTTCTCTCTCTGTAACGGTGATATTGCTTAGAACATCTGAATTATCAATCTGAATCGGCGATGGTGTAGGGATATCACTGAGGTCTTCTGTTGTAAAAACTGATGCAAAGAAGGTATTGAGGGCATTACTCATTTGTACTTCGTCTTTGGTGTATTCTCCATTTTCATCGACTAACGGTCCAACAGTTGAAGTAACTACTTTTTTCTTTCTGATATAACTATAGAATTCTTTCGGGTTTGTTTTACTTTGATTCGCAATATGTAACTCTAGGGTCTTTTTACTTTGCTTAATTAACTTTTTGGCTTTGCGTCGTAGCTCTACAAATTTCACCCATTCTTCGTCATTTTGTGAGGATTTTAATCTATCATTAGCACATTTTTTAGCAAGCAGGCAGTTTGAAATATCTTTATTCCACCATTTGGGCTTATTATTATGGCCTCGACGCCGTATTTTCGATGGTATGCAGTCTTGCACTGCTTTTAGGTAAGTGGTTTCGAATAACTTCCAAGATGTATTTATGTTGTTATTGTTAATTAAAAAGCTCCAGTCAGTTTCTTTAAACATAGCTCTAAGTTTATGAAAGTTTGCTTTCTTGAAATTAGGGACTTTTTCGATGCTACTATTTGGTTCGTTACTAGTAAAGTTTAAAGTGAAAGTTATCGTACGATGGTCGCTGTTACTGAATTCATCACCAACATTAAAATTCTCTATTAATTCTTCTTTTGTTGCAAGTACAATGTCAAGAACGTTATTACCACGGGTCGGTGTTCGAACAAATTGATAAAGCGAACTCTCTTGCAAGTTCGTATACAAGTCATGTCCGGAGTGTGAAGTAAGAGTATCGCCCCACTTGGTCACAGGTAAATTAAAGTAGCCAATAAATACGGTATCTTTTGAGTTACTTACATCTGCTATTTGTTCATAAATTTCTCGGTCAGTTTGCACTGATTGAGCTGGAGGTCTGTATATTAATGCAAGTATTATTTTTGTACCTTTATTATTCTTTATTAGCACAAAAGATGTGTCGACGTTCACAATTTGAGGTTTTGACAAGAGGGTCGGGTTAAGACTTTCTTTGATATAAAATAAAACGCCACCTCCATTTCGATTTATTCGGCTTTTCTCAAACATTACATAACCGGGAAGTGAATACTCTGCTAAAAAGTCTCTATCTACTGTATTGAGCCAAGATTCTGTTATACCAATCACATCATAATTTTCAGTAAACACTAGTTCCTCTAAATCTGAAAATTTATTGCGTATGCTACGAGCGTTTGCATAGAAAACCTTTAAAGTTGCGGTTTTAGAACTCGCAGAACGTTCTTTAATCAAATTTTTTGTTCTGGTCGGATCTACATTTACATTCATGGCTGACATCGGTCCTCGGTCGTTATCCCTGGCGGTTTTGAATTTGGGTCGTGTTGGTGGAGCTTTATCCAAATTCGCGGTTCTTGACAGATTAGCATTTAATTCCTTCGCAGGTTGCCGCCCTCGCTGTCTTCGGTCCTCCTTCCTGGTTGTCCTGTGCTGAGTCGATTTCTTCTCCGAAAATCCTTCTCCGCATCGTTGAGAAGACGCCCAAAACGTGCTGCTCCCACCTGGTTCAGATGAACTCCATCGTCCGAAAACAAATAGTCATCGTAGTAGAAATTGTCCCAGGTGTCGACGAATCCCACGTTTTCCTTCCTGCAGAGGTTTGCTAGACAACGATTTGTGCTGGTGGCTATGTTGTAAAATCGGCTCTCTACACCAAGCCGGGGGACGATTCCTGAGACGATGATACTTGATGACTTCTCCTTAAACGACTTGATCAGCTGCTGGTACTTTAAAAGCAAAGTAACTCAGACGTATGATCCTAAAGTATGTTCAGGATGCCCCTTTGGCACACGTGGCAATCAAGATAGCTTCTTTCATTCCTCAGTTGTTCCTTCAAAGAAAAAGACCAAAGGGAAAACTGAATGAGAACATTAAAGCGCTGAAACAGAGAATGGAGTGGTGGAAAAATGGGGAGTTAGACAACATTCTTAGCCAAGTACGAGCAATCCAGCAAAGACTGAAAACAAAACAACGAAGAAAGAGGAAGCCAGATGATATGGCACGATCAGTGGGAAATAGCATGAGGATTGGTAAAGTGGCACAGGCAGTCAGAATGGTCACTGGGGAAGCCTCAAGTGGGGTGCACGAAGTGAATCGACGCATCTTGGACCAGCTGAAGGAGAAACACCCAGAAGCAAAACCAGCAAGTGATGAGGCCAAACTAGACGGGGAATATGTTCCTCTAGACCCGGTGATATATGAGAATATAACTGGAGACCTCATATGGAGAAAGGCGCTGAAAACACAGGGAGGAGCAGGTCCATCAGGTGTAGATGCTAAGACTTGGAGGATCTTCCTAAGTCAAAACAAGTTTGGTTCAGCCGCGGGTGACCTTTGTGAAACAATAGCAATGCTGACAAAGAAACTTGCATCATCACCATGCGTGAACATATAAGCTCTGACAGCATGTCGCCTGATACCTTCAAATAAGAATCCAGGAGTTAGACCAGTAGGCGTTGGGGAAGTTCTTAGAAGGATTATATGAAAAGCAATCATGTCCGTATTTGGAAAAGATGTACAAAGAGCAGTGGGCAACTTACAAGTATGTGCAGGACAGCAAGCCGGAGGAGAAGCAGCAATACATGCAATGGGGAAGGTGTATCATGAGGAAGATTGTGAAGCGGTACTGCTAGTGGATGCAACAAATGCCTTTAACACCATTAATAGGGAGGCAGCTATTCACAACATCTAGATCAAATGCCCGAGCATCGCAAAGTACATAGAAAATACTTATAAGGAGCCAGCTAACCTGTATATAATTGGAAGTAGCGGAGTGGGTAAAGGAAGTGAAAACCCTGGCAGACATTGCGAAATCTGAACCACATGCTGCATACACTGCCTTCACATATGGTGTTAAGCACAGATAGACCTTTCTTATGAGAACAGTGCCTGGCATTAGACAGATGCTCCAACCGCTGTAAGAAGCAATCAGAGGAGCATTCATACCGGCTTTAACAGAGATGGAAAGCGTCACGCAAGAGCTAAGAGATCTATTAGCTCTTCCGCCAAGGTTCGGAGGTATGGGGATCATAAACCCAGTGGAGGCGGCACCTCATGAGTACCAAAATTCCCTTAAACTTACTACGTCTCTGACAGAAAAAATACGGGAGCAAAATGAAAATGATGAGGTGGATGAAGAGGAACAACGAAATGCAAGACAGGAAATTACAAAGAGCAGAGAAGAGAGACAGAAACATAGCCTAGAATAAATTAAGACCAGATGTAGGGAAGAACTGAAAATGAGAGTTGAGATGGCACAAGACACGTGGGCTTCAAATTGGCTCACATCATTACCAATAAAGGAGAAAGGCTTCAGCTTAAATAAACAAGAATTCAATGATGCCGTAGCCTTGAGGTATGGGTGGCCAGTTTCGAACCTGCCGTTGAAATGTGGATGCGGTGAAATAAACAACCCTGACCAATGTATGACCTGTAAGAAAGGAGGATTCATCTGTATCCGGCATGATGAAGTACAAGACATCACTGCACAAATGCTGGACGAGGTGTGCCATGATGTCAGAATCGAACCGGAACTTCTGCCTATGGACGGACAGCGCTTGGCCCACAATACTGCAAATACTTCAAATGAAGCAAGAGTGGATGTAAGTGCTCGAGGTTTTTGGACGAGGGGACAACGGGCTTTTTTCGACATCAGAATCTTCAACCCAAGAGCACAAACATATCGTGAGCGAGGACACAAGGCGGCATACTTGAGAAACGAAAGTGAGAAAAAACGCGCTTATGAAGAAAGAATTTTGAACAGGGATCAAGGAAGCTTTACTCCTCTGGTCTTCTCATCGTCGGGAGGTATGGGACCTTCTGCAAGTGTCTTCTATGCCAGATTAGCTGAACAAATATCGGAGAAAAAGCGCCAGCATAGAAGCCAAGTCATAACTTGGATGAGATGCCGGCTCTCTTTCTCTCTTCTCAGGTCTGCACTCCTATGTCTCAGGGGTACAAGGTCCTCCCCGCTACAGAGGAAAAGAGTGAGAGACTTGGACTTTGAAATGGTCGTGGCGGAGGGACGAATTGGGGAACAACTAGGTTGATTGTAGGGAGGTACTGGTACAATAAGATAAACTACAATGTAACTAGAATAAGATAGATTGTACACCACTTTGTAACTGTCACCTTAATAAAAAAAAAAAAAAAAAAAAAAAAAAAAAAAAAAAAAAAAAAGGAAACATGCTTACATTACTGAAATGTTTGTGGACATGCAGTAATGCAAGTAATGGTCACTCTTCTGTAAATCTAAAATGGCTTGCTTAACAATGGGAAAGGGGTGGGACCTTCTAATTAAAAAAAAAAAAAAAAAAAAAAAAAAAGCAGGGGTACCCGGCGTTGCCCTGGTTTAACACCTTACGAGCGGCCTATGCGGTTTATTTATATGTACCGCACAGCGGGGTGTTTTTAGCCAAAATAGGGCTGTTTACGTGATCATTTTCATGCCTAAATAAGACCCAGAACGTAAAACAAGTACCTATCCCTGAAAGGGCATAAACAGAGCTTTCGAATGACACCATAACGATCCTTGTATGATGGATAGTTTTCTTGCAATAACCGTGCAACGCGAGTGCAAAAAGCAGGTAATTCGGTACTTTCAGTACATAATTGAGTATGTAGCGAGTGAGAGAGGGAGGAGGGAGCTGAGATTTGTGTCAGTAGGTTCGCCGCGGTGGTCTGGAGCAGTCATACGCTCGCTAGTTAAATTCTACTACCATAATCACCATCATCAATCACTACTACCACAATCATCACAAAACTACTACTACCATAATCACCGGCCTCGACCTCCCTGTGCCTCAACGGTGACCTCGATTTCGGCCGCTAAATGACCTCCGATTTTAGATCTGACCTCATCCGTACTCCCATTTTGGGGACAACTTTCGTTCCATACACCTTTTCGATCGGAGGCCTCTTTCTGCCCCAAACGGCCATTTTTTATTTTTGTTTTGTTTTCAATTTCGGCCTCGAAACGACCTCCGATCGTGGCCTCGCCCACTCTATGACCTGACCCAGGTCAATTGACACCCACATGCAAAGTTTCAGCTCCCCAGGTCCAAAACTGCGGCCGCCTATTAAGAACACACACACACACACACACACACAGACAATCGAAAATATAATATAGACTACTGTAGGCTACTCACACTTAATTTGTTTTTATTTATTTTATTTTTGTATTTATTTTATTTGTTTAAGTACCTGTATTATTCCAACCTCCTCGAAATGAATGTCTAGCCTCATTTTGAATGCGTCAATTGTATTACATTGTATAACTTTCTCTGGCAGTGTGTTGAACTCGTTGACCACACTGTAGGGGAGGAAGTGCTTTGTGATAGAGATTCGCACTACTGGTGAGAGAGAGAGAGAGAGAGAGAGAGAGAGACTATAAGCAAAAAAAGAGAGAGAGGGAGAGTTACTCAGATACTCAGACCACACAAACCTTGCGGTTCCTACTAGGTGGTCCGGCCTAAATATTAATAGAGAGGGACAGTTTATAGTAGAAGAATAGGACAGCAAAGTAGAAGGCTCTCTCCCCACCCTCCTATCTCTCCGGCTAAAAAACCGTACCGGAAAATAGGATGAAGTGTAACTTTGCGGGTCAGGATATGCCAACAAGGAAAATGTGTATAGAGTATAGAAAGAAATTTGTTTCAAAGGAAAATTACACTTACCTACTGATAAATTTATATTAATCCAATCTCCATCAGATGATCGTCCAGTCTCTTCTTAAATGTGTCAATTGAATTACTGTCGACCACCTCCCTTGGATAGAGAGAGAGAGAGAGAGAGAGAGAGAGAGAGAGAGAGAGAGAGAGAGAGAGAGAGAGAGAGAGAGAGAGAGAGAGAGAGAGAGACAGGGGGGGGGGGGGTATACATTAGAGGTGAGTGTAATAATATGATAGTTTCAATATTAGTTACAGTTATGGAACGTTTTTTGTGGGAAGAGATTATGTGCTTCAGAGTGTTCTGTGTAAGGGTTGTGTGTGTGTGTGTATGTGTGTGTGTACTGTATGTGTATCCCTACATATGTGATTGCATGCTCGTATGTGATTGTGTGTGTGTATGTGCTTGGTCGTGTGTGTGTGTGTACTGTATTTGTATTTATGCGTATCTGAGTGCATGCTCGTATGTGTATGTGTGTAGGAGGGTTTGGAAGTCGTGGAGGTTCTAATCCTAATATAAAGTGTCACATTAGAAGGCGAATTCATACTTATGCTAATAGATAAATAAGCAGAGTCATACCTCTGTGTGTCACTCTGATTCTTTGAGAGAGTGGGGGAGTAGGGTAGGGTGGGGGGGGGGGGGGGAGTGCTTTAATAATGCAGGAGGATATTGGGTTTGTTAGTGACGGATTGGGGATATGTATCAAGATATTTATGTGACTGTTACGGGGGTGGAGGGGAAGGAGTGGGTGAAGGGAGAGGGGGTGGGTGGAGGGAAGGGGGAAGGGGGGGAGGGGGTAGAAGATGTGAGAGTAGAGTATTTTTGCTGACTTTCTTTTCTTTTTCTGTTATATATATATATATATATATATATATTTAATCTACTGTTTTAGGAGGAAAACTCTGGGTGAAATGGTCGAGGGTGTTAAATATGGAGTGAACAATTGACTTAATTGTTGACTTGAGGACAATTATTGATGATTCTGTATGTGTTTTGAGTGTATTATGTTTTGAATGTGGTGTGTGTATGTGTGTGTGTGTGTGTGTGTGTGTATATTGTGTTGTGGGTGGGCTTGGGCGCAATTGTAGTTTTCAATCGATCACTGGGGGCCTACACTGTGGTGGCGCTAAACGTGAGGGAGAAGGGGGTCCAGGACCCACCCCCAACCCCCACCACCCCTTTAATTCTGGTTGTCACGGTTATGATACCTTTGGAAAATATGATAAACTTAAATATCGTTACCTACCTTAATCTAAATTAATTATAGGTAGGGTTGTTTACTTTGTGTACGGTAAGTAGCACTTTTATATATATTCTATCATGTTTATTTGTATATTTATTTTTATTTAGAGAGGTGGTCAGATATCGAAATTTATCAAACTGATCACATAAGTAGGTTTGCTTAAGTGGGAAAGGGTTAATTTATTAGTCGGTATATATATATATATATATATATATATATATATGCATATAAATACTGTATATATATATATATATTCATTTTTGTTTTCCTCCCTAGACTTCCATTAAGCTTATAAAAATCTGTTTTTATGTATTTAATATATGTTTTATTTGGTTTGCTTGTCATTATTTTTAGGTTTATTTGTTTATTTGTTTATTTTTAGTGAGGTGGTCATATAGGTATTTCTCAAGCTGACCTGGAGGCAACAGGGCCCCGTCATTGACCACTTGCGAGTTTCGGCTTCTAAGGAAGTTGGAGCCGTAAACATCGATATACAACAAAAAGGCAATAACAACCTATGTTTCTGATGTATAGAAAGTATGATGAATTTAAGTGTATGTATATATTAATGCAATACAGCCACATTTTAGATCTTAGTTCTGCTGACCCGACAAATTTTCGCCAAAAGTCATTAAAGATGTAAAAGATGATACCTCAAAACCACTAACTCTTCTATTTAACAAATCAATACAAAACAAAAAAGTTCCCAAAGAATGGAAATTAACTAACGTAACGCCCATTTAAAAAAAAGGAAATAAAACCCTGCCTGACATCTATTGCCCAATAAGCCTCACCTCAATTATATGCAAGCTGCTTGAAACAATAGTCCGAACAAAAATTGTATTCCATTTAGAAATTACCAACCTTATAAAAGACTCCCAAGATGGTTTCCGTAGTAAGCGCTCATGTCTGACAAACCTCATTGACTTTTTCCACAGTATCTTAAATGTATATGACGAGGATAAAGCAGTTGAAATCGTCTACCTTGATTTTCAAAAAGCATTCGATAAAGTGGCTCATAACAGACTAATAGTAAAACCTAAAGCTCACGGTATTTATGGGTTTGTGCAGGATTGGCTAAGCGAGCGAAAACAACGAGTAGTAATTAACGGCAAAGCCTCAAATTGGATAAATGTTACAAGCGGTGTACCACAAGGCTCAGTTCTCGGTCCAATTATATTTCTTATTAATATTAATGATATTGATGATGGGCTATCATACAAAATCACGAAATTCGCTGATGACACATATTGCAAGCAAAGTAAACTCGCCATCACACATACAAGAGCTTCAGAATGATCTAGACAAGCTATCAAACTGGGCTCAGACAAGGCAGATGAATTTCAATTTAGATAAATGCAAAGTGTTCCACATCGGTAGCAAAAATGAAAGCGCAAACTATTCGATTAACAGAATTCAACTAAAGAACGTAACTATAGAAACGGACCTTGGAGTAACTATAGCAAGTAATTTCAAACCTGCCCAACAAGTCGCTGAAGTTGTTAAAAAAGCAAATATAATTATTGCCAGATATTTTGAATATAAATCCGAAAAAAGTAATATGCACTTTATATGATTTATTGGTTCGTCCGCATTTTTAATATTGTGTCCAGTTTTGGTCGCCATGCTATATAAAGGATATTGAAAAACTAGACTGAGTACAACGGAGAGTAACAAAGAAACAAACCGTATGAGGAAGGACTAAAAGAGTAAAGCCTATTTACCTTGACAAAACACAGAATAAGAGGGGACCTAATCCAAGGTTTGTATAATTATCAAAGGCCATAACAACATGGATGCATCTAAGTACTTCACATTAGATAACTCAAATTACAAAAAAAAAAAAAAAAAAAAATGTTGGAAAGGTGTTTCAGTCACACGAAGCGAAGCACTTCTTTTTCAGAGTGGTCAACTTATGGAATGATAGAAACATATTTTGAAAAGTAGACAGAATGAATGTAAACACCATGTGAGGAAGACCACTTTATTGACAACATTTCGCATATAGCTTCATCGTGTCATTGGCCTGATTAAGCTATATATGCAAAACGTTGTCAATAAAGTGTTCTTCCTCAACATGGTGTTTATATTCAACTTATGGAATAAACTGTTTAGAAGTGTTGTAGAGTGCCATACAGTCCAAACATTCAAACATCGCATTGACAAATATCTTGCCATGAACCCACGACTAACTGCGTTTGTGCCTGAGTAATGTGACCGTTTTTGGGTCGTACATAATACTATAATTTAGTTTTCTGACCACAGTCTTTCTGGAGCTGAAGCCCTTCAGTTGATGGCTGTGGCAATATCTTCTTTTTTTACAAGAAGCCTAGGAAGGACCAGTAGGTCTGTTGTTGCTTGCCTTCCTTTGTATTCCTTTATAAATATCGATAAATAAGAAAACTCCCAACTTCCATATAACCCAAAACTCAGAAGTCGTCAATTTCATCCGGTCCTAGAGTTAGTACGCCCTTGATTGATATTATTGATGGTGGTGGGTGGTTGTGGAGTAAGAAGGGTTTACTTTGTATATAATTCAGAGTATGTGTGTTTGGTGATTGTATGTGTGTGGCTGTGTGTGTGCGTGGGTGGGTCAGGGAAGGAGGAATGGGACAGCATGCAAAAGTTTAATATGTAGAGAATATCGATGGGTGATATTGACGTTGGTGGTTAGTTGTTGTTGTTGTTGTTGTTCCCCAGGCTGTCTGGCCGAACAGCCCCAAGGTCTCGAGCAAGGCCAAGGCCATAAATGAGCGCCCCCACAAAATCCTCCCTGCTTACCACTAACAAAGCCCGGGTGACCGAAGCCACTCCAAGGCAGGGAGCTGAGGAGGGTGCGGAAACACCCGGGAAACCAAAGCCCCACCCAAGGCCCTGTGCCCCTCAGCAATTATGAAGGGAAAGTTGAGGGGTAAGGGAAAAATGTGACACTTTGGCTCCCAATCTGCCAACTTCTAGGTTGGCAGTAGGGAGGTCAATCCACGGAAAAGACGCCGCCACTTGAGATCTAGAAGATATATAAGTAAAAGGAACAGTCAGAGTAAGCTATGGGTATGGCAGAGATCGCTCAGTTCTCACTCGGAGAGACCAGCCCATCACCACATGACTAGAACCCAATCCTCTCAGCATCAGCTAGGAAAGGCCCTAGAAAGCCGCCTTTGGCGGGGGGATAGCTCCCCTATTTCAACTCCTTTCGGGGTTGGGCACCCGCCCCGTTGGTGGTTAGTTGTGGATTTATGTGGAGTAGGTGGTGTTTACTTTGTGTATAAATCGGTGTGTATATGTGTTGTGTACTTACTCTAGTTGTATTACGGGAGTGAGCATGCTCGTTATTTCCCGCCTCCTATATGTGTAGGTGTTATATGTATCGTTGGAATGGCTGTGGATGTGTGTGTAGTCTGTATTTTTAGCCAATTGGCGACATCGGAAACGAAGGCTTAGGGTGGATCTGTATGGTACCATTCTCACTATAGACGGTACCGTCTCGCCCGAAGGCTTAGGTAGCCATCAGCTTAGGTGAACCATATGATACCCATCTTGCCTTGTACCATTTTTGCCAACCCCAGATGGGACGTCACAACGTCGTCCACTTATTCCATGTACCTATTTACAGCTAGGTGAACTGAGGCTAACACATGAAAGGAGACAAGCCCAATTTGTCTCCGCCCGGCCGGGGATTGAACCCCCGACCCCTCGTGTGTGAGACGAGAGCTCTACCTACTAGGCTGTGTATGTAAGTATGCATGTTGTGTGTGTGTGTGTCTGTCTGTGGGTGTGCGTGGGTTTTGGTATTGAAGTTGGATATTGAAGTGATAAATAAGGAATAAAGTATTGAGTATTTCCTTCGTAAAATGTAAAGTATGGATATAAATTGAGTAAACTATGAGTGTTTTGCTGGGTGTTTTGAAAGTGTGTGTGTGGGGGTGTCTGTGGGTGTACTATGTTATATTTTCTATATTTATGAAAGAGACAATAGACAAAGCTACCTGTAACAAGTGTCCCCCCCCCCAAAAAAAAAAAGAGTTGAAAGGATAGTAGAGAGCCGAAATCAAGGTACATTAGAGGTAATTTAGGTGTGTGGAAAAGAAGTGTGGTGTGCTTGTGAAGTGTAGTGAAATGAATAAGAGGAGGAGGTGTTTGTGAGAGTTAGCTGGATTACTCTCTGTGTAGGTGAGGCACAACAGAAACAGTGGGGGAAGCCAGGCAAGTAAAACAGGAGTTCCAGCAATTCTTTATCATATACCTAAGTGGCGTCCCCTGGGTAATGCCCTGCTCGATTGGCGTCTACATCTCCCCAGTATATAGGTTCTGTGTGAGTGTGTGGGTGTGTATGTCAGTGATGTGGAGTAGTATGGTTATTGGTGCCTACATCTCCCCAGTATATAGGTTCTGTGTGAGTGTGTGGGTGGGTGTGTATGTCAGTGATGTGGAGTAGTATGGTTATTGGTGCCTACATCTCCCCAGTATATAGGTTCTGTGTGAGTGTGTGGGTGTGTATGTCAGTGATGTGGAGTAGTATGGTTATTGGTGCCTACATCTCCCCAGTATATAGGTTCTGTGTGAGAGTCTGGGTGTGTATGTCAGTGTACAAAGTACAAAGGAGTACAAAGGAAATCAAGCAACAACATATCTAGTGACCCTTCTAGGTTGCTTGTCCTCCAAAACACTGAGGATCAAGTGTCCAAACAGTGGTTTAGAGTGGGTAAGGGAACATTGGAAAGGGAATTACTGCCCTGGAACTAATGTCCGTGGCAGGATTAGGAAGTTAGTAGAGGACAGATGGGTTAGTAACTGAGGGGGGGATAAAATAAAGTTATTCATTTACAAACGCAGACAGTCGCGGGTTTGATGCGAGATATTTATCGAGGCGGAGTTTAAATGAAACAACGGTGATGCAGTCTATAACGTTTCGGGGAAGCCCATTCCACAAGTTGACAACTCGATTGAAGAAGAAATTCTTAGATTCGTGCGAGTTAAAAGATTTACCAATAATTTTGCAACCATTTCCCCGCGTGTAATTAGATTGGTCGATAGTGAATTATTTACTACAGTTCATATTGTCGATGCCTTTGATGATTTTGAACACTTGAATTAAGTCACCTCTTAATCTGCGCTGGGTTAAAGGAAATAGATTTAATTCTCTAAGACGCTCTTCGTATGGTTTGTTCTTTAGGCTAGGTATCATTTTGGTACCTCTACGTTGAACTCGTTCTAGCTTGTTTATATCTTTTTGGTAATAAGGGCACCAGGATTGAACGCAGTATTCCAGAAGAGGGCGGACTAAGGAATTTTAAAGGGTTAGGATAACTTCTTTGGATTTATGCTCAAATGACCTGCCTATAAAGCCAATTATTTTGTTTGCCTTCTTAACAACTTCTGAACATTGTTGACTCGGTTTTAGGTTACTCAATATTGTTACTCCCAGATCGGTTTCTCTGTTAACATTCTTAAGCTGAGTGCCATTCATCGAATAGTTTGCTTTCTCATTTAGGTATCCAATATGTAGTACTTTACATTTATCCGCATTGAAACTCATTTGCCAAATTTTGGCCCAACATGACAATTTATCTAGATTGTGTTGCATATCGTCAACTTGTTCTTTTGAGAGTACGCTATTTGCAATTTTAGTATCGTCAGCAAATTTTGAGATTGTACAGATGAGACCCTCATCTATGTCGTTGATGTAAATAAGAAAGAGAATTGGTCCTAGTACCGATCCCTGGGGTACCCCGCTACTTACATTGGTCCATTTAGATGCCTTACCGTTTATGACTACTCTTTGCTTTCTGTTGCTGAGCCAATTTTCTATCCATTTCAACACACCGTCTTGTATTCCATGCGCTTTTAGTTTTAGCAGTAAACGTTTTTTGGGGAACTTTGTCAAAGGCCTTTTGAAAATCAAGGTATATAATATCTACAGCTTTACTCTCATCGTAGAGGTTGAGGATATCGTGGAAGAAGTCTAAGAGGTTTGTTAAACAGGAACGTTTTTTACGAAAGCCGTGTTGAGTATCTTTCAGTATGTTATTTTCCTCTAAGTGATTTACGAGTCTGTCTCGTATGACCGTTTCTAGCATTTTACATACAACTGAGGTTAAGCTAATTGGACGATAGTTACTGGGTAGGGATTTGCTGCCTTTTTTGAATATCGGTGTTATGTTGGCTAGCTTCCACTGCTCAGGCATAGTTCCAGACTGCAAGGATTTATTGAATAGTAATGTCAGTGGTTTGGAGAGCTCATTCTTAGCTTCCTTTAGAACTCTAGGCGAGATTGTATCAGGTCCAGGCGTTTTATTTACCTTGAGTGTATCTAAACAATTCAATACTTCTCTCTCTGTAACGGTGATATTGCTTAGAACATCTGAATTATCATTCTGAATCGGCGATGGTGTAGGGATATCACTGAGGTCTTCTGTTGTAAAAACTGATGCAAAGAAGGTATTGAGGGCATTACTCATTTGTACTTCGTCTTTGGTGTATTCTCCATTTTCATCGACTAACGGTCCAACAGTTGAAGTAACTACTTTTTTCTTTCTGATATAACTATAGAATTCTTTCGGGTTTGTTTTACTTTGATTCGCAATATGTAACTCTAAGGTCTTTTTACTTTGCTTAATTAACTTTTTGGCTTTGCGTCGTAGCTCTACAAATTTCAGCCGTTCTTCGTCATTTTGTGAGGATTGTAATCTATCATTAGCAAACTTTTTAGCAAGCAGGCAGTTTGAAATACCTTTATTCCACCATTTGGGCTTATTATTATGGCCTGGACGCCTTATTTTCGATGGTATGCAGTCTTGCACTGCTTTTAGGTAAGTGGTTTCGAATAACTTCCAAGGTGTATTTATGTCGTTATTGTTAATTAAAAAGCTCCAGTCAGTTTCTTTAAACATAGCTCTAAGTTTATGGAAGTTTGCTTTCTTGAAATTAGGGACTTTTTCGATGCTACTATTTGGTTAGTTACTAGTAAACTTTAAAGTGAAAGTTATCGTACGATGGTCGCTGTTACTGAATTCATCACCAACATTTAAATTCTCTATCAATTCTTCTTTTGTTGCAAGTACAATGTCAAGAACGTTATTACCACGGGTCGGCGTTCGAACAAATTGATAAAGCGAACTCTCTTGCAAGTTCGTATACAAGTCATGTCCGGAGTGTGAAGTAAGAGTATCGCCCCCCTTGGTCACAGGTAAATTAAAGTCGCCAAAAATTACGGTATCTTGTGAGTTACTTACATCTGCAATTTGTTCGTAAATTTCTCGGTCAGTTTGCACTGATTGAGCTGGAGGTCTGTATATTAACGCTAGTATTATTTTTGTACCTTTATTATTCTTTATTAGCACAAAAGATGTGTCGACGTTCACAATTTGAGGTTTTGACAAGATGGTAGGGTTAAGACTTTCTTTGATATAAAGTAAAACGCCACCTCCATTTCGATTTATTCGGCTTTTCTCAAACATTACATAACCGGGAAGTGAATACTCTGCTAAAAAGTCTCTATCTTCTGTATTGAGCCAAGATTCTGTTATGCCAATCACATCATCATTTTCTGTAAACATTTTCTCCTCTAAATCTGAAAATTTATTGCGTATGCTACGAGCGTTTGCATAGAAAACCTTTAAGTTTGTTATTTTAGAACTCCCGGAACGCTCTTTAATAATATTTTTGGTTCTTGTCGGATCTACATTTATGTTCATGGCTGTCCTCGGTCCTCGCTGTCTTCGGTTCTTATCGCTGGTGGTCCTCGCTTGCCTCTGTTTTTTGCTTGGCGTTGGATGATTTATGTCACTGCTGCTTCTTCTCGGATGGCGTTTTTTGATCCATGGCTGCGGACTGCTTCGTGTAGGAGACGACCCATGCGTGCTGAACCCACAGGGTTTAGATGAGTGCCATCCTTGCGGAACAGAGTAGGCTGGTTGTAGAAGGGTGTAGAAGTGATGTGGAGTAGTATGGTTATTGGTGCCTACATCTCCTCAGTATATAGGTTCTGTGTGAGTGTTTGGGTGTGTATGTCAGTGATTGGTGCCAACATCTCCCCAGTATATAGGTTATGTGTGAATGTGTGGGTGTGTATGTCAGTGATGTGGAGTAGTATGGCTATTTTTGTGTGTGTGTTGGTGGGAGAAGAAAAGTGTAGCAATATGGAGTGAAATATAAGTTTTAACCCAAACAGTACCGGTGACATCCTTTTCTTTATATTGTGGCAACTAACAATTTTATTCAGACTAGGAAGGACCTCTAGCTATTCAAACTATCCCAATTACCCCTTTTCTATCTATCTATCTATTGCCTGACGCCGTGATCCCCGAAGGGGTGGCCACGAACGAACTGCCCCCATGCACCTCTGTCCCCAGTCAGTCGACGCCCCTCCCCCCAACCAGCACCGCCTTCGTTCATGTAGTTCCTCACTCCATCCTTCCAACTCATATTCGGTCTACCTCTCCCCCTCTGTCCCTCCACCTCGCTCTCGTACACCCTCTTAGTCATTCTCTCGCTTTCCATACGTTCCATATGGCCGAACCATCTCAAGTTGTTCCTTTTCACACTTTCCAGCACATCTACCTCCACACCACACCTCCTTCTTACTTCCTCATTAGTCTGTCTATCCCTCCATGTAACTCCGCACGCACTCCTTAAGTAATTAATTTCCACTGCTCTCACTCTTGGTCTGAGTCTCTCAACCAACGTCCATGCTTTGCTTCCGTAAGTCAGTGTCGGGATTACCACACTGTCATGCAAGGACTTCTTCACTTCCATACTGACCACCCTATTTCTTGTTACTGCTTTTAGCGTTCCTACAACCCTCTTCCCCTGTTGTACCCTCTCCCGCACCTCTTCATCCATAGTCCCATCTTTACTCAACACACTGCCCAGATACTTAAAAGAGTTGACGATCTCCATAGCCTGACCGTTCAGCTTCACCTCACACTCTGTGACTTCACCCATTTCGAAGACCATAACCTTGCTCTTCCCCGTATTTACCTTCAAATTCCGTTTTTCGCACACTGTTCCAAACTCATTTACCAGACCCTGCAACTCCCATTCATTATCACTCATCAGAACTGTATCATCCGCAAACAGCAGTATAGGTAGCTTCCACTCAATTCCCTCCCTTTTCAGCGATACACCAACATCCACTGCTCTTGATAGTATTTCTTTCATGACTCCATCCATATATACAGTAAACAACCACGGGGACATCACACACCCCTGTTTCAAACCAACATTCAGGTCAAAGAACTCGCTCTGCTCACTCTCCACACGTACTGCCGCCTTTGCACCCTCATACATGCTCTCCACTGCTTTCAGCAACTTGCCCTCTACTCCGTATATTCTAAGTACTTTCCACAAACCTTCTCTATCCACTCTGTCATAGGCCTTCTCCAAGTCCATAAAGGCAACATACACCTTTTGTTTCTTCTCCAGATATTTCTCCACAACACAATTCAGGGTAAAAATCTGATCTACACATCCTCTTCCCTTCCTAAAACCTCCCTGCTCGTCGCCTATCCATTTCTCCGTTCTCACTCTCACTCTCTCAATCACTACCCTACTGTATACCTTCCCTACTACGCTTAGAAGACATATTCCTCGGTGGTTACCACACACTCCTATTTCCCCTTTGCACTTATATAGGGGGACTATTATACCAGTCTTCCAGTCATTGGGTGCACTCCCCTTCTCCCATGCTAGTTTGCACATTTTCCATACCCATTCTATCACTATCTCACCACCATACCTCAACATTTCCCCACACACTCCATCTGTTCCTGGTGCTTTCCCCAACTTCACTCTTTTCATGGCTTCCCATACTTCTGACCTCCTGATCCCCACCTCCTCCTCCACTACTTCTCTTCTTCTCTCTCCCATACCATATCCAGCTATGTTTGCTGGCTCTTCATTCCTTACATTTAGCAACTCACTGAAGTACTCCCTCCATCTTTCGACTCTCTCTTGCTTCTCGGCTAGCATTCTCCCATTCTTATCTTTCACACCCTTACTGTTTCCCTTGCTACCTTCCCTAACTTTCTTGACTTCTTTCCAGAACAGTTTCTTACTCTCTCTCCATTTTACACTCAGATTCCTTCCAAATTCCTCATCTACTCTTCTCTTACTTTCCTTCACTACTCTCTTCACCACCCTCTTACTCTCCACGTACCTCGCTCGTTTCTGTCTCTCGGAATCTTCATTCCCTCTACTACCCAACCACTCTCTATATGCTTTCTTCTTTTCTTCCACAGCTATTCTTACCTCTTCTGTCCACCATGCTGTACCTTTCACTCCCCTCCCTCTTCTCCTCACTCCACACACCTCCTCACATGCTGCACAGATCTCATCCTTAAACACCTTGCTCATCTCCTCCACTTCCTCCATAACTTCCAGGTCGAACCCACCTAGTCGTCTTTCCACTGCTCTCCTGTATTCCTCCCTGACTTCCTCCTCCTGCAACCTCTCCACCCTCCTCACCATTCCACCCTCCTCTCGCCTCCCTCCTGCTCTCCTCACCCACTTCTTTTGTATCCTAACCTTAGCTACCACTACATAATGATCAGACAGACCCCCTCCAATACCCCTATACACCCTAGCATCCATCACAGATTTCTTCATTCGTTCATCCACACATACATAATCAATCAATGACTTTCGTTCCACCACTGTCTTATCCTTCATCGTCAACATCCGTTTCCACGTGTACCTGTGGATCATTCTGTGCCGGAAGAAGGTGTTGGCTATCCCCAGCCTCCTCCCCACACATACGTCCACAAGTGCACTACCATTCCCATTCACCTCTGATGGTACCTCTCACCCTCCCACCACTCCCTCAACTTTCCTATCACCCACCTTACCATTCATATCCCCAATCAGAAATATTCTTTCGTTCTTGTCAAACTTCTCCATGCACGCCTCCACATTCATCCAGAACTCCTCTTTCTTTCTTTCAAGTATATCCTCTGTCGGGGCATACACGCATACAATCACACACGTTTGTATTCCTACTTTCATTCTCACCCACACAATCCTTGAACCCACAGACCCATACTCTCTTACACATTCCTTCCATTTGCTACTTACAAACAAACATGCACCTTCTCTCGCTGTTCCTTCACTCACTCCAGCACACACACCCATTCCACACTCCCACTCTCTCACATCTGAACCATTCCATTTGGTCTCTGTCATTCCACATACATCCAGCCTGGCATTCACTAACACTTCCAGAACCTCTCTCTCTTTTGTGCCATCATTCATGCCACAAACATTCCACGTAGCCATTCTCAGAATGTCCGAAGGCATGTCCTTAGTCGGTCGTGGTTCGTCAACGTTGGTTCCGTTCGCATCCGAGGCTGTTCGTTCGTTTTTCTTTGCTTAGATATTTTTTCCGGGTGGGGGTCGCAAGCCCACCGACCCAACCTCTTTAGTCGCCTCTTACGACACGCAGAAGGCACGTGGGGCATATTCTATTCCCTAACCCCCAGGGGGGTTTTTACTACCTCAAATCCTTCCTAAACTGCATAATATCGTTTAAATATAGCTAGAATAAAAGATAACACACGTTGCTGGTACTCAAAGGGTTAAGGGGCGATCTTTCTTTATGTGATAATTTATTTCTTCATATATTATTGTACATTAATATATGAAGAAATAAATGATGTGTATATATTTATTTATTTATCTATTTACTTATTCACTTTAGTTTCCTCCCTAGACCTGTGTGTGTGTGTGTGTGTGGGTGTGTGTGTGTGTGTGTGTCTGTGAGTGTGAAAGAGTGAGAGAGTGAGTTAGAGTTATAGAGAGAGCCAAGGTGGGAGAGACAAGGGCCAAAGAGTGAGTGGGGGGCAATAAGGATGAGACGTGAGGTGACTTAGAAGAGAGAGAGAGAGAGTGAGTGCATGAGTGAGAGAGAGAGAGCGCATGGGTGAGAGAGAGAGAGAGAGAGAGAAGTGATAAATGGAGTAATATTTTCGACAGGGAGGGTGTAGGGTAGGCGAGAGGGTCAGCTAGCCTATAAACTAAGAAATAGATGATTGTGAGTTATAGGACCCTCCCCCTCTTCTTTTTTCACTCGATTTGTTTGGCCATTGGAAGATGTTTTACCCCATTCTTGTGACAATTTTAAGACGTTTTGCCTCATTCAGGTGTCGATTTTAAGACGTTTCGCTCCATTCAGGTGAAAATTTGTTGCTGGGCGAGCGATAGCAAACCTGTAGCTTAGAATAAATCAGCCTTTGGCCATGATTTTGTTTTACAGAACAAATATATATTAAGCTTCAAGGGAGTCTGGGGCCGGTTTTTTTTTTTTTTTTTTTTTTTTTTTAATGGTGATGGGAGCCTTGGAAGTCTTTTTTTAGTGTATAGAGCAGTACAAGAAGAGCGAGAGAGAGGAAGAGAGTGAGAGTGAGTATTTGTGTGTGTGGAGGAGTATTTGTGTGTGTGGAGGTGTGGAGAGGGGAATGTGGGGGAAGGGGGGAGGGAGTGGACTATAAACTAAGCAATAGGTGATAGGTCAGACAGTCAGATTATGAGTTATACGGTCAGTGAGTTATAGGATCGTAGTTTTGAGAACGGAGAAATAGACTATTATACCAATTCCATATTGTACGGTCGCGCTAATAAGTCTTGTCTCAGCTGGCATTACGTTTGGC
The DNA here is from genome assembly GCA_032716605.1 of Paralithodes platypus. NCBI lineage: Eukaryota > Metazoa > Arthropoda > Malacostraca > Decapoda > Lithodidae > Paralithodes > Paralithodes platypus. Next base: position 11,855,485 of record CM064544.1, on the reverse strand, counting down.
TCGCTCTGTGCTGTATTTATGTCTGTCAGATGTTGAGTAGGGTGGGTTAGTGTAGAAACATATTTGTATATCTCACTCGAAACAAATAAATCAAGTGTTTGATGTTACTCATGCCAATTATTGATCAAAATTTATTCGGTGCCGAGACATCACTTATTAGGCCGACTGTACCAATACTAAAGGGTACTTGACAAAAAGAGACTTTAAGGGGGCCCACTTCGCTTTTTTCTCTTTCTCTCCCTTTCTCTTTGGCTTGTATCCATTCGGCCCCATTCAGCCTACTGTCTTAAGACGTTTACCCCCATCCAGGTGTCAATATTTTCCTGGCGAGCGGTAGCAAGCCAGCATATATATATTTTTGTTTTGACAGCAAGCTAAATTTGTAAATTTTTCGATAGAAAAATGTCTCCGGCGAAGCCGGATTTCTCTATTCAACAGGAAAAAATCGACACCTGGATTGGAATAAATGTCTTAAAACAGTTGGCTAAAGGGGGTCGAATAGATACAAGCCAGGGAAAGAGAGAAAAGGAGAGAAAGATAAAAAAAAAAACGGTAACCCCCCTTAAGATTAGTACAGGTATATGGAAAACAGAGGGATACCTGAGACAGTATATACCCTTTTGATGTCCACAGATCCTTCCTAAGTTGTATAAAACCGTTTAATGATAGCCAAACTGTCAAAATGTGTCATAATCCTCAAAAATTGCCGGTGTGATTCTGTAATATACTTTATTGAATTGAAACTAGACAAACACATTCATTAGCTGAAAGGGTTATTTGACAAATTACTTGAACTTTTATAACATAGTGCAATATGTATTAATATAACATTTTATATTATGCCAGCTCTCTCACTTTCACTCTCACTCACAATCACTCACTCACTCACTCCCTCCCTCCCTCCCTCACTCACTGACTTACTCACTCACTCCCTCACACACTATCTCTCTCTCACACACACACACACACTTACTTAGTCCGTCACTCTCACTCACTCACACTCTCTCTCTCTCTCTCTCTCTCTCTCTCTCTCTCTCTCTCTCTCTGTCTCACACACACACACAGTTAACTAAGCCAACCCTAAGTGGCAAGAACAAAGGACGCCAATTACTTTCCAATCATTACAACATCGCCCTTGCTGCATTATAGCTATTTTATTACAACAGTGCACTATTTTCTAAACAACATTCCACTGACAGAGAGAGAGAGAGAGAGAGAGAGAGAGAGAGAGAGAGAGAGAGAGAGAGAGAGAGAGAGAGAGAGAGAGAGAGAGAGTAGTTAGAATAAGAGTGTGAGAGAGGTGGAGAGGAGAGAGAGAGAGAGAGAGAGACAGAGAGAGAGTTAGAGTTAGAATAAGAGTGTGAGAATAAGAGTGAAAGAGTAGGAGAGAGAGAGAGAGAGTTAGAGAGAGAGAGTTAGAGTTAGAATTAGAGTGTGAGAATAAGAATGAAAGAGTAGGAGAGAGAGAGAGTGAGTTAGAGAGAGAGAGAGTTAGAGTTAGAATTAGAGTCTGAGAATAAGAATGAAAGAGTAGGATAGAGAGAGAGAGAGAGTAAGTTAGAGAGAGAGAGAGTTAGAGTTAGAGTTAGAATTAGAGTGTGAGAATAAGAGTGAAAGAGTAGGAGAGAGAGAGAGAGTGAGTTAGAGAGAGAGAGTTAGAGTTAGAATTAGAGTATGAGAATAAGAGTGAAAGAGTAGGAGAGAGAGAGAGAGAGAGAGTTAGAGTTAGAATTAGAGTGTGAGAATAAGAGTGAAAGAGTAGAAGAGAGAGAGAGAGAGAGAATAAGAGATTATCGAGAGCAGAAAAAATCGTTTACTGATAGCCAGAGTAAGCTTCAAATTACTCCATCGTGTTGACGGAATTATCGAGTTACAGTCACTTATAACAAATCGTTTACTGATAGCCAGAGTAAGCTTCAAATTACTCCATCGTGTTGACGGAATTATCGGGTCTACAGTCACTTATAACAAATCGTTTACTGATAGCCAGAGTAAGCTTCAAATTACTCCATCGTGTTGACGGAATTATCGAGTCTACAGTCACTTATAACAAATCGTTTACTGATAGCCAGAGTAAGCTTCAAATTACTCCATCGTGTTGACGGAATTATCGAGTCTACAGTCACTTATAACAAATCGTTTACTGATAGCCAGAGTAAGCTTCAAATTACTCCATCGTGTTGACGGAATTATCGAGTCTACAGTCACTTATAACAAATCGTTTACTGATAGCCAGAGTAAGCTTCAAATTACTCCATCGTGTTGACGGAATTATCGAGTCTACAGTCACTTATAACAAATCGTTTACTGATAGCCAGAGTAAGCTTCAAATTACTCCATCGTGTTGACGGAATTATCGAGTCTACAGTCACTTATAACAAATCGTTTACTGATAGCCAGAGTAAGCTTCAAATTACTCCATCGTGTTGACGGAATTATCGAGTCTACAGTCACTTATAACAAATCGTTTACTGATAGCCAGAGTAAGCTTCAAATTACTCCATCGTGTTGACGGAATTATCGAGTCTACAGTCACTTATAACAAATCGTTTACTGATAGCCAGAGTAAGCTTCAAATTACTCCATCGTGTTGACGGAATTATCGAGTCTACAGTCACTTATAACAAATCGTTTACTGATAGCCAGAGTAAGCTTCAAATTACTCCATCGTGTTGACGGAATTATCGAGTCTACAGTCACTTATAACAAATCGTTTACTGATAGCCAGAGTAAGCTTCAAATTACTCCATCGTGTTGACGGAATTATCGAGTCTACAGTCACTTATAACAAATCGTTTACTGATAGCCAGAGTAAGCTTCAAATTACTCCATCGTGTTGACGGAATTATCGAGTCTACAGTCACTTATAACAAATCGTTTACTGATAGCCAGAGTAAGCTTCAAATTACTCCATCGTGTTGACGGAATTATCGAGTCTACAGTCACTTATAACAAATCGTTTACTGATAGCCAGAGTAAGCTTCAAATTACTCCATCGTGTTGACGGAATTATCGAGTCTACAGTCACTTATAACAAATCGTTTACTGATAGCCAGAGTAAGCTTCAAATTACTCCATCGTGTTGACGGAATTATCGAGTCTACAGTCACTTATAACAAATCGTTTACTGATAGCCAGAGTAAGCTTCAAATTACTCCATCGTGTTGACGGAATTATCGAGTCTACAGTCACTTATAACAAATCGTTTACTGATAGCCAGAGTAAGCTTCAAATTACTCCATCGTGTTGACGGAATTATCGAGTCTACAGTCACTTATAACAAATCGTTTACTGATAGCCAGAGTAAGCTTCAAATTACTCCATCGTGTTGACGGAATTATCGAGTCTACAGTCACTTATAACAAATCGTTTACTGATAGCCAGAGTAAGCTTCAAATTACTCCATCGTGTTGACGGAATTATCGAGTCTACAGTCACTTATAACAAATCGTTTACTGATAGCCAGAGTAAGCTTCAAATTACTCCATCGTGTTGACGGAATTATCGAGTCTACAGTCACTTATAACAAATCGTTTACTGATAGCCAGAGTAAGCTTCAAATTACTCCATCGTGTTGACGGAATTATCGAGTCTACAGTCACTTATAACAAATCGTTTACTGATAGCCAGAGTAAGCTTCAAATTACTCCATCGTGTTGACGGAATTATCGAGTCTACAGTCACTTATAACAAATCGTTTACTGATAGCCAGAGTAAGCCAGAGTAAGCTTCAAATTACTCCATCGTGTTGACGGAATTATCGAGTCTACAGTCACTTATAACAAATCGTGGACCCCCTTATGTTTTTCCTTATGTTTTTGCTTAAGGGGAGATGGGTCGCTTTTCTGGTCCCCCTTCTTCCTCATGCTTACCCTAATAAGTTTTATTATTTTAGTATGTTCGGCCCATTAGTTTGGCGATTTTAAGACCTTTCGCCCCATTTCTTTGTCAATATTAAAACTTTTCCTATCATTTAGGTGTCGATTTTTTTCCTGACGAGCGATAGCGAGTTGAAAGAGTTATTTGAAAAATTACTTAAACTTTTTTAACGTAGTGCAATATGTATTATTATAACATTTTATATAATGCCACCTCTCTTACTTTCACTCTCACTCACAATCACTCACTCACTCACTTACTCACTCACTCACTCCCTCACACTCACACACTCTCTCACACACACACACTTACTTTGTCCCTCACTCTCACTCACTCACACTCTCCCTCCTTCCCTCACTGACTTCTCTCTCTCGCTCTCGCTCTCGCTCTCTCTCTCTCTCTCTCTCTCTCTCTCTCTCTCTCTCTCTCTCTCTCTCTCTCTCTTACACACACACAGTTAACTAAGCCAACCCTAAGTGGCAAGAACAAAGGACCCCAATTACTTTCCAATCATTACAACATCGCCCTTGTTGCATTATAGCTATTTTATTATAGCAGTGCACTATTTTCTAAACAACATTGTAGTGAGAGAGAGAGAGAGAGAGAGAGAGAGAGAGAGAGAGAGAAAAAAAACAAATAGTTTTGACTATTATTAGACGATTGTATTAAGATTAGCAAGGCTCTGTAACTGTAGAAGGGATGATTGAGATGGATTTCATCCCTTTGATTACTCGTTTTTTTTTTCTATGTGAGTGAGGGATGCAAAAGGCAGAACTGCCTATAGCAAGTGCCTCCCCCAGAGTTGAAAGAGTGACAGGGCCAAAATCAAGGGACGTTCCATCCAAATGCCTGGACGCACGCAGTTTGAAGCAATTTAAGTAATAGGAAGAGGGAAAGACTGATTCTGGGAGAGAGTTCCAGAGCTCAGTAGTTGAATAGAAGAAAGACTGAGAATAACATTTCACTCTTGGGTTGGAGAGTTGCACAGAGTAGGGGTGGGATTGTGTTGCAAGACGGGTACTACGTACCCTACTCAGAGGAGGTGGTATACACTGGGAAAGCTCTGAGGAACACTGATTATTGTAGTAGCGATAGAATATCGAGAGAGATGCAACATTGCGGCGGAGAGAGAGAGATTGCAAAGAGTTGGTGAGTGGATGGGAGTTATTGATACGAAAGGCTTTCCTTTCTACTTTTTCTAGGAGTGTGGTGTGAGATGATCCTTCCCACACATGTGAACAATACTCCATACAAGGATGCACTGTGCCCCTGTACAGAGCAAAAAGCTGTGCAGGGGTAAAGAACCCCTTGAGCAAGATTGAGAACACCCAGCTTCTGGGAGGCTGCCTTAGCAAGACTGTTAATGTGGTCCTTGGAAGAGAGAGCAGAAGAAAAGGAGACACCGAGAATATTGAGAGAAGATGAAGGATTGATTTTTGTATTGTTGAAGTATAAGGGATAGTCCTCTGGGAGTTCCTGATGGGTAGTAAGATGAAGACATTGGTTTTTGAAACCATTAAATTCAACAAGGTTTTCTCTGCCCCAATTTAAACTCGTAGTTAGAACAGAAGATAAGTGTTGCATAGCTTCATTTCGTTTGTTTTTGAGAGATTGCTGGCTGGGCCGTTAAGGAAAACTAAATAAGTAGTGTAAAGTAGAGTCGTCTGCATATGAATGGATGGGACTGGTGGTACAGTTGAGAAGATCATTTATGAAAATTAGAAAAGAGAATGGGAGATAGGACAGAGCCCTGAGGAACACCCGAGTTGATAGGATGAGGAAGTGAGCGATGGCCGTCCACAACCGCAGCTATGGAACGGCCGGGAAAGAAATTAGAGACAAAGGCACAGATGGAGGGATAGAAACCGAATGAGGGTCGTTTAGCAATTAAAGATTTGTGCCAGACTCTATCGAAGGTGCTTCCAAAGCCCTCTAAAATCGTCTACTGATAGCCAGAGAAAGCCTTAAATTATTCCAACACGTTGACGGAATTATAGAGTCTACAGTCACGTATATAAATTCGTGGACCCTGTATGATTTTGTTTATGCAATTATAACTATCTGGATTGAGTTTTGGATGAAACATGCTTTTCAATAAATAATATATATAGTTTTGTAGTTGATGTATAGTAAACTACATTCATACATTCGTTTCCTTTCCTGGGCTATACTTACACATTTAGAAATAGGTGAGGTCCACGGATATTTTATGAGTGACTGTACGGGAATTTCTGAAGCCAACTGTACCGCATCACCGCACGAGCCATTGGTTAATCAGTAATGGTTGAATTTCACACCATTACCACATTAACCCACTTGGCAACAGAGAGAGAGAGAGAGAGAGAGAGAGTTAGAATCAATCATAATCTGAATCTTTATTTCCTTCAAATTCAATGGTAATTGACATTAAACTAATAATATAAAATGTATAGAATTATTTACAATTATAATGCACAGTAAAGTAAAGAGAGAGAAAGAGAGTGTGTGTGTGTGTATATGTAAGAGCGAGGACGAGAGAGAGAGAGTGAGTGCGAGCGAGCAAGAGCTACAACGTGAGAGAGAGAGAGAGAGTTAAGTGAGTGAGTGAGAGTGACTGACTTGTTACGTTTTACAACCTGACAAGTTTCACCCAGGCTCTCGTCCCATCACTTACCCTCTGTCTTTCTAGCACGACTCTCTTTTATTGTTCTACTATAAATTTCCCTCTTATTTTGTTCATTTCTATTATAACTTTCCTTCCAGTTTGCTATCAATTGTATTCTTCATTTTCTCTTTGTATGCATTTTCCTCTACGTTTTCCTGCAATTATGCGTGTTCTTTTACTTATTAAAATAACAGCACTTATTAAAGACCCCCACAACGAACAAAAGGAAAACCCCCGAGGAACGAGAAACTAAACAAATGGGAAAACGTCCCAGGTGTAAGGAAGAAAGAGGAACAAAAGCAAATCCAACAACTACGAAGGTGGGAATAACAAGAAAAGAAATAACCACGATGCCCCACATACCAGCCCCCTACATCACCACCGAGAGTAACGAGAGCAAGAGTAACAAAACCAACTCGCCCACAAGGAAGATAAAGAAATCAGTAGCAGCAGAAGACACACAAATAATAAAACCATTAGGAAATTATAACAAACAAAAGACACAAGACACAAGACCCTGATTACCAGACAAAACGTGCCCAGAGAGAAGGCGAAGGAGAAACTAAAATAAAACCAACAACACCAAAGACGGGAATAACAAAAAATAAGATAAACACGATGCCCCGTATACCAAAACTACCCCACACTACCCACAAGGAGAACGAGAGCAAGAATATTCAACTCGAGACAGACGCCAAGAAGATAAGGACATCAACAACAACAAAACACACGAATAGTGAAACCACGTGTACGGCACCACCAGCATACTACAAATAATACACGCACTTATATACCAGCTACCACTTCTTCCCCGCCCTCTATGAACAACAGACGAGATGCCAGAATTGCCACCATTACACCAGAGCTTCCATCAACACCAGGAAAAACTATCTCCATAATATCACGACAACATGAGGCTCCCAGGAAGAGAATAAAATTCAGCCAGGGACAGAAGGACCAACGTCACCATCAGAAGAGAAGTCACTTACGCCCTACTTCCACCCAAAGGCCGAATCACCTGCCCGCAAACTTCTAGGGGTCCCTCTTAATCCCCCTAGATCCGCCCCTACTGGTCTTATGACCTTTTGACCCCCGCACACCTACCCCGGGACATCTCACTCAAAGACATCACGACTCCGACGAAACCTGAACAAGGCAAGCAATTCTAGGGCTTTCATAATACTGGCATACTAGTGGTGATAGTCCCAGGATTACCCTTCCATTCAAGTAGGATTAAGGCATGCCGAATATCCCAAAAGGTCTGAGGAGTTCTTTTTCCTATTGAGGAATTGTTGTTTTATGTACCATTACATGGTATAGTGATAACATGAAGGTCCACAATAGGCGGCACCTTTTAATACTAGAAGTATACCTTACAGACATGTCCAGAATTTACTTCTCTTATTAACTCCTTCAGACATATTATGTTCCAATAAGTCCGAGGAGGCGGGAGCCCCAGGATCATTGCCACTGCCTCACACTACACTCACAACAACACTGCGGCCGTTAGAATTATCGGAGGAGGCTGAGGTTGCCACCAACGGTTTTATCGTAAGCTAACTTATCGGACTTACTGAGCTCATATGACGCATAATCGCGTCATAAACTTATTGGAGAGGTATGGAGATAAGTCCATATGACGCGATCGCGTCATATGAATTTTTTATTATAAGTTCCATATGACGCGATCGCGTCATATATGTCTGAGGGAGTTAAATACGCTCTCCACAAACTATCAAAGGATACTTGACATGGCAAGGTCATGCGACTAGTTCCAGGGCTTTGCGAGACACAGTAACTGGCACTCAGCATATTGAAGTCCTTAGTGCATCAGATTCTGTCCAACAACTGTTAGCGGACAATTGCAATTGAAAGGTTTAAACACCGCCCAGAGTTCTTTGAACCTCTTATAAAGGTCAGATGGCAGATTGAGGAACATAGTAATGGTCATGACCTTATTATCTACTCGCGTTAGCCCGATATGTTGTCACTGTGTCATGACATTTGAGACATCATATTATCATGACATTTGAGACATCACTGGACTGGTAATCCAATGGACCTGGGTTTGGATCCCAATATGTCAATGGGAAGATATTATTGGGATGGAATTTGTGCTGTACCTAGTTTCAGTGCATTACCACAGCACACCGAAATGCCAAAAAAATACCCTCATTGTTCCCTGATTAAATGGCATTGTATGAATATTTCCATATTCAAAATATGTTACAGGGGAGCAATGCCTAGTGAGTTAATTGCTCAATAGGTGGCGTTCTGAGAGTGAGGGTCCGAGTGTAGGGGATGAGACGGTGAAGTGCAGAGGCGAAGCGGCTTCAGAGATGGAGTTGCTTCGAGTCGGGGTGCTTCGCATGTCTCACTCCCTAGACTGGAACAAGACTTCACGGGCCTCACCGTGTTCAGCGGTGTAGTGTAAAGTCTCTCAGCCTATGCCCGAGAGGGAGTAGATGGAAGATTAAAAAAAAAAAAAAAAAAAAAAAAAAAGTACCAAGAATACCTGAACAGAACTTCACCACCGATTAGTATAACGGTCAGGATAGTCGAGTAACTCTAGCTATATGCTAAACATACTCGAGTTCATTCGATGAAAGTGCCCATTGTCATGACATTAAGGAACTTCATTTAAGACCTGAAACCAACTAATCCAACTGTAACTTAAACAACTGATCCACACGACAGGCCAACTTGGACGGACCAACGGAGACTCGGACGACCCCAGCTGTTACCTCAACTCATCACCTCTTCAGCTCCAAGTGTTAACTTAGTAGTCCATATTGAAAACCAGAAATAAGTTGATACCCAGAAATAAGGTATATAGAAGTTAGTCCCCAAATATCGACTCTGCCTAAATTCCCACTAGTGCGAAAAGTGTGGAAATAAAGTAAAGAGTCCACCAATATTGACTCATAATAATCGACTCTGACTCAAATCCTCGTCAAATGTATAAGTGTCTAGATTGTTGTTGTAACATATTTAACTAGCACTATTAGTGTACGACTTATAAGAGTTATTAAATAACAGTTCATGAGTTTATCAAGAGGCAAGCTAACCATATTGTATAGCCTACCTGATCTCCATCTAGATCCTCGAACGTGCTAGGACAGTTCATGTTGTATAAAACCATTATTAATTCATATGTGCCTACCTATGTTATTTACGTAAGAGTTTTAGATAAATAAAATAACTTCACAAACATACTCGGAGTTATATGTATCCTCTATTTGTCTTCTATGCATGTGTTGTATGATCTTTGACTTCTCCAGTTAAGTAGAACCTACCAAATCCAATCTCAAAACCTGATAAAAACCCTGGTATAACACCTATACGTTTCCTATTATTATATGTTGCCCTATCATTATTCCCAGTTTCTCCCTTTCTTCTTCTTTTTTATCTTATTATCTTACTGTTGATATATGTCTTTTAAGCGTAGTAGGGAAGGTGTACAGTAGGGTAGTGATTGAGAGAGTGAGAGTGAGAACGGAGAAATGGATAGACGACGAGCAGGGAGGTTTTAGGAAGGGAAGAGGATGTGTAGATCAGAATTTTCCCTGAATTGTGTTGTGGAGAAATATCTGGAGAAGAAACAAAAGGTGTATGTTGCCTTTATGGACTTGGAGAAGGCCTATGACAGAGTGGATAAAGAAGGCATGTGGAAAGTACTTAGAATATATGGAGTAGATGGCAAATTGCTGAAAGCAGTGAAGAGCATGTATGAGGGTGCAAAGGCAGCAGTACGTGTGGAGAATAAGCAGAGCGAGTTCTTTGACCTGAGTGTTGGGTTGAAACAGGGGTGTTTGATGTCCCTGTGGTTGTTTACTGTATATATGGATGGAGTCATGAAAGAAATACTAGGAAGAGCAGTGGATGTTGGTGTATCGCTGAAAAGGGAGGGAAATGAGTGGAAGCTGCCTGTACTGCTGTTTGCGGATGATAAAGTTCTGATGAGCGATAATGAATGGGAGTTGCAGGGTCTGGTAAATGAGTTTGGAATAGTGTGCGAAAAACGGAATTTGAAGGTAAATGTGGGGAAGAGCAAGGTTATGGTCTTCGAAATGGGTGAAGTCACAGAGTGTGAGGTGAAGTTGAACGGTCAGGCTATGGAGATTGTCAGTTCTTTTAAGTATCTGAGCAGTGTGTTGAGTAAAGATGGGACTATGGATGAAGAAGTGCGGGAGAGGGTGCAACAAGGGAAGAGGGTTGTAGGAACGTTGAAAGCAGTAACAAGAAATAGAATGGTCAGTATGGAAGTGAAGAAGTCTTTGCATGACAGTGTGGTAATCCCGACACTGACTTACGGAAGCGAAGCATGGACGTTCGGGAAGAGACTCAGACCAAGAGTGAGAGGGGTGGAAATGAGTTACTTGAGAAGTGCGTGCGGAGTTACATGGAGGGATAGACAGGCGAATGAGGAAATAAGAAGGAGGTGTGGTGTGGAGGTAGATGTGCTGGAAAGTGTGAAAAGGAACAACTTGAGATTGTTCGGCCATATGGAACGTATGGATAGCAAGAGATTGACTAAAAGGGTGTACGAGAGCGAGGTGGAAGGACAGAGAGGGAGAGGTGCACCGAGGGAGAGGTGCACCGAGGGAAAGGTGCACCGAGGGAGAGGTGGAAGGATGGAGTGAGGAAGTATATGAATGAAGGCGGTGCTGGTTGAGAGGAGGGGCGTCGACTGACTGGGGACAGAGGTGCATGGGGGCGGTTCGTTTGTGGCCACACCTTCGGGGATCACGGCGTCAGGCAATAGATAGATAGATAGATAGATATATCTTTCCTACTATTTTGCCTTCAAGGTTTCATTTAGCTATTCTGTTATTCCAATTACACATTATTTCAATATACTGTACAGAAGGTGTATTTGGTGTTTGGGTCCCTTAATTTGTATTGTTCTCTGGATATTTAGGTTATTGGTAATTTATTTATTTTCTTTCTCTCTCTCTCTCTCTCTCTCTCTCTCTATATATATATATATATATATATATATATATATATATATATATATATATATATATATCTATTATTATTCATAATATATACTGTATTAATGATTTAGACAACGGCATCAATAACATAATTTCCAAATTCCCCGATGACACTAAGATAGGAAATGCAATAATCTCAGAAAGCAATAGAAGTAGCCTGCAATCAGATTTAACAAAAAATATCGGAGTGGTCCGAAAATTGGCAGATGCCCTTTAACGTAAACAAATGCCAGATACTACAAATAGGCTCCCAATACAACAACTACGAATACCACATGAATGGAGAAAAGATAAAGAGCGTACCACAGATAAAAGACCTAGGAATGCTTATCAATGAAAATCTAAAATCTACAAGCCAATGCACAGCAGCATCTAACAAAGCAAATAGAGCACTAGGTTTCATTAAAAGAAAATTTCATTGTCATAGTAGACATAGTTGTACCACTATATAAAAGTATTGTGATGCCACATCTGGAGTGTGCTGTGCATTTTTGGTCTCCCTACTTAATAAAAGACATAGAGAAACTAGAATCCGTTCAGCGTAGAGTAACAAAGTTAATCCCTTCCCTTAGAAATAAACCATACAATGAGAGATTAAGAGAACTCGACCTTTTTTCGCTTAAGAAATGGAGAATAAGGGGACAGCTGATAGTGTTTTAAGATACTAAAAGGCTTTAGTAACGTAAATTCTAATAATCTATTTAAGATAGCCAAAGAAGGTTCCACAAGAGGAAACAAATTAAAACTAACAGACAGGAAAGCGAACCTAGACATAACTAAACATTTCTTCACCCACAGTATTATTAGTGAGTGGAATAAGCTCCCTAATGAAGTTATTGACAGTGACTCAATATACACATTTAAAAAAAGGTTAGACACATATCACAGAAAAGTTGGTCTGCATAGAAGCTGATCACTGACAAGAGAACCTGGCAGAAATGAACACGTTTTCAGTTGCAGAGAGCATAAAAAAAAAATAAAAAAATAAAAATAAAGTGAAGGTGTGCATGCCTTTTACTTTCCATTTCTAACTATACTATAAATTCCTTCAGGCGATTTTCAAGCCCTGCAAGGTTATTCACTTCTAACTATTTTCATGTACGGCACATTGCCGGAGAGAGCGGAGGGTGGGGAGAGAGCCTTCACCTTTGCTATCCTTTCCTTCCACTTTCTCTTAGAGTTGCTATCTCTATTAGGATTAAGTCCTGGCCACCTCGCAGGGATCGTAAGATCTGTGTGGCCAGTGTATCTATGTAAATCTCTCTCTCTCTCTCTCTCTCTCTCTCTCTCTCTCTCTCAAGTCACACCTCGATCTTTCACCCTCATTCATTTTTCCCCTCCATCTGACGCCCGACACTGAGTCAATCGAAGCTCCGAGGCATGTGTGTGTGTGTGAGTGGGTGTGTGTCCTCTCTGCTCTCACCTTCAAGATGGCATTACTTCCCCTTTCCCTCCAACATCATCCTAGGGATCGGTACTAGGACCAATTCTCTTTCTAATTTACATCAACGACATAGATGAGGGTCTCACCTGCACAATCTCAAAATTTGCTGACGATACAAAAATTGCAAATAGCGTACTCTCAAAAGAACAAGTTGACGATATGCAACACAATCTAGATAAATTGTCATGTTGGGCCCAAATTTGGCAAATGAGTTTCAATGCGGATAAATGTAAAGTACTACATGTCGGATACCTAAATGAGAAAGCAAACTATTCGATGAATGGCACTCAGCTCAAGAATGTAAACAGAGAAACTGATCTGGGAGTAACAATATCGAGTAACCTAAAACCGAGTCAACAATGTTCAGAAGTTGTTAAGAAGGCAAACAAAATAATTGGCTTTATAGGCAGGTCATTTGAGCATAAATCCAAAGAAGTTATCCTAACCCTTTACAATTCCTTAGTCCGCCCTCTTCTGGAATACTGCGTTCAAGCCTGGTGCCCTTATTACCAAAAAGATATAAACAAGCTAGAACGAGTTCAACGTAGAGTTACCAAAATGATACCTAGCCTAAAGAACAAACCATACGAAGAGCGTCTTAGAGAATTAAATCTATTTCCTTTAACCCAGCGCAGATTAAGAGGCGACTTAATTCAAGTGTTCAAAATCATCAAAGGCATCGACAATATGAACTGTAGTAAGTACTTCACTATCGAAACATCTAATTACACGCGGGGAAACGGTTGCAAAATTATTGGTAAATCTTTTAACTCGCACGAATCTAAGAATTTCTTCTTCAATCGAGTTGTCAACTTGTGGAATGGGCTTCCCCGAAACGTTATAGACTGCATCAAATATCTCGCATCAAACCCGCGACTGACTGCGTTTGTAAATGAATAACTTTATTTTATCCCCCCCTCAGTTACTAACCCATCTGTCCCCTACTAACTTCCTAATACTGCCACGGACATTAGTTCCAGGGCAGTCATTCCCTTTCCAATGTTCCCTTACCCACTCTAAACCACTGTTTGGACACTTGATCCTCAGTGTTTTGGAGGACAAGCAACCTAGAAGGGTCACTAGATATGTTGTTGCTTGATTTCATTTGTACTCCTTTGTACTCTCTCTCTCTCTCTCTGATAAGAGAACCTGGCAGAAATAAACACATTTTTCAGTTGAAGATAGCAGAGGGGTAAAAAAGGTGATGGTCTGCATAATATGTCCTTTCCATTTCTAACAATTCTGTAATTATATTATTTTAAGACTTGCACCTATTATTTTGGCGATTTTAAGACCTTTCGCCTCATTTATTGTCAATTGTAAGACCTTTCGTGCCATATCTTCACCCTCCCAATTCCACCTTCTCCCTCTTCTTTCCTATCAAGGGACTGGAGATCTCGAAAAGGTGTTCCAGTCCTGACGCTATCCTTGACTTACAGTGTGCTGGCTTAATAATCCAGAAGGGTTGATAGCCTCTGAAGTGCTATTTTAACTATATTTACTATCCCCATCCTGACTACTATCCTTTTATTAAGTTGGCTATAAATTGACTTATCACCCTCCAAAGTACTGAGTTATTACAACGTTTTTATGACCAAGTATGTTGTTGATAATGAGAACTTGGCAATGCTATGATGCAGTGACTGTCGTTTCTGATAGTGTAAGGGTTAATGCGCGGAATGTTGGTGTAGGTATCCTAGGTTCGAATCCTTGGAGTACCACATGTATTTATTAGTTTCATGAAGTTTTAATTAGGTTTATTTGTAGGTTGGTGACTATATGAAATTTTCGAGAAATATGCTACTAAAGGCCGCGTCATACAGAGCCCGAACGTTGGAGGACAAACTCCCGAATAGGATGACTTGCACATTTTTACCGAATACAGCCGAGACTCTTCCGAAATTTGAAGATTACGAACATGGCCCGAACGAGTTCAGAATAATATCCGATAGTCAAGAATGACCTACGACAAAATCTCGAACAACTACCGAACATGAATCGAACTTACACTCGTTATGCAAAGAATGATTTTCGACCAAACCCGAATCATCAGACACAGTTCCGAATGACATTGGAATGCTTTACGATAATTAACCTAACTTAACCGATGAGATGTCGACAAACAACCGATAGAGAAGAACATTATGAGAACAACATCAGACTGTTTTATGACTGTAGCACCTCTGTCCCCAGTCAGTCGACGCCCCTCCCCCCAACCAGCACCGCCTTTGTTCATGTACTTCCTCACTCCATCCTTCCACCTCTCATTCGTTTTCAAATACACCTAGACAAAATGTAGGCTATAATAACAAAGTATTGTAATCGAGTTTACTGTATTATAATGTACCACCTAACG
Organism: Paralithodes platypus; assembly: GCA_032716605.1. Lineage (NCBI taxonomy): Eukaryota > Metazoa > Arthropoda > Malacostraca > Decapoda > Lithodidae > Paralithodes > Paralithodes platypus. The sequence goes on along the minus strand of CM064544.1, from coordinate 11,840,162 downwards.
TAAGACTAACGTAGCCTAACCTAATTATTGTCCTTCCTAATCTCAATAAAATCAACTAATGAAGGCCAGAATAACGATATACCCATAAATAATCGTAGTGTTCGAACCCAGAGGCAGAACAGAGGTACGGTACCGGTATCTATAACATGCTCACTTTTTCTGGACCCCCTTCTCCCACATGTTTAGCATATTCGTTTTGAGGTTTAAGACGTTCGTTCCATTAGTTTGGCTATTTTGAGACCTTTCGCCTCATTCTGTGATCAATATTAGCCTATAAGACCTTTTGCCTTTTAGGTGTCGATTTTTTCCTGCCGAGCAATAGCGAACCTCTAATTTTAGAAGGAGGCTAATTCTATTTGTTCGAAATCAATTCGGATTTAATTCCTAATTAAACAAGATACATCGAGCAGACATCCAAAATTATTCGTATATTTGTCTGAATTTGATCGTAACTTGTTCTGAAAATTCGCAACTCGTGCGGGTTTTATTCTGGAATACGAGGGAATCATTGTAATTTTATCGAAGTTTTGTCGGGAATTGTTCGGGATTTGTTTGGGATTTGTTCGGGTAGTTCCTAACAAATTTGACAATTGAAAAAAGTACCGAACAAGTCCCGAAACAGAAGACCGAACTACGAATTAATCAGAACAACTTCCGAACGAGTTACGAATAATTCCCGACCAACATCCGACCATTTTGTAACGGTTTTTTTACCCGAATGTTCGTGGAAATTTAGTGTAGCCACTAATTTTTTCCCGACTCTCCGGAATGTCGGCAACATACATGAACAACATCAGACCAACATCAGACCAACCTACGAATATTCAGGAACGTATGCCGAATTGTGCAGAATATACTCGACCCGCCTGAAATTTGAATATTTTTTGCAAGTCATCCAATTCGGGACTTTGTCCTAGTACGTTCGGCCTCTGTATGACGCGGCCTTAAGGGACTAACATTTCTGGCAAGTAAAAACAAGTTGAGTATATCCCCTGTTACATCACTGTCTTTTCTAGCATTAATTATTCCCTCACATTCCTCATTTCTATCTCTTTCTTATTCTTCCTCATTTCCTATTTCTCCTCCTCTCCCTCACTTCCTATTTCTCCTCCTCTCCCTCACTTCCTATTTATTCTCCACCTATCCCTCACTTCCTATTTCTCTTTCTCTCCCTCACTTCCTATTTCTCCTCCTCTCCCTCACTTCCTATTTCTCCTCCTCTCCCTCACTTCCTATTTCTCCTCCTCTCCCTCACTTCCTATTTATTCTCCACCTATCCCTCACTTCCTATTTCTCTTTCTCTCCCTCACTTCCTATTTCTCCACCTCTCCCTCACTTCCTATTTATTCTCCACCTATCCCTCACTTCCTATTTCTCCACCTCTCCCTCACTTCCTATTTATTCTCCACCTATCCCTCACTTCCTATTTCTCTTTCTCTCCCTCACTTCCTATTTCTCCACCTCTCCCTCACTTCCTATTGCTCCTCCTCTCCCTCACTTCCTATTTCTCCTCCTCTCCCTCACTTCCTATTTATTCTCCACCTATCCCTCACTTCCTATTTCTCTTTCTCTCCCTCACTTCCTAATTCTCCACCTCTCCCTCACTTCCTATTTCTCCTCCTCTCCCTCACTTCCTACAGTTCTCCTCTCCCTCACTTCCTATTTATTCTCCACCTATCCCTCACTTCCTATTTCTCTTTCTCTCCCTCACTTCCTATTTCTCCACCTCTCCCTCACTTCCTATTTCTCCTCCTCTCCCTCACTTCCTACAGTTCTCCTCTCCCACTTCCTTGCTTTGTCTTCCTTCTCCCCCTCCTTTCCAAAACTCGTTCCCCTTTCCTTGGCTATCTTGACCCTCACACTCCCCATCTCTATCGCTTTTCCTCGTATGTATTTATTTCTCTCCCTCCCTGTCGTTCTCTATATACCTATTCTTCTTCTTCCTCCTCCTCCTTTTCCTAACTCCCTCCTTCCCCAATTTTTGTTTTATCTATACCCTCCCACTCCCTATCACTTGTCCTTCTTTTCCTCACTCCCTATCCCTCCTCGTCCTTTTCTTCCTTCTCTTCCTGAATCCCTATACTTCCTCTTGTGTCTCACTCCCTCCTTCCCTTATCTTCACCCTCAAGCTTCCCATCCCTACCGTTTCTCCTCCTCTTCCTAACTCCCTATCCATTCCTCCTCCTCTTCCTCACTCCCTCCTCATTATCTATCCCCGTCCTCACTCCCTTCTCATCCTCTATCCCCGTCCTCACTCCCTTCTCCCTCCCCACATCCTCCTCCTCCATCCTCATTCCCTCCCCACCATCCTTACTCCCTCCACATCCTCCTCCCCCTCCATCCTCACTCCCTCCCCATCCTCCTCCATCCTCACTCCGCCCCCCCCCTCTTCCTCCCTCTCCATCCTCACTCCCTCCCCCTCCTTACTTATCTACGCCCTCACGCTTCTCATCCCTATCATTTCCCCTACTCTTCCCTACTCCCTATCATCCTCCTTCTCACCTCACTCCCTCCACATATTCTTCTTCCTCCTCCTCCTCCACCACTTTATCCCTGGAGACAAAGAAAATACGTCCCCCTCCCCCACCCCCAGGAACCGATGTCTGGAATAGCAAATCGGGCGTATCTGTAATAGACGGGCGGGTGGGCGTTTGTTAGCTGTGACGGGTGACAGGGGGGGGTGGGGGGGGGAACTGTCTCCGGTGTCAGGGAGAGGCGACGGGGGGTGGGGTTATATCTGCACGAGGGGGGAAATAATGCCGTCGGGAAAGTAAGAGATAGAGAGAGTGAGAGTGAGTGAGTGAGTATAGCTGAGAGGAGCTGGAAGGAGTTACAAGGAATATTTGGTATTTCCAAGACCTTGTGGTTCATTCCGGGGAGATACTCGAAAGGGAAAGAGATAGTGTGTTGTGTATTACACTCATTAAAGAGTGTGCAACATACTATCTGCTCTCTTCTCGAACTGCTCTACTGAAGAACTGTTTACAATCCTGAGGGAAGTTTGTTCCAGGTAGAACAGGTATTGCATGTAAAAACAGTGTCCATAAATACTAGTGCTGAACCTTTTCAATTCTAGCTTTCAGCCAGGGTTGAATGTTGTATTCATATTGAGACTGCATATTTTGCTATAATCCGCATTATGAAGCCCATTAAAGTATTTATAAATTGTCAGTGAGCTGACCTATTAGGTCTGTGTGTTTCCAGCTAAAAGAGATCAAGAGCTTTCAATCGGTCCTCATAGCTCAGTCTTCTAACTGATGGAATAAGCTTTATAGCCCTTTCTATTACTCTTTCCAATCACTGTACATCTTTCCTGAATGCTGGGAACCAAAATTGAACAGCATACTCCAGGCGAGGACTTGCAGAGCGTTGTAAGGTGTGAACATTATTTCCTTATATTTATGCATAAATTGCCTCTTATTATAGCCCAATAATTTCTGAGCTTCTTCTCTACTTCAGTGCACTGTTTGGAAAACTTTAAGTAATAGCGAATATCCTGATTTGAGGTTTACTTGGCCGATATGCATCACCTTGCACTTTTCCAAGTTTAGATCTACCATGTAGATCTACCATTTAGATCTACCATGTCTCGATCCTTCTGATCTATTCAATTTCTTTAGGGTCCTCCACATTCACTCCAAACTTAATGTCATTTGCAAACTTGAAAATCACATGCAACAGACCAATATCGATGTCATTGACAATTTATGATAAATATAAATGGGCCAAGGACAGATCCCTGTGGAAATGTATAAGTGACTGAAGTCCAATCAGAAGATGCACCATTTGTTGCCGCCTGTTGCTGTATGCCTGTTGGCCAATCTTCTATCCAACTTGTGACCTCTGTATTGGTACCTAGTGCACTCACTTTTAACATTAGCTTGTAATGAGGCACTTTGTCTAAAGCTTTTTCAATATTTAACCCCCCCAGACATAAATAGTTAACTTACTGGCGAGGAGACGGACGACACGGTATTATTGCCACTGTACCCCACATCTGTCAAAACCTCACTGCGGGACCGTTAGAAGTCGGAGAAACTTGGGGTTGCCACCAATCGACAGATTTTCATCTAACTTACCTAACTTACTGAGCTCAATATGACGCAAAATCGCGTCATAAACCTATTAGAGAGCTATTAACCCCCTCACATCCTGATGCAATTTTTGAGCCTATTAGGCATACTTTAAAGCCTTTGTTACCGTCCGGGGTATTTATAAACCTTTAGTTTATTTAGTTCAACCTCTGCAAATGTCTTTGAGTTAGCTGTAGGCAGAAAACTAATTTTGGAGAGGTAATTATAAGAGTGAGAGTAATCTATTTCTTATTGCTAATCTGGCAACCTCTGCGTCAAAAGGATGTGAGAGGGTTAAGATAAGTTCATATGACGCAATCGCGTCATATGAGTATTTTGGCCAAACGTCCATATGACGCGATCACGTCATATGAGACGGAGAGTGTTAAGTAAAGGATGCCTATGGCTCTTCTTTCATCATACTCACTCAACATTTCATGAACAATTTTCAGCGTATTGGTAAGACATGATCAAATGTTGCCTGAATCCATTTTGGGATTCTGTAATTAAGTTGGGGATTTCCCAGTAGTCTACTATCTTGTCAACTAGTATCCCTTCTGAAAGTTTTACTGTGCTAAATATCAAGCTAATTGGGCGATAATTCTTGGACATTCACAATCCCCTTCCATGTAGATTGGAGTCACATTTTCCAGTTTCCAGTCTTCAGGGACCTCTCCAGTTTCTAGGAGGGGGGAAGTATTGGTGTCAGGAAGGAGAGAAAGAGAGAGAGACGCGGGGATTTTTTTTTTTTTTTTTCATTTTCATATTTTTATAATTACTCGGCTTAAGTCATAACAATGGATGCAAGTGACAGCATAAAATACAGACTGTGCCTTTCAAAAGTTACATTCTCCTAAAAGGTACCTTAAAATATTAATGCTATTGGCATGAATATTTAGTAATAATAATACCTTGGATGAATTCATAGTATGTATTAAATGTACATTGCAAAAACATGATCACCTAACCGCAGCAAAATAGTACCGTACACTCGAACAGTGCTCCTCGGCGTATTTATTCAATTTAGAACAGATAAACAATTACAAATACCCACACCGCCTCAACCAAGCATTCACTCCGGCCAGCTACAACGTGTATTTGTTGAGTAATGTAGCCATATTGAAGGATCTGAACTTATGCTTAGTGAGAGTGAAAAGGGGTATATCTGCGAGGAGGGGGAATAGGTATAATAATGCTGCAGTGAAAGAGGGAGAGAGAGAGAGAGACTCTCTCTCTATCTCTCATCTCTCTCTCTCTCTCTCTCTCTCTCTCTTTCTCTTTCTCTCTCGCTCTCTCTCTGTTTTTGTTTGTGTTTTTTGTTTTTGTAAAGGGGGGAGGAGAGGCGGGAGGTTGAATTGTATGTGTCATCAATAGGAGAGAGAGAGAGAGAGAGAGAGAGGACAGAATTTCCGAGTTATACGATTGAGTCCCTGGCATCTTGGGACTAACGATAAAAGAGGTCATGAGGGATGGAGGGTGACACTGTTGGGTTGAGGCACAGGTTGAGGAGGAGAGTTGGGGAAGGTTGAGAGTTAGAGCCGTCAGTATGGCTAGGGAAGTCTGAGGGAAAGAAAACTATGGCGAACGTTCACTATAATAATAAAGTATCATCATCGAGTCATGTGCGGTGTGTGCTTGGGTTAGAGAGAGAGGATATTTTAGACCTGATGGCATTTGAATTTAAGCTGTCATATCCTGAGTGAGAGAGAAACAGAAAAATTAATACACTCACCCACATACGCAGGGAGAGAGAGAGAGAGGATGATCTGTATCTATCAGCACTAAAATTATAGGTGCCAATCCTAACATGAGAGAGAGAGAGAGAGAGCTTGATTTGATTTTGATTTTGCTCCGAGGGGCGAGTTTATTGAGCAGCGCCCCCCATCCTGTGAGGGGACAACCACTAGTAAGGCGATACATACTGCTCAAAGAGCCATTATTCCACTGAAACAACAGCATCGTCGTCTGGTTACATTCATATTTGTGTTTATAAGTCAGGTTGGCATTATTCAGATGTGTTATTATAGTTTCCTCATTTAATTGTCACATGGTCTGTATACAAAAACAAACAAAAAAAAAAGCAAGCAAGCTTGTAGTGACTGAATTATTAAATGACAGGTTGTAAATAATAGCACTACAGAACTAGTGCAATCGTATGAGGAGACTATTCATATTTTCATTACATCAATGATTATTGAGATCATAGTTAGCTGAATACAATTATTACAAAAATAGGCAATGGTATAAATCAACATAATACATAATTTAATACAGGCGGACATAATCATGATCCGGTTCGTTGTGCACTGGGAGCTAAGGTGTCTTGAGATCGCCTCGTACCCATACACAACGAACGTATTATAGTCTGCATGGTTGGTATCTAATTGAATATACTTAGTGGGTATTTCAAGAATGTCAGGGGGTAAGGAAATGTGATTTGTATATTAGAAGACTGTGATTAACGAGACGTGTAACATGTGGAGGGAGGTGGTAGAAAGAGAGGGATCTCGTTGGGGGTGGAAGTTTCGCTCCCAGGAATTTTCGTTCCTGTGGTATTTCAATAATAATAATAAAATAATAATAATAATAAGGGGACAACCACTGGTAAGGCAATACATACTGCTCAAAGAGCCATTATTCTACTGTAACAACAGTATCGTCGTCTGGTGTTATTATAGTTTCCTCATTTGATTGCCACATGTGCTGTATATACGTGCTCATGAGATTTTTTTTTTTTTTTTTACTGAATTATTAATTGACAGGTAAATAATAGCACTACAAAACTAGTGCAATCATATGAGGAGGCCATTCATGTTTTCTTACATCAATGGTTATTGAGATCATAGTTAGCTGAATACAATTATTACATACATGATGTGACTAATATTTCGAACTAAATTAATTATTATGCAATAATAGTACCACAAATATATTACAATCATATGAGGGACACTTCACATTATTCATTACATCAACGGTTATTGAGGTCATAGTTAGCTGAATACAAGAGTCACATACATAATGTGACTAATATTACCAACTTCCGAAGTTATAATGGAATTATAGTAATACAAATATTTTACAAAGATGAGTTACATGGTTCAAATTCTTATTACAATAATGGTTATTGAGGGGATAGTTAGCGCAATATGACCAGTGGAGAAGTTTACATGCCGATAGTAATATAATATTTAGTAGGGTGTGTGGTTATGGGAGAGAGGGAGGGGGGTTGTAGGAGGTAGAGGAATGGGTGGGAGAGGAGGAGGAGGTAAGGTACTCCAGGGAGGAGGAAAGTGTGAGAGGGGAGGTGTGTGTTTGTGTATGTCCCTTCTTAAACATCCTAGAGGACCTAGAGGGACCCTACCCGTCGTGACCCAGTCACCAGACCCCAGCCAATTCCTTCTCTATACATAATTATGTATAGAGAAGGCATTGCCCCAGCACCCAAAACACACAGCCACACAGATTCAGATTCAGATTCAAATTATTTTATTTCCATAAAATAATATTCGGAGGGAAGGTGCAAGTGGTCCTCCGGGAGGGACAGTGCCGCATATCCGGAGGTACTTGTACATCAAGCCATTAGCCGAGAATATTGAGGACAATACAGCAGTATGGTTAGGGGTTTTGTAGGAGGTAGAGGAATGGGTGGGAGACGCGAGGCAGCAGGGGGGAGGGAGGAGGAGGAGGTAAGGTACTCCAGGGAGGAGGAAAGTGAGAGAGGGGAGGTGTGTGTGTGTGTGTATGTGTTGGGGAGGGTGGGACATACTACATATAAATAAGTTGTTTAAGGCCAGCGATAGTACTGAAGATAAATATGGTAGTAAAAAAAAAAAAAAAAAAAAAAAAATCTTAAAAGGGAAAGTTTGAATTTCAACGCAAGTCTACAGATATCATCAGTATCGCTTCATCGTACCTGACACAACATATCAATAAGTAGGGAAGGAAACTGTATACGTGCAAAGATCAGAGAGAGAGGGGGGGGGGGTGGAGGGAGAGGGGGTGTATGTGTCTGTTTGAGTGGGTGAGTGAGAGGCGGAGGCTTAAATTGTATGTGTCGTTCCTAGAATTTTAGATGCCAAACCTTCTATACTTGAGAGAGAGAGAGAGAGAGTTTGAGTGAGGGAGATGTAGGAGGTTGAATTGTATGTGTCATCACTCGAATTTTAGCTGCCAAACCTTCTATTATTATGTTAGGAGAGAGAGACAGACAGACAGACAGACAGACAGAGAGAGAGAGAGAGAGAGAGAAAGGTAAATAATAGACCTTTGGAAAGCTGAGAAGTAGAGCTGTCAGTATGGTTATAGGGGTGGTGGGGAGGGGGGGTGATGACAACCAGAGGAAACGAGCGAGTCGACCTTAAGGGGGTAATACTCGCTTTTTATGGACCCCCTTCTCCTTCATGTTTAGCATATTCGTTTTGAGTCTTTAAAATGTTCGTGCCGTTAGTTTGTCGATTTTAAGACCTTTCGCCCCATTTCTTCGTTAATGTTAAGACCTTTCGTGCCATTTAGGTGTCGATTTTTTCCTGGCGAGCGATAGCGAGCCTGTACTTTTAAAAGGAACCGGCCTTTGGCCGGGACTTTTTTCTACCAACAAATTTACAAATTTATCTTGAAAAGGGATCTAGGGGGTGCTATTTTAAGTTTGATAGAGGTCTAGAGAGGAAACTCAAAAATAAATAAATTAATAAATACATAGACCAAAAACCAAGCACTACCCCCTTAATATATACCCGTGTTGACGGGGGCGTCTTAGTTTGCTCCCTACACCTCTATCAAACTATAAAAACCACCCCCAAGACCCCCTTTCAAAATACATCTGTACACTTTTCGGTAGAATAATGTTCCGCCCGTAGGCCTTTTCCTCCCATATTACAGGCTCGCTATCGCTCGCCAGGAAAAATGACACGAAGGGTCTTTATATTGATAAAGAAATGGGGTGAAAAGTCTTAAAATCGACAAACTAATAAGGCGAACGTCATAACATTTCAAATCTGATTTTGCTAAACATATGGGGGAAGGGATCCAGAAAAAAGACCTACCCGTAAGAAGCTAAAGAAAACCAGAGGAAATAAGCGCGTGTAATCAAGACCAGCGTTGAGGCTAAATAATTGGGGCAAAACTCTTGAACATTAACCTCTATAACTAGCAACCGACTACAGTGATCGAGCTATTATTTCTACCATTCAGGAAGGGCCAGCTAGGGAGTAGGTGTGGAAATGTACAGTCCATTTGCTCTAGCCAAAGTCATTAGTTTGTAAAAATAATGATTTGGGGAGTAGGAAAAGAAAAAGGGCTGAGAGTGAAATCAGTTCAGTTCAGTCAGTGACAGGAGGAGGTTGTGTTAATTTGAGTTCCTGCCCGGACCACCTGCTCGTGACCCAGTGACCATACGCACCTACCTGTGTTTGGAGGCAGTGCACTCGTGTATATATAAAAGTGTTTTAGCTCAGTTTTTAGCTGTTAGTTGACTTATTTGTTTTTGTTTTCTGTACTTAGTTGTTTGCTCCTCGCTAAGCTTTTTGGGATCATGTCAGGTATGGAGTGCGAGTCCTTTACTGAACTGCATCATCTTATTCTCCAGGTAAGGGAAGAGATGGTTGTGGTGAAGGAAGAGGTCTTGGCTCTAAGGGAGGTTAATGTTAAACTTCAGAGGGAAGTGGATTTGATTAAAGACGAAAATCTAGCTTTCAAGCTTATCCAAGAGGAAATAAAGTCGAGTAAGGGGAAAAGGGAGGAAGTTGATTAAAAATTGTATTCATGGCAGGTTGTTAAAAATACGGGTGGGAAAGTCACACTCAAGAAGCAGGATAGTAGAATAGGTATGAGTGTGACAAATACATTCTCTCCTTTGCGAGACGAATGTGAGGGAAAAGATAGTCAGGAAAGGGAGGGTTAGCCGAAGTGCCTGCCGCCGACTCAGCTCCAACCGCTGACGCTGTGCTACCTACCACCACCACCACCATCCCCACCACCACCACCCCACCACCAAAGGGAGCTTCTGCCATCACCGGGGGTTCTCCAACTGCAGCTGCTGGATCCTCCCGAGGGAAAGGTAAGTCTGTGTCCCGAGAAGGTAAGTCTGTGTCGATTGTGGGCGACTCCATGGTAAGACATTTATTTAGGGCTACCCGCACTAAACTTAGGAAGGTTGTGTGTCTGCCTGGCCATGGAGTTGGGAGGGTTTTAGAGAAGATGGACCACAACTTGGAAGATAGTGGAGATAACCCCATTATCTGTCTCAGTGCCGGGAGTAACGATGTTGGTAAGGGTAGAAGTGAGGAACTGCTGCAGCAGTATCGGGATGTGTTAGATAAGGTTAGGATGAAGGGAGGGATCCCTGTAGTACATTATATCCTACCCAGAAGAGGAGTTCCCAAGGAATGGACATCCAGGGCGATTGGTGTCAATTGCTGTTTGGAGAAATATTGCAAAGACAAAGCAATACCATTCATTGATAACTGGGATAGTTTCTATGGGAGAGATGGGATGTACGCAAGGGATGGGGTTCATCTTTCACGGTTAGGGGTTTCTACATTAGCTAGTTCTTTAGATAGGGTGGTTGTGCGGTTTTGAACAGAAATATTGAGAGTGTAAATGAGAGGTTAAATGGAACAATTTTAGCTTCAGGCGAAAGCGATAAGGATATTCAGTCTCATGCTAAAAATGATGACTATATTGCAAATGATAGTAGTGATGGTGCAACGGAAGATGGAAATGTCGTTAGAAATAAAGGTAAATTAGGTATAAAGAAAAGAAGTAAATTGAGAGTATATTACACAAACTGTAGGAGTCTATGTAACAAAATGAACGAACTTAGAGCCCTTGTTAGCAAAGAAAATATAGACATAATAGCGCTAACTGAAACGTGGATTAATACAGAAACCAGGCATTTTTTAGCAGAATTTGATATACAAAGGAGTACAAAGGGGTACAAAGGAAATCAAGCAACAACAGATCTAGTGACCCTTCTAGGTTGCTTGTCCTCCAAAACACTGAGGATCAAGTGTCCAAACAGTGGTTTAGAGTGGGTAAGGGAACATTGGAAAGGGAATTACTGCCCTGGAACTAATGTCCGTGGCAGGATTAGGAAGTTAGTAGAGGACAGATGGGTTAGTAACTGAGGGGGGGATAAAATAAAGTTATTCATTTACAAACGCAGTCAGTCGCGGGTTTGATGAGAGATATTTGTCTACGCGGAGTTTAAATTATCAACGGTGATGCAGTCTATAACGTTTCGGGGAAGCCCATTCCACAAGTTGACAACTCGATTGAAGAAGAAATTCTTAGATTCGTGTGAGTTAAAAGATTTACCAATAATTTTGCAACCGTTTCCCCGCGTGTAATTAGATTGGTCGATAGTGAAGTACTTACTACAGTTCATATTGTCGATGCCTTTGATGATTTTGAACACTTGAATTAAGTTACCTCTTAATCTGCGCTGGGTTAAAGGAAATAGATTTAATTCTCTAAGACGCTCTTCGTATGGTTTGTTCTTTAGGCTAGGTATAATTTTGGTAACTCTTTTTGAACTCGTTCTAGCTTGTTTATATCTTTTTGGTAATAAGGGCACCAGGATTGAACGCAGTATTCCAGAAGAGGGCGGACTAAGGAATTGTAAAGGGTTAGGATAACTTCTTTGGATTTATGCTCAAATGACCTGCCTATAAAGCCAATTATTTTGTTTGCCTTCTTAACAACTTCTGAACATTGTTGACTCGGTTTTAGGTTACTCGATATTGTTACTCCCAGATCGGTTTCTCTGTTTACATTCTTAAGCTGAGTGCCATTCATCGAATAGTTTGCTTTCTCATTTAGGTATCCGACATGTAGTAGTTTACATTTATCCGCATTGAAACTCATTTGCCAAATTTTGGCCCAACATGACAATTTATCTAGATTGTGTTGCATATCGTCAACTTGTTCTTTTGAGAGTACGCTATTTGCAATTTTTGTATCGTCAGCAAATTTTGAGATTGTACAGGTGAGACCCTCATCTATGTCATTGATGTAAATTAGAAAGAGAATTGGTCCTAGTACCGATCCCTGGGGTACCCCGCTACTTACATTGGTCCATTTAGATGCCTTACCGTTTATAACTACTCTTTGCTTTCTGTTGCTGAGCCAATTTTCTATCCATTTCAACACACCGTCTGGTATTCCATGCGCTTTTAGTTTTAGCAGTAAACGTTTGTGGGGAACTTTGTCAAAGGCCTTTTGAAAATCAAGGTATATAATATCTACAGCTTTACTCTCATCGTAGAGGTTGAGGATATCGTGGAAGAACTCTAAGAGGTTTGTTAAACAGGAACGTTTTTTACGAAAGCCGTGTTGAGTATCTTTAAGTATGTTATTTCCTCTAAGTGATTTACGAGTCTGTCTCGTATGACCGTTTCTAGCATTTTACATACAACTGAGGTTAAGCTAATTGGACGATAGTTACTGGGTAGGGATTTGCTGCCTTTTTTGAATATCGGTGTTACGTTGGCTAGCTTCCACTGTTCAGGCATAGTTCCAGACTGCAAGGATTTATTGAATAGTAATGTCAGTGGTTTGGAGAGCTCATCCTTAGCTTCCTTTAGAACTCTAGGCGAGATTGTATCAGGTCCTGGCGTTTTATTTACCTTGAGTTTATCTAAACAATTCAATACTTCTCTCTCTCTGTAACGGTGATATTGCTTAGAACATCTGAATTATCAATCTGAATCGGCGTAGGGATATCACTGAGGTCTTCTGTTGTTATATACCAGGATATAGTTTGTTTAAATATGACCGAACAAGTAAGAGGGGTGGCGGTATAGCAGTGTTTGTCAAGAGTACATTAAAAAGCTGTATTAAATCAGGTATTAGACTAAATAACGATAATGAAAGTGTTTGGGTAGAGGTTAACGAAGGTAGTGAGACCATAGTTATTAGAGTTATGTATAGACTGCCAAATATGAGTAGAAATGACGGAACGTCATTATGGGAGGAAATTAAAATGGCATCAAGGTTTAGCAATGTGTGCATTATGGGAGATTTTAATTTTCCGAATATAGATTGGCAGCATCAAATAGGAGACTCTGATTCTGAGGAGTTTATAGAGGTAGTACAAGATAGTTTTTTATTTCAATTCATAGATACGCCGACTAGAGGTAATAATATTCTCAATTTAGTTTTCAGTAACAATGAACATATGGTAAATAATGTAGAGATAGGGGACCACCTAGGAAATAGTGACCACAATTCTGTGTATTTTAATATTCAATGGAAAGGTAATACCAGAGAGAATACAACATTAATACCTGACTTCAGAAAAGCCAATTATGGTGGGTTAAGAAGAGCCCTATTAGCTGACCCTATGGTCAAAAAAATAAGTCGATCCAGGTGTCCAAATGAGTGTACCCCTTCTCAGGCACCTGTCATCTTAAGTCAGGAAGAGACGTCAACCTTGGTAGATACATACGATAATTTTATCAAGTCAGTATTCAATGCACAAAATAAATACATCCCCAAAAGAAAATTTATATCAACACAGAACCAACCCAAATGGATGAATAATAGACTATTAGATCTTCTAGGACAAAAGAGAGGAATATATAGAAAAATTAGGAAAGGCAAAATTCACCTACTTGCTTACTATCAGAATCAATCAAGACAGGTAAAAAAGGATATTAGGAAAGAAAAAAGAAATTATGAAATTAAGGTTGCCAATGACTCAAAAAATAATCCTAAAGCTTTTTACCAACTATATAAATCCAAGGTTAGAGATGTAATTGGTCCCCTTAAAACTTCGATAGGAGAAATGACAGAAAATGATTTAGAAATGTGCAGTACATTAAATAGTCAATTTCTTTTCGTTTTCACTAATTAAAATTTGGCACAGTTTCCAGAAGTCCGTAAGGTATATAGCGATGGTATAGAAAATAGGTTAAGTACGGTTACTATAAGTAGAAATGATGTGCTTAAGGAAATTGACAGACTGAAACCTCATAAATCGACTGGTCCTGATGAGGTATATGCTAGAGTATTAAAAGAATGTAGGGATGAGTTAAGTAATCCATTAACATTTTTATTTAATAAATCATTGGAGACAGGTATAGTTCCAGAAGCTTGGAAGCTTGCAAACGTAGTTCCGATCTTCAAAAAAGGTGACAAATCAATAGCATCCAATTACCGTCCCATTAGTCTTACATCAATCATAGGAAAGCTACTAGAGTCAATTATTGCTAGTAAAATTAGAAACCACTTAGATACATTTAATTTAATAAATTCTTCTCAGCATGGATTCACTCAGGGACGTTCCTGCCTTACTAATTTGCTTAGTTTTATCTCAGAGGTATATGAAGCAGTAGATAATGACAAGTCATATGATATAATATATTTAGATTTCAGTAAAGCTTTCGACAGAGTCCCCCATGAGAGATTGATGAGAAAGGTTGAGACGCATGGAATAGGTGGGGCGTTGTTGGGATGGATTAGGTCATGGCTAATTGGTAGGAAGCAGAGAGTCAGCATAAATGGTACGAAGTCAGAATGATGAGCAGTCAAAAGTGGTGTCCCCCAGGGATCTGTATTAGGTCCTCTGTTGTTTGTTATATACATAAATGACCTTGATTTAGGTATAACTAGTAGGATAAGTAAATTTGCAGACGATACCAAAATGGGGAGAACAATTGATTCAGATAGAGATATAGAGTGCCTCCAAAGGGATCTAGATACTTTACACGAATGGTCAGTAAATTGGCAGATGAAGTTTAACATTGAAAAATGCAAGGTATTAAAGATAGGGAAGATGCATACAAATGTTAAATATAAACTAGCTAATGTGGAATTAGAAAACTCGAATTGTGAGAAAGATCTAGGTGTGTTTGTTAGCAATGATTTGAAGCCTAGACAACAGTGTATAAGCGTTCGAAACATGGTAAACAGGATTCTCGGGTTCATCTCTAGGAGTGTGAGTAACAGAACTGCTGATGTTATCTTAAAACTTTACTTGTCATTAGTGAGACCCCATATGGATTATGCTGTTCAATGTTGGTGTCCTTTTTACAGAATGGACATAGATTCATTGGAGAGAGTACAACGTTGAATGACAAAAATGATCCATAATATTAGAAATCTTCCGTATGAAGAAAGGTTGAAGAAATTAGGCTTACATTCGTTAGAGAGACGCAGAGTTAGAGGGGATATGATAGAGGTGTTCAAGTGGGTTAGTGGGATTAACAAAGGGGACATGACAAATGTACTAAAGCTCAGTGATAGCGAAAGAACTCGTACCAATGGTTTCAAATTAGATAAATTTCGTTTCAGAAAAGATATAGGCAAATATTGGTTTGGTAACAGAGTTGTAGATGGGTGGAATGGACTACCAAGTGCTATAGTGGGATTAATAACGATAGGGAGCTTTAAGATAAAATTGGATAAGCATATGGACGAGAAGGGTTGGGTGTGAAGGGGGATCAGCAGGGTTGGGCCAATCAGCGCTCTGCAGACCCCCGTTATCCTGCGTTAATCTCTAACCGTTTTGGTAAGATGATCCTCAGGGTATTAGAGTGTTGAGCCTGTAATTGGGGTTCTGTGGGACAGGGATCTGCCTTGCTTAGGTCAATCGGCTTTCTGCAGACTCCCATTTTCTTATGTTCTTTTGTTATGTTAACATCTCATAACCCACCGCCTATATACCTCATAATACACTCATTAACATCTCATAAACCCACCACCTATATACCTCATAATACACTCATTAACATCTCATAACCCACCACCTATATACCTCATAATACACTCATTAACCCACCACCTATATACCTCATAATACAATCTGAATCAATTGTTCTCCCCATTTTGGTATCGTCTGCAAATTTACTTATCCTACTAGTTATACCTAAATCAAGGTCATTTATGTATATAACAAACAACAGAGGACCTAATACAGATCCCTGGGGGACACCACTTTTGACTGCTCCCCATTCTGACTTCGTACCATTTATGCTGATTCTCTGCTTCCTACCAATTAGCCATGACCTAATCCATCCCAACAACGCCCTACCTATTCCATGCGCCTCAACCTTTCTCATCAATCTCTCATGGGGGACTCTGTCGAAAGCTTTACTGAAATCTAAATATATTATATCATATGACTTGTCATTATCTACTGCTTCATATACCTCTGAGAAAAAACTAAGCAAATTAGTAAGGCAAGAACGTCCCTGAGTGAATCCATGCTGAGAAGAATTTATTAAATTAAATGTATCTAAGTGGTTTCTAATTTTACTAGCAATAATTGACTCTAGTAGCTTTCCTATGATTGATGTAAGACTAATGGGACGGTAATTGGATGCTATTGATTTGTCACCTTTTTTGAAGATCGGAACTACGTTTGCAAGCTTCCAAGCTTCTGGAACTATACATCTCTAATGACTTGTTAAATAGAAATGTTAATGGGTAACTTAACTCATCCCTACATTCTTTTAAAACTCTAGCATATACCTCATCAGGACCAGGTGATTTATGAGGTTTCAGTCTGTCAATTTCCTTAAGCACATCATTTCTACTTATAGTAACCGTACTTAACCTATTTTCTATACCATCGCTATATACCTTACGGACTTCTGGAAACTGTGCCAAATTTTCATTAGTGAAAACGGAAAGAAATTGACTATTTAATGTACTGCACATTTCTAAATCATTTTCTGTCATTTCTCCTATCGAAGTTTTAAGGGGACCAATTACATCTCTAACCTTGGATTTATGTAGTTGGTAAAAAGCTTTAGGATTATTTTTTGAGTCATTGGCAACCTTAATTTCATAATTTCTTTTTTCTTTCCTAATATCCTTTTTTACCTGACTTGATAGATTCTGATAGTAAGCAAGTAGGTGAATTTCGCCTTTCCTAATTTTTCTATATATTCCTCTCTTTTGTCCTAGAAGATTTAATAGTCTATTATTCATCCATTGGGGTTGGTTTTGTGTTGATCTAAATTTTCTTTTGGGGATGTATTTATTTTGTGCATTGAATACTGACTCGATAAAATTATCGTATGTATCTACCAAGGTTGACGTGTCTTCCTGACTTAAGATGACAGGTGCCTGAGAAGGGGTACACTCATTTGGACACCTGGATCGACTTAATTTTTTGACCATAGGGTCAGCTAATAGGGCTCTTTTTAACCCACCATAATTGGCTTTTCTGAAGTCAGGTATTAATGTTGTATTCTCTCTGGTATTACCTTTCCATTGTATATTAAAATACACAGAATTGTGGTCACTATTTCCTAGGTGGTCCCCTATCTCTACATTATTTACCATATGTTCATTGTTACTGAAAACTAAATCGAGAATATTATTACTTCTAGTCGGGGTATCTATGAATTTAAATAAAAAACTATCTTGTACTACCTCTATAAACTCCTCAGAATCAGAGTCTCCTATTTGATGCTGCCAATCTATATTCGGAAAATTAAAATCCCCCATAATGCATACATTGCTAAATCTTGATGCCATTTTAATTTCCTCCCATAATGATGTTCCGTCATTTCTACTCATATTTGGCGGTCTATACATAACTCCAATAACTATGGTCTCACTACCTTCGTTAACCTCTACCCAAACACTTTCATTATCGTTATTTAGTCTAATACCTGATTTAATACAGCTTTTTAATGTACTCCTGACAAACACTGCTATACCGCCACCCCTCTTACTTCTTCGGTCATATTTAAACCAACTATATCCTGGTATATCAAATTCTGCTAAAAAATGCCTGGTTTCTGTATTAATCCACGTTTCAGTTAGCGCTATTATGTCTATATTTTCTTTGCTAACAAGGGCTCTAAGTTCGTTCATTTTGTTACATAGACTCCTACAGTTTGTGTAATATACTCTCAATATACTTCTTTTCTTTATACCTAATATACATTTATTTCTAGCGACATTTCCATCTTCCGTTGCACCATCACTACTATCATTTGCAATATAGTCATCATTTTTAGAATGAGACTGAATATCCTTATCGCTTTCGCCTGGCGCTAAAATTGTTCCATTTAACCTCTCATTTTTTTTTTTTTTTTTTTTTTTTAAAGACAATGAACGGAGGAAGGAAAAACACAGATAAAACAAATAGGTACATGTGCCTAAAGGCATCCTCCATTCATAAAATGTTTGTAACAACTGGATTTAAACATTTGTAGATTGTAAGTTTGTGGAAAGCAATTCGAGGGAAGTGAATTCCAAAGAGTAGTAGCTCTGGGGATAAATGAATTCTGATAAGCAGAAGTTCTGCATTGTGGAGGAGAAAGTGTAAATTCATGGGCGCTCTCAGCTGCCCTAGTTCTACAGGGAAAGATGTGGAGAGGCGGCACAATTGAAGCAAGTTCCTCGGAACAATTGCTGTGAAAATATCTGTAGAATAATGCAAGGGATGCAACGTTTCTTCGTATGGATAATGTAGGAAGGTCCTGTGTGATTGCAGGGTTATTGATTAATCTAATAGCTTTATTTTGAATTTTGTCCAACTGCCTCAATGCAACCACTCCACTTCCACCCCACAGAGGTGAACAGTAATCCATCTGAGAACGCACATGACTTTTATATATTACAGCCAACTGCTCGTCAGTGAAGAATTCTCGAACTCTGTACAGGAGTCCCAGTTTTTTAGAGGCATTCTTAGCAATGACTCTAACATAATGTGTCCAGCTCAAGTTAGTAGTTAATGTTACACCGAGAATGTCAATACTAGGGGAAGTGGGAATATTTACATCATTAAAAAATATATGGGAGTCAGTGATTTCTGTCGGTTAGAAAATTGAATGTATTTGGTTTTCTGTGCATTAAAGGAAACTAGATTCTTTTCTCCCCATCCATTAATTCTAGAAAGGTCCTGGTTCAGAGAAATTGCAGTGTTTATTTTTGAATTTATAAGATCGGGTTGGGTGAAAGAATTGGTAAATGTGAAGGAACTGTGGAGTGTTGAGTCATCTGCGTAGGAATGTATTGGATTATGAGTGGTAGATATGAGATCATTGATATGAATGAGGAACATAATTGGGGCCAAAACTGATCCCTGGGGAACACCAGCATTTATTGAGTGAAATTGAGAATAAAGGCCATCTACCATTACACATATTTTCTGTTATGAAGATAAGAAGAAATTAGTGGAACTAGTGATGCAAGGCCGTAGTGTGACATCTTCGACAATAAGGATTGATGCCAGACTCTATCAAATGCCTTTGATATATCCAGTGCTATTGTATGTTTCACCATGTTGGTCTGTAGCTTGGTTGATTTGATGCGTAAGAAGGCAAAGCATGTCTGCAGTTGATCGACATCGTCTAAAACCATATTGCCTATCACTGATTAATTTTATTCTCAAGATGCTTAATTATGTGATTATTAATATCATTTCAAAGACTTTACCAAGAGTGGAAGTTATAGCTATTGGTCTGTAGTTTGATGGATCTGAAGAGGCACCTTTTTTAGGAACTGGATGGATGTTTGCTTCTTTCCAGGGTACTGGGAAGCATGAGGTATGAGTACACAGACGGAAAAATTTTGCCAATACAGGAGCGAGCACCAAGGAGCAATTCTTAAGTACTATTGGAGGAATTTCATCTGGACCAGGAGCCTTATCTACTGAGAGATTCTGCAAAATAGTTTTGACATGTCTGGTGTGGATCTTAAGTGAGGGAATTTCAGGCGTATTAAAATTAAGTACAGGGACATCTTGATTTATTTCATCTAAGGTTGAGTTCGTGGAGAAAATATCCGCAAAAAGGTTAGCTTTACCTCGTGGGTCACTTACAAGATTGCCAGTCGGAGATTTTAATGGTGGAATGGATGAAGCAGTAGTGAAGTTGGATTTAAATGAGTTAAGAGTAGACCAAAATATGTTGTTATAATTTGGATTATTTAGAAGTTTATTTGCCTGCTTGTGGAGAAAGTTTGATTTAGTTAGGTTTAATACAGTTTCGGCATGATTTCTGATGTTTCTAAAGTAATTAAAGGCTTCATGAGTTTTTGATCTTGTGTATGCATTGTAGGCTATTGCTTTTTGTTCAGTTACTCTAGCACAATTATGGTCAAACCATTTAGGTGAATTAGATCTTTTACTGTACTTTTGATGAGGAATAAAAGTTTCCATTCCAATTTTTACAAAATCTTGTATGTGGCTCAAGGTGGAGTGTGCATCATTAGAAAAGAAAGAGGTCCAGGGAATATCAATAAAGAAACCTTGAAGACCCTCCCAGTCTGCCCTATCGTAATGCCATTTAGTCACCAAAACAGGTTCAGAGTGGGAAGGTGTGGTAGGTGATAGACAGGTGGCCTGTATCAGACAGTGATCAGAAGATCCAAGCGGGGACCTCACTGTAACAGCATAATTTTCTGAATTGGTTGTTAAATAAGTCCAGTAGGTGGGAATTATGATTAGGATTATCTGGTACACGGGTGGGTTGGTTGACTAGTTGAGTGAGATTAAATGAGTCTGCAAATAGCTCACATTCAAGACCAGCATCATCAGTCCTGGCTGAATGAGTGAGCCATTCAACATTATGGACATTAAAATCACCCAACACAGTGATTTCAGAAGAAGCATTTAAGTTGAGGACACTGAGTTGTGAGGACAGAGAATCAAAATGACTTTGCTCTGGAGGAGTATTTGGGGAACGGTAGATGCAACATATGTATTTAAATTTACCATCAGAAATTAATTTGTATATAGAATAATCAAAATAGGGACAATTGAAACTAGTAACCTCCTCCAGGGCAATTTCAGATTTTGCGAAGCAACATACACCTCCTTTAGGTCTGAAATTTTGGAGCAGTTGATAACCTGGAAAATTAAATCTAGACGTGTCAGATGTGGATGTTACTTGAGTCTCTGTCAAAAAAAGGAGAGTAGGGGATTCTGCTTGAAGAAATTGGTGTACAGAATTGATGTTAGAGTGAAGTCCCCTTATATTGCTAAAGAAAAAGCTGCACCGACGAGCAGCTTTGGGACGTTGCAATGCTCTTGACACAGTCGCATGATGACGACCGGGAGGGCCCTGTGTCAATGACCCAACCCTGCCGGGGGTGGATATCCGAGGGACCACCAGGTTTGCTCTTAACAATTGTACTGCCATATTTATTGGGTAAGGTGTATGGTGTTACATGTATGATATGTAGTGGGAAGAGTAGTGTTTTATGGATAGAGGATAGCAATGTAGGGCAATGTCGTGAAGTTGGATGTGTATGTTATATAAAGAGGGTTTTCTTGATACCCCTGATGTGTGATACACTTTTATTTACACTCTGGATGTACATTATGGATAATTTTTGTCATTCTACGCTGTACTCTCTCCAATGAATCTATGTCCATTCTGTAATAAGGACACCAAAATTGAACAGCATAATCCATATGGGGCCTCACTAATGACAAGTAAAGTTTTAAGGAAACATCAGCAGTTCTGTTACTCACACTCCCGAGAATCCTGTTTGCCTTGTTTCGAACGCTTATACACTGTTTTCTAGGCTTCAAATCATTGCTAACAAACACACCTAGATCTTTCTCACAATTCGAGTTTTCTAATTCCATATTAGCTAGGTTATATTTAAGATTTGTATGCATCTTCCCTATCTTTAATACCTTGCATTTGTCAATGTTAAACTTCATCTGCCAATTTACTGACCATTCATGTAAGGTATCTAGATCCCTTTGGAGGCACTCTATATCGCTATCTGAATCAATTGATCTCCCTATTTTAGTATCGTCTGCGAATTTACTTATCCTACTAGTTATACCTAAATCTAGGTCATTTATGTATATAAGAAACAACAGGGGACCTAATACCGATCCCTGGGGGACACCACTTTTGACTGCTCCCCATTCTGACTTGGTACCATTTATGCTGACTCTCTGCTTCCTACCAATTAGCCATGACCTAATCCATCCTAACAACGCCCCACCTATTCCATGTGCCTCAACCTTTCTCATCAATCTCTCATGAGGGACTCTGTCGAAAGCTTTACTGAAATCTAAATATATAATATTATATGACTTGTCATTATCTACTGCTTCATATACCTCTGAGAAAAAACTAAGCAAATTAGTAAGGCAAGAACGTCCCTGAGTGAATCCATGCTGAGAAGAATTGATTAAGTTAAATGTTTCTAAGTGGTTTCCCATTTTCCTAGCAATAATTGACTCTAGTAGCTTTCCTATGATTGAAGTGAGACTAATGGGACGGTAATTGGATGCTATTGATTTATCACCTTTTTTGAAAATCGGAACTACATTTGCAAGCTTCCAAGCTTCTGGAACTATACCTGTTGTTAATGAATTGTTAAAAAGAAATGTTAATGGGTAACTTAACTCATCTCTACATTCTTTTAATACTCTGGCATATACCTCATCGGGATATTTCAGGCGATTTCTGAGGTTTCAGTCTGTCAATTTCCTTAAGCACATCATTTCTACTTATAGTAACCGTACTTAACCTATTTTCTATACTATCGCTATATACCTTACGGACTTCTGGAATCTGTGCCAAATTTTCATTAGTGAAAACGGATAGAAACTGACTATTTAATGTACTGCACATTTCTAAATCATTTCTCCTATCGAAGTTTTAAGGGGGCCTATTCTATCTCTAACTTTAGATTTATATAGGTGGTAAAAAGCCTTAGGGTTATTTTTTGAGTCATTGGCTATCCTGATTTCATAATTTCTTTTGTCTATCCTTATAACTTTTTTTAACCTCTCTTGATAGATTATGATAGTAAGCAAGTAGGTGAATTTCGCCTTTCTTAATTTTTCGATATATTCCTCTCTTTTTTCCTAGAAGGTCTAATAGTCTATTATTCATCCATTTGGGTTGGTTCTGTGTTGATCTAAATTTTCTTTTGGGGATATATTTATTTTGCGCATTGTGGAGTGAAGAAATAAAATGATTATATGTAGCTGTCAAATTATCCTGAGTTAAGACAGGTATCTGAGAGAGAGTATGTTCATTAGCGCACCTGGGTCCACTTAATAGTTTAACCATAGGATCGACTCTTAAGGCTCTTCTTAACCCGGCAAGCGCGATAGGCCTCACGGAAGGCTTCCTATAGGGAACGCGATAGGCCTCACGGAAGCAAGACCATAAAAAAAGCCTTCCATAAAAAAAAGGGCCTATCAAAACAAAGGAATTTGTCTCTAGGTGAGATAATTCCCCTCCAGTACTCATCCATGTAAATCTCAACCACCCCCCTCCCCTCCTTCCCCACCTTATTCCCCCCTCCCTCCCCTCCTCAATTATCACCTATTTTTCCTCTTATTATCATCATTTATCAGTTATTTTTCTCTCCCGCGATAATGTAGCACAAGTGGGTTGCAGAAAAGATCGTTATGCAACACCCAGACACCGGCCCACACCGCCCCGCTCGTCTCAGTTACCTCACAGACAGCGAGAGAGGAGGGTTGCCTGTGGCTCTCTCTCGCCTGAGATTATGACCGGGTGGCCAATATCTTCGTTTTTCACCACCCAAATGCTTTTCCCACTTATTTTAGCACTCTTGAAGGTTCATATATACATCATATATGTAAAATAAAAGCATACCGAAAACAAATAATGCTCTATATTGTAAATATAACGAATTCTGTCAGAATCCAAGGCTAGAAATGCACAAATAACTACCCTAGCCCCTAGGTCTATTTAGCGCTTGTCAGGTTAATCCACCATAATTGGCATTTCTGAAATCTGGGATAAGTGTCGTATTATTTTTAGCCTTTCCTGTCCATTGTATGTTAAAATAAATTGATTTATGATCACAATTTCCTGGTTGGTCTCCTATCTCTACATTATTTATAATTTGTTCATTATTACTGAGAACTAAATCGAGGATATTATTACCTCTAGTAAGCGAGTCTCCGAATTGAAATAAAAAACTATCCTGTACCGCCTCAATAAACTCTTTTGAATCTGAGTTGCCGATTTGATGCTGCCAATCAATATTCGGAAAATTAAAATCCCCCATAATACACACATTACTAAACCTTGATGCTATTTTCACTTCCTGCCATAAAGCTGTACCTTCGTTTCTACTCATATTTGGTGGTCTATAAATAACTCCAATAATTATGGTCTCACTACCTTCGCTAACCTCTACCCAAACACTTTCGTTATCAGTATTTAGTCTAATACCTGATTTAATACAGGTTTTTAAAGAACTCCTGACAAACACTGCTATTCCGCCGCCCCTCCTACTTGTTCGGTCGCGTTTAAACAAACTATATCCTGTGGTGTCCCCCAGGGATCGGTATTAGGTCCCCTGTTGTTTCTTATATACATAAATGACCTAGATTTAGGTATAACTAGTAGGATAAGTAAATTCGCAGACGATACTAAAATAGGGAGATCAATTGATTCAGATAGCGATATAGAGTGCCTCCAAAGGGATCTAGATACCTTACATGAATGGTCAGTAAATTGGCAGATGAAGTTTAACATTGACAAATGCAAGGTATTAAAGATAGGGAAGATGCAAACAAATGTTAAATATAAACTAGCTAATTTAGAATTAGAAAATTCAGACTGCGAGAAAGATCTAGGTGTGTTTGTTAGCAATGATTTGAAGCCTAGAAAACAGTGTATAAGCGTTCGTAATAAGGCAAACAGGATTTTCGGGTTCATCTCTAGGAGTGTGAGTAACAGAACTGCTGATGTTATCTTAAAACTTTACTTGTCATTAGTGAGACCCCACATGGATTATGCTGTCCAATGTTGGTGTCCTTATTACAGAATGGACATAGATTCATTGGAGAGAGTACAGCGTAGAATGACAAAAATTATCCATAATATTAGAAATCTTTCGTATGAAGAAAGGTTGAAGAAATTAGGTTTACATTCGTTAGAGAGACGCAGAGATAGAGGGGATATGATAAAGGTGTTCAAGTGGGTTAGTGGGATTAACAAAGGGGACATGACAAATGTACTAAAGCTCAGTGATAGCGAAAGAACTCGTTCCAATGGTTTCAAATTAGATAAATTTCGTTTCAGAAAAGATATAGGCAAATATTGGTTTGGTAACAGAGTTGTAGATGGGTGGAATGGACTACCAAGTGCTATAGTGGGATATAAAACTGTAGGGAGCTTTAAGATAAAATTGGATAAGCATATGGACGAGAAGGGTTGGGTGTGAAGGGGGATCAGCGGGGTTGGGCCAAACAGCGCTCTGCAGACCCCCATAATCCTGCGTTAATCTCTAACCGTTTTGGTATTAGACCGTCAGGGTATTAGAGTGTGAAGCCTATAATTGGGCTTTGTAATTGAATTGGGGTTGTGTGGGACAGGGATCTGCCTTGCTTAGGCCAATCGGCTTTCTGCAGACTCCCATTTTCTTATGTTCTTATGTTCTTATATGGAATTCTGCTAAAAAATGTCTTGATTCTGTATTAATCCATGTTTCAGTCAGTGCTATAATATCTATATTTTCGTTGCTAACAAGTGCTCTAAGTTCATCCATTTTGTTACATAAACTCCTACAGTTTGTATAATATAATCGCAATTAATTTATGTTACTGGTATCGGATTTACCCTTATTTCTAACTGAATTCCCATCTTCTGTTACACCGTCAATATTTCTACTTGCAGTACAATTAAAATCCTGTAACTGATATTTTCTATTCCTATCTGATGTACCAGTACGGCAATTTACCCTATCTAGACAATTATTCTTACTCATATTCTCAGGCTTTATTTTCAGCAAAACCCCGCAACAATCCTATCTATTGACCTAGCTAAATTTGCCACCCCTAGCCGAGAAAGATGAACCCCGTCCTGTGCGTACAACTGATGTTTACCATAGAAACGGGTCCAGTTATCAAGGAATGGTATTGCATTTGCATTGCAGTATTTTTCCAACCGACAATTGATACCAATTGCCCTAGATGACCATTCCTTGCTGACCCCTCTCCGTGGCAAGATACTGTGTACTACAGGTATGCCTCCTTTCCTCCTAACTTTATCTAACACCTCCCTGTACTGCCGAAGCAGTACTTCCGTCCTACCTTTATCAACATCATTGCTCCCTGTACTGAGACAGATAATGGGGCTATCTCCAATATCTTTCATGATGTAATCAATTTCCTCTAACACCTTCCCAACCCCGGCACCAGGCAGACAGACAAGCTTCCTAATATCAGTACAGGTGGACCTAGCTAAGTGTCTGACCATGGAGTCCCCAACAATTGAGAAGGACTTGCCTCTCTTTGTTGATGACTTGGTAGCAGCTGCGGCAGCGGCAGGAACTCCTGGGGCAGCAGTTGAAGGTACTCCTGGGGGGGCAGCAGTCACTGCATTCCCTGTGTTTGGAGGCAACTTACTTACCTTTCTCCTGGTTTCCTCGCCGAAGGAAGCACTAGCAGCCTCACCATCACATTCGTCATCCAAGGTGATGAACTTGTTGCTGAGGGCAACTGGCCGCCGTAGAAAGTTGCAGGTTGTTGCACTTGTTGGAACAACTGTCCAGGGAGCATCACGATCCCTAACAGCAGTTGCACTATCCTCACTTTTTTGTCAGCCCAAGTCAGCTTTAAGGCCAAATTCTCGTCTTTGAGAGACTGCACCTCTCTCTCCACATTATCCAGCCTTTCGACAAAGCTGAAGAATATGAGAGGAGGTAGCAATCTCGTCAATTTTAAGAAAGCGTTAACACTATCACCACACTATGGGCAAAGATAATTCACTGGGAGTCACTAGGGACAGATCCTCACTCAGCAAAGGTCAGGCAGGTACTGAGATGTTAATGAGTGTATTATGAGGTATATAGGTGGTGGGTTATGAGACGTTAATGAGTGTAGTATGAGGTATATAGGTGGTGGGTTATGAGATGTTAATGAGTGTATTATGAGGTATATAGGTGGTGGGTTTTGAGATGTTAATGAGTGTATTATGAGGTATATAGGTGGTGGGTTATGAGATGTTAATGAGTGTATTATGAGGTATATAGGTGGTGGGTTATGAGATGTTAATGAGTGTATTATGAGGAATATAGGTGGTGGTTAATGAGATGTTAATGAGTGTATTATGAGGTATATAGGTGGTGGTTAATGAGATAACCCACTGAGCCCCAGCTAGTTATAAATAAATGTACCACCATGGACCGGCAGGATTTGAAAGAAAAAACAAATCCAGAAACAATAGCGAATGGGGTAGGAATGAAGGGAAAACCACAAAAAACCGATCAAAAAGGTCAAAAATTGCCATAGGACCGGAGTAATTGGGACCGGAGTGTCGTCGCTGGGGTTCAGTGGGTTTGAGTGTATTATGAGGGATATAGGTGGTGGGTTATGATATGTTAATGAGTGTATTATGAGGTATATAGGTCCATGTTAATGAGTGTATTATGAGGTATATAGGTGGTGGGTTATGAGATGTTAATGAGTGTATTATGAGGTATATAGGTGGTGTGTTATGAGATGTTAATGAGTGTATTATGAGGTATATAGGTGGTGGGTTATGAGATGTTAATGAGTGTATTATGAGGTATATAGGTGGTGGGTTATGAGATGTTAATGAGTGTATTATGAGGTATATAGGTGGTGGGTTATGAGATGTTAATGAGTGTATTATGAGGTATATAGGTGGTGTGTTATGAGATGTTAATGAGTGTATTATGAGGTATATAGGTGGTGGGTTATGAGATGTTAATGAGTGTATTATGAGGTATATAGGTGGTGGGTTATGAGATGTTAATGAGTGTATTATGAGGTATATAGGTGGTGGGTTATGAGATGTTAATAAGTGTATATGAAGTTTAACATTGACAAATGCAAGGTATTAAAGATAGGGAAGATGCAAACAAATGTTAAATATAAACTAGCTAATTTAGAATTAGAAAATTCAGACTGCGAGAAAGATCTACAGTAGGTGTGTTTGTTAGCAATGATTTGAAGCCTAGAAAACAGTGTATAAGCGTTCGTAATAAGGCAAACAGGATTCTCGGGTTCATCTCTAGGAGTGTGAGTAACAGAACTGCTGATGTTATCTTAAAACTTTACTTGTCATTAGTGAGACCCCATATGGATTATGCTGTCCAATTTTGGTGTCCTTATTACAGAATGGACATAGATTCATTGGAGAGAGAACAGCGTAGAATGACAAAAATGATCCATAATATTAGAAATCTTTCGTATGAAAAAAGGTTGAAGAAATTAAGTTTACATTCGTTAGAGAGACGCAGAGATAAAGGGGATATGATAGAGGTGTTCAAGTGGGTTACTGGGATTAACAAAGGGGACATGACAAATGTACTAAAGCTCAGTGATAGCGAAAGAACTCGTACCAATGGTTTCAAATTAGATAAATTTCGTTTCAGAAAAGATATAGGCAAATATTGGTTTGGTAACAGAGTTGTAGATGGGTGGAATGGACTACCAAGTGCTATAGTGGGATCTTAAACTGTAGGGAGCTTTAAGATAAAATTGGATAAGCATATGGACGAGAAGGGTTGGGTGTGAAGGGGGATCAGCCGGGTTGGGCCAATCAGCGCTCTGCAGACCCCCATAATCCTGCGTTAATCTCTAAATGTTTTGGTAAGATGATCCTCAGGGTATTGGAGTGGGAAGCCTATAATTGGGCTTTGTAATTGAATTGGGGTTGTGTGGGACAGGGATCTGCCTTGCTTAGGCCAATCAGCTTTCTGCAGACTCCCATTTTCTTATGTTCTTATGTTCTTATGTATATGAGGTATATAGGCCACGGGTTATGAGATGCTAATTAATGTATTATGAGGTATATAGGTGGCGGGTTATGAGATGCTAATGAGTGCATATGAGGTATATAGGCCACGGGTTATGAGATGCTAATGAGGGTGAAGTTTGTGAGTAATGACCACAAACTTGGCGGTAACGAGCGGCAGTAGATACGACAGGTAAATGTACAATAATGAAGAGAGGAGCGAATTGAGATACATAAAACTCTTGGGGTATTATGGGGTGACCTTAACCCTGCAAATTGGTTATAATTATACTGTATATTAAAATTGCCAGATTAAGGAATACCACCATACCCCACAAGAGGAAAGTAACCGACGAAGGGGAGACCAATGTAACCAGCACCAGCAGACAACAACAACAAGGGAAACGGAACAAGATGGACGAAGGAGCAACTCAAAGAGAATTAACCAAAGCGAAGGAAAGAAATAATAAGAGCAAGATAACGAAGATGGCCAGAATAACCAAACTTCCCCACATCATCAACAAAGAAGACAACAGCAGAAACCAGAAGCAGAATATCTACACCGAGAAGGAAAACTCACCTCCATCACGAAAGACCAAGGTGCCAGTAAAACCATGTGTGGGCAATAAAACCAAGACAAAGCCCACCACACCTAGCCTCCCAAAACCCACCCGTGCATCACTAACTTTTACCAAACGAGGTGCCAGAATTTCCACGATCAAACCTGATGTACCAACAACACCAGGCAAAACCATTGCAACTCCACACCAACACCACAAAGGCACAAAGAAAATAGTGTTCAGTCAGGGACAAAAGGACCAACATAGACGCACTAGCCAGGGACCTTACGCTGTTCTTCCGCCAAGAGGTCTACTCATCTGCCCGCAAACTTCTAGGGGGTCCTCCTAATCCCCCCAGAATACGCCCCCCTGGACTTATGACTTTCTGACCCCCGCACACCTGACCTGGGACATCTCAGCCAAAGTCGTCACTACCCCGAGGAAAACCTGGATAAGGCAAGCAATTCTAGGGCTTGGTTCAATGTACAGTACTATTGTGGACATAAGTCCTGCTACACCTGGCTGGCAGAGAATCGAGAATTGTGTTGGTAACATTGCCGCTACCCCCCACCCCCCACTCCATCCCCACTCGCCCACTCTCTCTCAGCCAAGCGCTTCCTTCCCCCTACGCTACTTTCTTGCTTGTTTCATGTCTATAAGCCCCTCCCCCTGGTTTAGTTTCCAGCAATAACCTCTCTTTCCCTTCTGTCTCTCTATTTTTCCCTCTCATCGAATCATTGCATTTGTATGCATGTTTTGCAAAGTTTCTACTTATCATGAAATATCATATTGTTAAATTATCATTGCGTTACATAGTTCACGATCATATTAGCCATTATATAAAAAACTAGCTCAATATATAGATTTATTATCCATTCGAAGGTGGAAGTTTATTAACCATATGTGTATTTAAGTCAGATACAATTGATATTTGAATTTACTTTTGCATTCTCATATCTCAATTCAGTTATAATTATATAAGCCCATATAACCCAATATTTTGAGTAAGGATGGATTTCATAGTTGAAATATCTTTGAAAAGTTGACAGAATGAATATATATATACACCATATGAGGAGGAGCACTTTATTGACAACGTTTCGCAGTGACCTGAAGAAGCTATCTGCGGAACGTTGTCAATAAAGTGCTCCTCCTCATATGGTGTTTATATTCACGGAGTTCATCGTTCATGTCTATATATTATTAAAAGAGATCCTTGACACACGCGTATAGTAGGTTAGTCGATTCAAATAATTAAATATAAAAAGTTATAAAATTTGGTTACGTGTGCATTTGCCTGTTAGCCCACCTCAACTTAACTACAGTACGCGCATACTTATCTAATCATGTTTTGTAACTAGTGGACTTAAACACACGGCCACAGACATTAAATGTGATTCACATAACACATTCCTGCATGTTATTTTCTTACTTGAGGAAATGTGACGTCTTTCAACCGCCTTAGCGAGTGCTGCTTCCTCTGAGATTAACCCCTTCCATACCTGGGTTGTGTTTAGTTTTATATTAGTTATATTTAGACATTTTTGTGCAGCTAAGGAAGTATTTGTGGTATGTAGAAGTTTATTGAGCTAGTATGAAACCCTTATAATTGTAACACTTCCTTCCTTAACTGAATGAAAACGTATACTTATAGCGATAATTATTCCATTCACTCGAACCATATGCATATGGCCCCTAACTGGTGCACGTATCGACGCTCATGATTCACCGTCTTATCAATACCCTAGCTCACAGGCCCGGAAGAGTCGCAGAGCTGATAATGTATTCATTATCACATTTATTCTTTCTTATTTATTCATTAAATTCGATATGTTTTAGTAATGTTAATGATAATGATATAAGTGATATCCGAACCTTAAGAGCTATAAAATATCACGTGAAACACATAAATAACGTGGATATACAGTAAACACATAAATAACGTGGATATACAGTAAACACAAGCAAGGAAAGAAATACCGGCACTGCCATTTTTAAATGTGTGGTCGAGGTAATAAGTGTTGAACACGGAGCTAAGCAAAATTGAGTGAGATAATTACCTTGTCCGAAAGGAAGATGATATTCTTTGGCTTTCCTTGCAACATGATTAACTACTTGAGGTTCATGACGAATTTTGACAGTTTATTGTGGCTCCCTTCAGACGATTTTATACAGCCTAAGAAGGATCTACCTGTATGAATTAAAAGAGCGAAGAATATCCCAATTAACCTTCTGACTTCCATATACTCTTCCTATGCAGAATAAAATTGCCTAATAATAACCATAAAAATGTATCAACGATCCTGATGGGATCTAGCCGAGTAACGCACCAAACTTAAATCCCATTGAGTCTGTGTGTGGCAACATGGTCAACAGCTGGGTAACCGAGATAGAGCGGACCCGGCAGCAGCTTCTGCAGCACACTGCACGGGTCTGGGAGGGGCTGCGAGGTAAACCATACCTCATCTACGAACTGGTCTCTTCCATGCCCAGCCTACTACAGGAGTTCATCGATCGTGAAGGCTGCTGGACTCTCTACTATGACGATGTTGTTATATAGACTTTATGTTAATAACATGATGCATGCAAGTAGATTATTTTGTTAATTATTCCTATGTAAACTATAAATCTTAAATTATGATAACATTATAGAAATAATATTTCTATATCTATATTAACCACGAGTGAAGTAGCTTAAGTGATGCAGGACAAGCTCTCAAGTGTATACATATAATAATTATAGACAACAAACAAATGGAAAAAAATTAACACGCATAATGCTTAATTTCATCTGTATATGCCTTCATTTACTACCATTTCATACACATTTTGTTTTCACCCTCACAATCACCTCCCTTAAACGTTATGGTGACACGAGGTCACATTGTTTATTTTGTAATTGTCGATACATTACTTTGATGTGTTATATTGAAGTGCACGTCTGAAATTTGTAAACAACAAATAACTTATAGCTCAAAATAGTAATAACTGCACTGTATCATATTATTATGATAATCATATGTGAAAGAATTAAGAAGTATATGCGTGAAAGCGGTGCTAGATGGGAGGAGGGGCGTCGATTGACTGGGAACAGAGGTGCATGGGGGCGATTAATTCGTGGTTACCTCTTTGGGAATCACCGCGTCCAGCAATAGATAAATAGATATGTGAAACATTCTGCCTGGGGAATTTAGTATATGGTGAAACCACAACAAACACTGACTGAAGACTCTCTGTAACTAAATGTTACGGTGGATTCTTATTTAGCAGGTAGTTGGTTAAGTACCGTAAATAAAACCCAAAGCGAAGACGTATTATTATCCTGGTATACAACAGGTTCGGCCCTACATGGACACTCTTTGCGTACAAACAATATACGAACACGTGAACATTGGGTGTATATTTATCTAAATCCATTAATTTCACGTAGGAGATAGAAAGGGGTATTTTATAATATGTAACCAACTCTAGCATTTAGTATTCACAGCATGAATTGAGAAATGTTGGCTTGAAACATATGTTCACCATGTTAATAGTGTAAACAGCTAGTAGTTACAAAGAATATAATGATCATCAGAAACAAAATATATGTTCACAAATATATGCAACCGTGTATTAATAAGTTTATATCAATAGTGCTCTTAGTTTCATGACGTGTTGCATGGAAAACCAAAAATTATAGGCCTACCGGTACTCCCATTGTTGGCCAAGACGATAATCAAACCCGAAATATTTCTGCTGCGTGCTTAACCCCTTCTGTTCTGGAGACGTATTTATAATTTTATTCTTACTATATGAAGACGATGTTGTGCAGTTTAAGAAGGATCTGTGAACGTATACAGCGTTAAGTGAGATTGTTCGAAGCCTGTTACCTGCTGGAGGCCCTTTTTAACTTAACATAATCGCCTGATAGTAGCCAAAATAATGTTAATAGGACGGCACCGGTACTGGAAGGGTTAACAATACCTATACCTTTACAATGTAAATATAATCTAATTGGAGGACAGCTTAATTATATTATTATTACTACTATAAATAATGATTATTTTGTTTGTATCTTATGGTCTGTTTGACCCAATATTAATTATGTTGATACACCCATATACTAACTAGACATTAATTATTTAATGCCATAAAGGGATGACAATCATGTTCTTTACATTAGGTGAATTTCCATAGTTAAATATTTTACAAGATTCCTTAACCATTACATTTATATCCTATTTCATGATCCACGAGGTTGTTGGAATCTTGAATATTTAGGCTACTTGGTTGGTGTTTATGTAAATGGTGTGGGTATGAATATCTTCATCCTATTAAAGCTACGATTATGAGATTTTAACTCGATAAATACGTGTGGTATCCTTTTCAAAATATTCTGGCAAATATTAGTCGATTTTATTTTAGATAAAGAAGGGCTACTATTTAAAATGCTACAACCTATTGCAAATATAACCTTATACCTGCCAAAGACCCTTTCCAATCTACATAAAATAGTCTGAATATAGCTATAATGAAATATAATTATATCCCCGGTACCAAAGGGGTTAGTAAAAAGTCTCCATGCATGGCCTAGCTAAGGTTTACCAAGGTCCTCTGTTCTATGATATAGAAATTGACCTACTACGCAACGACGTCTCTTAAGCTACTTAACACGTGGTTATAGATATAGACATATTGATATTATGCATTTATTATAGTTAACAAATTATAGTTTATTTTGTCTTACATATTTTCACCGCCTTATGTTTAACTTATTAATTCGTGCATCCATAAAACTACAATGATTCGATTAGAGACGGAGAAATAGAGAGAACAAAGAAAGATAATCGTCATTCCGTGGTTCTAGTGGTGGAAAGTGATCGAAGGGAAGGGACTTGCAGACGTGAAACAAGAAAGAAGTACAGAGAGGGAAGGAGGGGCTTAGCTGAGAGAGGGTGGAAGAGCGGGGATGGTATGGGGGAGGGGGGGAGCACAATGTTACCAACACAATTCGCGATTCTCTGCCAGGCATGTGTAGCAGGACTTATGTCCACAATAGTACATGTACACAATCTAGCCCTAAAGTTACCCTCCCATTCAAGGATTGTACTGAACCGATGGTGAATGTCTTTCGAGGTCTGAGGAGTTATTTTACCTATTGAGGAATTAATATTATCACATACCATGGTATAGTGCTTAATAATAAGATCCCTAATAGGCTGCACTTTTGGTATTAGAAGCATAACCGTCGGACATGTCCCCACCTTACTTCTTTTGCCAAAACCGCACTCTAAAACGATAGAAAGATACTTGCCACACAATTAATCTAGAACCTCTCTCTGAAACACACACATGCACATGTCCAGATATTCCAGGTAAAAACCGGGAAAGAACCGATCCGGAACATATCTCCTCTCGGATAAATTTTCTCTCTTCGGCGGCGGCGTGGGAATCTCAGGAGTCCAATTGGAATTTATAGACCCTCAACAAACCCATCCGGCTAACTTCCGGTCTTTTACGAGGGGAGAGAGAGAGAGAGAGATAGGTAGAGAGATATGTAGATAGATAGATAGAGAGAGAGAGAGAGAGACCGTCTAGCCAAACCCAGACCCGAATTATTCCAGGGTTTCTCTAAATTTACAGTTTCTCTTATGTTACTCTTAGATATGTATCTTTCTTTTCTTTATCTTAGCCTATATATCCCTGCCACTCTCCCCCCCCCCCTCTCTCTCTCTCTCTCTCTCTCTCTCTCTCTCTCTCTTGACTTCTAAAACTCTTAGAAGGGATACTAATAGACAAGATAGTTGACTACCTAGAAATCCACAATTTAATTACAGATTCCCAACATGCATTCAGGCGACACCGATCATGTCTTACCAATTTGCTGGAATTTTTCCATGAAATGCTGAGTATGACAAAAGTAGAGCCCTAGACATCCTTTACTTAGATTTTCAAAAAGCTTTTGACAAAGTGCCTCATTGCAGGCTAATGTCAAAAGTGAGTGCACTAGGTATGAATACAGAGGTCACACATTGGATAGAAAGTTGGCTAACAAATAGACAACAACGAGTGGTAATCAATGGTGTTTCTTCTGAGTGCACTCCAGTCACTTCTGGAGTTCCACAGGGATATGTCCTTTACCCATTACTGGTTATGATATATGTCAATGACATCGATATTGGTCTGTTGAGTGTGATCTCCAAGTTTGCAGATGACATAAATCTTGGAATGAATGTTAAAGACCCGAAATGGGTTGAACAGCTCAGGATGGACATCAACAGACTGGGTGAATAGTCGGAGACGTGGCAGATGCCTCTAAACTTGGAAGAGTGCATGGTGATGCATATCTGCCATGTAAGCCCCAATTCAGGCTATTCACTATTGGGAATGCCTCTTGAAGTGACTGCCTTGGAAAAGGATTTGAGTGTTCTGATTAGTAGTGACCTAAAGTTTTCCAAGCAGTGCATTGAAGTAGAAAAGAAAGCTTATAAATTGATGGGCTATATTAAGAGGCAATTTAAGTATAGAAATAAGGAAATAGTCCTCACACTTTACAACGCTCTGATACGGCCTCTCCTGGAGTATGCTGTTCAATTCTGGTCTCCAGCACTCAGGAAAGATATAGAGCGACTGGAAAGAGTACAAGCTAGGGCTACAAAGCCTAGTCCATCGCTTAGAAGAATGAGCTACGAGTACCGGTTGAGAGCTCTTGATCTCTTCCCATTGGAGACACGCAGACTACGAGGTCAGCTCATTGAAGATTTTTTAAATACTTAATGGGTTGGAGAATGTGTTTATAGCAAAATGTTTAGCCTCAATATGAATACAACATGCAACCATGGCTGGAAATTAGAATGGAAAAGGTTCAGCACTAGTAGTTGTGGAAATGTTTTCACATATAAAATCTGTTCTACCTGGAACAAACTTCCATCCGAAGTTGTAAATAGTTCTTCAGTAGAGCAGTTCAAGAAGAGAGTAGATAGTATTTTGCACACTCTGTAATAAGTGTAGTGCACTAAGCAGTTTATCTAGCTCCTTCCACTTCGAGTATCTCCTTGGAATGGACCGCAAGGTCTCTGAGATACTAACTATTCCTTGTAACTCCTTGTAACTCTCTCTCTGTCTCTCATTATGTGTTATTGTACCTCAAGTGGGACCAACACATTTCGTTCATGTATTTCATCTCACCACCTCTTAAAATACACTACCAATCGAGGCATTACAATAGTCCTCTCCACAATTATATACCTATATATATATATATATATATATATATATATATATATATATATATATATCTGTATCACAACTTTCGGAGTTTATCAGCTAGGGGACCGGTTATACCCTGTTCCAAATAAGTAGGCCAAAACTCTTGTCCATTAACCACTATAACCCACGAACGACTAGAATAATCGAGCTTATATCTCTACCATTTGCGAAGGGTCAACCAGGGAAAAGGTGTGGACATTTACAAAATATTTGCTCTAGCCCTTATTTTGCCTGACAGAGGTTATAGGGTTCTCGATTTCTGACCTACCTACTTGGAACATGGTATACAGGGAATAGGTGTGGAAGTTTACAGCCCATTTGCTCTAGCCTTTTTTGAGTGACAGGCTATAGGGTTCACGATTTCTGCCCTACCCACTTGGAACAGGGTATAGCATTGTGTGATCCCTGCCCCCGATTTATTACTCCCGTGTTCCAAATATACAGTTCATCTTAAGGTATGGTTGGTTCATTTTTAGGTATATTTTTGCATTTATTTATTAGTTTTCTAATTTCCTCCCTAGACCTCTTATCAAACTTAAAATAAACATCCATTAGATCTCCCATCTAGATTAATTTGAAAAAAAATTGGTAAAAAAAAATCCCGGCCAAAGGCCGGTCCTTTCAAAATTACAGGCTCACTATCGTTCGCCAGGACAAAAATAGACACCTAAATAGGACGAAAGGTCTTAATATTGACAAAGAAATGAGACGAAAGGCCTTAAAATCGACAAACTAATAAGTTAAACTTCTTAAAATCTGAAAAATAATGGGGCTAAGCATGAGGGAGAAGGGGGGCCAGAAAAAGCCCCATCTCCCCTTAAGTGTCTCCAGAATATAGTAGCTCTTTCTTATATATGTCCCGGCCTCTGTGTCTATATATCTTTGTTTATCGCTTCCTCTTTCGTGGTTTCCCTGTTCAGCTATCAATTGGTTGTTCTCGTACCCCCCCACCCCTTCTCTCTCTCTCTCTCTCTCTCTCTCTCTCTCTCTCTCTCTCTCTCTCTCTCTCTCTCTCTCTCTCTCTCTCTCTCTCTTCTTTTCTTCGTGTCATCGTTCGACCTTTTAAAATATAATAGCCATGGAGACATTAAGTTAAGGGTTTATTTTTTGGTCATTTTATTTTCTTCATTTACTTAATATTTGTTTAGTTTTCTCCCTATACCTCCATCAAACTTAAAAACAAATATCATGCCCAAGATCCCCTCTCTAGATATATTTGTACATTTTTCGGTAATTTTTCCATAATTACAGGCTCTCGATCGCTCTCTACGAAAAAATCGACACCTACAGTACAGGGCACGACAAATGGAAATGGTTGATAGATCGGAATAGATGTGTTCTATGGCTTCATAAAGTGATTGCATGCTGGGGCGTTCTGAAAAACTAGTTGAATAGTGTAAGGTAGAGTCATCAGCATATGAATGGATAGGACTGGAGGTACAGTTGAGAAAATCATCAATGCATATTAGAAATACAACTGGAGATAGAACAGACCCCTGAGGAACACCAGAGTAGATAGGAAGTAAACGATGGCCGTCCACAACCGCAGCTATGTTGGGAAAATCCCTTCAGTTTTGCATATAACACTTTTAGAGGAATATGACTCGTTAGACAGTTTATTCTGGATGTCATTAGGTGATTTGATACAGCTTAGGAAGGATTTGTGGGCACTAAAAGGGCAATGACTCAATTAACCCTCTGACATCATATAATGCAAATATACATATATATATATATATATATATATATATATATATATATATATATATATATATATATATATATATATATATATATATATATATTATATCTTATATATTAGTAAAATGTAAAAACAAACAGTATATTTATATATGATATATCTTTCATTTTACTAGGATGCTATTTTTTATTTTAGTCCTGACTGTCGAAAGTATACAAATAGGCATGTAAAATCTATTGGTAAACTCCATTTTTATATTAGGGGGTATGATTGCTCTCCATATTCCTTGATAGGAGTAGATTGTTAACGCATTTACTACTGGTGACGTCCTTTTCATTATATTGTGGTAACTATTAAATGAATATAGAATATGGTATGTGGGAGCGCGCGAATAAAGAACATGGATATGGGAGCGCGCGAACAAAGAAAATGGTATGTGGGAGCGCGCGAACAAAGAAAATGGTATGTGGGAGCGCGCAAATAAAGAAAATGGTATGTGGGAGCGCGCGAACAAAGAAAATTGTATCTGGGAGCGCGCGAACAAAGAAAATGGTATCTGGGAGTGCGGGAATCAAGAAAATGGTATCTGGGAACGCGAGAATAAAGAAAATGGTATCTGGGAGTGCGCGAACAAAGCAAATGGTATCTGGGAGCATGCGAATAATGAAAATGGTGTGTGGGAGCACGCAAACAAATAAAATGGTATCTAGGAGCGCACAAACAAAGAAAATGGTATTTGGAAGCGCGCGAACAAAGAAAATGGTATCTGGAAGCGCGGAAATGAAGAACATGGTATGTGGAAGCACGGGAATGAAGAAAACGGTATGTTGGATGGATCGCGGACTGCCGGAAATGGCGGTGCGGTGTCATCGGGAATTAATCTGTGGACACCTGTCTTTACCACGACACTGGCTGGGAGGGAGAGTGAGAGAGAGGGGGGGTGGGGGTGAGGAAGGGAGGGAGGGAAAGAGAAAGAGAGAGAGAGAGAGAAGGTGGGGGGGGGGAGACGGAGGGAGTGTGAGTGGTGTGTGTCAGTGAGAAGGGAGAGATGCAGTGTGTGTGTGTTTCTGTCAGTGAGTGTTAGATAGTGAGAATGAGAGAGGGAGAGAGAGTGTGTGTGGGAGAGAGTGAGTGAGTGTGGAGGGGAATGGGCGAGTTACACAAATCAGTTGGTACCAATGAAGTTATCCGGCTTTGTATACTACAAACAGACATTACATTCCCATACACTACAGTAATGGAAGACAATAACAAGAAAGCAAAATGGTTCTTCTCACACCCACCACTCCTTCCGTCAACTAGCCTTACTATTTATTTGTTAGACGAATACCCCTTGCATGACTGGAAATACACAAATTAAGTTTTATGGACAATTATAAAACAAAACAAAACATATAAGTAAAAGTATTTAAAATCATAGCTATTATTTAAATTCCCAGAGAGAGAGAGAGAGAGAGAGAGAGAGAGAGAGAGAGAGAGAGAGAGAGAGAGAGAGAAAGAGGGAGGGGGGGGGGGGACAATACACACACACACTCACTCACAATAATCTGGACAGGTGTTTCTTGGCTGGCACAGACTCTTAAGATGATAGTGGTAAGAGAGTTAGGGGTGGGGGGGAGTGATTGGCAACAGTTACAAATATTATTCCGTATTTTTAACCTTTTCAGCACCTGTGCCGTCCTTTTAACTTTTGTTCTGGCTGCTATTAGACGATTTTATTCAGCTCTGGAGGAGGCACTCGTCGCAAGCAGATTTGCCTTATGTCTCCCTCATCCACATAGAAAATAAAAGGCCCTCCAGTAATTATCAGGCTTCGAACTATCTCACTTAACCCTTTTTGCTACCACAGATCCTTTTTAAACGGCACCACACCGTCTTAAAATTTAATAGTGAACTAGCAAATGTCCTTGGAATAAACACTAACCCCTTCTGTACCGGCGACGTCTCTTTAATTATAGTCTAGCTATATTTAGCTAGAATATAATTAAAGAGACGTCGGCGGTACAGAATGGGTTAGTGTTTATTCCAAGGACACTTGCTAGTTCACTCTTTCGGTATATCAGTACATATATATACAGTATATATATATATATATTCTAGCTAGTATTTGACGATGCTAAATAGCTTAAGGAGGGTCTATGGTAAGAATGGAGTGCATTGAGATGAAATTTACCCCGTCTATTGCTAGAGGCACTTCCAAAACGTTATCATTTATTATTTCCTTGAATGTAATAAAGACAGCCTTCACAATACTGAAACTGGTTAAACCATGATTGCATTTGGCGTTATGCTCTTTGAAATGTGTGGAATTACTACCCACCCTGTTTATTTACTTCACTAAATAACTTTTGATAGCTTTCAAAGACTATTGTTAAACGTAGTCTCTCTTAAATGATCTGCATATTAATGTTAAACATCTTGTTGTAAACCATTTGTTATAGAACGTTATCAAAACAATGTAATTTGTATATAATTTCATTAAGTTTCACAAATCGAGAGTTCTAAACTTTCC
Source organism: Paralithodes platypus (assembly GCA_032716605.1). NCBI lineage: Eukaryota > Metazoa > Arthropoda > Malacostraca > Decapoda > Lithodidae > Paralithodes > Paralithodes platypus. The sequence continues at coordinate 11,799,381 of CM064544.1, read as the reverse complement.
TAGTCGATGGAACTGGCTTTGTACCCGATCATATGTACTGTATAATCACTCTTTAGTTTTCCTGTGTAGGCCTACTGGAGACCAGAAATTAACAGCATATTCCCTCACAGGTTTTAACGGAAACATATACAATGTAAGCTCGACTTTCTCCTTATAAACTGCTCTTACACTGTTTATAACCATATATTATTTCGACCTACTTCTCTAAATTTAGGCACTTTTAGACAAACTTGTATCACAGAGAATCAGTAAACGTTCTATAATAGCAATTTCTAGATTCTCTCCGAGTAGCGCATATTCTGCTCTGGGATTAGCTTAGCCAATCTGCGTTTCCTTACACTTTTGCAGATGTATTGCCATATGAAATCCTTCAATCATTTCCCCTGATCTTTGGAGACTCATGCAGAGTACCTTAATTCCCTTAGGATCACTCACATATTCTTTAACTTGAATATCACCTGCAAACTCGGCAAGCAACGAGAGAGAGAGAGAGAGGTGAAATAGCACTCCGAAGAAGAGATTGTAACATGAATATTTAATAACCATCTCTACTCAAGACATTCCACTTCCGACGGGTAAGCGTATGGAAGGTATACTAAAGATTTTTGTTTGTTTTCTAAATTCCAACTACTCCCTCTCGGACAAAGGCTGATAGCCTTTACACTCTACCGCTGAACACGGTGAGGCCCGTGAGGTCTTGCTCCAGTCTAGGGAGTGACACATGCGAAGCTTCACGGCTCGAAGCAACTGCATCTCTGAAGCTGCTCCGCCACCGTGCTTCACAGTCTCATCCCCCAGGCTCGGACCCTCACTCTCAGAACGTCACCTATAATTTCAATAATTTCAATAATTTCTTCCCATTGACATATTGGGATTCGAACCCGGGTCCATTGGATTACCAGTCCAGTGGCAAGACCACTCCGCCACCGTTCTTGCTATCGTTCTTATGTTCCTCTTGTTGGATTGGATCAGCAGAGTTCTCAGGCTGAATTTAACCCCTTCTTTACCGGCATCGTTTTTTTTTTTTTTTTTAAATTTGTATTTTTTGCTTTGATCATGTATTCATTGTCATATTAGTCATAGAAAGAGTTACGGTAGTAAAGATGATTGAGTTCTCAGATTCCCATTTAACTTTGCCTGTAGCGTGATTTGGAAGACAAGCAGTTATAGAATAGCCTCTAGACCGTCATCACCAAAATATCTTTATTTGTGCCTTTTTACTTAATACCTTAACGGGATTCAGATGACATTAAGAAGGAATTGGAATATCTGTAATTCAGACCAATTTTATAGTGTGGCCCAATTTAGGGATCCATAAAAACCATATACCTTCCCTGAATATGATTCCAGAATATATATATAACACCTAACCTCAAAACAAATTACTTAAAAAAACATCTTCTATTTTCAGATAAGGCAAAACACCTTGGAGCTCAATGGTAAGTTGGCAGTCTGTTTTATTTTTGTTTCATAGCGTTATATGTAAGCTAAGGAAAATCGTCTGGTCGTAGTTAAAACAAAAAGATGTGATTGGCTGGGGGGGGGGGGGGGTCTCAATTCTAGACGGGTCACACTGAATAGACTAGAGACAGTTAAGGGGTTAGGGTATATTTATTAGTTAATATATTTATGTATTTACTTGTGTTTTATTTTCCTCCCTAAACCTCCATCAAGCTTAAGAAATTATCCATATAAATTTGTATATTTTTCGGTAGAATTGTGTTACGGCCGAAGGCCGGTTCCTCCAAAATTATAGGCTTGCTATCGCTCACCAGGAAAATATTGACACTTAAATGGCACGAAAGGTCTTGATATTGAAACAGAAATAGGACAAAAGGTCTTTAAATTGACAAACTAATGGGGCAGACGTCTTTAAATCTCAAAACTAATGAGGTTTATCACGAGGGGGAAGGAGGTCTAGAAAAACGACATACCTCCCCACCAATTTTCGTGAAAATCGGATCATAACTTTGTGAGCCGCTTACGCTGGTGGAGGTATACGCTCTACCGATCACCTCCTAAATGGAATCCCTTCTTCCTTGGCGCATATCCTATCTGCCTACCAAATTTCGTGAAAATCGATTTTAAGCTGTTTGAGATATCATGTTTACAGACAAACAGACAGTCATACATACAGACAGAAAAACGAAGGTAACCACAAGGGAACAGTTCTAGCAGCCACTCTATGGAACCCCAAGTTGACTGAAAAGGAGTTTATAAGTGGTGGGAGTTAAGGGGGAGATGGGTCGTTTTTTCTGGTCCCCCTTCTTCGTCATGTTTAGTCCCATTAGTTTTCAGACTTTAAGACGTTCGGCCCATTAATTTTGGATCCTTGTCAATATTAAGACTTTTCGTGTCATTTAGGTGTCGATATTTTCTTGGCGAGCGATAGTGAACCTGTAATTTTTCTACCGAAAAATGTACAAATTTATCTTGGAGGAGGGTCTTGAGGGGTGTATTTTGTAAGCTTGATGGAGCTCTAGGGAGGAAACTAAAACAAATTATAGAAAGATACATAAATGGGGAAATATATACGCCCATTAAGGGAACTTATAGAGTGAACTGCACACCATAAAGGTCAACATCCGACCTCTCTCACACACCTTGACATATTAACTTCATCATATATACTTCTTAATTCACACACAGACGTACATAGCAATACATACAACCACCCACGCACATACAGGCAAAAACACATACAACTTAATGCACACACACAGACGCACATATACAGGCAAATACATACGCCTTAATACACACACATAGACGCACATGGCAATAATACATACAATCATTTGCACACACACACAGGCACAGACATGTACACTTTAATACAGTCATGGATACACTTGCAAGCATACACATACACCTATGAACAAAAGGTACATTATACATTATACAATATGACCATACACCATACAGTTGAGGAGATTGTAGATACCAATCGAGCAAGGCAGTACCCAGGGGAGGCCTCATAGCCATGTATTAAGGAGTTGCTGGAACTCCTGCTTCATTTGTCTGGCCTCCCTCACTGTTTCTGTTTGTGTCTCACCTACACATAAACAATTTCTCCTCCTATTCATTTCACTACGCTAAATAAGCACACCTCACTTCTTTCCAATACAGCAACAAATATATACATTAATAAATAAATATTAAAATAAAATAAAATATAATAACACATCAAGATGACCACTAGCCTCCTTTAATGACCACCCAGTATTTACTAAGGGGGTGATACTGAACTTCGTCCGATTTCAATGAGATTTCGCACACTTATAGAGAATGATGTAAGGAGGAATTTTGTTTTTCTCTCTAGGTCAATTAGTTCCTGAATTAGGGTGGAATTAGAGTGGAAATTAGATCGAAAAAAAATCTGACGTTGATAGTGTTGAAACCCGAGCACTGTATAATCTGACGTTGATAGTGTTGAAACCCGAGCACTGTATATTCTGACGTTGATAGTCTTGAAACCCGAGCACTGTATAATCTGACGTTGATAGTGTTGAAACCCGAGCACTGTATAATCTGACGTTGATAGTGTTGAAACCCGAGCACTGTATAATCTGACGTTGATAGTGTTGAAACCCGAGCACTGTATATTCTGACGTTGATAGTCTTGAAACCCGAGCACTGTATAATCTGACGTTGATAGTGTTGAAACCCGAGCACTGTATAATCTGACGTTGATAGTGTTGAAACCCGAGCACTGTATAATCTAACGTTGATAGTCTTGAAACCGAGCACTGTATAATCTGATGTTGATAGTCTTGAAACCCGAACCCTGTATAATCAGACGTTGATAGTGTTGAAACCCGAGCACTGTATAATCTGACGTTGATAGTGTTGAAACCCGAGCACTGTATAATCTGACGTTGATAGTGTTGAAACCCGAGCACTGTATAATCAGACGTTGATAGTGTTGAAACCCGAGCACTGTATAATCTGACGTTGATAGTGTTGAAACCCAAACACTGTATAATCTCTTCAGAGTGATCAGACAACTCAGGACAGGTGGTTTTACAACTCTCTCGGCTTATTTATTTTTTATTTTTGTATCTAATTGCGGAATAAGGTGACTCGGAAATTAGGTAATTATTTTGTACTCGGTGGTTAGCTACCTATGCCAAGGGGCTGTGTCTCAATAAGTCGGAAATGTAAACAAAGGGCCCAAGAGATTTATAGAGCATGTCACGCGCTTTCCAACAGTATAAGTGCCATCCTTATACGAGTTATTGTCGATCAAAAGACGAAAACTTATACATTTCGAGAAAAAGGCTTGTAAAGTTCAGTGATGTCTTCACTCCAGTCTAAGTACATATAACGTAGTATACATGTTCTCTATTTCGGTTTTAGACATTTATACGTAAGTTTATATATTCATATATAAGCTGTTCACTAATATTTAGCACCTGGTCCTTTTTTCGATACACAGACATACCACGACCCCCCCCCCCCACCCCCCATATTTCTCCTGTTGCGGGGTGCTATGGCGGCCCGCGAAAGTTTGAAATAACATTGATTTAGACCAATTTCCCGTTGTTATTTTGCCTTGGGAGTTGCCACACTGACGGATGACTGACGTATACATTGATGTTTCTGGGTTCAGCTAAACAAGCCAAATTCCATCGATCTTCACCCCCCAACACCGGCGGTCCTCTTAAGTTATCTCTGCCACTCTTTCAACACAGGGAGAGACACTTGTTACAGGTAGCTTTGCCCTTTGTCTCCTTCATATACAAAGAGCAAACAAAAATATACATATAATTATATGCTTCTTACAGATATACCTTCTGAAAAATACATGAATTTATACATTAGCACACACACACACACACACACACACACACACACATATGGGCATGCCGGTAAACACGGACACAAACATATACAGAATCAAATATATATAATGTACTGTACATACTCACGCAGAGACAATATTATAATATTCTCTCTCACACACACACACACACACACACACACGAGACCATCACAGATAACACATGACGGAAATTAAACACGACATTAATTTAAGATATGTTTACCCAAGTGGTAAATTAGTATGGATTTTTCTTCCTTGGAAGGTGACTCAAATGACATGGAGAGGGAAAACGTGTGAGTCAGGTGAGTGGTGAGTCAGGAGAGGGGTGAGTCAGGTGAGGGGTGAGTCAGGTGAGTGGTGAGTCAGGTGAGGAGTGAGGGGTGAGTCAGGTGAGTGGTGAGTCAGGTGAGTGGTGAGGAGTGAGGGGTGAGTCAGGTGAGGGGTGAGTCAGGTGGGGGTGAGTCAGGTGAGGGGTGAGTCAGGTGAGTGGTGAGTCAGGAGAGGGGTGAGTCAGGCGAGGGGTGAGTAAGGTGAGTGGTGAGTCAGGTGAGGGGTGAGTCAGGTGAGGGGTGAGTCAGGCGAGTGGTGAGTCGGGTGAGTCAGGTGAGGGGTGAGTCGGGTGAGGGGTGAGTCGGGTGAGTGGTGAGTCAGGTGAGTGGTGAGTCAGGTGAAGTGTGAGTCAGGTGAGTGGTGAGTCAGGTGAGTGGTGAGACAGGTGAGGGACGAGTCCGGTATGGGGTGAGTCAGGTGATGGGTGATTCAGGTGAGTGGTGAGTCAGGTGAGGGGTGAGTCAGGTGAGGGGTGAGTCAGGTGAGTCAGGTGAGTGGTGAGACAGGTGAGGGACGAGTCAGGTATGGGGTGAGTCAGGTGAGTGGTGAGTCAGGTGAGTGGTGAGTCAGGTGAGTGGTGAGTTAAGTGAGGGGTGAGTCAGGTGAGTGGTGAGTCAGGTGAGGGTTGAGTCAGGTGAGTGTTGAGTCAGGTGAGGGTTGAGTCAGGTGAGTGGTGAGTCAGGTGAAGGGTGAGTCAGGTGAAGGGTGAATCTGTTTTCATTTCCTCTCTTTTTCGTCTTTGTTCCTCCTTTGGAATTTTCCCATAGTTTCCCCTTAATTTCCTATCCTTCTTTATATTGCTCTTTCTTGGTAATTTCCCCCGTTTTCTCTTCTTCCCGTTTTCCTTGTCTCAGTTTTACTTCTCTATACTTCTCTACTTAAGGGTCGTTTGTTTTTTCTATTTACTTATGAATCTATATATGTTTTAGTTTCCTCGCTAGACCTCCATCAAGCTTAAAAAACATCCCCTAGAGCAGTGCTTCTTAACCTTTTTCGACATCAGCACCCCCTGTAATACGGTTTCACAGTCCAGCACCCCCTTACATCTGGTTACTGGAGTCACATTTGCTACACTAATATAAGGATAAAGTAAACGTAAATGAAGTATTGCTTAACAATTTATTTTGCTCATTCTCCAATAATGATACATGAAAGATGTGAATACTAAGCAAATCCGATATGAAAAAAAGGCAAAAATTTAAGAGTATGGATAAACTTCTTCAGATATAGAAAATGGGACATTTAGAGTGCTCTCATCAATGTGATTTTTGTTGTTGCTTTTGTGCGACTAATTTCCCAAATTGAGGCTTAGTGTGGGCGAGAGCCACCCTCATGTCATGGACCAGTCCATCTTGAAGGCAGTTCCGGGCTTTTGTTTTGATCTGCGGCATAATGGAGAATGCCTTCTCACACAAATAGGACGTTGGAAAGGGAACAATCATCTCTAGCGCTGCTCTCGCAATTCCAGGGTATAATACCAACTGCTGACACCAGAAGTCAGACAGCGGAAGGGCACGGAATAATGTCAGACATCCCTGGTTAACCTGCAGGTCAATGAGCTCCTCCTTCAAATTGTTATTATCACTCATGTCTTCCAAGAAGGGCTGCTGAATCCATTTTGGATATATATGATCCTTGGGAAAGTACTGTGCCATGGTGGTCTCAAGGTGCGAGAGGTGAGTAGTGATATTTTCTCCAAGCATGGGACTAACCTTATTATCCCTCAGCTTCTCATCCAAGATTGGAAAGTTTCCCACATTCCCTCCTTGGACTCGACGCTTCCAGAGGGAGATCTTCTTATTGAAGGTTTCTACCCTCTCTGCACAAACAAGCCTATTAGCATTTGAACCTTGCATTGACAAATTAAGATCATTCAAGTGATTGAAGATATCCCTGCCAGATAGGAAAGAAAAAAGAGGAACATTTCGTCTTTAACATTTTCAGCATTGTTATTGTGATCTTCTCTGAGGAACATTGCAATTTCAACATGGAGCTCGGCAATACGGGTCAGGACTCTGCTACGTGAGAGCTACCTCACTTCTGAGTGGAAGAGAAGGACTTGATGCTCCGTCCCCACCTCCTCACAAAGCAATTTGAACACTGTGGTTTAAGGGGCGACCCCGGATCAAACTCACGACTTTAACACAGACAGGCATAACTTCTTTGAGTTGAGGTGGCAGTGTCTTTGCTGCCAAAGCAAGGCGATGGAGAACACAGTGGTTAATGATGATATCTGGTACTTCTCTTTTACTAAAGCAGTGAAGCCAAACCTGCACCCTATCATGGCTTGGGCATCATCCGTGCAGACAGACCTAACCTTCTCCCACTTGATCTGATACTTCTCAAAAAACTCGTCCAAGAGTCTGGATAAATCTGCTGACTTCGTTGTTATTTGCAAAACATTGCAAAAGAGGAACTCATCTTTAATTTCACCATCCTTGAGGCTTGATGTACCGGATATACACAATCATTTGACTCAGGTTGGAAACATCAGTTGATTCGTCCAACTGTAGGCTGATGCGGGTGGGACTGTCCTTAATCTCCTGATAAACCTGGCCCAAGATATTGCTGCTCATATCTGCAGCTCTCCCTGCGATGACATCGTTGGACAGAGGGACTTCCTTGATCTTCTTAGCTGCCTCTGTTTCCAGAACTAGTTCCACCATATGAATGGTACAAGGCCTGGTGTTCTTGAAGTCTAGCAGGCTTCAAATTAGAGTTCCTGGTACAGTACAGGTATAGAACGGGTCCACAAAGTATGGTGTCACAGACTTAATACCAAACGAAACCAATTTCAGGGATGTTCACAAATTTTACGTTTTCAATCATGGTGGTAATATGTTGCTTACGTTTCTCTTTTCCTACAAGTATACAAGCAAAATTTAATTATATTATTGGTTGCAATTTTCTTTGTTTATTTGTACAGCATTTCCAACACCCCCTAAAACGGATTTCAGCACCCTCTGGGGGTGCTAGCACCCCAGGTTAAGAAGCACTGCCCTAGAGTCTAGACCCTCCTTCAAGATAAATTTGTAAACATTTTGGTCGAAAAATGTCCCGGCCGGAGATAAAGTTGTATATTTTTCGTTCGAAAAATATTCCGGCCGAAGGCCAGTTCCTCTTAAAAGTACAGGCTCGCTATCGCCAGCCTGGAAAATATCGACACCTAAATGGCACTAAAGGTCGTAATATTAACAAAGAAATTGGGTGAAAGGTTTTAAAATCGCCAAACTAATGGAACAACCATCTTAATAATCTGATAACTAGTGGGGCTAAACATGAGGGAGAAGGGGTTCCAGAAAAGCCAATAATCCCCCCCCCCCCCCTTCAGTCTACGTGTTTATTATTCCTCTCTTCTGTGCCCAGCTCTTATATAGGGTGACTCATGGACGTAGCGTTTATTTATGTTCTTCTCATCCTCTCCTCTCATTGTATTCGTCTTTCTTGTATTTTTCCTTTTTCTCTTTCCTTTTTGTGTCTATCTTTCTTTTCTCTTCTATTTTCCCTTTGTATACATTTGTTGTATTTTCAGTTCTGCCCTTGTTTCTTCACTCGTGTTGTCGTACTCTCTCTCTCTCTCTCTCCATATTTGAACCCCCCTCACGCGTCCCATAGCACCAATATCCTCTTTATTTCACATTCCCCGTTTTCATAATTCCTTCCACATTCCTAACCCTTTGTGTACCGGCGACGTCTAGCTCTATTTAGAGGGGTTTGTGCAGTTTATATAACCCTTTGTGTACCGGCGACGTCTAGCTATATTTAGAGGGGTTTGTGCAGTTTATATAACCCTTTGTGTACCGGCGACGTCTAGCTATATTTAGAGGGGTTTGTGCAGTTTATATAACCCTTTGTGTACCGGCGACGTCTAGCTATATTTAGAGGGGTTTGTGCAGTTTAAGAAGGATCTGTGGTAATAAAAAATATTAAGTGGGATAGTTCGGAGCTTGTTAATTGTTGGAGGCCCTTTTTAAACTGAATCAAATCGTCAAACAGTATCCAGAATAAAGCTAGAATGACGGAAATGGTATTGACCGGGTCAAAGGATCTTTCTTTGTCACTTTATTTAAGGGAGCCCACCTCGCTTTTTTCTCTTTCTCTCCCTCTCTTTGGTTTGTATCCATTCGGCCCCATTCAGCCTACTGTTTTAAGACGTTTAAGAACATAAGAACATAAGAAAATGGGAGTCTGCAGAAAGCCGATTGGCCTAAGCAAGGCAGATCCCTGTCCCACACAACCCCAATTACAAAGCCCAATTATAGGCTCAACACTCTAATACCCTGAGGATCATCTTACCAAACCGGTTAGAGATTAACGCAGGATTACGGGGGTCTGCAGAGCGCTGATTGGCCCAACCCGGCTGATCCCCCTTCACACCCAACCCTACTCATCCATATGCTTATCCAATTTTTTCTTAAAGCTCCCTATCGTTCTTGATCCCACTATATCACTTGGTAGCCTATTCCACCCATCTACAACTCTGTTACCAAACCAATATTTGCCTATATCTTTTCTGAAACGAAATTTATCTAATTTGAAACCATTGGTACGAGTTCTTTCGCTATCACTGAGCTTTAGTACATTTGTCATGTCCCCTTTGTTAATCCCACTAACCCACTTGAACACCTCTATCATATCCCCTCTAACTCTGCGTCTCTCTAACGAATGTAAACCTAATTTCTTCAACCTTTCTTCATACGGAAAATGTCTAATATTATGGATCATTTTTGTCATTCTACGCTGAATTCTCTCCAATGAATCTATGTCCATTCTGTAATAAGGACACCAAAATTGGACAGCATAATCCATATTGGGTCTCACTAATGACAAGTAAAGTTTTAAGACAACATCAGCAGTTCTGTTACTCACACTCCTAGAGATGAACCCGAGAATCCTGTTTGCCTTATTACGAACGCTTATACACTGTTTTCTAGGCTTCAAATAATTGCTAACAAACACACCTAGATCTTTCTCGCAGTCTGAATTTTCTAATTCTAAATTAGCTAGTTTATATTTAACATTTGTTTGCATCTTCCCTATCTTTAATACCTTGCATTTGTCAATGTTAAACTTCATCTGCCAATTTACTGACCATTCATGTAAGGTATCTAGATCCCTTTGGAGGCACTCTATATCGCTATCTGAATCAATTGATCTCCCCATTTTAGTATCGTCTGCGAATTTACTTATCCTACTAGTTATACCTAAATCTAGGTCATTTATGTATATAAGAAACAACAGGGGACCTAATACCGATCCCTGGGGGACACCACTTTTGACTGCTCCCCACTCTGACTTGGTACCATTTATGCTGACTCTCTGTTTCCTACCAATTAGCCATGACCTAATCCATCCCAACAACGACCCTCCTATTCCATGTGCCTCAACCTTTCTCATCAATCTCTCATGAGGGACTCTGTCGAAAGCTTTACTGAAATCTAAATATATAATATCATATGACTTGTCACTATCTACTGCTTCATATACCTCTGAGAAAAAGCTAAGCAAATTAGTAAGGCAAGAACGTCCCTGAGTGAATCCATGCTGAGAAGAATTTATTAAGTTAAATTTTACTAAGTGGCTTCTAATTTTCCTAGCAATAATAGACTCTAGCAACTTTCCTATGATTGATGTGAGACTAATGGGACGGTAATTGGATGCTATCGATTTATCACCTTTTTTGAAGATCGGAACTACATTTGCAAGCTTCCGAGCTTCTGGAACTAACCCTGTTTCTAATGACTTGTTAAATATAAATGCTAATGGACTACTTAACTCATCTCTGCATTCTTTTAATACTCTAGCATATACCTCGTCAGGACCAGGCGATTTTTGAGGTTTCAGTCTGTCAATTTCCTTAAGCACATCATTTCTACTTATACTAACTGTACTTAACATATTTTCTATACTATCACTATATACCATATTGACTTCTGGAATCTGTGCCAAATTTTCATTAGTGAAAACGGAAAGAAACTGACTATTTAATGTACTGCACATTTCTAAATCATTTTCTGTTATTTCTCCTATTGAAGTTTTTAGGGGGCCTATTTCATCTCTAACTTTAGATTTATATAGTTGGTAAAAAGCTTTAGGGTTATTTTTTGAGTCGCTGGCTATCCTTATTTCATAATTTCTTTTTGCTTTCCTGATTTCCTTTTTGACCTGTCTTGATAGAGTCTGATAGTATATATGTAAATGATTTTCACCTTTCTTTATTTTTCGATATATTCCTTTCTTTTTTCCTATAAGATCTATTAGCTTATTAGTCATCCATTTTGGTTGGTTCTGCGTCGATCTAAATCTTCTTTTAGGGATATATTTATTTTGAGCATTGTGGAGTGAAGCAATAAACTGGTTATATGTAGGTGGCAAGTTTAACTCTGGCATATCCTGACTTAATCGCTTAACAATAGGGTCCACCCTTAAGTCTCTTCTTAGCCCACCATAATCGGCTTTTCTGAAATCTGGGATAAGTGTCGTATTCTCTTTAGCATTCCCTGTCCATTGTATATTAAAATAAATAGATTTATGATCGCTATTTCCTAGGTGGTCACCAATCTCTACATTATTTATCATATGTTCATTGTTACTGAAAACTAAATCAAGAATATTAATACCTCTAGTCGGCGTATCTATGAATTGAAATAAAAAACTATCTTGTACTACCTCTATAAACTCTACTGAATCGGAGTCGCCTATTTGGTGCTGCCAATCAATGTTCGGAAAATTAAAATCCCCCATAATGCACACATTGCTAAACCTTGATGCTATTTTAATTTCCTCCCATAACGATTTTCCGCCATTTCTACTCATATTAGGCGGTCTATATATAACTCCAATAACTATGGTCTCACTACCTTCGTTAACTTCTACCCAAACACTTTCATTATCATTATTTAGTCTAATACCTGATTTAATACAGCTTTTTAATGTACTCCTGACAAACACTGCTATACCCCCGCCCCTCCTACTTGTTCGGTCATATTTAAACAAACTATATCCTGGAATATCAAATTCTGCTAAAAAATGCCTAGATTCTGTATTAATCCACGTTTCAGTTAGCGCTATTATGTCAATATTTTCTGTGCTAACGAGTGCTCTAAGTTCGTTCATTTTGTTACATAAACTCCTACAATTTGTATAATATACCCTCAACCTATTACTTTTATTTGCAACTAATTTTCTATTGTGTTTAGCTAACTTATTATTTCCTGTTGAACTACTAGCTCTAGACGGAAATTCTACTCTATCAGTATTCTCATCTTTACTATCAGTTACATGTGTAGTGTTATCGATACTACTATTACACATCACTATATCCGCACTATCTTGACTGATTATTTCTATTTTACTCACTGGTTTGTCACATGAAGTACCTGCTCCATATGGAGACAGTATTTTACTTACACACCCAGGTTTTTTTAACGAAACCCCGCAACAATCTTGTCGAGTGAGCTGGCCAAGGTCGAAACTCCTAGTCGAGAGAGATGTACTCCATCCTGGGCATACAGTTCATCCTTTCCATAAAAGAGGGACCAGTTATCCAGGAATGGAATAGTATTTGCCTTACAATACTTCTCCAGCCGGCTATTTACACCAATAGCCCTGGAGGACCATTCCTTCCTTACCCCTCTTCTAGGCAGGATACTGTTTACCACAGGAACTCCACCTTTTTCCTTGATCCTCTCCAACATTTCCTGATACTTGGAGAGCAACTCCTCAGTCCTGCATCTCCATATGTCGTTGCTCCCTGCGTTGAGGAAGATGATGGGGTCCTCCCCACTCACTTCCATGACAGCATCTATCTTCTCAGCCACCCTCCCGACTCCGGCACCAGGCACGCAGACAACTTTACCAACCTGAGTGTTTGTTGCCCTGCCAAGGTATCTAACCAATGAATCACCGACAATGAAAAGACTTAGCTTTTTCCTTTTGTCGGCGTGTAGCAGCAGTTGTTGCAGCAACAGCAGCAGACTTCCCCCCCTCCCCTCTCACTGCCTCGATGATCGCCACTTCATCGCCATCACTCTCATCAGCCAAGGTGCTGAAGTTGTTGTGGGTCTTGACTGGCTGCCTTTTCAGCTTGCAGGCCGTTGCACTGGTTGACACCACTTTCCAAGGGGCTTCACGATCCCTGGGAACACTTCCGGTAGCCTCACACTTCTTCTCCGCCATAGCTAGTCTCAAGGCCAAATTTTCATCTTTGAGACACTGAATCTCCTGCTCCACACTCTCCAGTCTTTCTTGCAAAGCAAGACAAAGCTGGAGAGTATGGGAGGAGACAGCAGACTCATCAACAACAGCCATCACTATGAAAGTTCACTAGGACCTCACTAAGGGTAAACAGGTTCACTAGCGGTCACTGGGGACGTCCGCACAGGTCAGGGGTCAGAGAGCAACTGAATTTGCCCTGAGTTTGCCCCCATCCAGGTGTCAATATTTTCCTGGCGAGTGGTAGCGATCCAGCATATATATATTTGTGTTTTGACAGCAATCTAAATTTGTACATTTTCCGGCGAAGCCGGATTCCTCCATAAAATGCTTGCTCGCTATCGCTCGCCAGGAAGAAATCGACACCTGGATGGGGATAAACGTCTTAAAACAGTTGGATGAATGGGGCTGAATGGATACAAGCCAGGGAAAGAGAGAAAATGAGAGAAAGATAAAAAAGCCGGTGACCCCCCCTTAACCCATATCATTATAGCATATCATTATATAATTTTATGTCTGCTGCAAACATCCAGGTCCTATTGAACTTAAGGGGGAAGGATTTGTTTATTGGTCGATTTATATATTCCCTTATTATTATTATTATTATTATTATTATTATTATTATTATTATTATTATTATTATTATTATTTTAGTATTCCCCATAGACCTCCTTCAAGCTTATATAACATCCCCAAGGTCCATCTTCTAGATAAATTGTAAATTTTTCGGTAGAAAGAATTTCCCGAATGAGGGCCGGTTCCTCCCATATTACAGGCTCGCTATCGCTCACCAGGAAAAAAATCGACACCTAAATGGCACGAAAGGTCTTGATATTGACAACAGAAATGGGGCGAAAAATCTTATGACCACCAAACTAATGGGTCTTAAAGTCTGAAAACTAAAGAGGCTAAGCATGAGGGAGAAAACGGGAACCAGAAAAACCCCTCCCCCATTAAACTTAACGGCGCCTCCTTCAATTTTCCTCCTTATTTAGTTTTTCTTCCTTTTCACTTTCCTTGGGTGGAGCAAGTCGTTTCGCCTCCCGAGCCCTTCGTGTCGGTCATTTCGCCTCTAATGTACAGTCGTGGTTATGGATATTTGAACGTCTAATTATTTTGAAAGGATGAGGTGAGCAGTCAAGTATAGGAACCTAAGTAATATGATCTTCGTGGCTGTGTCATGTTTGTTTGTTTATAATTTTAGTATTCCTTTTTATGTTCAAAAGAGTTTGCCAATGTATAATAATTGACCACTGGCAAGTTTCAGGGTATAGGGAAATGTTATCAATAATCATTGTAATCCATGTAACTCCACACGCACTTCTACAGTAATTAATTTCCACCCCTCTCATTCTTGATGTGTGCCTCTACAACAACGTTCATGCTTCACTCCTGTACGTAAATATAAATATCGGGATTACTACACTATCGTACAATAACTTCTTTACTTCCATGTTGACCACCCTTTAACTTGTCACTACTTTCAGAATTCCTACAACCTTCTTCCTCAGTTGCACCCTCTCCCACACTTCATCCTCCATATTCCCTTCTTTACTCATCACACTGCTCAAATACTTAAGGAGGGTCACCGGCTTTGTTTTATCTTTCTCTCCTTTTCTCTCTTTCCCTGGCTTGTATCCATTCGGCCCCATTCAGCCAACTGTTTTAAGACGTTTACCCCATCCAGTTGTCAATATTTTCCTGGTGAGCGGTAGCGAGCCAGCATATACAGTATGTATGTGAACTCCACCGACAAACTTCCAGGATTACTTGTAGAGGTAAATATAATACTATTTTATACATACAATTTTTACTATAGTTGTCTAATTAAGGAGGTAGAGGACTAATTAGATATGTAGCACACAAATGTTGCTATAAGTGCGCTAGACACCAGTTGCCTGATATAATGGATATACTGTGAAGTCAAACATACCAATGGCATCGGGAATTCTTAATAACATTATCTGAATGATGCCAAGCACTTATGTGTACTTATGTAAAGTTATGTTGCTGTTTTAATGTGGTTAGCATTAAAATTATAAGTGACTTAGCGATCGCGGTGATGGTGATGTTGACACATTTGATACTCTGTTCCCATTGTGGAATTTTAAAGGCAAAGCCTGTGCCACATATCCGAACACTACAACTTGGCGGGTAATTGGTTGTGGAGTATGGCGGGCAGTTGTCAATTTGATACCGTTGTTTTTCGTTCAATAACGAATTGCTATAATGTAAAACACGAAGAATTAGAACACTTTCATTAAATCTGACGTTGTTGCATAGAGAATAACGCACATAAAAACTAAAAATCGATACACTGAACATTATTTGACCCATATACAAATTATATTCACGAGAATACGCACTAACTCAGCTCACACTACTCTTGTATATTCTTTTGGTAAGACTTGTCGTGACTGAAGTGTATGCGTGTGTATGTAGTAAGGGTATGTGTGGTTGTGTATGCGTGTGTATGTGTTTGAAATAGTGGTAAGTGTGAGTATTCTATTGTTGGGGGTAACTAGAGAGGTAGGGGGTACCACTGGGTGTTTGACTATGGGGGAGTGGGGAAGCGGTTTGTATGTGTGGGTGAGTGTGTATGTGTACTGTATGACCTGTAAGAAAGGAGGATTCATCTGTATCCGGCATGATGAAGTACGAGACATCACTGCACAAATGCTGGATGAGGTGTGCCATGATGTCAGAATCGAACCGGAACTTCTGCCTATGGACGGACAGCGCTTGGCCCACAATACTACAAATACTTCAAATGAAGCAAGAGTGGACGTAAGTGCTCGAGGTTTTTGGACGAGGGGACAACGGGCTTTTTCGACATCAGAATCTTCAACCCAAGAGCACAAACATATCGTGAGCGAGGACACAAGGCGGCATACTTGAGAAACGAAAGTGAGAAAAAACGCGCTTATGAAGAAAGAATTTTGAACAGGGATCAAGGAAGCTTTACTCCTCTGGTCTTCTCATCGTCGGGAGGTATGGGACCTTCTGCAAGTGTCTTCTATGCCAGATTAGCTGAACAAATATCGGAGAAAAAGCGCCAGCATAGAAGCCAAGTCATAACTTGGATGAGATGCCGGCTCTCTTTCTCTCTTCTCAGGTCTGCACTCCTATGCCTCAGGGGTACAAGGTCCTCCCCGCTACAGAGGACAAGAGTGAGAGACTTGGACTTTGAAATGGTCGTGGCGGAGGGACGAATTGGGGAACAACTAGGTTGATTGTAGGGAGGTACTGGTACAATAAGATAAATTACAATGTAACTAGAATAAGATAGATTGTACACCACTTTGTAACTGTCACCAAGAGTGTGTATGTGTATGTGCTTGTGTATGTGCTTAGTGATTGCAAGTGGGAATTCTGTATGGCTGAGATGAAATTGATAGTGTTGGTGGTAATGATCGAAGTGGGTGGTTCAATTGGGTGTGTAACCCATGGGGGAGTGGGGAGGCGGTTTGTGTGTGTGTGTGTGTGTGTGTGTGGTAAAGTTGTATTTGAGTTATGTAAGGTTGGTTCACTTCGAAATGTTATTGTAAGGGGGTAACAGGCGAGATGAGTTGTTCAGGGGGGGTGGGGGGGGATTCTTAGTGGGTTGAAAGGTAGATATGAGTGTGCATGCGTCTTTGTGTGCGTGTGTTATTATTCTCTTAACACTCCTGTATGATAGTAATTCCAGGAATCTTTGCTGTGCTCATCTTTATTATTCAAAAGCTTATTTATTATTGATGTATGTAGTTGTAATACACACTTCATCACCAGTTCAACGATATAGGTCAGAATGGCAGGTGCTTCATCATTACCCAATATGTTACACTTGTAAACTACTAATAAATTAACTATGCATTACAAACATATTACCAACAACAGCAAAATGTGCCTTATTTCCCTAATTCAAGAAACTGGCAGAGGTAGAGCTGTCACCATAAATCCGGTACCATCTGGTCGAATATTTGAGCCCTTAAAACCAAGTTCAGAAGCTCAGGGCTCAGTGTTCAGACTAGTGCACGGTTTACATTAACTCGGGCTAGGACGATGCTCCAAGTTTTTACTTTAAATGCTCTATCTCAAAAATGGCTTATTAGTTTTTAATTTTACTATAGAATAAAGTGAGTTTGTTTATTTATTTGGAATTCATTCACAATTTTTGTCGGTGGAGTTCAAATACATAACATAAGAACATAAGAACATAAGAACATAAGAGGTAAAGCTAACCTTCTTGCAGATATTTTCTCCACCAACTCAACCTTAGATGACATAAATCAAGATGTCCCTGTACTTAATTTTAATTCACCTGAAATTCCCTCACTTAAGATCCACACCAGACATGTCAAAACTATTTTGCAGAATCTCTCAGTAGATAAGGCTCCTGGTCCAGATGAAATTCCTCCAATAGTACTTAAGAATTGCTCCTTGGTGCTCGCTCCTGTATTGGCAAAATTTTTCCGTCTGTGTACTCATACCTCATGCTTCCCAGTACCCTGGAAAGAAGCAAACATCCATCCAGTTCCTAAAAAAGGTGCCTCTTCAGATCCATCAAACTACAGACCAATAGCTATAACTTCCACTCTTGGCAAAGTTTTTGAAATTATATTAAATAATCACATAATTAAGCATCTGGAGAATAATAAATTAATCAGTGATAGGCAATATGGTTTTAGACGATGTCGATCAACTGCAGACATTCTTTGCCTTCTTACGCATCAAAGCAACCAAGCTACAGACCAACATGGTGAAACACATACAATAGCACTGGATATATCAAAGGCATTTGATAGAGTCTGGCATCAATCCTTATTGTCGAAGATGTCACACTACGGCCTTGCATCATTAGTTCCACTAATTTCTTCTTATCTTCATAACAGAAAAATACGTGTAATGGTAGATGGCCTTTATTCTCAATTTCACTCAATAAATGCTGGTGTTCCCCAGGGATCAGTTTTGGCCCCAACTCTGTTCCTCATTCATATCAATGATCTCATATCTACCACTCATAATCCAATACATTCCTACGCAGATGACTCAACACTCCACAGTTCCTTCACATTTACCAATTCTTTCACCCAACCCGATCTTATAAATTCAAAAATAAACACTGCAATTTCTCTGAACCAGGACCTTTCTAGAATTAATGAATGGGGACAAGAGAATCTGGTTTCCTTTAATGCACAGAAAACCAAGTACATTCAATTTTCTAACCGACAGAATCTCACGGACTCCCATATATTTTTTAATGATGTAAATATTCCCACTTCCCCTAGTATTGACATTCTCGGTGTAACATTAACTACTAACTTGAGCTGGACACATTATGTTAGAAGCATTGCTAAGAATGCCTCTAAAAAACTGGGACTCCTGTACAGAGTTCGAGAATTCTTCACTGACGAGCAGTTGGCCGTAATATATAAAAGTCATGTGCGCTCTCAGATGGATTACTGTTCACCTCTGTGGGGTGGAAGTGGAGTGGTTGCATTGAGGCAGTTGGACAAAATTCAAAATAAAGCTATTAGATTAATCAATAACCTGCAATCACACAGGACCTTCCTACATTAGCCATACGAAGAAACGTTGCATCCCTTGCATTATTCTACAGATATTTTCACAGCAATTGTTCCGAGGAACTTGCTTCAATTGTGCCGCCTCTCCACATCTTTCCCCGTAGAACTAGGGCAGCTGAGAGCGTCCATGAATTTACACTTTCTCCTCCACAATGCAGAACTTCTGCTTATCAGAATTCATTTATCCCCAGAGCTACTACTCTTTGGAATTCACTTCCCTCGAATTGCTTTCCACAAACTTACAATCAACAAATGTTTAAATCCAGTTGTTACAAACATTTTATGAATGGAGGATGCCTTTAGGCACATGGACCTTTTTGTTTTATCTGTGTTTTTCCTTCCTCCGTTCATTGTCTCTTAAAAAAAAAAAAGAAAAAAAAAAAAGAACATAAGAAAATGGGAGTCTGCAGAAAGCCGATTGGCCTAAGCAAGGCAGATCCCTGTCCCACACAACCCCAATTCAGTTACAAAGCCCAATTATAGGCTTCACACTCTAATACCCTGAGGATCATCTTACCAAAACGGTTAGAGATTAACGCAGGATTATGGGGCTCTGCAGAGCGCTGATTGGCCCAACCCAGCTGATCCCCCTTCACACCCAACCCTTCTCGTCCATATGCTTATCCAATTTTATCTTAAAGCTCCCTACAGTTTTAGATCCCACTATAGCACTTGGTAGTCCATTCCACCCATCTACAACTCTGTTACCAAACCAATATTTGCCTATATCTTTTCTGAAACGAAATTTATCTAATTTGAAACCATTGGTACGAGTTCTTTCGCTATCACTGAGCTTTAGTACATTTGTCATGTCCCCTTTGTTAATCCCACTAACCCACTTGAACACCTCTATCATATCCCCTCTAACTCTGCGTCTCTCTAACGAATGTAAACCTAATTTCTTCAACCTTTCTTCATACGAAAGATTTCTAATATTATGGATCATTTTTGTCATTCTACGCTGTACTCTCTCCAATGAATCTATGTCCATTCTGTAATAAGGACACCAAAATTGGACAGCATAATCCATATGGGGTCTCACTAATGACAAGTAAAGTTTTAAGATAACATCAGCAGTTCTGTTACTCACACTCCTAGAGATGAACCCGAGAATCCTGTTTGCCTTATTACGAACGCTTATACACTTATTTTCTAGGCTTCAAATCATTGCTAACAAACACACCTAGATCTTTCTCGCAATCTGAATTTTCTAATTCTAAATTAGCAAGTTTATATTTAACATTTGTTTGCATCTTCCCTATCTTTAATACCTTGCATTTGTCAATGTTAAACTTCATCTGCCAATTTACTGACCATTCATGTAAGGTATCTAGATCCCTTTGGAGGCACTCTATATCGCTATCTGAATCAATTGATCTCCCTATTTTAGTATCGTCTGCGAATTTACTTATCCTACTAGTTATACCTAAATCTAGGTCATTTATGTATATAAGAAACAACAGGGGACCTAATACCGATCCCTGGGGGACACCACTTTTGACTGCTCCCCACTCTGACTTGGTACCATTTATGCTGACTCTCTGTTTCCTACCAATTAGCCATGACCTAATCCATCCCAACAACGCCCAACCTATTCCATGTGCCTCAACCTTTCTCATCAATCTCTCATGAGGGACTCTGTCGAAAGCTTTACTGAAATCTAAATATATAATATCGTATGCCTTGTCATTATCTACTGCTTCATATACCTCTGAGAAAAAACTAAGCAAATTAGTAAGGCAAGAACGTCCCTGTGTGAATCCATGCTGAGAAGAATTGATTAAGTTAAATGTTTCTAAGTGGTTTCTCATTTTCCTAGCAATAATTGACTCTAGTAGCTTTCCTATGATTGAAGTGAGACTAATGGGACGGTAATTGGATGCTATTGATTTATCACCTTTTTTGAAAATCGGAACTACATTTGCAAGCTTCCAAGCTTCTGGAACTATACCTGTTTCTAATGAATTGTTAAAAAGAAATGTTAATGGGTAACTTAACTCATCTCTGCATTCTTTTAATACTCTGGCATATACCTCATCGGGACCAGGCGATTTCTGAGGTTTCAGTCTGTCAATTTCCTTAAGCACATCATTTATACTTATAGTAACCGTACTTAACCTATTTTCTATACTATCTATATACCTTACGGACTTCTGGAATCTGTGCCAAATTTTCATTAGTGAAAACGGATAGAAACTGACTATTTAATGTACTGCACATTTCTAAATCATTTTCTGTCATTTCTCCTATCGAAGTTTTAAGGGGGCCTATTTTATCTCTAACTTTAGATTTATATAGCTGGTAAAAAGCCTTAGGGTTATTTTTTGAGTCATTGGCTATCCTGATTTCATAATTTCTTTTGTCTGTCCTTATACATTTTTTAACCTCTCTTGATAGATTCTGATAGTAAGCAAGTAGGTGAATTTCGCCTTTCTTTATTTTTCGATATATTCCTCTCTTTTTTCCTAGAAGGTCTAATAGTCTATTATTCATCCATTTGGGTTGGTTCTGTGTTGATCTAAATTTTCTTTTGGGGATATATTTATTTTGCGCATTGTGGAGTGAAGAAATAAAATTATTATATGTAGCTGTCAAATTATCCTGAGTTAAGACAGGTATCTGAGAGAGAGTATGTTCATTAGCGCACCTGGGTCCACTTAATAGTTTAACCATAGGATCGACTCTTAAAGCTCGTCTTAATCCACCATAATTGGCTTTTCTGAAATCTGGGATAAGTGTCGTATTCTCTTTAGCCTTTCCTGTCCATTGTATGTTAAAATAAATTGATTTATGATCACTATTTCCTAGTTGGTCTCCTATCTCTACATTATTTATCATTTGTTCATTATTACTGAGAACTAAATCGAGGATATTATTACCTCTAGTAGGCGAGTCTATGAATTGAAATAAAAAACTATCCTGTACCGCCTCAATAAACTCTTCTGAATCTGAGTCGCCGATTTGATGCTGCCAATCAATATTCGGAAAATTAAAATCCCCTATAATACACACATTGCTAAACCTTGATGCTATTTTCACTTCCTGCCATAAAGCTGTACCTTCGTTTCTACTCATATTTGGTGGTCTATAAATAACTCCAATAATTATGGTCTCACTACCTTCGCTAACCTCAACCCAAACACTTTCGTTATCAGTATTTAGTCTAATACCTGATTTAATACAGCTTTTTAAAGAACTCCTGACAAACACTGCTATTCCGCCGCCCCTCCTACTTGTTCGGTCGCGTTTAAACAAACTATATCCTGGTATATGGAATTCTGCTAAAAAATGTCTTGATTCTGTATTAATCCATGTTTCAGTCAGTGCTATAATGTCTATATTTTCGTTGCTAACAAGTGCTCTAAGTTCATCCATTTTGTTACATAAACTCCTACAGTTTGTATAATATAATCGCAATGAATTTATTTTACTGGTATCGGATTTACCTTTATTTCTAACTGAATTCCCATCTTCTGTTACACCGTCAATATTTCTACTAGCAGTACAATTAAAATCCTGTGACTGATATTTTCTATTCCTATCTGATGTACCAGTACGGCAATTTACCCTATCTAGACAATTATTCTTACTCATATTCTCAGGCTTTATTTTCAGCGAAACCCCGCGACAATCCTATCTATTGACCTAGCTAAATTTGCCACCCCTAGCCGAGAAAGATGAACCCCGTCCTGTGCGTACAACTGATTTTTACCATAGAAACGGGTCCAGTTATCAAGGAATGGTATTGCATTTGCATTACAGTATTTTTCCAGCCGACAATTGATACCAATTGCCCTAGATGACCATTCCTTGCTGACCCCTCTCCGTGGCAAGATACTGTGTACTACAGGTATGCCTCCCTTCCTCCTAACTTTATCTAACACCTCCCTGTACTGCCGAAGCAGTACTTCCGTCCTACCTTTACCAACATCATTGCTCCCTGTACTGAGACAGATAATGGGGCTATCTCCAATATCTTTCATGATGTAATCAATGTCCTCTAACACCTTCCCAACCCCGGCACCAGGCAGACAGACAAGCTTCCTAATATCAGTACAGGTGGACCTAGCTAAGTGTCTGACCATGGAGTCCCCAACAATTGAGAAGGACTTGCCTCTCCTTGTCGATGACTTGGTAGCAGCTGCGGCAGCGGCAGGAACTCCTGGGGCAGCAGTTGAAGGTACTCCTGGGGGGGCAGCAGTCACACCATTCCCTGTTGGAGGCAACTCACTTACCTTTCTCCTGGTTTCCTCGCCGAAGGAAGCACTCGCAGCCTCACCATCACATTCGTCATCCAAGGTGATGAACTTGTTGCTGATATATATTGTATATCTGTATATATATTTTTGTTTTGACCACTAGCTAAATTTGTACATTTTTCGATAGAACATTTTCTCCGAAGCCGGATTTCTCCATACAGTGGTGGCTCGCTATCGCTCGCCAGGAAGAAATCGACACCTGGATGGGGATAAACGTCTTAGAACAGTTGGCTGAATGGGGCCGAATGGATACAAGCCAGGGAAAAAGAGACAGAGAGAAAGATAAACAAAAGCCGGTGACCCCCCTTAAATGAACTGACATTCTACATAACCTGACCATTCAATCTCACCTTACACTCTGTGACTGCACCCCTTTCAAAGACCATAACCTTAATCTTCACCACATTTACCTTCAGGTTCCGTTTCTCACACACTGTTCCAAACATATTTGTCAGACCCCGTAACTCCCACTCATTATCATTCATCTGAACTGTATAAGCAACAAACAGAAGTACAGGAATTGTCCACCTATTTCCTTTCCTTATCAGGGGTACACCAACATCCACTGTTCTTCCTTGTATTTCTTTCATGACTACATCTAAATATGTATTGGTTTTGAGTATATATATTTGCAATACAATCATATTTTAGCTCGTAATTTTGCTAAATGTTGATATATATAAAAATGTGCCTTCATAAATTGTCCACAAATTCCTGTTTATGACCCTACAATGCCTAATGACCACAGCGCCTTTAAAGTAAATCGTTAACACTTTCAAGTATGTCTACAAGTTGGCAATTTATTGTGTCATGGATGTAAATACTAAACTATATTTTTATATATCGGTATTGTAATTAGAGAAAAAACTATATTTTAATGTTTGCTACGAAGGGGTTGTGATGTGAAGCAGTTACGAAGCAAATAGGTTGTTAGACGAAATGCAAGTGAAAAACAAACCTCATGTGACGAAGTGGCAATGAAACGAAATAGTAGTGCGGCGAAGTGGTTATCAGGCCAAGCGGTTATGTGGCGAAGTGACTTGTGCCGGACCATTCCTGTGTCATTCCCATATATCACCGGCACGTATTCCACCGCCCTCGCTTCCTTCTCATATGCCCGAAGACTATAGCCCTCTTTCTATCGGGCTTCAAATGTTTGTGCTTGTTAACCCTTGTTTACTCTTGTTTTTCTATTGTATATACTTGTTTTACCTTCTTTATTCATGCGTAATCCTGTTTTACCCTTGTTTTACTCATATTTCTTCTTGATACCTCTTGTTTTCCCTTATCTACTCTTGTGTTTACACTTTTTTAACCTCTTGTTTCCCCTCTTATTTTCTCTTGTTTACTTTTGTTTTCCACCGGTTCTTTATCATATTCCCAAACACTATTGCCCTCTTCTTTCTTTTGCGCTTCCATTGTTGTGCTTGTTTACCCTTGTTTACCTTGGTGTTACTATTGTTTGTATTTGTGTTTGACCTTCCTTTTCTTGTTTCACTTGTTTCTTCTTGTTACCCTCTGGTTTTCTCTTGTTTTCCCTCTTGTTTACTCTTGTTACTTCTTTACTTTTGTTATTGCCTTCTATATTTTTGCTTACTCTTGTTTACTCTTATTGTACTCGTGTTTTTCTTGTGTATTCCTTGTTTGCTCTTGCTTTTCTCTTGTTTTCCTCATTTTACTCTCGTTTGTCTTGTATTGTCCTTGTTTACTCTTGTTTTCCCGTGTTTTTCTCTTGTTTTACTTGTTTAGTCTTGTTTACTCTAGTTTTCCCTCTTGTGTACTCTAATTTTCCCTTGTTTACTCTTGTTATCCCTTGTTTTATCTTGTTTTATCTTATTTTTCCTTTCTTAGTCTTGTTTACTCTTGTTTTCCCTCTTGTTTACTCTTGTTTTCCACCACTTCCTTCTCATATTCCCAAAACTATGGCCCTCTTCCTCGTGGGCTTCCACTGGTTGTGCTTCTTTACCTTTGTTTTGTTTGCTCTTGTTTAATCTTGTATTTCCTTTTGTTGTACCATCCTTATTCTTGCTTACTCTTGTTTACTTTTGTTTACTCTTGTTTTCCTTGGTTTGTTCTCGTTTCCCCTTGTTTACTCTTGGTTCACTTATTTTCTTGAATATTACATTTTTGTTTTCCTATGTGAGTGAGGGAGACAAAAGTCAGAACTGTCTGAGATGAGTGCCTCTCCCAGAGTTGAAAGAGTGACAGGGCCAAAATCAAGGGACGTTCTAGCCAAAATGCCTGGCCACACGGAGTTTGAAGCAATTTAAGTCATAGGAATTGGGAAAGACATATTCTGGGAGAGAGTTCCAGAGCTCAGCTGTTGAATAGAAGAAAGATTGAGAATAACGTTTCACTTTTGGGTTGGAGAGTTGCACAGAGTAGGGGTGGGATTGTGTTGTTTACTCATGCGTCCTCTTGTTTTCCCTGGTTTACCCTTGTTTTCCCTTGTTACCTCTTGTTCGTTCCCCTGTTCTGTATCTTTAATTTATTACCGATATGTGATAAGGAGTTGCTGGAACTCCTGTTTGATTTGTCGGGCTTCCCTCACATTTTCTGTTTATGCCTCACCTACACAGATAGTAATCCAGCTATCTCTAACCTACACAGAGAGTAATCCAGCTAGCTTAACAAAGCACACCACTTCTTTCCAATACACCCAAATTATCCAATGTACACTCGGATACCATAGTCTCTAGCTCACTCATAAAAATTCGTGGACCCCATATGTTTTTTGTTGTGCAATTATAGCCAACTAGATTAATTTTTGGACAGTTCTTGCTTTTCATTAAATGGTATATATAGTTTTGTAGTTGATGTAAAGACAATTATAATCATTAATTTGTTTCCAGAGATATGCTTCCATAAATACAAATAAGTGAAGTCCTCAAATATTTATGAGTGGGCTAGAGACTATGGTATCCGACTGTACCTTGAATCTGGCTCTCTGTTACACTTTCAACCTTGAGGGAGACACTTGTTACAAGCAGTTTTGTCTTTTGTTTCCTTCATACACATAGGCAACAAAATATCATAGTCATTCAGTGTGTTCTTTAATTTTATTTTAGCATCTGTATTATGTAACCCATCCTTTATTATGTAACCCATCCTTTATTAGTTGTTGTAGTTAACTGTTTGTGTTTTATTAGTTGTTGTAGTAAACTGTTTGTGTTTTACTCATTATTATGTATTATGTAACCCATCCTTTATTAGTTGTTGTAGTTAACTGTTTGTGTTTTATTAGTTGTTGTAGTTAACTGTTTGTGTTTTATTAGTTGTTGTAGTTAACTGTTTGTGTTTTATTAGTTGTTGTAGTTAACTGTTTGTGTTTTATTAGTTGTTGTAGTTAACTGTTTCGGGTTTATTAGTTGTTGTAGTTAACTGTTTGTGTTTTATTAGTTGTTGTAGTTAACTGTTTGTGTTTTATTAGTTGTTGTAGTTAACTGTTTGTGTTTTATTAGTTGTTGTAGTTAACTGGTTGTGTTTTATTAGTTGTTGTAGTTAACTGTTTGTGTTTTATTAGTTGTTGTAGTTAACTGTTTGTGTTTTATTAGTTGTTGTAGTTAACTGTTTGTGTTTTTATAGTTGTTGTAGTTAACTGTTTGTGTTTTATTAGTTGTTGTAGTTAACTGTTTGTGTTTTATTAGTTGTTGTAGTTAACTGTTTGTGTTTTATTAGTTGTTGTAGTTAACTGTTTGTGTTTTATTAGTTGTTGTAGTTAACTGTTTGTGTTTTATTAGTTGTTGTAGTTAACTGTTTGTGTTTTATTAGTTGTTGTAGTTAACTGTTTGTGTTTTATTAGTTGTTGTAGTTAACTGTTTGTGTTTTACTTATTATTATGTATTCCAATTGTTCTATATATTCTTATTTTCCTTCTCTAGCGAACTAGTCTTACTATATTTAATCGCCTTTCTTCTTTCTTTTACTTATTTCGCTTTTCTATTACTCCGTTGTCTTGCTGTATTGTCTTTCCTCTCCTCTTCGTTTCGTATGTCTTTTGTTTGCGTATCCCTCCTTCTTTGGTGTCTGTATCTTCTCTCTTTCTCTTGCGTTGTATTTCTTCTGTGAGTGTTTTATCCATTCCTCCTCGCTGTTGTCTTTCCGAGCCTTCCTTTCCTCCCTTCCTCTTATGATTTTTTTTTATTTGTGTATCCCTTCATACTTTGTTTATCTAGCTCGTTATTTTGTTTCTCCCTTCCTCTTTCGTGAGCCATACTTTATTTTGTTTGTCTATTCATCTTTCCGTTGTTTTTCTAGCTAGCTGTCTCCTTTTATGTTTTCCCTCCCTTCCTCTTTCGCGATCTATCCTTTTTTATTATTATTTTGTGATGTTTGGCTAACTCTTCTTATTTTGTTTATCGATCTCCTTGTCTCTTTTAGTTTTTCTCCCTTCCTCTTTCGTGATGTATACTTTCTTTTCATTGCCTATCTTTTCTTACTCTGTTTATCGAGCTCTCTGTCTCTTCTTCTTCATTATTTTTCCCTTTCTCTTTCGTGATATATGCTTTCTTTTCTTAGCCTATCCCCTCTTACTTTGCTGATTTAGCTCTCTGTCCCCTCTTAACCCTCTCCGACATATGACGCAATTTTGAGCCTATTAGGGATACTTTAAAGCCTTTATTACCATCAGGGGTATTTAGAAACATAAGAACATAAGAACATAAGAAAATGGGAGTCTGCAAAAAACCGATCGGCCCATACAAGGCAGATCCCTTTAGTTTAGTTACTTCAACCTCTGCAGTTGTCTTTGAGTTAGCTGTGGGCAGAAAACTAATTTTGGAGAGGTAATTATAAGAGTGAGAGAACTCTATTTCTTATTGCTAATCTGGCAACCTCTGCGTCATATGAGTCTGAAGGGGTTAAATGTTTGTCTCCCTTCCTCTTTCTTAATATATAGTTGTTGTTTTTGTTGCCTATCTTAACCTACTTAGTTTACCTAGCTCTCTGTCTACTAATTTAATTTTGTTCTCCCTTTATTTTTGTGTGTAGGTATTTCTTCTATCCTCCTATCACCTCCTACGTTGTATATCTAGTTCTCTGTGTGTTTTTTATATGTTCTTCTCCCTTCCATTTTCTTGGTAAATTCTTTTGTCTATCACGTCTGGCTTTGTTTATCTATTCTCTGTCTTCTCGTGTCTTCTTTTGTGTCTTCGTTGTGTCTCTCCTTTCCTAGTCGTGTTGTTGTTTGTCTTCCTGTTTGTCTGTCCCTTCCTCTTCCGGTCTTCCAGTGTTCTCTTTTCTTTCTTATTGTCTCTCCTTTCCTCTTCGCTTCGTATTTCTTGTGCTTACTAGTTTTGCCGATTTAGCTATTTTCCCACTAGATCTAGAGGTATTTACTTCGATCTAGAGGCCATTTTTTACAACTAGCGACATGATTTCTAGCGATATTCTGTAGATTTGAGCCATTTACGAGCGATATTGTAGAGATTGTTCCATTATTCTAGCGATTTTCGGCATATATTTACTATCTAGCGGACCTGATTTGGCAACCCTGGTACTTACACATCCTTTTTTCGCGTTTTTATTTGTTCTCACATTTCGTTGTGTTGTATTTCTTCTGTTATTCTCTCTCTCTCTCTCTCTCTCGTCTTTCAGTGGTCTCTATTTCTCTTTCTCTCGTTTCTTCTGTGTATTATATTTCTTGTCTTTCTTACCCCTATCTCATTCCCTTTCTAGTTCTCGTTTAAGGGCTGGTTGTTTCTGTACCCCTTTCTCACTCATGTATAGCCCCATTGTTTTTGTGATTTTAAGACGTTCGCCCCATTAGTTTGTCAATTTTCAGAACTTTCACCCTATTTCTGTCAATTTTAATACCTTTCATGCAATTTAGGTGTCGATTTCATTTCCTGGCGAGCGATAGCGAGCCTGTAATCCAAGAGTAATCTGCCTTCGGCCGGGAATATTTATCTTGAATTGGGGTGTAGTGGGTGTAATTTTAAGCTTGGTGGAGGTATAGGGAACAAGCTAAAAACCTTCTACTAGGCTTTTTTTGCTATTTATTTTGTTCGTGTTGGATTTTCTTATCATTATCATCAATGAGAGATTGATGAGAAAGGTTGAGGCGCTTGGAATAGGTGGGGCGTTGTTGGGATGGATTAGGTCATGGCTAATTGGTAGGAAGCAGAGAGTCAGCATAAATGGTACGAAATCAGAATGGGGAGCAGTCAAAAGTGGTGTCCCCCAGGGATCTGTATTAGGTCCTCTGTTGTTTGTTATATACATAAATGACCTTGATTTAGGTATAACTAGTAGGATAAGTAAATTTGCAGACGATACCAAAATGGGGAGAACAATTGATTCAGATAGAGATATAGAGTGCCTCCAAAGGGATCTAGATACCTTTCACGAATGGTCAGTAAATTGGCAGATGAAGTTTAACATTGACAAATGCAAGGTATTAAAGATAGGGAAGATGCATACAAATGTTAAATATAAACTAGCTAATATGGAATTAGAAAACTCGAATTGTGAGAAAGATCTAGGTGTGTTTGTTAGCGATGATTTGAAGCCTAGAAAACAGTGTATAAGCGTTCGAAACAAGGCAAACAGGATTCTCGGGTTCATCTCAAGGAGTGTGAGTAACAGAACTGCTGATGTTATCTTAAAACTTTACTTGTCATTAGTGAGACCCCATATGGATTATGCTGTTCAATTTTGGTGTCCTTATTACAGAATGGACATAGATTCATTGGAGAGAGTACAACGTAGAATGACAAAAATGATCCGTAATGTTAGAAATCTTCCGTATAAAGAAAGGTTGAAGAAATTGGGCTTACATTCGTTAGAGAGACGCAGAGTTAGAGGGGATATGATAGAGGTGTTCAAGTGGGTTAGTGGGATTAACAAAGGGGACATGACAAATGTACTAAAGCTCAGTGATAGCGAAAGAACTCGTACCAATGATTTCAAATTAGATAAATTTCGTTTCAGAAAATATATAGGCAAATATTGGTTTGGTAACAGAGTTGTAGATGGGTGGAATGGACTACCAAATGCTATAGTGGGATTAAAAACGATGGGGAGCTTTAAGGTAAAATGGGATAAGCATATGGACGAGAAGGGTTGGGTGTGAAAGGGGATCAGCAGGGTTGGGCCAATCAGAGCTCTGCAGACCCCGTAATCCTGCGTTAATCTCTAGCCGTTTTGTTAAGATGATCCTCAGGGTATTAGAGTGTTCAGCCTATAATTGGGCTTTGTAATTGGGGTTGTGTGGGACAGGGATCTGCCTTGCTTAGGCCAATCGGCTTTCTGCAGACTCCCATTTTCTTATGTTCTTATAATATTAGAAATCTTCCGTATCAAGAAAGGTTGAAGAAATTAGGTTTACATTCGTTAGAGAGACGCAGAGTTAGAGGGGATATGATAGAGGTGTTCAAGTGGGTTAGTGGGATTAACAAAGGGGACATGACAAATGTACTAAAGCTCAGTGATAGCGAAAGAACAAGAACTCGTACCAATGGTTTCAAATTAGATAAATTTCGTTTCAGAAAAGATATAGGCAAATATTGGTTTGGTAACAGAGTTGTAGATCGGTGGAATGGACTACCAAGTGCTATAGTGGGATTAAAAACGGTAGGGAGCTTTAAGATAAAATTGGATAAGCATATGGACGAGAAGGGTTGGGTGTGAAGGGGGATCAGCCGGATTGGGCCAATCAGCGCTCTGCAGACCCCCCGTAATCCTGCGTTAATCTCTAATCGTTTTGGTAAGATGATCCTCAGGGTATTAGAATGTTGAGCCTATAATTGGGCTTTGTAATTGGGGTTGTGTGGGACAGGGATCTGCCTTGCTTGGGCCAATCGGCTTTCTGCAGACTCCCATTTTCTTATGTTCTTATGTTCTTATTGTCTTATCTTACCCTTCCTTCTCCCTTTGTGTGTCGGTCCTCCCTATTCCTTTGTGTGTCGGTCCTCCCTATTCCTTTGTGTGTCGGTCCTCCCTATTCCTTTGTGTGTCGGTCCTCCCTATTCCTTTGTGTGTCGGTCCTCCCTATTCCTTTTCTCTCCTCTCATCTTCCTATAATACTTTATGTAGTTCGCTTCTGTTCTCACTTCCTTTCTCTCCCTCTCCCCGTTTGGTATTTTCTCTGTTTATTCCTTTATCTTTGATTTCACTATGGCTTGTTGCTGTGTAATATCTTCTCTTTATATGGATAATTTCACTATGGCTTGTTGCTGTGTAATATCTTCTCTTTATATGGAATATTTCACTATGGCTTGTTGCTGCGTAATATCTTCTCTTTATATGGATAATTTCACTATGGCTTGTTGCTGTGTAATATCTTCTCTTTATATGGATAATTTCACTATGGCTTGTTGCTGTGTAATATCTTCTCTTTATATGGAATATTTCACTATGGCTTGTTGCTGTGTAATATCTTCTCTTTATATGGATAATTTCACTGGCTTGTTGCTGTGTAATATCTTCTCTTTATATGGATAATTTCACTATGGCTTGTTGCTGTGTAATATCTTCTCTTTATATGGATAATTTTTCTGTTGGCTTATCCATTCCCTTTTGCTTCTGTGTCGTCAAGGTTTCCGTCTGTGTGTGTGTGTGTGTGTGTGTGTTTTTTGTTTTAGTCTATGCTTCTCCATTTTTGCACTAGAACTTTGTCGGCTCGTTTAGTTGTTTTCGTCTTTTTCTTTTGGTGTTGTATTTCGTAGTCTAGCTTGTTATTTGTTTTCCCTTCGTGTGTCTGTCTTCCCTATTTCTCTGTTCTTCTCTCCTTGTGTTATTGTATTATGTCTGTGTTTTTATCTTTATCCCCTTCGTTTTGTAGTTCTCGTTTTCCATTCTCCTCACTTATCCGTTATGCCTTTATTTGTGTTTTATAGCGAGGCCTTCCCGAGGGTTAAGTGCCCCATTAATTACTCCTTCCATTCGTCTATACATTAGGCTACCATAGCACAGTTGAAATGTATGTACATCAGATTTATATGCAGGATTCGAAACTGCATAATAAATCGTAGGCTTGTGAGTGTTACTCAGTACTTGTTCGTCAAGGGGAATCCACGCAATGCGAGCTAAGCTCATTATTATCGCGCCTCCTTAACTGGGAATGTATTGCGTGAAATGCATGTTAAGTGTTTTATGTACTGTTGGAATGGCTGTGGATGTGTGTGTAGTCTGTATTTAGCCAATTGGCGACATCGGAATGGGTGGATCTGTTTGGTACCATTCTCACTATAGACGGTACCGTCTCGCCCGAAGGCTTAGGTAGCCATCAGCTTAGGTGAACCATATGATACCCATCTCGCCTTGTACCATTTTTGCCAACCCCAGATGGGACGTCACAACGTCGTCCACTTATTCCAGGTACCTATTTACAGCTAGGTGAACTGAGGCTAACACATGAAAGGAGACAAGCCCAATTTGTCTCCGCCCGGTCTGGGATTGACCCCCCGACCCCTCGTGTGTGAGACGAGAGCTCTACCTACTAGGCTACGGGCTGTGTACTGTGCACTGTCTTGATAGCATAATGCATATATGCGTAACATTTCGGTGTGAGTATCCTAGGTTCGAGTCCTTGGATTGCCACATGTATTTGTTGATTTCATTAATTGAGTTTAGAAGTAGAGTTGGTTGGTGAAAAAATATAATTTCATTTCGATTCTGTCTAGCGGGTGCTCTGTGGCCGTTTTGGGCCTTTCCGGGCCGTTCTGACTGCTATATCAACCATCAGTATGAAAGGAACTGTATTGCGCCAAAAACTAGGTGGAAATCGCTACACAATGACGCCACATACAGCTACGTAGCACTCGTGGAGCACTGACAGTGTTACCTCGAAGATGGAAGTTTAGCTGATTTTGCTACCTTGCTCACTTTTAGCGAACTATTGGTTACACTGTCATCCTCCCGCGCGGTGGGGGAACTGGAGTTAGTGTGGGCCGGGAGGCCACAGATGTCGGACGTATGGATTATTACTATCCCACCCATTTTCACTCGATTTCCACCCTTTTTTCACCCGTTTTTTGCCAGTTTTTTCAACTCGACTTATGTTGCGCGCCGCTCTTTAAGGGTGGGGGGAGGTGGGGGAGGAAGATGGTATTTTATTTGTTGCATTTGTCTGTGTGTTAATCCCTCTTGTATTATTTGTTTGTATTTATCCATTGTCCGTTTATTTGTGTGTCTTCTTTACTCCTTTTTCCTCTGCTCTCCTCTTCGTATTGCATTTGTCTGTGGGTTGCCTCTTCTGTATTGTTATCGTATTTATCCGTCCCCCAATAATTTATTTGTTTTTTCTAATCCCATTTCCTCTTCTCTCGTCTTTGTACGTAATTTATCTGCGGGTATATCTTCCCTGCTTCGTTAACGGGGTACTGCTTGGTTTTTGGTATATATCTATATATATACCGGTATATATATAATTATATATATATATACATATATATATTATATATATAATATATATATATACATAGATATATATATATATATATATATATATATATATATATATATATGTATATATATCTATATATATACCGGTATATATATAATTATATATATATATACATAATTTTATTTTTTAAGTTTCCTCGCTAGACCTCCATCAAACTTTAAGAATACACCCATAGACCCCTTTCAATATAAATATGTACATTTTTCGGTAGAAACATTTCCCGGCCTAAGGCCAATTCCTTGTAAAATTACATGCTCGCTATCGCTCGCCAGGAAAAAATCGACACCTAAATGGCACGAAAGACCTTAATATTGACAAAGAAATGGGGTGAAAGGTCTCAAAATCGCCAAACTGACGGAACGAACATCTTAAAATCTCAAAGCAAGTATGCTAGACATGAGGGAGAAAGGGGTCCAGAACGAGTAGTACCCCCTTAACTATAGTCGGTTTTAGTTCTGCTGGCGGTAAACGGAATCCCTTAGCAGCTGATTTCTTAATATTTAATGGGTAAATGTGAAACTACTATGTCTCCACGTCATACTGATACCAAGTTATCATAATTAACAACATATTATAGCTGCAAAATCTTCGTTATAGCCGAGTAATCAAGCTTGGAACAAGCCAATATACCATCAACTGGAAGAAAACAAAAATATTGTTATCTGTCTTCACTCATTGTTTTATCTCCTTTCTTTTTCGCTTTCTATTTCCCTTATCTTGGAATCTCTTGTTTCTTGCTTTGTCTTCTTTCTTCTTGTTTTGGCTTTTCCTCCTCGAATTATATTTCTTGTGTTCTTATTTCTATGTTATTGTTTAGTTTCTGTGATCCTCCATTTCTTCTCTGTCATTCCTGTCCATTTCCTACTCCTTCTGTATTGTACCCCTCCCCCCTTTTCGCTCCTTTAGTTCGCTTCTTTTGTTTTAGTCTTCTATGCATAGTTCTTTTATATTCTTACCTTTCTTCCTTCATTCCTCTAGTTCGTTGCTCTCTCTCTCTCTCTCTCTCTCTCTCTCTCTCTCTCTCTCTCTCTCTGCTTCCCAATATCACTCCCTTTGTATTAATGTTAATGTATTCTTTATTTATATACGTTCCTCTGTGTTGCTCTTGCTTTATTTTTCTTGTTCTTTACCCTCCTCTTCATTTCGTAAATGCTCTAGATTTCTATACCTTCCCGTTCGTTTGTCTAGTTCCCCGTTTTCTCTCATTTTTCGTTTTCTATAGATATCGTCTTTCTATTCTTTCGTACATTGTTTCTGTAGTTCAATCTCTTTTCTCTCTCCTTCCCTCAATTATGGTGCAAGTCAC
This sequence comes from Paralithodes platypus, assembly GCA_032716605.1. Taxonomy (NCBI): domain Eukaryota; kingdom Metazoa; phylum Arthropoda; class Malacostraca; order Decapoda; family Lithodidae; genus Paralithodes; species Paralithodes platypus. Next base: position 11,764,475 of record CM064544.1, on the reverse strand, counting down.
CTATCTGCTATCATTATCTCTCTGTTCTTGTACTTATATTCCCTTTCTGTATATGATGTGCTTCTTTGCTAACTGTATATGCATCTCATTTTCTATAAGCCTCTCTCCTTGCTGCTTAGATTTATATCCATGTATAGATAATTGTATCTATCTATCTATTGCCTGACGCCGTGATCCCCGAAGGGGTGGCCACGAACGAACCGCCCCCATGCACCTCTGTCTCCAGTCAGTCGACGCCCCTCCCCCCAACCAGCACCGCCCTCGTTCATGTAGTTCCTCACTCCATCTTTCCACCTCATATTCGGTCTACCTCTCCCTCTCTGTCCCTCCACCTCGCTCTCGTACACCCTCTTAGTCATTCTCTCGCTTTCCATACGTTCCATATGGCCGAACCATCTCAAGTTGTTCCTTTTCACACTTTCCAGCACATCTACCTCCACACCACACCTCCTTCTTACTTCCTCATTAGTCTGTCTATCCCTCCATGTAACTCCGCACGCACTCCTTAAGTAATTCATTTCCACTGCTCTCACTCTTGATCTGAGTCTCTCAACCAACGTCCATGCTTCGCTTCCGTAAGTCAGTGTCGGGATTACCACACTGTCATGCAAGGACTTCTTCACTTCCATACTGACCACCTTATTTCTTGTTACTGATTTTAGCGTTCCTACAACCCTCTTCCCCTGTTGTACCCTCTCCCGCACCTCTTCATCCATAGTCCCATCTTTACTCAACACACTGCCCAGATACTTAAAAGAGTTGACGATCTCCATAGCCTGACCGTTCAGCTTCACCTCACACTCTGTGACTTCACCCCTTTCGAAGACCATAACCTTGCTCTTCCCCGTATTTACCTTCAAATTCCGTTTTTCGCACACTGTTCCAAACTCATTTACCAGACCCTGCAACTCCCATTCATTATCACTCATCAGAACTGTATCATCCGCAAACAGCAGTATAGGCAGCTTCCACTCAATTCCCTCCCTTTTCAGCGATACACCAACATCCACTGCTCTTGATAGTATTTCTTTCATGACTCCATCCATATATACAGTAATAATTGTAATAATTGTATACCTGCAGTTTTATTGTATTTGTAACTTTCAATATTTATTATTTATATAGTTGTTACTCAATTATACTACACCGTAATTTGTGTAGCTTTTCTCCGTTTATTGTATCCGTTATTTACTATTCGGTAATGTATTCTCCTTTTTAGCCGGTGACGTCCTTTCGTTATATTCTGGCAACTATTAGATGATTTAGCTAATTTGTTGATTTCAGTAATTGAGTTTAAGAGTAAAGTCGGTTGGTGGAGGTAACATATATTATATCTTACGAAGAATCGCGAACAATTATAGGACTGCATGCTATCTCAATAGATAATTTTAGCTCCCTCAAATAGTTCCTAAGATGAAAAAACTAGTCTAATGCTTGTCAAAATATAATGAAAAGAACGTCGCCGGTACTGAATGGGTTTAAGGGGAGGTTTTTAGTTTGTTCGCTAGACATCCATCAACTTTAAAATTATAACCCCGAGACCCTCTTTCAAGATAAATTTGTACATTTTTCGGTAGAAAAATGTCCAGGCCGAAGGCCGGTTCCTCTTTAATTACGGTGTCGAAAAAATCGACACCGAAATGGCCCGAAATGTTTTTAAATTGACAGAAATGGGGCGAAAGTTCTTATAATCGCCAAACTAATGGGGCGAACGTCTTAGCATCTCAAAAGCAATGAAGGTAAACATGGGAGAAAGGGGTCCCGAAAAAAATCCCTCAATTGGAAATCTCCCCTTAACTCCTATACTGTATATGTGTATCTTTTTAGGCTTTTGTAGATTATTATTCAATCTCTCTACGGCCTTTGTACTTTCTGAAGTTCATCTCCGTCCCTTTTAGACGTTCATTGTTTGTCTATAGTTCAATCTGGCCTGGGTACTCTTTGCGTTATGTGTTTAACCCCGTGAAGATTATGTCGCACTCTGATAGTTTGTTCTGGTTATTATTTGCCGATTTTTTACAGCTAAGGAAGGATTTGTGGACATTAAAATGGTAAAGAATATCTCAATTAACCCTCTGAGTACCACATACCCTTCCTAATCTCAATACAATCGTTTAATGATAACCGGAAACAGAGAAGAAATGCGTCGTCGTATCTCGAAAGGGATTATTTTTCGTTCCTTTTATCCTTACATTATTTGTATATATTCAATCTAACTTATCTGTTTTTGTTTTATTTTTCTCGATAGTTGTGTGTTTTTGTAACTCTTTACCTTTAATGTTTGTGTTCTGTATCTCATCCGCCTTCCTCTCTCTCTTCCATCGTTTTTCTGTAGTTCAATCTCCTTTTTTCAACTTTTTTGTTTTTGTGATAGCTCTTCCGTGTTATTTGTTACTGGGCTTGTCTTCTCTCTCTCTCTCTCTCTCTCTCTCTCTCTCTCTCTCTCTCTCTCTCTCTCTCTCAATCTTCTCTTTATTATTTACAAGAAAATCACAGAATCTCTACGGAGAATAACAGCCAAGAACCGAAGAGGAATGGTCAGAACAAAAGAAATACAACACGAGAAAAAGAAAGAAGAAACAAACACGAAGGAAGGAGGAATTGGCAAACAGAAGAATTATGAAACGGAGAGGAATGGAAAGACAATAAAGAGAGGGAAAGGGTTAACTATACTTGATTTCTTATAACTTGGCGGTAATTTTTAATTCCTTAGCAGCTCATATTTCGAAAGACAAAACAGATAGACAAGAGATAACTAGACTCGTTTTGTTTTAAACTTGGTGGAAATTTGTCTTCCTTAGCAGCTCATTTATCGATAACTAATGGAAAATATAAGAAACTACTGTCTCTGCATCAGATTATTGCCTGGTTTTCGTAATTAACAATATGTGTGTCTATAAACACGTTATATACCAGAATAAGTAAGATGGGAACAGGCCAATTTCTAGCCAGCTTTGAAAAAAAAAAAAAAAAAAAACACTAGAAAAGCGAATAAGGAGAGAATAGGCAACACACAATACATGTAAACGAAGAACAATAGAGAGAACATACAGATTTAATATTTTTGTGATATGACCCAGCCAGGGCTCGAACCCAAGCCAGTAGTGCAGCACTCCAACACCTTAACCACTAGTTTACCGAGGAGCTAAAAGTAGGGGCTTCATTTGGAATCACATTCCATCCACCATCACCCGCTCCAACTCGTGGTCACGTAGCTTGATGCCATACACACATACACCTCACACACAAACACTAGCAGCTAATTGCTAGAGAAGGATACTTGTAATATGGGGCACATTAAAGGCAGCACTAGAAATATAAAGAAGGAAAGGGTAGAACAATAACAGGAAAAATGATACTAATGAAGAGTGAATAACACCCTCTAGTTATACTACAACAACGATAGTGACAGGGATAGCAATAGAGATGCAAAACAAAATAAAGGAGCACATTGAATGACTATAGTGCATACAAGAAGGAGAGGTACACTAACAAAGATATATTCTTGTCCACCTCATCAAATCCGACTTGATTTTATTTATATTTGATATGACGAACTGAACACTACTCTTAACGCCTTACGAGCGGGCCCGTCAGTAACTTCTACTACCCGCCAAGCGGCTGGTTTTACCCTAAACGACCTTGTTTCCGTGCTCTTTTTCATGCATAAACAAGAGCCAGAGTGTAATACAATTATGTATCCCTGAAAGGGCGATAATTAGAGCTCTCCAATGACACCAGAACCATCCCTCTACGACCACGCGTTCTCTTGCAACGATCGTGCAAGACGAAGGAAAAATCCCTAAAATACGGTAATTTCCTTACATAATTCCCTGTGTAGCGAGGCAGTGAGTGTGGGTGTGTATGGATCTGGGCCCAGTGCTGGCGCCGGAGCCGTGCCGAACGGTCAGAGCCGACCTACGCTCCTCCCACCGCTCGTCTCTCTCTCAGAGCCAAATATTGCTCAGAATTGCACACCTCCTGAAGTCGGTCCCCGCCACATAGTCCATGGTTCTCTAGACCGACTTAAGTCCGGTCCCGCTAAACAAGGGTTAAAACGCCCAAAATCTAACTGTTATAGTCAAGTTCAGTTCAAATATGCTTAGTATAGTAGTCACACCTTACCAAACTGGGCAGATTGTAGACACCAATCGAGCAGGGCAATGCCCAGGGGAGTTCTCATGGGCACGTGATAATGGGTTGCTGGAAAACCCCTGGTTCATTTGTTTGGCCTCCCTCACTGTTTCTGTGTGTGTCTCACCTACACAGAAAGTAATCCAGCTAGCTCTCACAAACACCTCATCTTGCTATTGATTTCACTACACTAAATAGGCACAACACACTTTTTTTTCCCAATACACCAAAAACAAAGTTTTGAAGATGACCACTAACCGCCCTTAGTTTGCCCCTGTCACTCTTTCAACTTTTGGGGAGGCACTTGTTACAGGCAGTTTTGCCTTCTGTCTCCCCCATACACATAGGAAAAACATGAACATAAAATACAGAAAAAAAAAATAATATAGGAGTTGGAGAGCTAGAAAGGAACTTATGCTCGTGACTGTACATAGAAGCATAGACCAAAAAAAAAAAAAAAAAAAAAAAAAATGCGAGAAAGGAAAATTGGTATAACTCCTTAATTGTGTGTATATACTTTGGTTTTCGTTCCTCTTAACCTTTTATTCACAGTTTATAATGCAATCTCGAATGTTCAATCCTTTTCTCAAACTTTATATTATATTTGTTTTCTATTTTTCTTTTGTCTTTTATTACATTTCTATGGGAGGGGGAAAGTGGTAAGTGTACAATAAGTTCGTGCTAGTGTTTGGGAAATACTGTAGGTACGTGGAAATAGGTTGGAAAACCTACGAACTTGTTTCCCACGAACTAATTTTCCGATTTTGAACAGAGACTTGGAAATAGGATCGTATGTAATATTATAAAATTTAGTTGGAAATATGTACGTGGTAATAAGTACGTGTTAATAGTGCAGGGTCTGAACCAGGTACGTGTTTGAATTTCTTTCCAAGTAAATTTCAGTAAGTTCGAAAAGGCCAAAAACTAGGTTGTTCGAAATGTTCTAGTTTGCATTAGGTTCGAAAAGTGCTAATTGGAATTATGTTAGAAAATATCCGGTCGGTATTAAATGCACTATCAACACGTACTTATTACCACGTACGTATTTCCAACTAAATTTCATAATATTACATACGATCCTATTTCCAAGTCCCTGTTCAAAATAGGAAAATTGGTTCATGGGAAACAATTTCGAAGGATTCTCGAACTTAAATCTGAATTTCGAATTTAATACCGAGTGGATATTTTCGCACATAATTCCAATTAACACTTTTCGAACTTAATTCAACCTAGAACATTTCGAACTTAATTCCAACAACCTAGTTTTAGGCCTTTTCGAACTTACTGACGTTTATTTGGAAAGACATTTAAACACGTACCTATTTCAAACCCTGCACTATCTTATTGTACACGTACCTAATTCACCCTCTCATTTCTATATACCAATCTTCGTTATAGCCTTTTTATCTATATATTTCCTAGATAGTTACTGCATTAATATTTGGTGTTGCTTTGGTTTGTTGCATTTATTTGCATTATATATATATATATATATATATATATATATATATATATATATATTTGTTTTATATATATATATATATATACATATACATAGATATATATATATATATATATATGTTTTTTATATATATATATATATATATATATATATATATATATATATATATATATATATATATATATATATTACTTTTTGTTCACTATTCCGTGTTTGTGGATAGTTGTGGTGTTTTGTTTCCCTGAGCCTCATTTCCCCTGTGTGTTGGCCCACCATTCCTCAACCCATCAGGTCCCAACTCTCTCCCACTCCTTCCTCTCCAACCAAACCTCCTCCAACACCTACAGTACATGGCTTCGGGGTTTTTATTCCATTGGCTTCGTTTACGTAGTTTTCGATCTTCCTTCTTCTGTAATGGTTTTTATTTTGTATTATTCTGTATTTCTATCCCTTGCCCATCACCTCCATCGCCTCTGGGATGTTTATTCCGTCTATATTTATTCGTTTACCCTTTTATATTCATGTGTATGTATTTGTATATACATTTATATTCGTTTACCCTTTTATATTCATGTGTATGTATTTGTATATACATTTATTCGTTTACCCTTTTATATTCATGTGTATGTATTTGTATATACATTTATATTCGTTTACCCTTTTATATTCATGTGTATGTATTTGTATATACATTTATATTCGTTTACCCTTTTATATTCATGTGTATGTATTTGTATATACATTTATATTCGTTTACCCTTTTATATTCATGTGTATGTATTTGTATATACATTTATATTAGTTTACCCTTTTATATTCATGTGTATGTATTTGTATATACATTTTGTTATATTATTCGTTTGTGTATTTTTCAATGTTCTCTCATCTGTTAGTCTTTATTTGGTGTCATTGTATATTACTATCCGTAGTCCTTGTGCTTGCCCAAACCTCTAACACCTGCATGTCTTCTGGATTGTATTTCATTCGGTTCGTTGGTGTCGTTTTCAATCTTTCCTTATTCTTTTCCTTTTCATTTTGTTTCATTCTGTATTGCTATCCCTTGTCCTAACCTCCATCACCTTCATGGATTCTATGGGATTTATTCCCTGTTTAATTATTCGTTTATCCATATTATTCATATGTATTTTCTTATCTATTTTGTCATGTCATTCGTTTGTGTAGTTTTCAATGTTCTCTCTTCTGTTACTTTTCAGTTGGTTTAATTCTGTATTTCTATCCGTTGTCCTTGTTCTCTCCCAAACTTCCAACACCTGCATGTCTGCTGTATAGAATATGTATATGTATATGAATATAGAATATGTATAGAATAGTAGTTCTGGGGATATATAAATGAATGTTGACAAACAGAAGTTTTACATTGTGGAGATAATGGAAATTCATGGTTGTTTCCAGCTGCCTTAATTCTGCGGGGAAATGTATGCTTATTTTATGTAGTTTTCAATTTCCCATCTACCGTTCCTTTTCCGTTTGTATTTCGCCTGTAGTTTTACCATATCTTGCTATGCTTCCCCACATTTATCATTTGTTCAGGTCCTGTCTCTCTCTCTCTCACTCCATCCTTTCCACACAAATTTCCAACACCTAAATATCTTCTGTGTGAGTGTGTGTTTTTTTGTGATTTTTTTTAGTTTATTATACATATATGTTTGTGTTATTATTTTTGTTAGTTTATTATACATATATGTTTGTGTTATTATTTTGTATCCTACTTGTTTGGTATCTGTGGTTTGAATATGTCCCTGTTATGTTCCTCCTCACTTCGCTTTATACTGTATTTCTATCCCTTCTATTCGTACTTTCTCACATTTCTCTACCCATCAGGAGCCGAATATCTCTCTCTCTCTCTCTCTCGCTCTCGCTCACGCTCTCTCTCTCTCTCTCTCTCTCTCTCTCTCAAAATCCTAAGAGCAAAGTGCGGCTGCGGCAAATAAGCTAACAAAACCTTGGAGTTTATCAAAATATATTTGTTCTTTAACAACGAGAACATTATTTTGCGGTTATTCAAAAGCATTGCTAGACCCCATCTTGAATATGGCGTTCAGTTCTGGTACCCGTATCTCAAGAAATATATTGCAAAACTCGAATCCGTGCAGCGTATTCTCTCTCTGAGAAACAAGCCACATTATGAAAGAGTAAATAAATTAAATCTGTTATCACTAAAGAAAAGGAGGTTACGAGGCCAACTTATTGAGTGTTTTAAGATTTTTAAAGGATTTGACGAAGTAGATAAATTATGAGGGCACTGTTCACGATTAATAACAATGCTGCAACCCGAGGTAATGGCATTATATTAATTAGAAAGAAGGCATGCCTAGATGTGACACAATATATCTTCACATAGAGTGTCGTTAAAGAGTGAAGTAGTTTCCCAAGGGAAGTGGTCGACAGTAATTGAATTAATACGTTTAAGAAAAGACTGGACGATCATCTAATGGAAATTGGATTAATATGAATTAATCAGTAAGTAACTGTAATATCCCTTTCAAACTAATGTTTTGCTATACTCTATAAACACTTTCCTTGTGGGCATTTCCTGACCCATATTTTCCGGTATGGGTTTTTACCGGAAGGTGCGGAGGGTGGGGAGAGAGCCGTCTACTTTGCCGTCCTATTCTTCTACTATAAACTGTCCCTGTCCCTAGTAGTATGAAGGCCGCACCACCTAGTAGGGACCGCAAGGTCTGTGTGGTCTGAGTATCTTTGTAACTCTCTCTCTCTCTCCATATATATATATATATATATATATATATATATATATATATATATATATATATATACTGTATATATACAGTATATATACAAATCAATCGAAATCTCCACTTCACTCTTGTCTTTTCTCCCTTCCTTCCTTCCTGCCTTTTATTTTTCCTTCCTTCCGTCTTTCCTTCCTTCCTTCACATATTCTTCACACTTGTCTTTTTATTCTTTCTATCTTTTCTTAACCCTTACTTTTGTTTTTTCCTTCTTTTTTGTCTTCCTTTCTTCCTTCACATATCCTTCACACTTGGCCTTTCCTTCCTTCCATTCTTTCTATTTTCCTTCCCCCTGCTTTTCCTTCCTTTCGTATTTCCTTCCTTCCTACCTTCACAGATCCTTCACACTGGTCTTTTCCTTCCTTCCTTCCTTCCTTTATTTCTTCTTTCCCTTCTCTCTTCCTTCGTTCCTTCCTTCCCCGCCAACGTTTTTTTCTTATTGACCCTCAACTTGGTTTATTCTTAGCTTCCCTCCAAGCAATATTATCTTGAAAAAAAAAATAAAAAAAAGAGAGACAAATTCGTAAACTGTAAGAAAGAATATATAGCCTTTAACCCTTTCAATACCGGTGCCGTCCTTTTCACTTTACGCTGGCTACTATTAGACGTTTATGTTCAGTTTAAAAAGGGCCTACAGCCATTAACAGGGTCGAACTATCACTCTTAACCATTTTTTACTACCACAGATCCTTCTTAAACTACACAAAATCGTCTAAATCAATCTAGAATAAACTTTAAAAAATGTCGCCGGTATAGAAGGGGTTAAAAGTAACAAAATCACCATTGGTTAACCCTCTGAGGATCATGACGGGCTTTGACAGTCTACTCTGGCTATCATTAGACGTTTCTCAGCTTAGGAAGAACTTGTATGAACTAAAGATTTAATTGAGATGGTTTGCAACCCTTTCATTCCTAGATGTACTTCCTAAATTGCACAAAATCGTATACAGCTTCCCAGAATGAACTGATAAAAAGCGATATAATCCTCAAGGGATTAATCTCTTTACGATATTATAGTCTCATAGCTGTAGTTACCTATAAATTACGACAATGGAATCGTATATTACTATAGTCCGTTCCTTCTAGGTTGGGCAGAAATCGTAACCCCAAACCTCTCTTAACTCAAAAGAGACTAAAGTATTTGTGCCTAAGGCCTAAGGCCGGTTCCTGTTAAATTACAGGTTCTCTAACGCTTGCCAGGAGACGTCGACACCTAAATGGCACAAAATGTCTTAAAATGGACAAACAGTTGAGACGAAAATTCTTAAAATTGATAAACGACTGGGCCGAACGTCTTAAAACCCGGAAACTGATGGAGGTGAACATGAGGGAGAAGGGGGGCCAGAGAAACCAAACATCCACCCTTAATATATCCCTCCCTTCATCCTTTTATCTTTACCTTTCCGCCTTTCTCCTTATGTTCTTACTCTGTATCCTTCCTTTCCTTCCCCCCTCTTTCCTTTCTACTTCTTTCCTTTACTCTCGGTTCTTCCTCCTTTGTTAACTTCCATCCTTTTGCTTCAGCCCTCTTTCCTCTTTTCTTCCCCCGTTCCCTTTCGCCCACTTTCCTTCCTCCCTCTGTCCTTCCTCCCTGTCCTTCCACCCTCTTTCCTTCCTCCCTCTCCACTTCCTCCCTCTTCCCTTCCTCCCTCTGTCCTTCCTCCCTCTGTGCTTCCTCCCTCTGTCCTTCCTCCCTCTGTCCTTCCTCCCTCTTTCCTTCCTCCCTCTGTCCTTCCTCCCTCTTCCCTTCCTCCCTCTGTCCTTCCTCCCTCTGTCCTTCCTCCCTCTGTCCTTCCTTCCTCTTTCCGTCCTCCCTCTGTCCTTCCTCCCTCTTTCCTTCCCCCCTCTTTCCTTCCTCCCTCTTTCCTTCCACCCTCTGTCCTTCCTCCCTCTGTCCTTCCTCCCTCTGTCCTTCCTCCCTCTTTCCTTCCACCCTCTGTCCTTCCTCCCTCTTTCCATCCCCCCTCTTTCCTTCCTCCCTCTGTCCTTCCTCCCTCTTTCCTTCCACCCTCTTTCCTTCCACCCTCTGTCCCTCCTCCCTCCCTCTTTCCATCCTCCCTCTTCCCTTCCTCCCTCTGTCCTTCCTCCCTCTTCCCTCCCTCCCTCTTTCCTTCCAATCTCTTTCTTTTCCTCGTTGGTTCCTCCATTCTTTCCATCATTATTTCTCTCTTCGTCTGTTCTCCCACACGCTTTTCTTCTAAATTATGATTCTTCCACTCGGTCTCTCTCTCTCTCTCTTTACAATTTTTTAACCACGATCTTTATCCGTTCCTCCCCTACTATATTTTAAATACTTTCTTCTCTTTCACCCACATATATCAACCCCCCCTATATCCACTGTCTCTCCACCGTCTCTTTCTCACCCCACCACCATCACCCTCTCTTCCACACCCACCACCACCACCACCACCCTCTCTTCCCCACCCACCACCACCATCACCACCACTTTTTCTTTCCCACCCATCACCACCCTCTCTCTCCCACCCACTTACCACCACCCTCTCTTCCCCACCCACCATACTCTCTCCCCACCCACCCACTCTTCCCCACTCGCCCTCTCTTCCCCACCCGCCCAACACCCTCTCTTTCCCACCCACCCTCTCTACCCGACCAACCCACCCTTTGCTCAACATACCAATATTGGGTCACTTTGAGGGAAATATGGGCGGCTCCCTCACGCCCACCTTCACGTTTTCTCTCTTCCCGCCCTTTCTCCACTTTTATCCAAGTTTTGGTCTTCTCCTTCTTTCATATCGTCTTCTTTAATTCTTTATTCTTTTATCTTTCTATTTTGTCTTTCATTTTGGCGTCCTTTGTCCACTTTCATGCTGGGTTTCTTTTGGCCTTCCCTTGTATCGTTTCGTTGTTTCTTTTCTTTAATTCTTCTTCTTTCCTCTCTCTCTCTCTCTTTCTTGGCTTCATCTTTCGGTTCTTCGTCTAGCTTTATCTACGTATTCTTCATATTTTCTTCATCGTTGCGTTTTTCTTCTATTTATCTCTTTTCTCTCCAAACCTTTCCATAGTGTCTTCTTCGTCTTTATATATGACTAGCAGGGGTACCCGGCGTTGCCCGGGTACTACCACCACTACTACTACCATAATTACCATCATCAATCACTACTACCACAATCATCACAATACTACTACTACCATAATCACCTGCCTCGACCTCCCTGTGCCTCATTAAACGGCGACCTCGATTTCGGCCGCAAAATGACCTCCGATTTTGGATCTGACCTCATCCGTACCCCCATTTTGGGGGGCTGCAAACAACTTTCGTTCCATACACCTTTTCGATCGGAGGCCTCCTTCTGCCCCAAACGGCAATTTTTTTCATTTGTTTTGTTCATTGTTTTCTTCAATTTCGGCCTCGAAACGACCTCCGATCGTGGCCTCGCCCCCTCTATGACCTGACCCAGGTCAAGATACACCCACATGCAAAGTTTCAGCTCCCCAGGTCCAAAACTGCGGCCGCCTATTAAGAACACACACACACACACCGACACAGACAATCGAAAATATTATATAGATATACTATATATATATATATATATATATATATATATACATATATATATATATATATATATATATATATATATATATATATATATATATATATATATATATATTATTTTCCTTCCAAACTTCCTTCAAGCTTAAAAAAGACCCTCCCATCGAGATAAATTTGTAGATTTGTCTGTAGAAGAATGTCCCTGCCAAAGGCTGATTCCTCCTAAATTACAGGCTAGCTATCGCTCGCCATCTAAAATTCGACACCTAAGTGTCACGAAAAGTCATATAATTGACGTGAAATGGGGTGAGTGGTCTTATAATCGCAAACCAATGTGATGAACGTCTAAAATCTCATAACTAACGGGGCTAAACATGAGGGAGAAGTGAGTCCGGAAAAAGTATTTAAGTGAAAATCTCACCTTAATCTTATTGGCTTCTCTTCTCACCTCTTATTTTCGTATATATATATATATATATCTATATATATATGTATATTAGTATAGCCAGGTAATAGATTCTCTTTTAAACAGACGAGGTTAAAAGCAATAGCAGTTTCAGCATTCAGGATTTTATTGTTACAGCTTTCAATAGTTCTAACAATTTTCCTCTGGGGTTCAGAGATGAGGTACAAAAGGTTAGCAAAATTCATGGTGGATCCAACGTTTCACAAGTAAACATCTTGCATCTTCATGGAATGGAGAGGTAATGATTAGAATAGGGACAAAGCATCATATTTATACAAAATTTGAGGATCAAGCAGAGGAAGGTGGGCGGAGCTACTGGGTGTGTGGTGGCTGTTCATTGGTGGAAGGCAGTCTACTCGCGAGACGGGCACTAAATCTTATCGGTGGTTGGTTGTTGGCTGTGGGTGGCTGTGATTGGTTGGTGTTGTCAGTTATGTGCTGAGCGCGGAAGCGTAAGGGAGGGGGGCACGGGGCGAGAGGAAGGGGGGCAGCATGCCTGTAGCGCTTGCCTGAAGGAAGAATTTGAAGGTCTTGTGTTTGGTTGTTGATGCTGGGGTTGAGTGTTTGGATGTATAGAGCTTCTAAAATAGCTAGTCTTCTGGGGTCTGATTCTTTGTCGAGTATGGTGGTTTGTTTGTCTAGGTCGGCGCGAGTTAGGGCAAGATGGTGGGTGGCTTGATAGTGATCTTTTATAGCGCCAGATTGAAGGTGGAGGGTTAGTCGACGGGAAAGGCGAGTCTGTGTCATTCCAACATAGGATAGGGGTCCACAGTCCCCAGAGATGCAAATATGCTGGTATATCACATGATCGTCTTTCGGTTGGTTGGTGGAAATTGGGCGGTTACGGAGGACAAGGTTGGAGGTCTTAGGAGATTTGTAGTAAATAATGAGTTTTATTTTATTGTCAGGGTTGGTGGGGAGGACATTTTTGTGAATTATTTCTTTCATAATGGATTCATCTGTTGTGTGGTCGGAAGACATGTAGTTTCTGTAGAAAAATTGAATGTCATTGGCCGGGTTGGTGCTAGGGGGGTCTTGTTTGTACCATTTTTCTAGGTGGTGGTTGATGGCATTGGTGACGTCAGTGTTGGAATACCCATTGTTGACTAGGACCTGGGTGAGCCTTTCCAGTTCATTGTGTGTGTCATTCCAGGTGGTGCAATGGGTGAGGGCTCTCCTGACATAGGCGGCGATGGTGGACTGATGGTATCGTTTAGGGCATTCACTTTCCCCATTAAGACATTGGCCATTGTTAGTAGGTTTGGTGTACACTGTAGTTTTGAAGCCGTGGTCGTGGAGGGAGACAAGGAGGTCGAGGAAGGGTAGATGTCCATCGGTGGTTTCTTCGTATGTGAAGTTGAGTCCGGAGGCGGCCATGAAGCGCTGCTGGAGGTCCCTGAGTTCGCCCAGGTCCTTCACCTGCACGAAGATATCATCGATGTACCTGCAGTAGACAGTGGGACGGTGGGCAGCCAGGAGTTCCTCTTCGATAGTTCCCATGAAGAAATTGGCGAACAGGACCCCCAGGGGGCTTCCCATCGCTACACCGTCAATTTGCTGGTACATATTCCCGCGGGGGCAGAGGAAAGGGGACTCCTTGGTACATAGTTCCAAGAGCGTCTTCAGGGCCTTCTCCGGGATGTCCAGGGGGGGCGTATTAGGGCAGTGGTAAACTCGACGTAGGATAAAAATCTATGGTCTTGTCAACGGGCACGTTGGTAAACAAACTCTCTACGTCGAGGGAGGCGATGATGTGGTCGTTAGCTGGGGGGGCATCTCGTAGAATTTCTAGGAAGTCATAAGCAGAGTTGATGTTGTATTGCCGTGGAACAAAAGGGGTGAGGAGTTTGTTCAGGGCCTTGGCGGTCTGGTAGGTAGCAGTAGGGATCTGTGATATGATGGGGCAGAGGGGGTTCCCGGGTTTGTGGGTTTTTATAGTACCGTAAGCATAACCTGGGGTGAATTCGCCGATGAGTTTCTTCAGGTGTACGCCATCGGCTTTGGCGTTGATAGCAGTGATGGTGGTGTTGGCTTTCTTTTTTATTTCGTCAGTAGGGTTGCGAGTGATCCTTTGGAATTTGTTTTTATCACTAAGAATGTCGTCCATTTTCCGTAGGTATTCTTCTTTTCCGTGTATCACAAGGCAGGAGGCCTTATCAGCTCGTCGGATGATGTTGTTGGGGTTCTCTTTTAGTTGTTTAGCGGCTTTGAAGTGGTGTTTGTTGAGGAGCTTGCTTTGGTGGGATCCCCTGGTTTTGGCGGCTTCTGCTAGTAGGGTAGGTTGTAGGGCTGGGGTGGTGGTGATCTTGCCGTCTTTCTGGAGTCGTAGGATGTCATCCAGTAGGACTTCAATTTCAAGGCGTTTTCGGTGGGGTCCCGGCTTGGAAATGTAGTGGCAATTTAAGCCTTTGTTCAGGAGGTCTTCTTGGTCCGGCGTTAGGGTGGTGTTGGTGAGGTTAATATATCCTTTTGTTGGCTTGGGTACCTTTGGTACCTTTTGTACCTCATCTCTGAACCCCACAGGAAAATTGTTAGAACTATTGAAAGCTGTAACACTAAAATCCTGAATGCTGAAACTGCTATTGCTTTTAACCTCGTCTGTTTAAAAGAGAATATATATATATATATATATATATTTTTACTACCTCCTCTTTCCTTCTCCACCCTCAGTCTTCTGTTAGTCTCTACTTTCTGCTTTAATTTACCATTCTCTCTCTCTCTACTTTTCCTCTCGTGTTTTCTCTCTCTCTCTCTCTCTCTCTCTCTCTCTCTCAACCTCTACGATGAGAGTAACAACCTCTACGATGAGAGTAAAGCTGTAGATATTATATACCTTGATTTTCAAAAGGCCTTTGACAAAGTTCCCCACAAACGTTTACTGCTAAAACTAAAAGCGCATGGAATACAAGACGGTGTGTTGAAATGGATAGAAAATTGGCTCAGCGACAGAAAGCAAATAGTAGTCATAAACGGTAAGGCATCAAAATGGACCAATGTAAGTAGCGGGGTACCCCAGGGATCGGTACTAGGACCAATTCTCTTTCTAATTTACATCAACGACATAGATGAGGGTCTCACCTGTACAATCTCAAAATTTGCTTACGATACAAAAATTGCAAATAGCGTACTCTCAAAAGAACAAGTTGACGATATGCAACACAATCTAGATAAATTGTCATGTTGGGCCCAAATTTGGCAAATGAGTTTCAATGCGGATAAATGTAAAGTACTACATATCGGATACCTAAATGAGAAAGCAAACTATTCGATGAATGGCACTCAGCTTAAGAATGTAAACAGAGAAAACCGATCTGGGAGTAACAATATCGAGTAACCTAAAACCGAGTCAACAATGTTCAGAAGTTGTTAAGAAGGCAAACAAAATAATTGGCTTTATAGGCAGGTCATTTGAGCATAAATCCAAAGAAGTTATCCTAACCCTTTACAATTCCTTAGTCCGCCCTCTTCTGGAATACTGCGTTCAATCCTGGTGCCCTTATTACCAAAAAGATATAAACAAGCTAGAACGAGTTCAACGTAGAGTTACCAAAATGATACCTAGCCTAAAGAACAAACCATACGAAGAGCGTCTTAGAGAATTAAATCTATTTCCTTTAACCCAGCGCAGATTAAGAGGCGACTTAATTCAAGTGTTCAAAATCATCAAAGGCATCGACAATATGAACTGTAGTAAGTACTTCACTATCGACCAATCTAATTACACGGGGAAACGGTTGCAAAATTATTGGTAAATCTTTTAACTCGCACGAATCTAAGAATTTCTTCTTCAATCGAGTTGTCAACTTGTGGAATGGGCTTCCCCGAAACGTTATAGACTGCATCACCGTTGATTCATTTAAACTCCGCCTAGACAAATATCTCGCATCAAACCCGCGACTGACTGCGTTTGTAAATGAATAACTTTATTTTATCCCCCCCTCAGTTACTAACCCATCTGTCCCCTACTAACTTCCTAATCCTGCCACGGACATTAGTTCCAGGGCAGTAATTCCCTTTCCAATGTACCCTTACCCACTCTAAACCACTGTTTGGACACTTGATCCTCAGTGTTTTGGAGGACAAGCAACCTAGAAGGGTCACTAGATCTGTTGTTGCTTGACTTCCTTTGTACTCCTTTGTACTCTCTCTCTCTCTCTCTCTCTCTCTCTCTCTTTTCTCTCTCTCTCTCTCTCTTATTCTTACTTCACACTCTGGACACGACCTCTATGCTAACTTTCAAGAGAGTTCACATTTTCAATTTGTACAATCTTCGACCCGTGGTAATAATGTGCTTGACCTTGTACTCGCAACAAAAGAAGAATTAATAGAGAATTTGAATGTTGGTGATGAATTCAGTAACAGCGACCATCATACGATAACTTTCACTTTAAAGTTTACTAGTAACAAATCAAATAGCAGCATTGAGAAAGTCCCTAATTTCAAGAAAGCAAATTTTCATAAACTTAAATCAAAGCTTAAAGAAACTGACTGGAGCTTTCTGACTAACAATAACGACATAAATACATCTTGGGAGTGTTTCACAACCACTTACCTTAAGGCAGTGCAAGACTGCATACCATCGAAAATACGGCGTCCAGGACATAATGATAAGCCTAAATGGTGGAATAAAGATATTTCAGACTGTCTGCTTGCAAAAAATTTTGCTAATGATAGATTAAAATCCTCACAAAATGACGAACGGGTGAAATTTGTAGAGCTACGACGCAAAGCCAAAAAGTTAATTAAGCAAAGTAAAAAGACCCTCGAGTTACATGTTGCGAATCAAAGTAAAGCAAACCCGAAAGAATTCTATAGTTATATCAGAAAGAAAAAGTAGTTACTTCAACTGTTGGACCGTTAGTCGATGAAAATGGAGAATACACCAAAGACGAAGTACAAATGAGTAATGCCCTCAATACCTTCTTTGCATCAGTTTTTACAACCGAAGACCTCAGTGATATCCCTACACCATCGCCGATTCAGATTGATAATTCAGATGTTCTAAGCAATATCACCGTTACAGAGAGAGAAGTATTGAATTGTTTAGATAAACTCAAGGTAAATAAAACGCCTGGACCTGATACAATCTCGCCTAGAGTTCTAAAGGAAGCTAAGGATGAGCTCTCCAACCCACTGACATTGCTATTCAATGAATCCTTGCAGTCTGGGACTATGCCTGATCAGTGGAAGCTAGCCAACGTAACACCGATATTCAAAAAAGGCAGCAAATCCCTACCCCGTAACTATCGTCCAATTAGCTTAACCTCAAGTGTATGTGAAATGCTAGAAACGGTCATAAGAGACAGACTCGTAAATCACTTAGAGGCAAATAACTTTCTTAAAGATACTCAACACGGCTTTCGTAAAAAACGTTCCTGTTTAACAAACCTCTTAGACTTCTTCCACGATATCCTCAACCTCTACGATGAGAGTAAAGCTGTAGATATTATATACCTTGATTTTCAAAAGGCCTTTGACAAAGTTCCCCTCAAACGTTTACTGCTAAAACTAAAAGCGCATGGAATACAAGACGGTGTGTTGAAATGGATAGAAAATTGGCTCAGCGACAGAAAGCAAAGAGTAGTCATAAACGGTAAGGCATCTAAATGGACCAATTTAAGTAGCGGGGTACCCCAGGGATCGGTACTAGGACCAATTCTCGTTCTAATTTATATCAACGACATAGATGAGGGTCTCACCTGTACAATCTCAAAATTTGCTGACGATACAAAAATTGCAAATAGCGTACTCTCAAAAGAACAAGTTGATGATATGCAACACAATCTAGATAAATTGTCATGTTGGGCCCAAATTTGGCAAATGAGTTTCAATGCGGATAAATGTAAAGTACTACATATCGGATACCTAAATGAGAAAGCAAACTATTCGATGAATGGCACTCAGCTTAAGAATGTAAACAGAGAAACCGATCTGGGAGTAACAATATCGAGTAATCTAAAACCGAGTCAACAATGTTCAGAAGTTGTTAAGAAGGCAAACAAAATAATTGGCTTTATAGGCAGGTCATTTGAGCATAAATCCAAAGAAGTTATCCTAACCCTTTACAATTCCTTAGTCCGCCCTCTTCTGGAATACTGCGTTCAATCCTGGTGCCCTTATTACCAAAAAGATATAAACAAGCTAGAACGAGGAGTTCAACGTAGAGTTACCAAAATGATACCTAGCCTAAAGAATAAACCATACGAAGAGCAGAGCGTCTTAGAGAATTAAATCTATTTCCTTTAACCCAGCGCAGATTAACCCGTACAGCACCAGCGACGCGTCTGGCGCGTCGGCGATGTATGTAACGCACAGCCCCAGCGACGCGTCTGACGAGTCACCCTAATTGCTCCGACCGTAACCTCAGGTGTAGCCACTCGAGAGGGCTCAGATTTGTATGGGAACTGTGTACGTATCCCACGCAACCGTGCCGATGGTTGAAAACTTTCAAAGTCCACGTGCGTGCGCGTGAGCGCATAATAACCTGGTTTTTTGGGGTAATTGCCTTCAATTTTTTACTCTTGTAAAATACGTTTTCGGGGGCTCTGTAGGACCATTCTTTAAGCTTTTTGAGAGGTTTTTCGTGGTCTTTCCTTCATTCCTAACCAATTCGCTATTGTTTCTGGAATAAAAAATTTGTTTGAAAACCGGCCGGGTTCTGTTGAACAAAAAATACAAAACTAGCCGGGGCTCCACGGGTTAAGAGGTGACTTAATTCAAGTGTTCAAAATCATCAAAGGCATCGACAATATGAACTGTAGTAAGTATTTCACTATCGACCAATCTAATTACACGCGGGGAAACGGTTGCAAAATTATTGGTAAATCTTTTAACTCACACAAATCTAAGAATTTGTTCTTCAATCGAGTTGTCAACTTGTGGAATGGGCTTCCCCAAGACGTTATAGACTGCAGCACCGTTGATTCATTTAAACTCCGCCTAGACAAATATCTCGCATCAAACCCGCGACTGACTGCGTTTGTAAATGAATAACTTTATTTTATCCCCCCTCAGTTACTAACCCATCTGTCCCTTACTAACTTCCTAATCCTGCCACGGACATTAGTTCCAGGCCAGTAGTTCCCTTTCCAATGTTCCCTTACCCACTCTAAACCACTGTTTGGACACTTGATCCTCAGCGTTTTGGAGGACAAGTAGCCTAGAAGGGTCACTAGATATGTTGTTGCTTGATTTCCTTTGTACTCCTTTGTACTCTCTCTCTTCATATTTGCTCTTATCGTCTATTTTGTTGCCACTGTTCTATCTCACTCTTCTCTCTTTTGCACCCTCTTTCGTATGGTCTTCTCCTATTTTCTTCTATCTCGCTCCTTCCAACTTATTTATCACAGCGTTCTTTTCCTCTTTTTCCATCCTCTCCACCTCTTCCTTCTCACCCTCTTTCGTATCCTCTTCTCCTTTCCCTTCTTATTTTCTTCTATCTATTTCTTTCCTTCCAACCTTTTATCGTAGCTTTTTTGTTTTCCTTTTCCATACATCTTGCTTTTATTTATACCTCTGCCTTCTTATTTGTCTACTTGTATTCCATCTCTCTCCTTTCAATCTTTATTCGTAGCGTTTATTCCCTTTTTCTATCTTCCTTATCTCTTATTATTATTATTATTATTATTATACTTCTTCTTCGTCTTCTTCTTCTTATTCTTCTTCTCCTTCTTCCTAATTCTTCTTTTCTTCTTCTTCTTCTTCTTCTTCTTCTTCTCTTTCTTCTTTTACACTCGGGGTCAAAAGTCGTCTCCAACTTTCACAGCTTTGTATGTCTTCTGCAGAATAAGAAGGAAAATGCTGCTCGACAAAATAATAAAACGCTTTGTTCGCTTATGTTACGGACTTATTGTTTTGTTACACCAGAGAGAGAGAGAGAGAGAGAGAGAGAGAGAGAGAGAGAGAGTGAGTTACATAGATACACAAAACTGCACAGACCTTGCAGCCCCTACTAGGCAGTACGGACTTAATTCTTACAAAATGTACTACTATAAGTGGAAGGTATATAGGCTAGCAAAGCAGGAGAGAGAGAGAGAGAGAGAGTACAAAGGAGTACAAAGGCAGGAAATCAAGCAACAACAGGTATAGTGACCCTTCTAGGCTGCTTGTCCTCCAAAACACTGAGGATCAAGTGTCCAAACAGTGGTTTAGAGTGGGTAAGGGAACATTGGAAAGGGAACTACTGCCCTGGAACTAATGTCCGTGACAGGATTAAGAAGTTAGTAGGGGACAGATGGGTTAGTGACTGAGGGGGGGATAAAATAAAGTTATTCATTTACAAACGCAGTTAGTCACGGGTTTGATGCGAGATATTTGTCTAGGCGAAGTTTAAATTAATCAACGGTGCTGCAGTCTATAACATCTCGGGGAAACCCATTCCACAAGTTGACAACTCGATTGAAGAAGAAATTCTTAGATTCGTGTAAGTTAAAAGATTTACCAATAACTTTGAAACCGTTTCCCCGAGTGTAATTAGATTGGTCGATAGTGAAGTACTTACTACAGTTCATATTGTCGATGCCTTTGATGATTTTGAACACTTGAATTAAGTCGCCTCTTAATCTGCACTGGGTTAAAGGAAATAGATTTAATTCTCTAAGACGCTCTTCATATGGTTTGTTCTTTAGGCTAGGTATCATTTTGGTAACTCTACGTTGAACTCCTTCTAGCTTGTCCATATCTTTTTGGTAATAAGGGCACCAGGATTGAACGCAGTATTCAAGAAGAGGGCGGACTAAGGAATTGTAAAGGGTTAGGAAAACTTCTTTGGATTTATGCTCAATTGACCTGCCTATAAAGCCAATTATTTTGTTTGCCTTCTTAACAACTTCTGAACATTGTTGACTCGGTTTTAGGTTACTCGATATTGTTACTACCAGATCGGTTTCTCTGTTTACATTCTTAAGCTGAGTGCCATTCATCGAATAGTTTGCTTTCTCAAGTAGGTATCCAATATGTAGTACTTTACATTTATCCGCATTGAAACTCATTTGCCAAATTTGGGCCCAGCATGACAACTTATCTAGATTGTGTTGCATATCGTCAACTTGTTCTTTTGAGAGTATGCTATTTGCAATTTTTGTATCGTCAGCAAATTTTGAGATTGTATAGGTGAGACCCTCATCTACGTCGTTGATGTAAATTAGATAGAGAATTGGTCCTAGTACCGATCCCTGGGGTACCCCGCTACTTACATTGGTCCATTTAGATGCCTTACCGTTTTTTACTACTCTTTGCTTTCTGTCGCTGAGCCAATTTTCTATCCATTTCAACACACCGTCTTCTATTCCATGCGCATTTAGTTTTAGCAGTAAACGTTTGAGGGGAACTTTGTCAAAGGCCTTTTGAAAATAAAGGTATATAATATCTACAGCTTTACTCTCATCCTAGAGGTTAAGGATATCGTGGAAGAAGTCTAAGAGGTTTGTTAAACAGGAACGTTTTTTACGAAAGCCGTGTTGAGTATCTTTAAGTAAGTTATTTTCCTCTAAGTGATTTACGAGTCTGTCTCTTATGAGTGTTTCTAGCATTTTACATACAACTGAGGTTAAGCTAATTGGACGATAGTTACTGGGTAGAGATTTGCTGCCTTTTTTGAATATCGGTGTTATGTTGGCTAGCTTCCACTGATCAGGCATAGTTCCAGACTGCAAGGATTTATTGAATTGTAATGTCATTGATTTGGAGAGCTCATCCTTAGCTTCCTTTAGAACTCTAGGTGAGATTGTATCAGGTCCAGGCATTTTATTTACCTTGAGTTTATCTAAACAATTCAATACTTCTCTCTCTGTAACGGTGATATTGCTTAGAGCATCTGAATTATCAATCTGAATCGGCGATGGTGTAGGGATATCACTGAGGTCTTCTGAGAGAGAGAGAGAGAGAGAGAGAGAGAGTCAAGACAGGAGTGAAGGAGAGCGTATACAGGAAATTGACGAGGAAGACAAAATGTCAAGACTAGAGTTTTGGCAGGAGGGAGCCAGGTGGGGGAAGAGAATGGATGATATGTTATAGATTGTTGACAAAAATGGGTTTGGGAAAATAATATATACTATATCTGTATCTCTATCTATCTATTTATCTATCTATCCATTTATATCTAACTATCTATATATATATCTATCTATCTATCTATCTATCTATTTATATATTTGTCTATCTATCTATCTATCTATCTATCTATTTATCTGTCTGTCTGTCTATATATCTATATATGTATCTATCTATCTGTCTATATACACACAAATATCTCCAGTACACTAAATGACATGTTTGACGTATCCCTGGACGGTGAACTTCAGGCAGGAACTGTACATCTGGGTTAAGAAAGCGTGTACATCTCTCTCTCTCTCTCTCTCTCTCTCTCTCTCTCTCTCTCTCTCTCTCTCTCGCATAATAATAATAATACAACACATTCTCCTCTTAGTATTTTGTCAACACTTCATTACAACATGTCTCCAATAATGTTTCCGTGTTTTATTGTTTTTTTTTTTTTTTTTGGGGGGGGGAGGGGTGCGCATGTTGATGTACTTTATCATTAATTTCACTCCTTATATCTTCCTTCCCGACTCATAATTTGATACATATATAAATATACAGTCAATAATCTGAAATATAGGCCTACTCCTTTGTTCAATTTAACTCTATAGATACTTCTATTTTCCATCCTCAATCCATTTATCCTAACTGATTTCCAAGCAACGCTTATTATCTGTTTGACATGTGCCTTATCTACTCACTCACTTATTGTTTTATCTATTACTGACACTGAATATAATTTTATGTTCTCTTGCTAATGTTGACATACCTCCTCCCCCCCATCGCCCTTTCCTCTGCTGTATCATATCCCCTATTTCACACTCTTGACATTTTCCCTTCGTCACATGCTCTGACATGCCCCACACATTTTTCTTCCTCCTGCCTCCCACCCCCCCCACCCCCCCATACTACTTCTGCTCCTTCCCACTTTCTTCTCCCTCCCTTCTACTATGCCAACCCTACCTGTTCTTTCTCCTCCCACACCTTTTCCACTCTCCCCACTTTCTTTTCCTCTTACTCTTCTTCTCTTACAAAGGAATACAAAGAACTTACAAACTGCAACAGCTTGTTCCTTACGGAGCAGTTTGGATATCTACACTGCTAAGCTTACTAACTACTAGGTAGAGATAAATATAGTAAAACAGAAGGTTCCTCCCCACCCGCCACTCCTTCCAACTTACACCGGCGTGGAAACAATTGGGAAAATTTTGAATTACGAAAGGTGAGAGGATGAAAGGAGATCAATTTGTTGTTGTTGTTGTCATTCCCTAGGCTGCTGGCCGAACAGCCCCGAGTCCCTAAGGAAGGCCATGGTCACGATCGGGCTTTCCTACAGGGCTATCATGGAGTGTAGATTATGTTGTTGGCATAAGTGATTGTGTGGAATGCAGTCTTCTATGATGTGTTTAATAATATGGGTTGCTGTGTTGTATCCTGGGCAGGTGTCGACAACGGAGTCATCCAGTCTCTTCTGATAGCTTAGAAGAGCTGGATGGTGTCCACATCTCAGCCTGGTCAGGTGGATTCTGTCCTCGTGAGGAAGGGAGGATTCAGTAGGATAGATTTCGGGAGGTTGTGCCTGCAGCTGCATGTTGTCTTTGGCTGATGGGATGGAACGGCAAGAGATATGAGTATGGATGTGTTTCTGGAAGCTGGTTTGAGGTGGGCAGGGAGGGAGAGATGACAGTATTTGTGTGGGATATGTGCTGGGTGTTGTTTTGATATTCCTTGGTGTCTGTGGGTGTGCTGCCATGTAGTGTAGTGGATGGTATTGGTTTGCAGAGGCTGCAGCCAAGAATTGAGTGCCTCTCATGTCCAGGTGGTCTTTGACTTTCAGAACTTTGGTTTCTTGATATAGGTGATCTGTAAGTATAGTAGCTGTGCAGCCTGTGATAATTTTTAGGACTTTGTTTTGAATGGTCTGCATGGTCTTGTGGTGTGTTTCAGCTAAGGTAGAGGCCCAGGCAGGGCTTGCATAGTCCATACCTAATCTTATGTATTGTTTGTAAACTGTAGTGGTAGTTTCTTTGTTGTGTCCAAATTTTGTGTGGACAAGTGACCTGAGGGCGTTAAGTCTGGGTGTCAGTTTATTTTTTATGTTTGTGATATCTTGTTTTAATGTCATTAGAGTATTATATGTTACTCCTAGGATTTTGGGTGGTTGTATGTGTGTTAGGGGTGTGCTGTTTATTGTGAGGTTTGGGGTGTTTTTGTATTCAGCTGTCCAGCTTGTGAGAGGGTTGCAGTGGATTTGGCTGGGGTTAATTTGAGTCTGTTTGTAGAGCACCAGTCATGGACTGTGTTGAGATAGGGTTGAAGGAGACGTGTTGCTCTAAGTCTTGGTGTGTACATGTGAGTTTTATGTGATCTGCGTAGGAAGCTATATATTTTTGGGATGCTTGGGGTGTGGGTATATCATGCCAGTACAGACAGATTGAAGAGTGCGACAGGACGGATCCTTGCGAGACTCCGTTTGTGAAGTCTTTTATGTTAGATGACTGAATGGCAAATGATACATGTTCATATCTGCCTGCTAGGTAGTTGGCCAGCCACCTTTTTGTATTGTTATGCATGTTTATCTTGTAGATTTTGTTTGTTAGGTTTTGGCTGGGGATGGCATTGAAGGTTTTACTAATCACGAGTGTGGCAAGTAGGGATCTGTGTGGTGGTCTGGCTGAGTTGATGCCGTCAAAAGCTCTTTGTGTAAGGTCTATAAGAAGAGTCTTTGTGGAGTGTAGTGGCCTGAAGCCCTGTTGTGTTGGAACTAGGGGTAGAGCGTGTGTGGTCAGTTGTAGTACGAGGCGTTCTGACACTTTGGAGGGAGTGGAAAGGAGTGTGATGTGGCGGTGTGATGAGGGCAGCGTGGGGTCTTTGTTGGGTTTGGGGAATGTAATGATGACACCATGCCTCCAGATGTGGGGTATTGTGTTGTGTGAATAACTGTAGTTTGATATGTTGGTAAGTGCTTTTATGCCTTGTGGTCCTAGGTGTCAGAGGCCTATGTTGCTTATGTTGTCTGGACCACAGGCGGGTTACTGCTTGAGATTGTAGATGATGTGCTTTGTCTGGTTGTTTGTGAAAGATGCATAGTCAGGGTCTCTGGGGAATTGTCTCTTACGTCAAATGACACGTCGGTCGTCATGATTGGGGTTCAGGTGAATGACATGAGAGAAGTGATTAATGAGGGTGTTTGTTTTTTGTTTGTATGAAGGTATAGAGTTTGTTGTTGTGATTGTGACATGTGATTATGTTGTGTTGCTGTGGAAAAGTGTGATGCTGTTTAGTGTTTTGGGGTCTGTTTTGTGATCAAGTGTTTGGAGGTAGTTATTCCAATTTAGTGTTTGTTGTTCTAGCATTTTGTTGTTGTTGTTGTTGTTGTTGTTGTTGTTCCCTAAGCTGCCTGGCCGAACAGCCCCGAGTCCTTAAGGAAGGCCATGGCCACAGTTGGGCTCTCCCACAGAGCTCTCAAAGAGTGTAGATTGTGTTGTTGGCGTAAGTGGTTGTGTGAAATGCAGTCTTCTATGATGTCTTTAATGGTATGGGGCGCTGTGTTACAACCCGGGCAGGTGTCGACGACGGAGTCATCCAGTCTCTTCTGATAGCTCAGAAGAGCTGGATGGTGTCCACATCTCAGCCTGGCCAGGTGGACTCTGTCCTCGCGAGGAAGGGAGGATTCAGAAGGATGGATTTCGGGAGGTCGTGCTTGCAGCTGCGTGTTGTCTATGAGTGAGTGGATGGAACGGCGAGTGATATGAGTATGGATGTGCTTCCAGAAGTTGGTTTGGGGTGGGCAGGGAGCGTGTGCTGGGTGTTGTTTTGATATTTCTTGGTGTCTGTGGGTGTGTTGCCATGTAGTGTAGTGGGTGGTGTTGATTCGTGGAAGCTGCTGCCAGGAATTGTGTGCCTCTCATGTCTAGATGATCTTTGACTTTGAGGACTTTGGTTTCTTGATGTAGGTTCTAGTTCTAGCATTTTGTAGTATGTGTTACTTATAAATCTAAGGTCATGCAAAGAAACAAAAATATGTAGATTTGTTTTTTACATTGCAATCTGTGATTAGTTTCATTACGAGTTATTCAGAAAGAAGTAATGTTAGTTGAGGGTTAGTGGTTGTTGAAAGTCACAATGTTCGAATGTAGTTTGTTCCAGTTTGTCTTCATCATTAACTCATATTACCATCCTCATCACCATCGTCTCTCCATTCTTCTCATCCACCTCCTTTCCCTCCCTCTTCCTCTTCTCCCTCCTTCCTCTCCTTCTGTTCCCTCCCTCATTCTCCTCCTTTCTTTCCCTCTTCTTCCTCCTTCCTTCCTCTCCCTCCTCTTACTCCTTCTTCCTATCCTTCCATCCCTACTCTTCCTTTCCTCCTTCTCCTTCCTTTCCCTCCTCTCCATCCTCCTCTTCTTTCTCTCCCTCCTCTTCCTCCTCCTTCCTTTCCCTCCTCTTCCTCCTCCTTCCTTTCCCTCCTCTTCCTCCTCCTTCCTTTACCTCCATCCTCCTTCCTTTCCCTCCTCTTCCTCCTCCTTCCTTTACCTCCCTCCTCTTTCCTTTCCCTCCTCTTCCTCCTCCTTTCTCTCCCTCGTCCCTCCTTTTCGCCCTCCTCCCACCCTTCCCTCCTCTTCCTCCTCCCTCTTCTTCCTTCTCTTCCTCCCTCCTCCATGTGTTCCTCCTCAGCTCCAGGCGTGACGGAAGTGTCGTAGAGGAGGAAACTTAAGACCAGGGAGAGAGAGAGAGAGAGAGAGAGTGAATGAGAGTACAAAGGAAATCAAGCAACAACATATCTAGTGACCCTTCTAGGTTGCTTGTCCTCCAAAACACTGAGGATCAAGTGTCCAAACAGTGGTTTAGAGTTGGTAAGGGAACATTGGAAAGGGAATTACTGCCCTGGAACTAATGTCCGTGGCAGGATTAGGAAGTTAGTAGGGGACAGATGGGTTAGTAACTGAGGGGGGGATAAAATAAAGTTATTCATTTACAAACGCAGTCAGTCGCGGGTTTGATGCGAGATATTTGTCTAAGCGGAGTTTAAATGAATCAACGGTGATGCAGTCTATAACGTTTCGGGGAAGCCCCTTCCACAAGTTGACAACTCGATTGAAGAAGAAATTCTTAGATTCGTGCGAGTTAAAAGATTTACCAATAATTTTGCAACTGTTTCCCCGCATGTAATTAGATTGGTCGATAGTGAAGTACTTACTACAGTTCATATTGTCGATGCCTTTGATGATTTTGAACACTTGAATTAAGTCACCTCTTAATCTGCGCTGGGTTAAAGGAAATATATTTAATTCTCTAAGACGCTCTTCGTATGGTTTGTTCTTTAGGCTAGGTATCATTTTGGTAACTCTACGTTGAACTCGTTCTAGCTTGTTTATATCTTTTTGGTAATAAGGGCACCAGGATTGAACGCAGTATTCCAGAAGAGGGCGGACTAAGGAATTGTAAAGGGTTAGGATAACTTCTTTGGATTTATGCTCAAATGACCTGCCTATAAAGCCAATTATTTTGTTTGCCTTCTTAACAACTTCTGAACATTGTTGACTCGGTTTTAGGTTACTCGATATTGTTACTCCCAGATCGGTTTCTCTGTTTACATTCTTAAGCTGAGTGCCATTCATCGAATAGTTTGCTTTCTCATTTAGGTATCCGATATGTAGTACTTTACATTTATCCACATTGAAACTCATTTGCCAAATTTGGGCCCAACATGACAATATATCTAGATTGTGTTGCATATCGTCAACTTGTTCTTTTGAGAGTACGCTCTCTGAGAGTAGAGAGAGAGAGAGAGTGATGAGAGAGAGAGAGGTCCATGTATTCAAATATGTGGTTTATGTTAGTAATTATAAACACTTATTTCACACTGAGTATTTTCTTAACCTCTTGAGAATTTGGACGCATTTTGACAGTATATTCTGGCTCTCTATAGACCTTTGTATACAGCTTGGGAAGGATCTGTGGGCATCACTTACAGGTTAAATACTATTTCAATTAACCCTCTGACTTCCATATACCCTTCCTTATCTGAATAAAATAGTCTAATATAATAGCCAGAATAAACTATCAAGCCGCGTCATAATACTCAAGGGATTAATGTGGCTACTGTATAGAGTTATATTGATTAATATATATAAAGGTATTTGAACCTATTCGTGGTTGTAGTATTAATGTGGCTAGCGTATAGAGTTGTTGTTGTTGTTGTTGTTGTTCCCTAAGCTGCCTGGCCGAACAGCCCCGAGTCCCTGAGAAAGGCCATGGCCACGATCGGGCTTTCCCACAGAGCTCTCATTGAGTGTAGATTGTGTTGTTGGCGTAAGTGGTTGTGTGAAATGCAGTCTTCTATGATGTGTTTAATGGTATGGGGTGCTGTGTTACATCCCGGGCAGGCGTCGACAACGGAGTCATCCAGTCTCTTCTGATAGCTCAGGAGAGCTGGATGGTGTCCGCATCTCAGCCTGGCCAGGTGGACTCTGTCCTCGCGAGGAAGGGAGGATTCGGAAGGATGGATTTCGGGAGGTCGTGCATGCAGCTGTGTGTTGTCTGTGAGTGAGTGGATGGATCGGTGAGAGATATGAGTATGGATGTGCTTCTGGAAGTTGGTTCGGGGTGGGCAGGGAGGGAGAGAGGACAATAATTGTGTGTGATACCGTGTGCTGGGTGTTGTTTTGATATTTCTTGGTGTCTGTGGGTGTGTTGCCATGTAGTTTAGTGGGTGGTCTTGGTTCGTGGAGGCTGCTGCCAGGAATTGAGTGCCTCTCATGTCCAGATGGTCTTTGACTTTGAGGATTTTGGTTTCTTGATGTAGGTGATCTGTGGGTGCAGTAGCTGTGCAGCCTGTAATGATCTTCAGGGCTTTGTTTTGAATAGTCTGTAAGGTCTTATGATGTGTTTCAGCTAGGTTAGAAGCCCAGGCTGGGCTTGCGTATTCCATCACTGATCTTATGTATTGTTTATATACTGTGGTGGTAGTTTCTTTGTTGTGTCCAAATTTTGTGTGAGCAAGTGACCTGAGGGCGTTAAGTCTGGGTGTCAGTTTCTTTTTAATGTTTGTGGTGTGCTGTTTGAATGTCATATGAGTATCATATGTTACTCCTAGGATTTTGGGTGTGTGTGTATGTGTTAGGGGTGTGTTGTTTATGGTGAGTTGAGGGATGTATTCGTGTTCTCCTGTCCAACTTGTGAGCAGGGTTGCGGTGGATTTGGCTGGGGCTAGATTAAGTCTGTTTGTAGTGCACCAGCCATGTAGTGTGTTGAGATAGGGTTGAAGGAGATCTGTTGCTCTTTTTGGGTCATGGTGTGTGCATGTGAGTGTTATGTCATCTGCATAGGAGGCTAAGTTTATTTGGGGCGTATTGGGTGTAGTTATATCGTGCATGTACAGATTA
The DNA here is from genome assembly GCA_032716605.1 of Paralithodes platypus. Lineage (NCBI taxonomy): Eukaryota > Metazoa > Arthropoda > Malacostraca > Decapoda > Lithodidae > Paralithodes > Paralithodes platypus. Next base: position 11,734,702 of record CM064544.1, on the reverse strand, counting down.
AAGAGTGCGGGCGATAGGACGGATCCTTGTGGGACTCCGTTTGGAAAGTTTCTGATTTTAGATGACTGACCGGCAAAAGATACGTGTGCACATCTGCCTGCTAGGAAGTTGGCCAGCCACCGTTTTGTGTTGTTGTGCATGTTTGTGTTGTAGATTTTGTTTGTTAGGTTGTGGCGGGGGATGGCATCGAAGGCTTTACTAATGTCGAGTGTGGCTAATAGTGATCTGTGTGGTGGTCTAGCTGAATTGATGCCGTCGAAAGCTCTTTGTGTAAGGTCTGTGAGAAGAGTGTTTGTGGAGTGCAGTGGCCTAAAGCCATGTTGTGTTGGAGCTAGGGGTAGGTCAGGTGTAATTAGTTGTAATACTAGGCGTTCCATGACTTTGGAGGGGGAGCAAAGGAGTGTGATGGGGCGGTGCGAGGAGGGTAGCGTGGGGTCTTTGTTGGGTTTGGGGAAAGTGATGATGATACCATGCTTCCAAATGTCTGGTATTGTGTTGTGTGAATAGCTGTAGTTTGATATGTTAGTGAGTGCTTGTATGCCTTGTGGTCCCAGGTGTCTGAGGTGTATGTTGCTTATGTTGTCTAGGCCACAGGCGGGTGAGTGCTTGAGATTGTTGATGATATGCTTTGTCTGGTGATTGGTGAAGGGTGTATAGTCAGGGTCTGTGGGGAATTGTCTCTTACGTCGGATGACACGTCGGTCGTCTTTGTGAGGTTTTAGGTGGCTGACATGTGAAAAGTGATTGATGAGAGTGTTTGCTTGTTGTTTACATGAAGGAGTAGAGTCTGTTGTTGTGATTGCAGCATGTGATTGTGTTGTGTTGCTGTTGGAAAGTGTGATGCTGTTTAGTGTTTTGTATAGTTTTTTGGGGTTTGTTTTGTGATCAAGTGTTTGTAGGAAGTTATTCCAATTTAGTTTTTGTTGTTCTTGTATTTTGTTGTTAGTTTGGGTGTTGAGTGCTTGAATTTGTTGTGTGATGTCTTGTGTGTGGGGTGCTGGGGAGTGTTTCAGTATGTCACGTTGTCTGATGAGGTTTTGAATTTCTGGTGTGAAGTTGGGGTATAACTCTGGCGTATAGAGTTATATTGATTAATATATATAAAGGGATTTGAACCTATTCGTGGTTGTAGTATATATTGTACTTCTTATTTATAGTAATATATATGTTGTAACATACTTCTTTACAAGATCAAGCTCTACGTATAACTGCCTTAAAACATGGCTTGGAAGATATTAAAGCTTCTTTGTTTGATTGGAGGCACACCTCTTCGGTAAAATATAACTAAAATGTTTAATAAACTTGGGATTAAGGTTGGCTCGTTGGGATCCGACTTTTGCAGAGAAAAAGACTACCGAAACTCCAAGTGAGCAGCAACATTATTTATGCTAATATAATATATATATATATATACAGGGTGTTTTAAAACAACACTGCCAGAGTATGACGACCACATTGATAAAAATATATAATACACATATTTCTATTCTATTTTTACCAAAAATATATTGTAATGGAGATAAATGGTTATTTAGAAATGTAGCAAAACAGGGTTCTGAGCTCAGCACAAAACATATGATACATAATATGAATGATTACCAAGTAAAAAAGGTAAAGAGGAGATATCTAATGACCTAATCACATATGAAAAATAACAAAATCAAAGTAACATAAAATTGGTAATGATATTTTGCAATTAGAAGAAAACTGCTAAGTATTATAATCCAAGTAGCGTAAAAAGATATGCACCATTTGTAACGATGACCAAGAGGTAAAATAATGAATCTCAAGTCTGGGTCAGGTATCCGAACACTGCTATAGGTAATTTAATCGTTCGTGAAACTGTTTGAATGGGAAATGTTGTTCCTGCGCAATTTACTGTTTCAATAGAAATACCTCATTACGTTACTATTATCACAGAGTACTGGTACTAACGAAATATGTCTATCAGTTTTATGGTTGAAGTTTGACGATTTTACGTAGCTGTAGACATACAAGTATACGGTGTTCACTAATGAATATTTAAAATCATCTAATGGTACCCAAAACAAACAATTTACGTCACTTGGACTTAACGAGTATAAAATAACAAAGGCAGAGACACACCTAAATAACGACAATCCATATTTATGTGATATTATAAGGTAAATAAAATCACTATGACAGAAGAAGATAGCACCATGGCCGAGCAGATGATTAAACACATGAGAAGATTCGTTATGACTCCAAAGCTTCGAAGAAAAACTCAAACTGGGATGGGAGGCAAGAGGTAGGCTATTTGGGGGGGAGGGGGGACACTAGCCCGTGTTCGGATTATAGCTCATACCTGGGTGTCACTAATTATTTTACTCTATGTGGTTTAAATCATTAATGGTATATTATTTTTCATTTTATCCTTAGATAATATTCTTCGTTATTTTATTTACTAATTAGCAGATGAGGTCTGGCAGTGTTGTTTTAAAACACCCTGTATATATATATATATATATATATATATATTTTTTTTTTTTATATACTGTATATACTGTATATACAGTATATATATATATATATATATATATATATATATATATATATATATATATATATATATATATATATATATATATATATATATATATATAGTAAAAACTAGAAAACCACGTAGAAAATATATATATAGAAGAAAATTAATGTTGTTACAAAATATTAACGAGAAAGGGAAATGAAAATAAAGCATAATTATAATAAAGAGTAGGGAAAAGCGAAACAGTTTGACGCATTCATTGCAAAGAGAATTATAATGTTTGCTAGCATCAGACGATGTTATTATACTTAGGAAGGACCTCTGGTAGTACAGGGATCAAAGAGAGCAAAGAATAGGTGGAAAGAAAAGCCAGAGAGGGAAGAGAAGAGAGGAAGGTGACATGTGAGAAAAAGATTTAAGGTTACAAAGGAATGATGGAGAAAGAATATATGGGAGGAAGTGTAAGAGCACATGGATAGATAGATAGATAGATAGACAAGTAGATAGCTAACACAGAGTAAAGCAAGAAGTGGATGGTAAGAGGAGATGCTGACACACACACACACACACACATATATATATATATATATATATATATATAGAGAGAGAGAGAGAGAGAGAGATAGACAGATGGATAAGACAGAGTAAAGAGAAAAGTATAGAGTAAGAGGAGATGCTGACAGTTTGTGCCTGGGGTGACTGAGAGAGAGACTGTGTGTGTGTGTGTGTATGATAGAGAGAGTGAGTGTGTGTGCAAGTATGTGTGTGTGTGTGTGTCTGTAAAGTGTGTGTTGGAGTGCTTGTGTGTGAGGTATTATGTTCATTAGAAGGATAACAAAGAACATATGATATCAAAGAGCTTGCGAACAAAGAAATGCTAATAAAGTATAACAATATTGGCTCTATTTTACTGCACAGTAGATTAATTAAAACATGTGTAAAAACTCTATCTATTTATCTTTGAAACTACTGAAACAAAACATTTACAAAATACAAAAAAAAAAGTCTTTACTGCGTAGAACATATTATCGAGTTAACCCCTTGAGCACAATGGCGTAATATTCATCTTACTCTGGTTACCATTAGACGATTTTCTTCAGCTTAAGATCTACCTCTAGGACTCAAAGGGGTAAATACGATCCAGACAAACGCTCATAATAACACATAGGTCCTTCTGAAATTGCATAAAATCGTCTGTAGGATTTTGTTTAAGCTGTAACTCTAAGTGTGTGTGAATGTGTAGTTTGTGTTTGTGTGTTCATTGTTTTCTGTTGTGTTGTCCCTATTCGGGCTCTGTCTTGAGTCCCCCCCCAAAAAAAAACAACAACAATTGAACAAAAAAGGGAAAAGTGGGGATTGAGCCTGAGTATATAGATAGATAGATATATATAGTAACTCTTGCAAGGCCCCGAGATTATCCGATGAAGTATTGAAATCTTGGTTGCCTCATTGTTGTTGTTGTTGCACCATGGTTCTTTTTTTTTTTTATCTGGCAGATAATTCAATCCCTTAAGGGGAGATGGGTCTTTTTTCTGGTCCCCTTTCTCCCTCGTGTTAAGCCCGATTTGTTTTGAGATTATATGACGTGCGGCCCATTAGGTTGGCGATATTGACATATTTCCGACCATTTTCGTTATCAATTTTAAGACCTTTCCTGCCATTTAGGTGTCGATGTTACTTCCTGGCGAGCGATAGCGAGCCTGACATTTTATGAGGAACTGGATACAAAAAGAAAATGTAGGCCAGGACACTATTCATTCAACCATATACTGTATATATATATATTATTTTTTCTCTCTCACACTCTCTCTCTCTCTCTCTCTCTCTCCCTCCCTAAATCTAGGTCACTCAAGAAGAAGCTTAATCAGAGTTTAACTCTGTATTGCTGCCCAGTTCACTCTGCATCGATATTAACCTATGGTGAAGCAATTTGTCAAAGGATTTGTGAAAATCTAAGAGTATTAATGTATAACACTACTTGTTTTGTACTTTAACTTTTATGTTCTTCCTTGTATTTATCAATTATGTGTAAGCAGAATGGTATCAATCTCCCGCATACCGGACCATGTTACTCAGATTGTATGTCGGTCTGTTGGTCTGTCTATCCGTCCAATATCTCCTCCTAGGTATATTTATAGAAGCTTATGCAATTATTATACATGAATTTAAACGGTCCGTGCGGATGTCAGTCGAAACAGGAAATTGATCTTACTCAAAGGTTAAGGTCAATCATAAAGGTAAAAGATAAAGGTAAATTTGTTTCAACATTTTAACCCCTTCTGTACCGGCGACGTCTTTATAATTTGCCTCTAGCTATAATTTGACGATGTTGTGCGATTTAACAAGGATCTGTGGTAGTAAAAAGGGTTAAGTGAGTTAGTTGAAAGCCTGTTAATTGCTGGAAGCCCTTTTTAAATTGAATAAAATTGTCTAATAGTTGTCAGAATTTAATGAAAAGGACGTCACTGGTACTGAACGGGTTAACTGATCACTCAATTTTCACCATGTTGACAATGGTGGATGATATTCATGTGACAATCATAGTGACCAAGTTACAGCTAAATATTCTTAAGGTTAAAGTCAAAGGTCAAGGTCAAAGGTCAAATTCATATTTATTAGTATTACTTATAAACTAAGGGATAGATTTTTGCCAAACGTTGCAAAAATAGCTGACATACCTATACAAAGGTAAGCAAAAATAGCTGACATACCTATACAAAGGTAAGCAAAAATAGCTGACATACCTATACAAAGGTAAGCAAAAATAGCTGACATACCTATACAAAGGTAAGCAAAAATAGCTGACATACCTATACAAAGGTAAGCAAAAATAGCTGACATACCTATACAAAGGTAAGCAAAAATAGCTGACATACCTATACAAAGGTAAGCAAAAATAGTTGACATACCTATACAAAGGTAAGCAAAAATAGCTGACATACCTATACAAAGGTAAGCAAAAATAGCTGACATACCTATACAAAGGTAAGCAAAAATAGCTGACATACCTATACAAAGGTAAGCAAAAATAGCTGACATACCTATACAAAGGTAAGCAAAAATAGCTGACATACCTATACAAAGGTAAGCAAAAATAGCTGACATACCTATACAAAGGTAAGCAAAAATAATAATAAAATATTATTTAAATGTCAAAGTCATAGATCAAGGTCAAATGCTAAGATCTATATATTGATTTCTATGATTTATTCAAAGTTCACCAAATTCGATTAAATAGTTGACATTGGGATAAACAAGATATAGATCAAAGGTCAATTTAATTTATATAAATCATTTCTCCTAAAATTATCATTAATTTGTCAACATGTACGTACTGTAAATACTTGATTTGTCAATCAAATTATCATAACAAAAAATCCTTTCTTAAAGGTCGAAATCACAGGTCAAGGTCAAAGTTCAATTATTAGAACTGCTGTTAAAAATAATTTGAATTTCACTAATATCGCTCTGCTAGATATTGTATATGTAGAGTTTTTATTGAACAAATACCACATATATATTTCAAAATTCAAAGTCAAACGGCTAGGAAAAAAGTAAAAAAACAGATGTATTTTAAATTTCTCCTAAACTGACCTATGGATTTTCACAAAGTGTAATTCCCTATAGATATATCCAGAAAATGTATGCAGAGGTAGAGGAATAACACAACACTAAAAGGTGAAGGTCATAGGTTAATGGTCAAAATTTAAGGTCAATACATAAACTCTTTTACTATTAATTCAAATGTCACCAAATTCGCTGAGATGGTTGGCCTTTACGTACAAATTACAATAGTAATTTTTCACACTAAACTATAAAGGTTACTATATAGGTCAAAGGTCAATTCCAACTATTCTTAATGTTCCTGCAAAGTAACCAATAATTTTTCACCAAATTAAACTTGTGTCTTTGATTTGTTAACCCCTTGAAGATTATGACGCATTTTGATAATACATTTTGGCCATCATTAGACGAGCTTATGTATTTTAGAAAGGATCTCTAGGAATCTATGGGGTCAAAACCAACTAAATTATGCCTCTGATAGATCCTTTCTAAGCTGAATGAAGTCGCCTAATGATTGCCAAAATATACTGCTAAACGTGTCATAATGGTCAAGGGGTTAACAGAATGATCATGATATAAAAAATATATTGCTATTGAAAGGTCAACATAACAGGTCAGGGTCAAATTTTAATTATTACAGGTTTTTATATTTCAAGTTTCATCAAACTCGTCGTGCTATATTTTTCTGAAGAATTACCATATCTAAACTACTAAAGTTAAGGTCATTTTGTGTCTTTACTATATATTCAATTTTATAAATATTAACTGGCCAGCATTAATATTAATATTTAAAAAATCGAGGCACAAGATCAATGATATTAGCCTATTATGCTAATAATTTCTCCCAAGTTATCCGATATATTTGTGTACAATCTACTGGTAGTATACAGTTTTATTATTCAATGTTCAGTTACAATAAAATAACAAAATGCTATAATATTTGTATAATACCTTTAATAGTCAATTGTGAAGAGAGAGAGAGAGAGAAATCCGCAGAATTGGGTATGCAGTCTTCTTTCTAAAATGCGAAAACGGCACTTCTATTTTGTTATTATTATAATAATTATTATTATTATTAATATTATTATCATTATTATTATTAGTAGTAGTAGTAGTAGTAGTAGTAGAAGTAGTCGTCTTGTAGTAGCAGTAAAGGGCTACTATTATCTCTCATACTCGTCCAACATTTCCTGGATGACTTTTAACATGTCTCGGAGGTAAGAACAGTGTCGCCTGAATCCATGTCCGGAATTCATAATGAAGCTTCGGATCCCCAGGCAGTCCATCAGTTTTACACAAGTATACCTTCTAGTAGTTTTACACAAGTATACCTTCTAGTAGTTTTACACAAGTATACCTTCTAATAGTTTTACACAAGTATACCTTCTAGTAGGGTTTGTTTTCAATAATTTGTCCACATGTATACCTTCTAGTAGTTCTTTTTACCCTTTTTCCACAAGTATACAGTAACTTCTAGTGTTTTTATTTCAACTATTTTTCCACAAGCATACCCTCTAGTATTTTGTTCAACCATTTTCCACAAGCATACCCTCTAGTATTTTGTTCAACCATTTTCCACAAGCATACCCTCTAGTATTTTGTTCAACCATTTTCCACAAGCATACCCTCTAGTATTTTGTTCAACCATTTTCCACAAGCATACCCTCTAGTATTTTGTTCAACCATTTTCCACAAGCATACCCTCTAGTATTTTGTTCAACCATTTTCCACAAGCATACCCTCTAGTATTTTGTTCAACCATTTTCCACAAGCATACCCTCTAGTATTTTGTTCAACCATTTTCCACAAGCATACCCTCTAGTATTTTGTTCAACCATTTCCACAAGCATACCCTCTAGTATTTTGTTCAACCATTTTCCACAAACATACCCTCTAGTATTTTGTTCAACCATTTTCCACAAGTATACCTTCTAGTAGTTTTTTTTTGTTCAACCATTTTTCCAAAAGTATGCCTTCTTGTAGTTGTTCCAACCATTTTTCCTCAAGAATACCTGCTAGTAGTTTTTCTCCAGCTGACGGTAAATTGCCATGTTCGTATCTTTATTATTCAGCCATCACGAAGATTTTGTACCGAAATATGTTGTTATTTATGTAAACTTGGCAATAATGTAACGCAGATAATATACAGTATATTGGATTCATATTTTTGTTTCCATTACAGGGGAATGGTATATTTATTGGTCAATTTATTCACATATACAGTGTTTTTATTGTTTCCTCCCTAGACCTCCATCAAACTTGTAAATACATCCCCAAGATGTAGATAATATTTGTAAATTTTTTCGGTAGGAAACTGTCCCAGCCGAAGCCCGGTTCCTCCCGAATTTTAGGTTTGCTATCGTCCGCGAGGAAAAAATCGACACCTGAATGGCACGAATGGTCTTAATATGGAAAACAGAAATGGGGCAAAAGATCTTAAAATCGCCAAATTAATGGGCCGAACGTCTTAAAATGTGAAAACTAATGGGGCTAAACATGAGGGAGAAGGGGGGCTAGAACAAAGACCACCATACCCCCTTGTAGTGGGGCAGATAACTGGAATAATCGTTCATTTCTGGAAACAAGCACCAAAATTGGCACACATACTCCTTGGGGATTGCTCTTTTGATAAAACCCGTTAGCCACCTAAAAATTCAAGATGGCCGCCATTGAATATACAGAAACATTGCATTTCGCAATAAAATCGCAAAGACTTGTCCTATTTGAATGATCTTGGTGTCAAATCATACATTTTTCACTATATAGAATCCGAATTTGGAACCATGGACTTACTCACTTGCTTCCTTGTACCATAATATCAGTCCCGGAATCATAATTAGGGTAAAAAGTGCCCATATCATAGGCACCATCAGTCCGATATATTATTGGATGTACATGTAGGCAGTAGGCCTATACTTGTTTGTCACTTATTGTCTTGCTACCTGGATGAGTATACTACAACGCTTCTAAACCTCGCATCTGCAGCTGCACAGTGCCGTGCAGGTCAGACCAAAGCAGTAGCATTTGCATCGACCGCAGCATTCCGACTTGTATCCACACTTGGTCAGCTGCTGGCAACTCTCTGCAATGGGTGGAAGCTCTGTCCAAACGATCTGCCACAGATCTCCTTTCTTGGTCCAGCCCCAGTTGGCAGGTTGACATACTGTTGACTGACTCCAGATGCAGCCCGCCTGGTAGGCAGCACGCTTGACATGCTGCTTCAGTGCTGCTCGGGTTGGAGGAATGGCTTCGTACGGCCTCTGCTTCCGAGCAAACATGTCCAACCTCGCATCATCGACACCTTCAGCTGTGCTGGATCTGTCGTACATCATGACCACGAACTTCTCCAAGGTCTCCAGGTCTTCATCATCAACTACCGGTGGGTACTGGCTGAGTTTGCTGAAGACACCGGAAGCCTCATCACAAACATCCCAGGTTTGCCAAGCAGACTTCTTCCCTTTGCCACGGAATGCTGAAACGACATCGCAGCCAGTGAAGGTATGGAAGAAGAGCATCCCTTTGCTCTTTTCTGCAAGAGTGCAACACAAGTCATGTACAGGAACCCACCTCAGGTTCTGTCCTTGGCCAAAGGCAACCCGCAACTGCTGCAGACCTAGCTCCTGAAGTGCCTGCAGAACACTGACTGTGATGACGACAACATCTGTGTCGCTGGCTTTGACCATGATGACTTTGCTGCCTGCTTCTGTTGCATGCCTGGCATGCACAAAGATCCGCGTGTCAGCTTCTTCATGACTCAGGAAGTTTCGCCAGTTTGAGGGAATTTTGCCCTTCCCTGTCACCCTGCGTCTCACTCCGCGTCCTCGCTTTGATCTAGTTTCAGCTTTCAGACTAGATGGCCGGTAGACATAAAACACAATGTCTGTTCTCTTGTACTTGGTAGAGTATGCTTGTATTCTAGGAAGGACATCGAGCATTGCGTACTCTTCGAACGTCTTTGAACTCCATGGGGGCAGACTGTTCACCAACGCTGCACCATCAATGATGATGGTGTCGGCGTCTGGCTCTGCCTCAGGGGTTGTAACTTGGCTCTGAAGAATGGTAGTGAGGTGGGATTTCTGACAGGTGTGGAGCTTTTCACCATCACTGAGGGAAGCAGGATGTGACTGGTTCTCATGACGGAAGAACTCCTTCAAGTCACACTCTCTGCTCTGGCATGATATGAACAGCTTGGAGAACAGTTGACAGTCTTCCTTCAGCACTTTTAGCTTTGAAGAGTCAACAGAGGCTGGTACCTGTCGGAAAAAGTCAACCCTGTTCTTCTTGATTGGTTCATAGAAGGTGGATTCTTCTTCCCCTTCCAGTCCCTTCATAAACTCCTGGAAACGGACCTTGCCTTTCTCAAGGTGTGTGCCAATCAGCTCGGCGGCAGTGTGGTGAGCAATATCCTTTGTATTAAGCGAAAGCAGGTCCCGACTCTCCTCCTGGAAAGGATTGCACATATCTGTCATGGCTTGTGAGAGCTTTTCTACTTTCACAAGGAACACTCTTTGTTGACAGCAGGTGCATCAACACCCAGCTGTTCCAGGCGCTGGGCATACAGGTGAACTATGTCTGCAAGTCGGAAGACTGCAGGACCCTCGCCAGATCTGGTGGTCTCCACTAGATATGTGACTAGCTCTGAATGCCTGTGGGTGGGCATCTATTTCGGGTGCACGTTCCTGTTCCAGTCTCTTGGTGGCTCTGAGGTACGTCCTCTCTCTATTGTACAGGTCTGTCAAGCATGCAAAATGGTATTTGAGCTCCTGTGCAATAGCATCTCCACCGCTGAGTCTTGCAAGAAGTTTTCTGTCATTTAAAGTTTGGGCACATTCATTAAGTCTGTTATTGAGGTTCATCGTCATAACTTGTCTGAGTTCAGAGGATGGGGCTTCTTTGTCACATATGAAACACGTTTGGCCTTCAAGGCTGGTTCTATGCAGCTTGGTCTGGCATTCTACTGGCTGAGCACTCTCTGCTCTTCTTTTTCTGGCTCTCTCCAGTTTCGTGTTGTTGAACATAAAGCGACAACTTTGGTGATACTGCGCCTTGTTCCTCCTCAGAGTTTCTTCAATGCCACCACCTTCATCAAGTCTGGCTGGATCCAGAACAATAGGCATCTCATTAATTGCGTGAAAGAGGGGAATAGTAGTCGCAATCATAGTGTCGCCATCATGTTCTTGTGGTTGTTGTGCACGTGGTGACTTGAGCTCTTCACTCTTCTTCTTCTGGCAAAGACAACACTTGCTCCAGTCAGTCCGGAATTTAGACGGTCCTGGATCTGTATTTGCCATCTTGGTGAATACAGTATGATAATTATTTGTAACACAGATATAATAGATAACAGATAATCACAGTATGATATAACACAGTATGTTATATGATAACAGATATAACAGATAATCACAGTATGATAATTATCTGTATTCAGTGAATCAAGGCCGAGGGGTTATCCTTTTACCACCTTGATCACAATCATGCACAATATGACCTACACCTAGCCCGATCGTTCATCCAGTATCATTTAAGTCCCGTGCGATCTGTACACCATCCAGGTAACTACATGCAAAGCAATGTAAAGCCCCGTTACCCTTGGCTCGGCTCTCCCGCGCTGGCACACCCTGTCAATTCAGGCGCGGCTATCTAACTAAACATCTATGTTAAACTACATTTAATCTACAGTAGCTAACTGATGCGGGGCTTATTAGACAGCATTTGGGACACTAAACTAATTATTCAGCTGATACTGAACCCCATGCTGAGTTTCACAGCAGCGGTGCCACAAGTGTGCCCTGGCTGTGCGTTGACATCCGCTCTGTTGAGCTACTACTCTACACCTTCCGCTGCAAGTCCCCCCCCCATGCATCGTGTCATGTCCAGTTTGGAAGCCTTGTACAGGAAGATGCTACACATACTAAACCTCTAACACTACTACGATATACACTACCATGCATTTTAGCCGAGTCAGACGTAACATGAACCTCTAATTTAGCAGAATATTTATTAGGATTCCTGGACTGATATTATGGTACAAGGAAGCTAGTGAGTAAGTCATGGTTCCAAATTCGGATTCTACATAGTGAAAAATGTATGATTTGACACCAAGATCATTCAAATAAGACAAGTCTTTGCGATTTTATTGCGAAATGCAATATTTCTGTATATTCAATGGCGGCCATCTTGAAAAATGGCCGCCATCTTGAATATTTAGGTGGCTAACGGGTTTTATCAAAAGAGCAATCCCCAAGGAGTATGTGTGCCAAATTTGGTGCTTGTTTCCGGAAATGAACGATTCTCCTGAAATTTGCAGTTATCTGCTCCACTATTGATCGACAATTTTGCTGCTAAAGGATACAGTTTAATATCAGTTGGGGGAAAATAGACTATTTTTTTGTTTTGTACAACAAAAATAGTCTATTTTCACTATACTATAGTGATTTTCTTCTCTGCTGGATGTTTGTCTAATAGGAACGCTCACAAAACAGACATGGCCGACATCTTATATCGGACTCTGATTAACGGCTAGATATAGGCTATAGTATTATATAACTGTATAATATAATAACTGTCATAATGGTGTGATGGTTAGAGCCTGTAAGTTCTGTATGTGATATCCTGGGTTCGAATCCTGGGAGAATCACATGCTTTCATTAATTTAGTTTAGGCTGTTATTGGTGTTAAAGGGAGATGAGTCCTTATATTTGCTCATGTATGTATCTATAAATTATCTTTTTTAGTTTCCTCCTTAGACCTCCATCAAATTTAAACCTCCCCAAGACCCTCCTTCAAGATACATTTGTAAATTTGTCGATATATAAATTAATGTCCCGACCGAAGGCCGGTTCCTCTTGAATTACATGCTCGCTATCGCTCGCCAGGAAACAATCGACACTTAAATTACCACGACAAGTCTTAATATTGACAAAGAAATGGGGCGAAAGGTCTTAAAATCGCCAAACTAATGGGCCAAACGTCTTAAAATCTGAAAAAATGGGGTTAAACACGAGGAAGAAAGGTGACCAGAAGAAAGACCCAAAGAACGATGTTAACAATAGAGACCCTCCGGGGCCCATCATTGTAAATTAACCCCATCAGCACCATGACGCCTTTTTACCTTTGATTCTGGCTTAAATGAGATGACTGTATGCAGTTTAAGAAGGACCTATGTTATTAAGAGAGTTTATTGATATCGGAAGGGTGTACAGTTTCCTCCCAATAATCATGTACATTACCATTTCACTGCAAATATATTACCTAACCCTATATAGCGATAGCACAGTTGATAGTGTCTGGACTGCAGACCAAAAGGACCTAAGTTCGAGTCCACGCCAAACGTCAGGGTTTTTTCCGAGCTGATTTGATCGTTCCTGCTGTTCTACAAGTATCCTGGCTACACTGACACGTCAAAAAAACAGCCCCTATATCGTCACCATTTATTTATTTGTTTCTATGTGAGTGAGGGAGACACAAGGCAGAACTGCCTGTAGCAAGTGCCTCCCCCAGAGTTGAAAGAGTGACAAGGCCAAAATCAAGGGACGTTCAAGCCAAAATGCCTGGACACACGGAGTTTGAAACAATTTAAGTCATAGAAGGAGGGAAATACTGATTCTGGGAGAGAGTTCCAGAGCTCAGCTGTTGAATAGAAGAAAAAATAGAATAACGTGAGTTGCACAGAGTAGGGGTGGGATTGTGTTGAAATACGGGTGTTACGTGCTCTACGAAGAGGGGGTGGTATTCACTGAGAGAGCTCTGAGGAACACTGATTATTGTAATAGCGGTAGAATAGTGAGAGAGATGCAATATATTAAATATTAAATATTCTGCCAAGTGGGGTGCCATTTGGTTACGCACTTTCCGCATAGGTGTGGTGTATGGGAGAGAGAGAGAGAGAGAGAGAGAGAGAAGAGGTAAGACGAGAGAAGTTGAGAGACGTGGTAAGGACAGCAAAATTCAAAGAGATAATAATATAACTGATCCAACAAGAAGAAACGGAAGAAGAAGAGTTAAGCAAGAGGTAATAAGCCTCTAGTCGGTTTCCGTTCGAGGCAAAAAGGAGAGAGAAAGAGAGAGAGAGTATGTGTGTGTGTGTGTGTGTATGAGAGAGAGAGAGTGAGTAAGAGAGAACTAAGGAGTAGGCGTGAGAGATAGAGGGAAAGAGAATGTGTGTGTGAGTGTTTGAGAGAGAGAAAGAGAGGGTGTGAGAGAGTCGGATACACCACTGCCTCGGGTGACAGCAAAAAGAGAGAGCGGGGTCGGAGAGAGAGGAAGAAAAAGCAAGAGAAATTGTTTGAAAAATGTAGAGAAAAAGAAATATTAAAGAAGACAGTGTTAAATGAGGTAGTCTATTAAAAAGAAAGGGAGAATCATATTAGTTATGAGATAAATATATAGAGCAAACATGAGAGAGAGAGAGAGAGAGAGAGAGAGAGAGAGAGAGAGAGAGAGAGAGAGAGAGAGAGAGAGAGAGACAGGTATGTGTGTGTGTGTGAAATATAAATCAAAAGGGTTTCAGCTTACCTTTTTTTTTTAAATCATCTATGACAGACGTACAAGTTATAAAAATGAAATCATCACCATTGCATACATAACTTGAAACACGGAAATGAGTGACCTGGTAAGGTGCAGTATAGGGAGCGCCACCCCATCTTACCTTTGCCATATAACACGCTCAGGAATGCACGAAAGTTAATTACTGAAATTAATTAGAAGTTGAACATTATATGGTCTTCTCCATTATCAAATATTATATAACTTATTGGGTGTGCACGTTGTCGACTTTACCAATATATGTCAGCCACCACCAAGCGATTTTATTCAGGTTAGGAAAGATCTATATGAACAACACCTGCTTCATGTCGGTAATTAACTTCAGGTGACGCAAAACATATATTAACCCCTTCACTACCGGGGATGTTTATTGTTTTATTTCAGCTATACTTAGACAATATTATGCAGCTTAGGAAGGATCTGTAGTGTACTTAAAAGGCTAATTGAGGTAGTCTGTAGCTTCTTATTGCTACACGTCCGTCCTAAGCTGTTACAATCTTCTAATAATTGCCGAAATATAATGGAAAGAACGTCATCGGTACTGAAAGGGTTAATAACACCTGCGCTATGTCAGTAATTTTATTCAGGTTAGGAAATATGTATGGATAACATCTGCGTCAGCCAGTTATCTTAAGAGCAAACATCTAAGTTACAAGTTTTGGGGTAATGTTGCTCTCTCTCTCTCTCTTTCTCTCTCTCTCTCATTCTCTCATCTCTCTCTCTCTCTCTCTCTCTCTCTCTCTCTCTCTCTCTCTCTCTCTCTCTCTCTCTCATTCTCTCATCTCTCTCTCTCTCTCTCTCTCTTAACATACTTAAAGATACTCAACACGGCTTTCGTAAAAATCGTTCCTGTTTAACAAACCTCTTAGACTTCTTCCATGATATCCTCAACCTCTACGATGAGAGTAAAGCTGTAGATATTATATAAACTGATTTTCAAAAGGCCTTTGACGAAGTTCCCCACAAACGTTTACTGCTAAAACTAAAAGCGCATGGAATACAAGACGGTGTGTTGAAATGGATAGAAAATTGGCTCAGCGACAGAAAGCAAAGAGTAGTCATAAACGGTGAGGCATCTAAATGGACCAATGTAAGTAGCGGGGTACCCCAGGGATCGGTACTAGGACCAATTATCTTTCTAATTTACATCAACGACATAGATTAGGGTCTCACCTGTACAATCTCCAAATTTGCTGACGATTCAAAAATTGCAAATAGCGTACTCTCAAAAGAACAAGTTGACGATATAGTAGGGTCATTTGCTTGGAATCCGTGACAATTTTGTTCCTACCTTTTTCTCTCGATGGATTTGACAACCTGAACCATTTTAAAGGAAAATTAGCTCCCATGCCCCTCTGAAAAATGACGGCTAACTCTGCTAGAGCCCAATATTCAAAATGGCCACCAACGCCATCTTGAAAAACATGAAATATAATATCTCTGGCATCAGATGAGCTACAAGGACGAATGAGGTGTCCTTCTTCACTAATTCTTGCATTGCAAATCCACTGGAATGGTTATTGTATTGTATTGTATTGTATATTGTATTGTTATTGTATTGTATTATACTAATTGTACATACTAATCTGCCACTTCACTGTCACTACATGATTCACTGATTGACTGTAGGGATCGAAGTGTCTTGTTTGTATGGTCAAATGGATCATACTTTAATTCAGTGAGACATGCGCTTATATCCTGTACAGCTTGTTCATCCTTCTTCATTTTACTCGACGAGCAATCAGCATGCTTCCCTTTTCCTTGTTTCTTGCGATTAGCATGGCGATGGACCTTTGTTCTCACCCGATTGATGTTATTCACATTCCGAGTGTTTGAAAGGAGCTGCTTTTCATTGTTCAGAATGGCCAACCAACCAGACTTCAGCTTAGAGCCCTTATTCATTGTTGACTCTATCCATATGTCGAGGGCGACACACGAATATGGTTTTCCTGTCATTGACTGTGCAAACATACCACTCTCCATGAATGCAGCCTGATCGACAGGAAGGGTATCAAGCACTGTGGTGAAATCGGGGAGATGCCGACCATACTTGTCATTATCATAGATTTGCATCAAAGGAAGCATGAGCTTGAGTGAGGACTTGAACTCAGTCCAGTTGCTTGTTCTGATTGCATGGATATTTTGAGTTAGAACCTAAACCATTTCCATGAATGACATCCAGTATTCTGCTTGTGGGGCACCCTCAAAGTCCTTGAAGAGAGCATCAACGAGGTCCTTCAGCTCAGCATTTCTCTCTAGCTCTGCATGTTCATCTGCATGTTCCTGTGTATCAATCGGATGTCAAAGCTTGGCAAGGGATGCCTTTACTTCTTCAGATAGAGGGGAATCTTCCAAACGTTTGTCTATGACATGGTGGACCAGAGTCTCGTAGAATAGTTGCAAGCAGCGAACCCCACGCTTAACATGTTTTCCACGAAGGGCCTGATCAACAGACCCGTCTTCTATAACACCAGCTGCCACCAACACATCTGAGATGCCAGATCCCTTAAACCTCTTGTATATAGTGTAGATGAACAACATTTGGATGTGGAAGGGTGCCATAAATGGTAAGATTTTGCTGAACAGCTCAGCATTCTCACTTTTCAACTCTAGCATGAGCACGTAGACAGGATGATCACCAACAATTATTGCAAAAGGCATCTTTTTTTTCTTCGATTGATTTTGCAAGTTTACAAATCACATCATTGAGAATTGTCTTACTGGGTGGGTTGGGATAGGTCATGTGGTATATTGCTCGACTCTTCTCATCTGCATTTGACATGCTGGCGTGAAACCCTGAAAACCCAGGCACAGTCTGTTCTTCTGGCTTAGGTCTCGTTCGGTCATCTTGCGACCTGGCTAATGCATGGATCACACCACGAATTCTTTGCACCAATGTGTCAGGAGGAGGAGTACTTTGATCAGCTGGTGGCTTCCTGAGAGGTGGTTCCCCACGCTTCGCTGTCTTGTATGGGTTGACTTTTTGCATTTCACTTCCGAGCTCTTTGAGAGTTGTCGAGAGGTTTGATGCAAAGTTGGCACCGGGAACTGGTCTATCCTCGTGATTTTCGGAAGGAAGTTCTGTATCAAATTATTCTGGCTTCACAAACATGACATTAGTGCGGTGTGACTGGCCAGCACTGGTCAGTGTGCCGCTCTTGAAGTCATCGTTGTCGACTATAGCGATAGCAGGCTTACCCTCAGCTAGTTCGAAGGGGCAATCAGATGAGCACTTGAGGTCATTGACCACCCAAAAATCTCGCAGCATAAGTACGTCATTGTAACTGATGCCCAGTCCATCTTTGTGCATTATGTCGACTATCTCCCTACCCTTGGTCAGTCCATGTAGCAAGACAGAGAGATTTATCTCAAATGCAGTGTGTTTTCCAGTGATGTAGCTTGTGAGGATAGATGCAATCGATCGGATGGATAGACTGTCATCAATTGCAGACTTATTTGGGTGTTTCAGCCATGTGAGCAGCTTCAGCAGGAGCTCACTGAGGTCTTCTTCTCTCTCCAACTCGTGTATATATGGGAGCCAGGGAATAGTATTTGTCCTGATGACTTGCTCTTTGAGTCGTGCCGCAACATTCATCACCAACTGATCATTGACACCCAATGAAGATATTGCCACCTCGATGTATGTACCTGCTGCTGTTGTATCATATACCAGTTCACTCACATTCTTTTGAATGCATTCATGAAATCCGATGTCTTCCCCAAATTCATTGACGAGAATTTCCTTTAAGTAGCTGGATTTTACTACTGAGTTATGTCCGTGATTTGAGATAATGCGCTTATAGTCCTGCAGCAGGCCTTGCAGTGTGCGAATTTCATGGTCTTTGAAGATGACTTGACGAATATGATGAAAGAAGAGAGCTTGGGCCTCTTGGAGGTTTACACGCTGCAGATGTTAAGTGCTTTCATCTGAAAGGGGCTTGTGGTCGCTTACATATTTGCGCCAGCACGCACGATGGTAGTAGATTTCCAACCCCAATGCTGTTTGACTATCTGGGATGGATGCAATCAGAGTGTCAAGTCTCAATCTCATGACCTCATCTTCCAGACGGACAGTATGTAACTTGAATTTAGTCCAGGCATCTACTGATGATTGGAGTAAAATCTGCTTGTCACGATCACTACTCTTGTATGCCCCTTTCATGCACCACACACATAGAGTCTTATCGTGAAGGACACCCATACTGGAGCGGAGCCTTTTAGGTGCACTGGCCTCTGGGGAAGGGTCTTGTTGATCTGATGCTTCATCTCTTTCAAGAAGTTCCTCGGATTTGTGTTTGCGTTTTTCGGCTTGAGAGAGCTTGCGCTTGCTGGATAATGATGCGTAACAAGTGCTATGCATGTGGTGACCCTTTGGTCCCTTCTCCCAATCCACATTTTCATGTATTTGTTGAAACTTATCAAGTTCTTTCCATTGTAAAGACTTTTCCCGGATGGATTCCCACTTCTCAGGTGTAATGTTTTCCAAACGATCATCTGCGGTACATCGCTTACCACAGAGTAAAATGCACTCGTATTCATTTAATGTCTTGTCTGGTAACTCTTCAATCTCTCTTCTATTATCCATTATTTCGGTCACTTCACAAGTCAGCGATTTTCATCAGATGGGCATGCAATCCATCTGAAATAGTAAAAAAGTAATATTAGATATACACCGCAGGCAGAGAACAACAGTGATGATAGCAGCGAAAGTGAGGACAGTGATTCTGATAGTGGCTCATACAGTGAATCATGTAGTGACAGTGAAGTGGCAGATTAGTATGTACAATTAGTATAATACAATACAATAACAATACAATATACAATACAATACAATACAATAACCATTCCAGTGGATTTGTAATGCCAGAATTAGTGAAAAAGGACACCTCATTCGTCCTTGTAGCTCATCTGATGCCAGAGATATTACATTTCATGTTTTTCAAGATGGCGTTGGTGGCCATTTTGAATATTGGGCTCTAGCAGAGTTAGCCGTCATTTTTCAGAGGGGCATAGGAGCTAATTTTCCTTTAAAATGGTTCAGGTTGTCAAATCCATCGAGAGAAAAAGGTAGGAACAAAATGGTCACGGATTCCAAGCAAATGACTCTACTAATATGCAACACAATCTAGATAAGTTGTCATGTTTGGCCCAAATTTGGCAAATGAGTATCAATGCGGATAAATGTAAAGTACTACATATCGGATACCAAAATGAGAAAGCAAACTATTTGATGAATGGCACTCAGCTTAGGAATGTAAACAGAAAAACCGATCTGGGAGTAACAATATCGAGTAACCTAAAACCGAGTCAACAATGTTCAGAAGTTGTTAAGAAGGCAAACAAAATAATTGGCTTTATAGGCAGGTCATTTGAGCATAAATCCAAAGAAGTTATCCTAACCCTTTACAATTCCTTAGTCCGCCCTCTTCTGGAATATTGCGTTCAATCCTGGTGCCCTTATTACCAAAAAGATATAGACAAGCTAGAACGAGTTCAACGTAGAGTTACCAAAATTATACCTAGCCTAAAGAACAAACCATACGAGGAGCATCTTAGAGAATTGAATCTATTTCCTTTAACCCAGCGCAGATTTAGAGGCGACTTAATTCAAGTGTTCAAAATCATCAAAGGCATCGACAATATGAACTGTAGTAAGTACTTCACGGTCAACCAATCTAATTACACGCGGGGAAACGGGTGCAAAATTATTGGTAAATCTTTTAACTCACACGAAGCTAAAAATTGTTTTCTTCAATCGAGTTGTCAACTTATGGAATGGGCTTCCCCGAGATGTTATAGACTGCAGCACCGTTGATTCATTTAAACTTCGCCTAGACAAATATCTCGCATCAAACCCGCGACTGACTGCGTTTGTAAATGAATAACTTTATTTTATCCTCCCCTCAGTTACTAACGCATCTGTCCCCTACTAACTTCCTAATCCTGCCACGGACATTAGTTCCAGGGCAGTAATTCCCTTTCCAATGTTCCCTTACCCACTCTAAACCACTGTTTGGACACTTGATCCTCAGTGTTTTGGAAGACAAGCAGCCTAGAAGGGTCACTAGACCTATTGTTGCTTGATTTCCTTTGTACTCCTTTGTACTCTCTCTCTCTCTCTCATTCTCTCTATCTCTCTCATTCTCTCTCTCTCTCTCTCTCTCTCTCTCTCTCTATCTATCTCTCTCTCTCTCTCTCCCCCCCCCCCCCCACCACCACCACCACCACCACCATTTCCTTTATCGCAGCAGCTACCTGGGACACCTTATTAATTCTCCCTCTCTCTCCTCTCTCCAACACTTTCCACTATTTTCCTTCAGACCAAATACTTCTTCGTTTGCTTTCCTTACTTGTTACTTTTTGTTTTCGTTGATATATTTCCATTATTATTATTATTATTATCATTATTAATATTATTATTATTTGTATTATTGCTATTATTATTATTATTATTATTATTATTATTAGTAGTAGTAGTAGTAGTAGTAGTTGTAGTAGTAGTAGTATTGTTATTTTTATTTTTTATTATATTTTGCATTTTTATTATTATAATTAATTGTAGTAAAATTTATATTACTGTGAATAACATCATCATCATCATCATCGTAATTGGTCAAGGAGAACGGTTTTTGAGTATTTATGGTAATAATTTTGATTGACCTAGAGCCAGTTTAATTTCAAGTGACGGTATATTGAATCCCTTAACAACTGATTGAGTGATAAATAATAGAAGCAGAAATAACTAGGTATCACACTGCATCATTTCATTTCATTATTTATTCTCTGTCTGAAGGAGACGAAAGACTTGCTGTCACAAGTAGTCCCCCCTCCCCCTAAGTTGAAAGAGTGATAAACAGCCAAATTCAAGTTAGGTTAAATAAAAGTGTCTGAACACATGACAATTGGTTCAGTCCTGGGTTAGAGAGTTGGACAGAATTGGGGTGGAAGTGTGTTGATACGCGGGTACCTCCCACTCTCCTTAAGGGAGGAGGTATTTACAGCGAAGCTATGAATAACGGCAGAAGAGGGAGAGAGATGCAACATTGTGGCATGTAGGGAATTAGTAAAAGGTGGGTTGATGAGACTAAATGCTTTGAATCTACCCTTTCAAGAATTGCGGTATGGAAGGAACCTCCCTACACATGCGAACAATACTCAATACATGGGTGCACTGTCCCCCTGTACAGAGCAAGAAGCTGTGCGGGGCTGAAGAACCCAAGCACACCTATCGTCTAGGAAACTTAGTAAGAAAAGTGAGAGAAGATAAAGGGTTGATTTGTGTGTTGTTGAACAGTAAGGGATGGTGGTATGAAAGATTGTGACAGGTAGATAGATGGAGACAGAAATTTTTGGAAGCATTGCAAGTAACAAGATTCACTTTGCCCCAATCGGATATAGTTGATGAATCGGTAGATAGGCGTGCTATGGCCGCGTCACGTGACTTTTGGAGGGATTGCACACTGGGTTGTTGTGGAAAACTACTTGAATAGTGTAAGGTAGAATACAAAAAAAAAAAAAAAAAAAAAAAAACAGAATGAAATAGAAAATACAACTAAAAATAGAAAAAATGGGGATTGGGCCTGATCATATAGATAGATAGATAGATAGATAGATAGATAGAATCATCAGCATATGAGTGTATAGGACTAGAAATACAGTTGAGAAAATTAGTAATGAGTATGAGGAAAGAACTGGAAATAGGACAGAACCTTAAGGAAAGTTGATAGGTTGAGGAAGTAAGCGATGGCCATCCACAAATGCAGCTATGGAATGGCCAGAAAGGTAATTTGAGATAAAGGAACAGATAGAGGGATAGAAACCGAAGGAGGCTACATATTTTAGGAATTAGATCTTCGTGGCAAACTCTATTATCAATGGCTTTCGACATGTCTAGCTCAATAGAAAAGGTCTCACCGAAGTCCCGAAAGGAGAATAACCAAGAGTTAGTAAGATAAGTTAGGAGATCACCGGTAGAATGGCCCTTGAGGAAACCATACTGGCAATTTGAAAGTAGATTATGGGGAGAGAAATGCTAAAGAAATATTGAATTAAGAACAGTTTTAAAAACTTTAGAGATGGAAAAGTTGAGAAGAATTGGACGATAGTTGGAAGGCTGAGAGTGGCCACCCTTCTTTGAGACAGTTGAATGAGAGCAAACTTCCAGCAAGAAGGAAAGACGTTAGAGGAAAGACAGAGACGGAAGAGTTTGCCTAGGCAAGATGTCAGCACAGAAGAACAGTTTTTTAGAACAACAGGAGGAACACCATGCCGTCTGTAGCTGGGAGAGAGCAGACATCTTTACAAAGATTTTGATATTTTGCACACGAAAGGGAGAGGGAGGTGAAGAAGGAGGAATAGCACTGGAATCTTCCAAGGTGGAGTTTTTAGCGAACCTTTCATATTTAAAATGTCTGTCTATCAAATCTTCGTACTAGCTAAAAGGTAATAGCAATTTGCAGTAAACTGGAAAACAAATATATATATATAAAATAAATAAATTAATTAAATAATACAAACAGACTGCAGGTATGTTTTACAATTATTGAATTACTGTATATCGCATTGCTCTATATATTTCTTAGATTGTGTTCTATAAGATTATACGATATGTCTACGTTATCTTTATCTTCTCTCTCGCCAGTCTACTCCATCGCTTCCCTCAGTGTTAATTTAACTGTGGGTATCTTCTTCAGCATCACATTATTCTTGCGCTCTTAATCTTGCTCCCTTCCCCAGCCCCTTAAATATGTCTCAAGGGTTCTCTTCCTTTCTCTTGTTAGAAGTACCGAGCTTCCTTTACACATTTTGGGTGATTTTGGCATGTATTCATTATTTTTGTAGTTACCTCCCTATACCTCCACCAAATTAAAAAAAAACATCCATTAGATCCCCCTTCTAGATCAATTTGTAAAAAATTTCGGTAGAAAAATTTCCCGGCCGAAGGCTGGTTCTTCCAACATTACAGGGTCACTGTCGTTCGCAGGGGGAAAAAATCGACACCTAAATAGCACAAAAGGTCTAAATATTGACGAAGAAATGGGGCGAAAGGTCTTAAAATCGACTAACTAATGGGGCAAACATCTTAACATCTGAAAACTAATGGAGCTAAACATCAGGGAGAAAGTGGTCTAGAAAACCGGCCCATGTCCCCTTAAAACTAATTATTATGTCTTACCTCCACTATACTGTGTTTATTATGTCTTACCTCCACTATACTGTGTTTATTATGTCTTACCTCCACTATACTGTGTTTATTATGTCTTACCTCCACTATACTGTGTTTATTATGTCTTACCTCCACTATACTGTGTTTATTATGTCTTACCTCCACTATACTGTGTTTATTATGTCTTACCTCCACTATACTGTGTTTATTATGTCTTACCTCCACTATACTGTGTTTATTATGTCTTACCTCCACTATACTGTGTTTATTATGTCTTACCTCCACTATACTGTGTTTATTATGTTTTTTGTTTTTTTTCTATATTCCAACTACTCCCTCTCGGGCATAGGCTGAGAGCCTGTACATTCCACCGCTCAACACGGTGAAGCCCGTGAGGTCTTGTTCCCGTCTGGGGAGTGAGACATGTGAAGCATCCATCATGGCTCGAAGCAGCTCCATCTCTGAAGCGGCTGGTTGCTTCGCTCAAGTGCTTCACCGTCTCACCCTCCAGACTCAGACCCTCACTCTCAGAACGCCACCTATTGAGCAGTGAACTCACTAGGCATTGTCCCCCTGTAACATATTTTGAATATGGGAATATTCATACAGTGTTATTTAATCAGGGAACAATGAGGGTATTTTTTTGGCATTTCGGTGGGCTTTGTGGTAATGCACTGATACTAGGTACAGCACAATTTCCATCCCAATAATATCTTCCCATTGACATATCGGGATTTGAACCCGGGTCCATTGGATTACCAATCCAGTGGCATGACCACTCCACCACACCTCCACTATACTGTGTTTATTTAACTGACGAAAAATTGAATCCCTTGGCAGCTAATTTCTCGATACCTAATGGAAACAATATGGAACTACAATGTGTCTGCATTAAAATAAGACCAAGTGTATATAATGAGCACCATACATCACTACAAAATCATCAACGTATCTGAGAAATATTGATGGGAACTTTGCAATTTACCGTCAGTTGAAAAGAAACAGGGTATAGTATATTTGTCTACCTGTATAGGCTGTGAGGATGTTATATAAAAGGCCTTCGATGTATCACGCGTGAATTTGTGTTGAAAATGTCTGTATGTTACATTATGTCCTTTAATTTATATAGGTATACTTAATTAGACACATTTACTGATGATGCTTCCTGATGATCACAAAATTAATGTCATTATAGTTAGTATTAAGCAACTTTTAGGTATTTATGAAGTCGATTGGAGAAAAACACACAGGTTTACATATACATATATATATACCGGTATATATATATATATATATATATATATATATATATATATATATAGAGAGAGAGAGAGAGAGAGAGAGAGAGAGATTTTGTTCCTGTGTGCATGAAGGAGACATAGGCAAAACTGCCTCTAACAAGTGTCTCCACGGAAGTTGAAAATTATAGACGCTATATTAAACTTGTTTGTGTGTATTGGAAAACAAATGTCGTGGGCTTGTTTAGTGTAGTGAATTAAATAGGAGGAGGTGTTCGTGAGATCTAGCTGGATTACTCTCTGTGTAGGTGAGACACAAACAAAAACAGTGAGGGAAACCAGACAAATAAAACAGGATTTCCAGCAACTCCTTGCTACATGCCTATGAGGCCTCCCCTGGGTATTACCCTGCTCGATTGGTGTCTACAATCTCCCTAATTGGGATAGATATATAGATAGATAGATAGAGAGAGAGAGAGAGAGAGAGACTTGACTTGACTTGACTTGACTTGACTTGACTTGACTTAATATATTTACCGCCCTACAGAGTGGATGCCAGCAGACAATAATACATTTGATACAATAGATCAGTTACAATTGGGTACAAAATATTGATACCTTTGCCATGTGCAACGAAGACCCATTTTACTAATCATAAGATCAATACAGACTGTGAAGTTTCCTGAGATAAGTGTCCAAGATATACCTTATTCAACAACGTGCACATTGTGTGTTTAAGAGACAGAGATAGAGAGAGAGAGAGAGAGAGAGAGAGAGAGAGAGAGAGAGAAAGAGAGAGAGAGAGAGAGAGAGAGAGAGAGAGAGAGAGAGAGAGAGAGAGAGAGAGAGAGAGATAGAGAGAGAGAGAGAGACAGAGTGAGAGACAGAGAGAGAGAGAGAGGGGGGGGGGGATAGGGGGGGCACCACTCGTATTATTCATAATTTAGTCAGAAAATCTGGTTAGTAGGATATCAAACCAGAACAATTTAGTTTTAAGAGAGAGAGAGAGAGAGAATATATAGATAGATACAGACAGAGAGAGTTACATAGAGTTACATACCTGTAGATACACAGACTGGACAGACATTGCGGCCTCTACTAGACTGTCCGGAATTGAATTCTAACAAAATTTGCTACTATGTGGAGGTAAGGCTAGCAAAGCAGAAGGCTCTCTCCTCACCCACTAGATAGATAGATTGATTGATAGATAGATATATATACATGTATATATATAGATAGATAGATAGATAGATAGATAGATATATAGATAGATATGTAGAGAGAGAGAGAGAGAGAGTGTGTGTTACAGAGTTACACAGATACTTAGACCACACAGACCTTGCGGTCCCAACTAGGTGGTCCGGCCTTAATACTACTAGACGGACAGTTTATAGTGGACGAGAGAGAGAGCGAGAGAGCGAGAGCGAGCACGAGAGAGGAGAGATAGATAGACAGATAGATAGAGAAAAGCACCGTTGCAAATGTCCAATATCAGCAATACAGACCCATCAACATACAGCAGTAAATTTGAGAGACTATTCCACAGAGCAGGAGGGAGGGAGGGAGGGAGGCAGCCACACAGACGGACAAATGGGGGGGATACAGGCGAACACAGGAAAACAGAGATGGATAGTAAAGCATAAAGCAAGGGACATGGGCGGGGGAAGTGAGAACAAGAATAAACGTTTGAAGTGTGGTATGACGGAGATGGGATTTAGAGCAGTGGGTGTAAAATACAGTTAAGGTAAACAAGACTTGCTATGTAACAAGGTAATCACACTTACATTAATATTGAGGGAAGGAAACTGTAGATGTGTAACCTCGAATTGGCACATGACTATATTTGCCAACTTTGCAACTATTTTAACATGACTGTTAACGTGACTACAATTTAAGCAACACACCTAAGCTTTATAGGGAAGGTTATTTATTGGGATATAGACATTTGTTCTGTATAAGCCGACCAACACCCCATAAAATACTTGCATTGTATAAATACATTAACATTGTATAAATCTCCCATGTATATTATCATGTGTTAGCATGTTGCCTAGTGAGTGAGAAGCATAAGGCCGCATGGTTCAACTTTTGGTCGATTTTGTCATGTAATTATTATTTTTCTAGTTTCCTCCCTATACCTCCATCAAAGTTAAACGAATACCCCCAAGACCCCCATTCGATATATATTTGTACATTTTTCGGTAGACAAATTTCCCGGCCAAAGGCCGGTTCCTCTAATTTACAGGCTCGCTTTCGCTCGCCATGAGATAATCGAAGCCTAAATGGCACGAAAGGATTCAAATTAGACAGAAAATGGACGAAATATCTTAATATCGCCAAACTAACTGGGCGAACGTCTTACAGTCTCAAAACTATTGGGGCTAAACATCAGGGAGAAGGAGGTTCGAAAAATAATCCCTTAAGTGAAAATCTCCCCTTAACGTAGGTAGAGTGAAAAATAGATTGTGTGTAGTTGAAGAAGACGCAAGTATGAGAGGATGAACCTTACGAACTAAATGGTTAGATTGTGGGAAGTTGGAGTAGTAGAGAGATGGATGCAATACTCTTCATCTGGAATACGACCTCCAGACTTCATATCTTTATCTATCTGTGTGTCTGTGTGTGTGAGAGAGAGAGAGAGAGAGAGAGAGAGAGAGAGAGAGAGAGAGAGAGAGAGAGAGAGAGAGAAGTAAACAAGAAGTGGAAAGGATGAGGTAGGAGGTAGCGTCCAAGAGAGAGAGAGAGTGAGAGGGGGTGGGGAAGGGGGGGTTGGGGTAGGAGAGAAAGCCCCCCACGTTTCCTCCATCTCTCTAGTAAACTACCTCCACTTATCAACCACCTTCCTTGCACGCACACATACACAAACACACCACCACCACTGGCCACCCGCACGCTCACGCAATTTACACCCACACACACACACACATGATTTATATACACACACGCCGGAGACGGGGACTATTATACGGTCCGTCGAGTGTTGCACGCACAGATGGATACAATCAGGGAAAAGCACACACACTCATACACACACACACACACACACACAAACACACACACAACGGGTCGCTGTGGTCCCGTCGGTTAAGGCGCGTTGTTTCGTGCTGACCACAAGGGGCCGGGGCGAGGGTCCGAATCCACCAGAATCCTATAGGTTTTTTCGGCCATAGCGACGGAGAGAATTGGATCGTGGTTCCTCCCTAACCAAGCTGATATCAGCCTGTGTTAGCCTACACATCTTCTCACCAATACAAAGTGCATCTGCGTATGTACAGTACTTGGTGGGAAGCCAGGCACCTCATGGTCGCCAAAGGTCGCATGCGACCTCGTAGTTAAGGTACCTAGGATTAAGAAAAACTCTGTAGATTTTCAGCCTCAGGGCTGCAATGAACAATAAATCGACAATTATCAACTCTGCGAAGCAGAGTGGTATCGCACACACAGGTCCCGCCCGTATACTGTGCACCACAATTCAGTTTGTCCGTCGTCGTCGTCGTCCATCGTCCGTCGTCCGTCGTCCGTCCGGAAACTCCTCCTAGACCGTTCGATGGATTTTCATCAAATTTCACAGGTATATTCATTTGGTCAATGCGAAGGTCAGTCGATTTTTTTGTGTTATTTAACTTAAAGGTTAAGATCAAAGGTCAAGGTTAAAAATAAGGTCAAATTTTAGATAAATATTCTGAAGGGTAAGGTCAAAGGTCAAGGTCAAAGGTCAAAATATTTGTTTTACTAGTATTTCTTACAATAACTGTTAGATTCTCACTAAACTTACCATGTATATTCGGAATACTTAGGGCAAGGTCATACAAGAAACTAAACAATTCCATATGAAAGGTCAAGTTCACAGGTCAAAGTCAAATAATAGTCAATATGCTAATTTCATTACTTTTCATGCAAACTTCACAAAATTTGGCAATATAGTTGCACTTTAAATGCAAAGGAAAATAATAAATTACATTCCATATGAAAGGTCAAGTTCACAGGTCAAGGTCAAATAAAAGGTCAATATGCTAATTTCATTACTTTGCATGCAAACTTCACAAAATTTGGCAATATAGTTGCACTTTAAATGAAAAGGAAAATAATAAATTTTGAGACATATCATGAAGGTCAAGGTCAAGGTCAAAGGTCAAGGTCAACTATATAAATACATATGAAACTAACTGATGGGTTTTATTGAAATTAGTCATGCTTATTTGATTTTCCTGTGCAATGTCAATGAAAACTATGTTTTACTCTTACATAAAGGTCAAGGTCACAGGTCATGGTGAAAGGTCAACTTATAATATTTATTTTTAGTTTTTATTCAAATGTCTTCATTTTCAGTTCACAAGTTACTGGTAACATTGATGTCATATTTCACAAATTTTAGATAATTATTCTAAAGGGTAAGGTCAAAGTTCAAGGTCAAAGGTCAAAATAGTATTTGTACTAGTATTTCTCATACTAACTGTTATTTTCTCACTAGGCTTACCATGTATATTCGGAATACCTAGGCCAGGGTCATACAATAAACTATTCTATTCCATATGAAAGGTCAAGGTCACAGGTCAAGGTCACATAAAAGGTCAATATGCTATTTTCTTTATTTTTCATGCAAACTTCACAAAATTTTGTGAGATAGCTGCACTTTAAGTGAAAAGGAAATTAATAAATGTTGAGACATATAAAGGTCAAGATAAAGGTCAAAGGTCAAGGTCAACTATTCTCTGAATATATATGAAACTAACTGATGTTTTAATGAAATAAGGCATGCGTATTTGATGTTCGTGGGCAATGTCAATGCAAACAAAAATGTACTCTTACATAAAGGTCACAGGTCAAGGTCAAAGGTCAACTTATATTATTTAAAAACAAAAATTGCTCAAATTTTAGAAAACTGGCTGTGTTATGGCTTATTACTTAAATATAGCCTAATATATATAAAATTTCACATAAATATTGTAATAGTTAAGGTCAGAGGTCAAGGTCAAGATAAGAGTATTTGTAATTTTCCCTAAACTCCTCCTTGACTGTTTAATGTATTGTCATAAAATTATACAGACAAATTCAGTTGGTTAATGCGACGACCATCCAAATGTATGTATTTTACTTTTAGTCAAAGGTCAAAGGTCAAGGTCACAGTATATGATCACTATTTGTAATCAATAAGTTTTTATACGAATTGGGCTACACCATATTCATAATGCTAGCTATAATACGAACATTGCTGTTAAGCTAACTAAATCTTTGATAAGAAATTCTAATGTCGACGGTCAAAGGTCAAAGTTAAAGGTCGATATATGATTTTTGCTAGTATTTCTTATTTAATGTAGGATTCTCGTTAGGCATATCATGCATATTCGGAATGCCTAGAGCAAGGTCATACAAGAATAAGCATAATTCCATTTGATAGGTCAAGTTCACTGGTCAACGTCATATATAAAGTCAATATGCTAATTTCTTTACTATTCATGTAAACTTCACAAAATTCGTCGAGACAGTTGTGCATTAAGGGAAAATTAAAATGTTAAATTTTCAGACATATTGAAGGTCAAAGGTCAAGATCAACTATTCCTTTAATACCTCTGAAACTAACTGATGATCTTTAATGAAATTTGACACACTTATTTGATATTCCAGTTACATCAAAGCAAACAAAAATATAATTCTATATAAAGGTCAAGGTCACAGGCCAAGGTCATAAGTTAACCTTGATCATAAAAAAACTGAATTTTCGATAAGCTGACGACTGTTAGTTGCATTTTACTTAAATCACATATAATTCAATCATATATATATATTATAATACATAAGGTTAAAGGTCAAGGTAAAAGAACAAAAGAAGAGTGTTGATAATTGTCTTTAAACTCTTCCTAGACTGTTTTACCCTTTGTGTACCGGTGACGTATTTTTCATTGTATTCTACAGTAGCTATAATTAGACGATTTTGTGGAGCTTATGAAGGATCTGTGGTAGTAAAAAGGGTTAAGATAGTTGAAAGCCTGCTACTTTTATGGAGGCCCTTCATAAACTAAATAAAATCGTCTTAGTATCCAGTATGTAATGAAACCGACAGAACTGTACTGAACGGGTTAAGTATCGTCACCAAATGTTGCTGGCAAATATGGTTGGTCAATGCAACGATTGTCCATTTTGTTTTCTTTGTTGTTCAAAGGTCAAGGTGAATGGTAAAGGTCACAGATTATGGTCACTATTTCTTTCTTATATATATTTTATATATACTGTATAGTGTATATACACTACAGTATATATATATATATATATATATATATATATATATATATATATATATATATATATATATATATATATATATATATACTGTATATAAACCTATTTTACCTAAGAGATTCAATACTACTTGCAGAATTATAGGTCGCAGAGTTGTGTATGCCTTTTATTTTTATTTTTATTTTTTTTGGAAATGCGAAAACTGCACACCTACTTTATTATTATTATTTAACTCATCCACGCGAGTGGGGGATGGTCCTATCCAGAGTGAGGTTTGGTATCCTCTACCCAACCTTAGCCGATTCTGTCTGTCTGTTTTCCTGTGCTGCTTTTTCGTGTAGGTGCTGGCAAGATCGCCCGATTGGGTGGCACTGCAAGGGGGGCTGTGGACGTTGGTGGCATTACCCCCGGGGGTGCAAGCCCATGGGCTAATGATCCTCTCCCCCGCTGCCTTCGTAGAGCCAGATCTCATCTCACCCTGGCTCCTTCGGGGGCCCAAGCATCTGGAGCGCAGATGCACTTTGTATTGGTGAGAAGATGTGTAGGCTAACACATGCTGACAGTAGCTTGGTTAGGGAGGAGCCACGATACAATTCTCTCAGTCGCAATGGCCGTAAAAACCTTTTAGGATTCTGGTGGATTCGAACGGTCAGCGCGAGACCACAATACAGCGCCTTAGCCCATGGAACCACAGCGTGTGTGTGTGTGTGAGTTAGTGAGTGAGTAAGAGACTGGTACTGTCCAAGATTACGAGATGAGCCGGCGAGACAGTGGCGAGGCGGATTTTAGTTATTGAAGCTGCATCGGGCCAGGAGGAGACAGCCAGATGCCGTAATTCTCCCAAAGGCTAGACCACGAACGAGTTGGTTGCAAATAACTCGTTTGTCTCATTGTTTCACTCGTCATCAGGATTAATACCTCCTGACTTCGTTGTGTTGAGCGATTGAATATACAAGTGATAAACCTACTTTCAAATGGGAGAATTGGAAAATAATCAAACCATTTACATATACAGACACGCACACACATACACGCACAAACATATACAATTTCTATATGTAGGTGGGTAAACAGCTCCGGTGATTGTCACACGTAGGCTACACACAGGGAGACGTTAAAAAACATACATACAGACACATTATGTGTGCCTGTATGTAGGTACTGTATATACTGTACTGTATGTATGTAATACTTACAGTACAATATATACATGCTCTGTTATCCGCATGTGCACGTATGTATGTAAAACACATAAAAATACACATGCACAAAGTCACATAAGTGCACACTGTTACGACCGGCACTACGAAATAAACAAGGGCACTTAATAATGGACTAGAAGATAGGCTATATCTGCAACAACGGTACGCTAACTCCAAACCCTCGAATTATTACGCCGGTGAACAAAACACTTACACCCTTCAGAGTTAATCTACTGGATAACGGGGTATCAATTAACAAGGGTAAGTGCACTTCTACAAAGGCTTTCCGGTGACGGCAAAGCCTATTCTCAAAAAGGAGTACTTACGTTAATACTAGTGAGCAACTTCTCTTGGCGCTTAGGAACAAGAGTCTGCAACTTATCTCGAAGAATAATGCTCTTAAGTAATAACAATGCTTAAATAAACTATAACAAGATTTAACCCGTACAGCCCCAGCGACGCGCCTGACGCGTCGGCGATGTATGTAACGCACAGCCCCAGAGACGCGCCTGGCGCGTCACCCTAATTGCGCCGACTGTAACCTCAGGTGTAGCCACTCAAGAGGGCTCAGATTTGTATGGGAACTGTGTACGTATCCCACGCAACCGTGCCGATGGTTGAAAACTCTCAAAGTCCACGTGCGTGCGCGCGAGCGCGCAATAACCTGTTTTTTTGGGATAATTGCCTTCAATTTTTTACTCTTGTAAAATCCGTTTTCGGGGGCTCTGTAGGACCATTTTTTAAGCTTTTTGAGCGGTTTTTCGTGGTTTTTCCTTCATTCCTAACCCATTCGCTATTGTTTCTGGAATAAAACCATTTTTTGAAAACCGGCCGGGTTCTGGTGCGCAAACATTACAAAACTAGCCGGGGCTCCACGGGTTAATAAAGAAATATATGCTTACGTTAACTTTAGTGTGAGTCTGTACTCAACACTAAACTCTTCAATGCTCTATGAAAACACTGGTAGTCTAGTCCTACAGCAATCAGATATGGAATCTTCTGGAAACGTCTGATGCTCTAAGATGCTCGTTAATACAGAACAGACATAATGCAGGGGCAGGACACCAAAGCGTGTATCTTAAATACACCAATAAGTAGGATACATATATATAACAAGGGAGTGCAACAACTCTGTGACAGCACTAATAATAGCCACTCAAAACAGTACTTCCTTAGCCAAAGTAACAGCCATACTGAGTTGTGCGCCAAGCATCAACCTAGGCTAAAATAATACGTGAATTCCTAAAGCATACACAGATAAAGTTAATAAACACAATGCTGTCTTTATTAATAATAAAGTCTAGCAGCGGTATAAAAGGTACCAGGAGGCTAGGCAGAGCGCAAGCATGCTCGTAGCCTACTGTCTCCCCTTGAACAGATTTCCCTTATGTTACGTTAATTGACTAGGAGGCTCTCTTGGAAAGTCCAGATCTCAAGTATCTGGTCTTGCCCTGGCACTCCACAAAGGTCAACACAATGAGGTAGCGAGCATACGAGCAAGAGTAGGCAAAAGCCCTTCGCTCGTATACTGCTACACTCGCAAAGGACAAATATGCACAAAGGTTACAGGCACCTAGCTCCGTCGAAGTCGTATAGGCTTTGACTCTCCATGTACGTAACTCAGACAACGACTAAAGATACCTTCCACTGTCTAGCATTAAATAGTAACAAAGAACAACTCAATAATTAGAAGCAACCCAATGATAATATGACTCATGTGACTATAACTAATAATCCCTAAAGCTAGTGCAAAACATGTATATGAGAGCTGGTGCTGGTAATACGACTGGCCGACTATGGAAGACGTATGCAGAACCAGAAGGGATAAGTAATTGAATAAAGGTGAGAAGTAATGGAAAAGAAGAAGTTCAGAGAGAGAAACAGTAGTATAGGGGATTAGATTGGGGGACATATTGCAAGGGACGTCTAGTACCAGGCACGCTATGCCAAGCTCTGAGGAAATACGCGGGCAGGATCCCCGCACCACCCTCCCAGGACAGCGGCCTCCAATCACAGACCACTACGTCATGAAGAGCAGGCGTCCTTAGGACGCGCCAAGCGCGCCAGCCAATCAAGGGCCCGGGAAAGCCCGCGCGAGCGAGCGGGGGAGGCACACGTACATAATACCACCGCGCTGCCTCCTACGCTCTCTCTCTCCTTTAACTTCACTCTGCATAATCTTATACACTATCACTAATATAAAATCCTTCCATTGGTCACAGACAAGAATAAAGACCACCACTGATCTGGCTGTGACTACATGAATACTAGGAAAGAAAGAACATCGTTCTACGATTATTATAGCCCATTCCACTGCCCTGGCGAGCGCTAGCGAGTACGAGCACATTCTGGCAAGCTGGCCAGCGTAACAACACACACATATACATACACACACACACACACACACACGATTAGGATTTAGGCTTGATGAAGTCTTCTGGAATAGCTGGAGTCGATGCCTTGAGGGGGGAGGTAGTTGCAGAAATGATATATGCACATAACACAACAACACATTTTCATAAGGAGTTAAGTCACTTCCACTGATAAGTTTTATATAGAGTCATTTCCTAATCTTCTAACTCCCTTCTTTAATATCGACCACCATTCCCAGACCCGACCTTCACCTATACCACCCCCTGATTACCGAGTCTGATGGTGGAGGGCTGATCATCGTCTGTTATTCTGAGTGGCAGCCTCTCATACGCCATTCAGGGGCAGGGCAGGGCAGATCGGTACAGAACCCAAGGGCCGCGGTTAAGGGGAGGCAGTTGGTTTTTCCAGTCCTCCTCCTCCCTCATGTAGTTATTATTAGTTATGCGATTTCAAAACATTCGCCCCATTAGTTTGACGATGTTCAGATCTTTTGCCTCATTTCTTTGCTAATATTAAGACCTTTCGTGCCATCTAGGTGTCGATTTTCTCCTGGCGAGCGGTAGCGAGCCTGTAATTGTAAGAGGAACCGGCCTTCGGCCGGGAAATGTTTCTATCGAAAATGTACAAATTTATCTTGAGAGGGGGTCTAGGGGATGTTTTTCTAAGTTTGAGGGATGTCTAGCGAGGAAACTAAGAATTTATGAATGAATGAATTTATAGGCCAAAACAGCAGTCAGTGTCCCCTTAAGGGGGGATGTTTGTATTATTTGTCTATATGTTTATCTTTCTATCAGGTTCTTTAGTTTCCTCCCTAGACCTCCAACAAACTTTAAAAAAAAAAAAAATCAAGACCCCCTTAAATATGTATTTGTACATTTTTCGATATAAAAATGTCCCGGTTACTCGCTATCACTCGCCAGGAAGACATATCGAACCTGATTTTTACAAAAGGTCTAAATAATGACAAAGATATTGGGCAAACGATCTTAAAAGGTCTCCTATTCAAATGCTGAGCTCTGGAACTCTCTCCCTGAATCAGTCTGTCCCTCTTCCTATTACTTAAATTTATTCAAACTCCGTGTGTCCAGGCATTTTGGTTCGTACGTCCCTTGGTTTTGGCCCTGTCACTCTTTCAACTCTGGGGGAGGCACTCGCTACACGCAGTTCTGCCTTTTGTGTCCCTCACTCAAATAGAAGAAACAAAAAAAGCAACTACCTCCCCCTTAACCCCTTAAGGATTATGACGCATTATAGCAGTTTATTCTGGCTATTATTAAACCCTTTTATTCAGGTTAGGAAGAGTATATGGAAGTCAGAGGGTGAATCGAGATATCTTGACCCTTCCCATGCCCAGAGACCATTCCTAAGTTGTATAAAATCGTCTAATGATAGCAAGAATAAACTGTCGAATTGCATCATAATTCTCAAGGTGTTAATACGCTCTTCTAGAACAGCTGTAGTTAATTCGCTATAATTAGGCCTGGAATCATTCCCTTAAGGGGGGATGAGCCGGTTTTCTGGACCACTTTCTCCCTCATGTTTAGCCCCATTTGTTTTCAGATGTTAAGATGTTTGCCCCATTAGTTAATCGATTTTAAGACCTTTTGCCCCATTCTTCGTCAATATGTAGACCTTTCGTGCTATTTAGGTGTCGATTTTTTCCCTGGTGAAAGATAGTGAGCCTGTAATGTTGGAAGAACCGGCCTTCGGCCGGGATATTGTTCTACCGAAAAATGTACAAATTAATTTAGAAGGGGGATCTAATGGATGTTTTTTTTAAATGTGATGGAAGTCTAGGGAGGAAACTAGAAAAATAATAAATACATGCAACAAAAATCGCCCAAAAAGTGAACCAGGGGGATGGGCGTATTTATTTCCTCATTTATGGATTTTTGTATGATGTTATTTTAGTTTCCTCCCTAGACCTCCATCAAGCTTACCCTTGTTGAATCGTTTGAGTCAGAGAGACCTTTCCAAGAGGTGTGCTTCATATAAGACACGTCGTGACATATAAAAGTCTTGACACATAATCGTTTGAGACAGAGAGACCTTTCCAAGAGGTGTGCTTCATATAAGACGCGTCGTGACATAAAGGCTTGAAACATAATCGTTTGAGTCAGAGAGACCTTTCCAAGAGGTGTGCTTCATATAAGACGCGTCGTGACATAAAGGCTTGACACATAATCGTTTGAGTCAGAGAGACCTTTCCAAGAGGTGTGCTTCATATAAGATGCGTCGTGACATAAAGGCTTGACACATAATCGTTTGAGTCAGAGAGACCTTTCCAAGAGGTGTGCTTCATATAAGACGCGTTGTGACATAAAGGCTTGACACATAATCGTTTGAGTCAGAGAGACCTTTCCAAGAGGTGTGCTTCATATAAGACGCGTCGTGACATAAAGGCTTGACACATAATCGTTTGAGTCAGAGAGACCTTTCCAAGAGGTGTGCTTCATATAAGACGCGTCGTGACATAAAGGCTTGACACATAATCGTTTGAGTCAGAGAGACCTTTCCAAGAGGTGTGCTTCATATAAGACGCGTCGTGACATAAAGGCTTGACACATAATCGTTTGAGTCAGAGAGACCTTTCCAAGAGGTGTGCTTCATATAAGACGCATCGTGACATAAAGGCTTGACACATAATCGTTTGAGTCAGAGAGACCTTTCCAAGAGGTGTGCTTCATATAAGACGCGTCCTGACATAAAGGCTTGACACATAATCGTTTGAGTCAGAGAGACCTTTCCAAGAGGTGTGCTTCATATAAGACGCGTCGTGACATAAAGGCTTGACACATAATCGTTTGAGTCAGAGAGACCTTTCCAAGAGGTGTGCTTCATATAAGACGCGTCGTGACATATAAAAGGCTTGACACATAATTCCTCTTCGTTCAATTTCTTTCGTGAAACAGTTTACCTACAATTGCTCAACTTCCTACTATCTTGCTTTCCTCTACTGATCTTACAAATGAACTGAAAATGCTTATCCTCTGGCCTCCTTGCTTCCTCTGTGTTATTGCCTCCGACCAGAGGCAGCTCTCGCAAGGTTAGTCTGTTTGCAATATTGTGATGCAAAACGGAGGGACGGAGGGCGGTGGAGAGGTTGGACAAGAGGGATGTGAGCGGGGAAGAAGGAGAAAGGAAGAGGGTACAGTCAAATGAAGTAGGTCGTCCAATATCCTGGTCATAAGGTCGGCAATGTTGAAGTGTATTCAAGCTAACATGGCAGAAATTGATATCGCTGCCTTTCGATATATTTGTATAGCCAATTTTACATAAAGGCTGCATCACACGAGCAGTTTAGAAAGACAGTATAGGAAGCATAGAAAGGCAGTGCTACCAATTTCTGCCAAATTAGATTGGCCACACTTTAAGGGGGGATGGCCTTATTTATTTGCTCATTTATGTATCTTTTTGTTATCTTTCCTTCCTAGACCTCCATCAACCTTAAATATACACCCACCACCCCAAGACCCTCATTCAAGATAAATATGTACATTTTTCTTAAATTACAGGTTCGCTATCGCTTGCCCGGAAAAAATCGACTCATAAATGACACGAAAAGTCTCATTATAGTCAAAGAAATGGGGCGAAAGGTCTTAAAATCGCCAAACTAATGGTCCGAACGTCTTGAAATCTGAACACTAATGGGACTAAACATGGGGGAGAAGGTGGACCAATAAAGTGACTCGTCTTCCCTTAACCCTTTCAGTGAACCATCGCACATATATTTATTGTATGCTGGCTATTGTTAGACTCGTAACTGCAACACGTAAATGTAAATTATATACTATTATAAACATTACTAAGTTAACCCATTCAGTACCGGTGATAGCCTTTTAACTTTATTCTGGCTAATATTAGACGCTTTTATTCAGTTATAAAAGGGCCTCCAGCAAATAACAGGCTTCGAACTATCTCATTTAAGGGGGTAGTGCTTGGTTTTTGGTCTATATATTTATATATATTATTTATTTGTTTAGTTTCCTCGCTAGACCTCCATCAAGCTTAGAAAAACACCCCCTAGACCCCCTTTCAAGATTAATTTGTAAATTTTTCGATAGAAATAGGTCCCGGCCTAAGGCCGCTTCCTTCTAAAATTAGAAGCTCACTATCGCTCGCCAGGAAAAAAACAACACCTAAATGGCACGAAAGGTTTTAATATTGACAAAATAATGAGGCGAAAGGTCCCAAAATCGACAAACTAACGGAACGAACCTCTTAACTCAAAACTAATATACTAAATATGAGGGAGAAGGGGGTCCAGAAAAAGCTAGTATTACCCCCTTAACCTATATTATTACCAGAGATCCCTTTAAAGCTAGTATTACCCCCTTAACCTATATTATTACCAGAGATCCCTTTAAAGCTAGTATTACCCCCTTAACCTATATTATTACCAGAGATCCCTTTAAAGCTAGTATTACCCCCTTAACCTATATTATTACCAGAGATCCCTTTAAAGCTAGTATTACCCCCTTAACCTATATTATTACCAGAGATCCCTTTAAAGCTAGTATTACCCCCTTAACCTATATTATTACCAGAGATCCCTTTAAAGCTAGTATTACCTCCTTAACCTATATTATTACCAGAGATCCCTTTAAAGCTAGTATTACCCCCTTAACCTATATTATTACCAGAGATCCCTTTAAAGCTAGTATTACCCCCTTAACCTATATTATTACCAGAGATCCCTTTAAAGCTAGTATTACCTCCTTAACCTATATTATTACCAGAGATCCCTTTAAAGCTAGTATTACCCCCTTAACCTATATTATTACCAGAGATCCCTTTAAAGCTAGTATTACCTCCTTAACCTATATTATTACCAGAGATCCCTTTTAAACTGCACACAATTGTCTAAATATAGCTAGAATGAAATGTAAGTAACACCCCGTTCGCAACATTAATCATAAATTACAACCCCAATGCACTTGAATAAACTAATGAAAGCATATGGTCCTCCCAGGATTCGAACTCGGGACACCACACCCAGAACATAGCATCTAAACCATTACACCACCAACACAGTTAACAGACGTCGCTGGTACAGAAGGGGTTAAGTATAATATGTGTATGAACATTTACCTGTATCTCAAATATCTTGGGTTCTCTGCGTTGAGAAATACTTGAAAGTTATTGGCAGAATACTGTATCTCATAGTAATTATTTGTCCTTCTTAAAATCAACACCGAAATACGCAGTATAAACTCTAATTATAATCACATTAATTAATTAAGGGGGAATGGGCGTATTTATTTGCTCATTTATATATTGTTTTATCATTTCTTTAGTTTCCTCCCTAAACCTCCATTAAGATTTAAAAAAAAAAAAAAAAAAAAAAAAAAAAAAACCCTCTTCAAGAAAAATGTGTACATTTTTTAAGGATGTCTGGTTCCTCTTAAAATACAGGCTCGCTATCGCTCGCCAGGAAAAGATGGACACCTACATGACACGAAAAGTCTTAATATTGACAAATAAATGGGACGAAAGATCTTGAAATCGCTAAACTAATGGTCTGAATGTCATAAAATCTTAAAATTAATGAGGCTAAACATGAGGAAGAAGGGGAGAAAATACGCCCTTCATACCTTAACTGAAGCACACACTTGTGTTCTAATTTATTCATTTATATATATGTTTATTATTATTATTATGCTTTTGTTACAGGCAGCTTTGCCTTTTGTCTCTTTCATGCACATACAATAAAAAACCATATTAAATATATAAAATGTTGTTGTATTGGAAAAAGTATGGTGTACTTTGATGGTGAGTTAAGTAGAGAGAGAGTGTTTGTAAGAGCTAGCTGGATTACTCTCTTTGTAGATGAGGCACAGAGAAAATGTGCGTGTTTACCTGTGAAAATTGAATACACTTATAGTGAATAACATCTTTATACTCCTTCTTTAGTTGTGTATTTTGCATGAATTAATGTATCACTTGCATGAATTAATTTAGTACATGCATGAATTCATTTGTTGCGTTCCTGCTTTATTATAATCCTTGTGCATGAAATCGCTGCTGTTAATCCCTTCAAACGTAAGAAGGTTGTAATATGTTCTTAACCCTTAACTGGCAGCGCGCGACCTATGTCGAGTGAAATAAATTTGGACTATGTGGCGGTTCACAACTTATGTCGAGCGCCATTTTCAGCGCGTAATGTTGCTGAGAGAGAGAGCTGAGCGGTGTGAGGAGCGTAGCAACTGTATGACCGTCCCCCACCACCGCGGTGGACCAACTGAACTGTATTCTAACTTCCTCCCCCCCTTCTCACTCGCTACAAAGGGAATTATGTAAGGAAATTACCTAATTACAGGGTTTTTGCACTCGTGTTGCACGATCGTTGCAAGTGAACCAGTGGTCGTACAAGGATGGTTCGGGTGTCATTGGAAAGCTCTGTTTACGCCCTTTCAGGAATAGATACTTGTTTTACGCTCTGGGTCTTATTTAGGCATGAAAATGATCACGTAAACAACCCTATTTAGGGTAAAAAAAAAAACGCTGGGCGCTACGGTCAAATAGACCACCTAGCCCGCTAAATAAGGGTTAAGCGGATATTTAAGTGTATTTGTTTATATATTTATTTATTTGCTATTTTGTTCTGTTTTATTTTCCTCCGTAGACCTCCATCAAGCTTAAAAAAATACCCCCAAGACCCCCCTTCGAAATAAATGTGTACATTTTCCAGGAGACAAATGCCCTTACTGTTACTGCCTGATGATTTGTTTAAGCTTAGGAAGGACCTGTAGGAATGACTTGGCCTAAGAACATCTCAGTTAACCCTCTATTTCAAACTTAACTAGGTTGGATAAAATCGTCTGAAGGTGGGTATATCAAGGGCAAAATAAGCGTCAATTGATTGCAAGGGGTAACACCGGGAAATGTTGCAGCTTTGACAATTATAGCAACTTACGCTGATTGAATTAAGCTCCTCTGTTAAGGCGTATTTAGTGGGGAAGTTCCTTACATTAATACAAAGAGAGAGAGAGAGAGAGAGAGATGCGAGGGGTTACTGGGCACGGTTAGTATCTCAAAGGTCTTATGTTTCTTTCCAGGGAGATACTCTACTAGTGATGGAGCGGGAGAAACGTAAGTATATATTCGTATATGCAGTTGATGACTACTTGCAAATATACTGTACATACTTATACTATATGTACAGTATATATAAGTTTGGCAAGAGCGAAAGAATATTTCTGATTGGGGATATGAATGAGAAGGTGGGTGACAGGAAAGTTGATGGAGTGGTGGATGGCGCGCGGGTTGGGTGTACCATCAGAGGTGAATGGGAATGGTAGTGCACTTGTGGACGTATGTGTGGGGCGGAGGCTGTGGATAGCCAACATCTTCTTCTGACACAGAATGATACACAAGCACACATGGAAAGTGGTGTGGAAGAGGAGCGATGGGACAGTGGAGGAACGAAAGGCACTGAGAGCAAAGTGTTTAAGGAAGAGATATGTGCAGCATGTGAGGATGTGCAGCATGTGAGGAGGTGTGTGGAGTAAGTAGAATAGGGAGGGGAGTGAAGGGGACTGAAGAGGTAAAAATAGCTATTGAAGACAAGAAGAAAGTGCATAGAGAGTGGTTGGGTAGTAGAGGGAATGAAGATTTGGAGAGACAGAAAAGAGCGAGTTACTTGGAGAAAAGAGAGTGGTGAAGAGAGTAGTGAAGGAAAGTAAGAGAAGAGCAGATGAGGAATTTGTAAGGAATCGAAGTGTAAAACGGAGGAAGTGTATCAGAAACTGTTCTGGAAAGAGGTCAAGAAAGTTAGAGAGGGTAGCAAGGGAAATAGTAAGGGTGTGAAAGATAAGAATGGGAGAATGCTAGCCGAGAAGCAAGAGAGTCTTTTTTTTATCTTTCTCTCCTTTTCTCTCTTTCCCTGTTTTTTATCCATTCGGCCCCATTCAACCAACTGTTTTAAGACGTTTATCCCCATTCAAGTGTCGATTTCTTACTGGCGAGCGATAGCGAGCCAGCATTGTATGGAGAAATCCGGCTTCGCCGGATTTTTTTTACTATCGAAAAATTTACGAATTTAGCTTGCTGTCAAAACAAAAATATATAATTATATGCTGGCTCGCTACCGCTCGCCAGGAAAATATTGACACCTGGATGGGGGTAAACATCTTAAAACAGTAGGCTGAATGGGGCCGAATGGATATAAGCCAAAGAGAGAGGGAGAGA
The DNA here is from genome assembly GCA_032716605.1 of Paralithodes platypus. Lineage (NCBI taxonomy): Eukaryota > Metazoa > Arthropoda > Malacostraca > Decapoda > Lithodidae > Paralithodes > Paralithodes platypus. The sequence goes on along the minus strand of CM064544.1, from coordinate 11,691,682 downwards.
AGATAAAAAAGCGAGGTGGGCTCCCTTAATTGGTTTCGGGCAAAGCGGTACTTGTACTTTATTAGAACGATAATGTTTTCTACTTATGGTTGTTCTCTAATAACGATAATGTTTTCTACTTATGGTTGTTCTCTAATAACGATAATGTTTTCTACTTATGGTTGTTCTCTAATAACGATAATGTTTTCTACTTATGGTTGTTCTCTAATAACGATAATGTTTTCTACTTATGGTTGTTCTCTAATAACGATAATGTTTTCTACTTATGGTTGTTCTCTAATAACGATAATGTTTTCTACTTATGGTTGTTCTCTAATAACGATAATGTTTTCTACTTATGGTTGTTCTCTAATAACGATAATGTTTTCTACTTATGGTTGTTCTCTAATAACGATAATGTTTTCTACTTATGGTTGTTCTCTAATAACGATAATGTTTTCTACTTATGGTTGTTCTCTAATAACGATAATGTTTTCTACTTATGGTTGTTCTCTAATAACGATAATGTTTTCTACTTATGGTTGTTCTCTAATAACGATAATGTTTTCTACTTATGGTTGTTCTCTAATAACGATAATGTTTTCTACTTATGGTTGTTCTATAATCCTAGATGCTCTCTTTTTGTCTCACCAAGTTAGGCCTAAAGTTTCCCTTTTCAATTCCCTTTGGGCATTCCTAAGTTTACCCTTTAGAGTCGAGGGAGTTTGTTAAGTTTCTGAACCGTAAGTTATGGTACATTCGCGCTAATAAGTCATGTCCCACCTGTCATTATGTTTGGCTTGCTCTGTGCTGTATTAATGTCTGTCAGATGTTGAATAGGGTGGGTAAGCGTACGAACATGTTTGTATATTTCACTCGATATGAAGAAATGAAGCTTTAATATTGCTGATACCAATTATTGATAAAAACATACTTGGTGCCGAGCCATCACTTATTAGCGCGACTGTACAAGGAGGGCATATTACCTGTACACATCTCTCTTTAACCCCTTCTGTACCGGCGACGTCTTGTTAATTTTGCTCTAGCTGTATTTAGACGAATGTATGCTGTTTAGGAAGGATCTGGGGTAGTATAAAGGGTTAAGTGATATAGCCCAAAGCCTGTTAATTGCTGAAGGCCCTTTTTAAACTGAATATAATTGTCTAATAGTAGCCAGAATAAAGTTAAAAGGACGTCATCGGTACTGAAAGGGTTAACCATAATCTTGGGTTTCTCTCTATTCATATTCAGTCCTACCTTAACCCCTGTCCTTGTTACTTTATTCCGGCTACTATTATATTCATATTCAGTCCTACCTTAACCCCTGTCCTTGTTACTTTATTCCGGCTTCTATTATATTCAGTCCTACCTTAACCCCAGTCCTTGTTACTTTATTCCGGCTACTATTATATTCAGTCCTACCTTAACCCCTGTCCTTGTTACTTTATTCCGTCTACTATTATATTCAGTCCTACCTTAACCCCTGTCCTTGTTACTTTATTCCGGCTTCTATTATATTCAGTCCTACCTTAACCCCTGTCCTTGTTACTTTATTCCGGCTACTATTATATTCAGTCCTACCTTAACCCCTGTCCTTGTTACTTTATTCCGGCAACTATTATATTCATATTCAGTCCTACCTTAACCCCTGTCCTTGTTACTTTATTCCGTCTACTATTATATTCAGTCCTACCTTAACCCCTGTCCTTGTTACTTTATTCCGGCTTCTATTATATTCAGTCCTACCTTAACCCCTGTCCTTGTTACTTTATTCCGGCTACTATTATATTCAGTCCTACCTTAACCCCTGTCCTTGTTACTTTATTCCGGCTACTATTATATTCATATTCAGTCCTACCTTAACCCCTGTCCTTGTTACTTTATTCCGTCTACTATTATATTCAGTCCTACCTTAACCCCTGTCCTTGTTACTTTATTCAGTCTACTATTATATTCAGTCCTACCTTAACCCCTGTCCTTGTTACTTTATTCCGGCTTCTATTATATTCAGTCCTACCTTAACCCCTGTCCTTGTTACTTTATTCCGGCTACTATTATATTCAGTCCTACCTTAACCCCTGTCCTTGTTACTTTATTCCGGCTACTATTATATTCATATTCAGTCCTACCTTAACCCCTGTCCTTGTTACTTTATTCCGTCTACTATTATATTCAGTCCTACCTTAACCCCTGTCCTTGTTACTTTATTCCGGCTTCTATTATATTCAGTCCTACCTTAACCCCTGTCCTTGTTACTTTATTCCGGCTACTATTATATTCAGTCCTACCTTAACCCCTGTCCTTGTTACTTTATTCCGGCTACTATATATATTCAGTCCTACCTTAACCCCTGTCCTTGTTACTTTATTCCGTCTACTATTATATTCAGTCCTACCTTAACCCCTGTCCTTGTTACTTTATTCCGGCTTCTATTATATTCAGTCCTACCTTAACCCCTGTCCTTGTTACTTTTTTCCGGCTTCTATTATATTCAGTCCTACCTTAACCCCTGTCCTTGTTACTTTATTCCGGCTACTATTATATTCAGTCCTACCTTAACCCCTGTCCTTGTTACTTTATTCCGGCTACTATTATATTCAGTCCTACCTTAACCCCTGTCCTTGTCACTTTATTCCGGCTACTATTATATTCAGTCCTACCTTAACCCCTGTCCTTGTTACTTTATTCCGGCTTCTATTATATTCAGTCCTACCTTAACCCCTGTCCTTGTTACTTTATTCCGGCTACTATTATATTCAGTCCTACCTTAACCCCTGTCCTTGTTACTTTATTCCGGCTACTATTATATTCAGTCCTACCTTAACCCCTGTCCTTGTTACTTTATTCCGGCTACTATTATATTCAGTCCTACCTTAACCCCTGTCCTTGTTACTTTATTCCGGCTTCTATTATATTCAGTCCTACCTTAACCCCTGTCCTTGTTACTTTATTCCGGCTACTATTATATTCAGTCCTACCTTAACCCCTGTCCTTGTTACTTTATTCCGGCTTCTATTATATTCAGTCCTACCTTAACCCCTGTCCTTGTTACTTTATTCCGGCTACTATTATATTCATATTCAGTCCTACCTTAACCCCTGTCCTTGTTACTTTATTCCGGCTTCTATTATATTCAGTCCTACCTTAACCCCTGTCCTTGTTACTTTATTCCGGCTACTATTATATTCAGTCCTACCTTAACCCCTGTCCTTGTTACTTTATTCCGGCTTCTATTATATTCAGTCCTACCTTAACCCCTGTCCTTGTTACTTTATTCCGGCTACTATTATATTCATATTCAGTCCTACCTTAACCCCTGTCCTTGTTACTTTATTCCGTCTACTATTATATTCAGTCCTACCTTAACCCCTGTCCTTGTTACTTTATTCCGGCTACTATTATATTCAGTCCTACCTTAACCCCTGTCCTTGTTACTTTATTCCGGCTACTATTATATTCATATTCAGTCCTACCTTAACCCCTGTCCTTGTTACTTTATTCCGGCTTCTATTATATTCATATTCAGTCCTACCTTAACCCCTGTCCTTGTTACTTTATTCCGGCTACTATTATATTATTCAGTCCTACCTTAACCCCTGTCCTTGTTACTTTATTCCGGCTACTATTATATTCATATTCAGTCCTACCTTAACCCCTGTCCTTGTTACTTTATTCCGGCTACTATTATATTCAGTCCTACCTTAACCCCTGTCCTTGTTACTTTATTCCGGCTACTATTATATTCATATTCAGTCCTACCTTAACCCCTGTCCTTGTTACTTTATTCCGGCTACTATTATATTCATATTCAGTCCTACCTTAACCCCTGTCCTTGTTACTTTATTCCGGCTTCTATTATATTCAGTCCTACCTTAACCCCTGTCCTTGTTACTTTATTCCGGCTACTATTATATTCAGTCCTACCTTAACCCCTGTCCTTGTTACTTTATTCCGGCTACTATTATATTCAGTCCTACCTTAACCCCTGTCCTTGTTACTTTATTCCGGCTACTATTTTATTCAGTCCTACCTTAACCCCTGTCCTTGTTACTTTATTCCGGCTACTATTATATTCAGTCCTACCTTAACCCCTGTCCTTGTTACTTTATTCCGGCTACTATTATATTCAGTCCTACCTTAACCCCTGTCCTTGTTACTTTATTCCGGCTACTATTATATTCATATTCAGTCCTACCTTAACCCCTGTCCTTGTTACTTTATTCCGGCTACTATTATATTCATATTCAGTCCTACCTTAACCCCTGTCCTTGTTACTTTATTCCGGCTACTATTATATTCAGTCCTACCTTAACCCCTGTCCTTGTTACTTTATTCCGGCTTCTATTATATTCAGTCCTACCTTAACCCCTGTCCTTGTTACTTTATTCCGGCTACTATTATATTCAGTCCTACCTTAACCCCTGTCCTTGTTACTTTATTCCGGCTACTATTATATTCAGTCCTACCTTAACCCCTGTCCTTGTTACTTTATTCCGGCTACTATTATATTCAGTCCTACCTTAACCCCTGTCCTTGTTACTTTATTCCGGCTACTATTATATTCAGTCCTACCTTAACCCCTGTCCTTGTTACTTTATTCCGGCTACTATTATATTCAGTCCTACCTTAACTCCTGTCCTTGTTACTTTATTCCGGCTACTATTATATTCAGTCCTACCTTAACCCCTGTCCTTGTTACTTTATTCCGGCTACTATTAGACGAGTTTATTCAGTTTCAAAAGGACCTCCAGCAATTAATAGGTTTCGAACTATCTCGCTTAATCCTTTTCAACTACCTCAGATAGACAATGACGGCCACCATTTGGAGGATGTCATCTTTAAAACATGATGAATAAGAACTGTATTGAATGAAGTTTCATGTGTGGGTTTTTTTTTTTTTTTTTTTGGGGGGGGGGGTCACCCTGTATAAAATCGTCTAATGATAGCCCGAATATACTGTCAAAACGCGCCATGATCATCAAGGGGTTAAAACAGAAAATTGTGTAAAGGAGAGCACAAGGGAAAAAGGTCAATAAACACGGGAATATGGAAGAAATGGAGAGTAGCTAAGGAAAGAAATATATGCCAGGGAAAGGGAAAGACTATGACGCGTTCTGAAAGTATAGTATATTTTGGATAATAGTAGACGACTTTATTCAGCTTAGGAAGAACGTGTGGGAGATAAGATTTGTTTTGTTTCACTTCATTACCAAACACCTCACAAAGAAATTAATGAAAGTAATTTACTTTTGTTTTCCTATTTTGTTTTTGTATGTATGTGTATGATGGAGACAAAAGGCAGGTTGTCTGTAACGAGTGCATGAAGAAAACAAAAGGCAAAGTTGCATGTATCAAGTGTGCCCCCAAAGTTGAAAGTGTGACAGAGAGCCTGATTCAAGGTACACTACGTTAGTCAAAAATGTCTAGACACACCGAGGTTGAAGCAGTTTAAGTCATAGGGTGAGGGAAAGACAGATTGAAGGAGAGAGTTCCAAAGCTTACTTGTTGAGTAGAAGAAAAACTGGGAAAATCGGTTCACTCTTGGGTTAGAGAGTTGAACAGAATAGAGGCGGGGGTGTGTTGAAAGGCGGATGCCCTCCACTCTCCGTAGGGGAGAAGGTATACACTGAGAAAGCGCTGAAGAATACTGATTATTGTACTAGAGGTAGAAGAGTGAGAGAGATGCAACATTGCAGCGTGAATAGAGAGAGTGGATGGAATTAATAAGAGTAAGTGAATTCATGAGACGAAATGCTGTTGACTCTAATCTTTCGAGAAGTGCAGTATGGGTGGAACTGAGAACAAAAAACTCAAGAGAATCAAATCATAAGTGAAAATTAATAAACTGTGAAGTGAAGAAGGGACCAATAACAACACATACGGGAATATGGAGGAAATGGAGAGAAGCAAAGGAAAGGAAAATAGGCCAAGGACGCGAAAATTAATTAGGTGGTGGCAGATAGCGCGACGTATATTATAACCGGAAGGCAAATATCACGAAGAAGAATAAAGAATAAAACAAAATTCAGAAAGTCAGGGGGAATACAGAAAATGGACAAAAATAAAGGAGGAACTACGAAAAAGAAAAACATACTCAAGATAATGAAAATACAAGTGAAAATTAATATAATCTAAAGTGAAAAGAAGGGAATAAGACCAATAACAATAAATATAATAAGGAGGGAATAAGACCAATAACAATAAATATAATAAGGAGGGAATAAGACCAATAACAATATATATAATAAGGAGGGAATAAGACCAATAACAATATATATAATAAGGAGGGAATAAGACCAATAACAATAAATATAATAAGGAGGGAATAAGACCAATAACAATATATATAATAAGGAGGGAATAAGACCAATAACAATATATATAATAAGGAGGGAATAAGGAGAAAATGAAGAGAAGCTAAGGAAAGGAATATATGCCAAGGACGCGAAAATTAATTAGGTGGTGACAGATAGCGCGACGAATAATATAACCGAGAGGCAAAGAAAGTGAACTATGAATATACAGTATATGTAAACGTATAAATAAAATTAATTATAAACACAGCAACAATTGAGAGAAGAATTAAAATATAGATACAAATTAGAAAGTTTCGAGAATATAACAAGTGGACATAAATAAAAGAGGAATTAAGTGTGTGTGTGTGTGTGATATTTGTTTGTTTTCAAGTTTGGCCTTATACATCTATCAAGCTTTAAAAAAAACACTCCCAAGACAAGATAAATTTGTACATATTTTGAACAAATGGTGACCCTATTAGTTTTGTTGAGCTATATAGACGTTTGCCCCAGAAGAATTATAAAACAAGAAGGAAATAAGAAAGGTGAAGAAGGAGGAGTAAGAAAGAAAGAGGGAAGTAAAAAAGAGAGAATAAAAGGAGAGAAGAGAAAAATATGAGATGATAGGGAAAAATATGAGATGATAGGGGAAAATATGAGATGATAGGGGAAAATATGAGATGATAGGTGAAAATATGAGATGATAGGTGAAAATATGAGATGATAGGGGAAAATATGAGATGATAGGGGAAAATATGAGATGATAGGGGAAAATATGAGGTGATAGGGGAAAATATGAGGTGATAGGGGAAAATATGAGATGATTACATACATAACATTTTAAGACTGAGTGTTCCACACATAAGTGCAGTTTCAGTCTCTTGTCCTAATGGCGGCGTTCCAGGCAACCCTGTTAAGGGCTGCTTCACTTGTCAAGTTCTTGGATTTGAGATCGGCGCGTATAGTCCGATCCCAGGTCTTCCTCGGTCCACCCCTTGGTGCAGCTCCCTCCACAATCACAGACCTGCATTTTGTCACCCAATTTTGTTCATCCATTCTCTCCACATGTCCATACCATCCCAGTCTACTTGTACGCATCACCTCGCTAATACTCTTTATACCTAAACGTCTCCTCAGCTCAACATTTGTTATTCTATCCTGTAGCCTGGCCCCACACATCCATCTCACCATTCTCATCTCATTACGCTCCATTCTGTTGACATCCTCTACTTTAACGGCCCATGTTTCTGAGGCATACGTCATTGCACTTCTAACACATGAGGCATACACCTTTCCCTTCAGGGGGAGAGGCATTCTTTTCATGGTCAGGATTGGCATCAATTCTCTGAACTTCCCCCAGCCACACCTAATTCTAGCAACAGTGGCAGCCTCGGCCCCACCACCGGCAGAGATGGTATCTCCTAGGTAACAAAACTTGTTCACCAGCTCCAAAGACTCATTTCCAAAATTCACAGCCACAGGATCATCACTTAACACAAGCTCGCCTTTGCACACTACGCACTCAAATTTCTCTATTTCTGACTTATCCTTCGGCAGGGGCCCCTTTATTCTACTACAGCGCTTACTCCCATGGTGTACCCAACATCGACAGATGCTACATTGAATTGAGTTAACGCCCACTCCCTTTCCACACACTGCACATGGGTATGCACCGCTCTTTTCCACATTGCCTCGTCTCAAACTACAATGCATAACCTTGGTTTTGTTAATATTGACTCTTAAACCCTTGCTCGCCATGCCCTCTCTCCACTTTCTGAATTTGGCCTCAGCATCCTGCATACTGTCAGCTATTAGGACTAAATCGTCTGCATAAAACAGTTCCAACGGGAGTCCGCCTCTAAAAACTCTAGACAGCGCCTCCAAGACCATAATAAAGAGGAGGGGGCTTAACACTGAACCCTGATGGACTCCAACACGGACTGCGAATTCATCACTCCGTACACCTTTGGGGAAAATATGAGATGATAGGGGAAAATATGAGGTGATAGGGGAAAATATGAGGTGATAGGGGAAAATATGAGATGATTGGGGAAAATATGAGATGATAGGGGAAAATATAAGATGATAGGGGAACATATGAGATGATAGGGGAAAATATGAGATGATAGGGGAAAATATGAGATGATAGGGGAAAATATGAGATGATAGGGAAAAATATGTGATAGGGGAAAATATGAGATGATAGGGGAAAATATGAGATGATAGGAGAAAATATGAGATGATAGGGGAAAATATGAGATGATAGGGGAAAATATGAGATGATAGGGAAAAATATGTGATAAGGGAAAATATGAGATGATAGGGGAAAATATGAGATGATAGGGGAAAATATGAGATGATAGGGGAAAATATGAGATGATAGGGGAAAATATGAGATGATAGGGGGAAATATGAGATGATAGGGGAAAATATGAGATGATAGGGGCAAATATGATAGGGGGAAATACCAAAGAGAGTAGGAAAATATGAGATGATAGGGGGAAATATGAGATGATAGGGGGAAATATGAGATGATAGGGAAAAATATGAGATGATAGGGGGAAATATGAGATGATAGGGGGAAATATGAGATGATAGGGGGAAATATGAGATGATAGGGGAAAATACCAAAGATAGTAGGAAAATTGGATGACAGAAAATATAATGAAATATAATACACAATATATATACTGTAAATAAATATATATATGTTTTATCAGCACTTTACAGTCGCGGTCAATAATTCTGATTCATGTTGAAGCCTCGAACTGATTAACCCTTTGCGTAACAGTGACGTATGTTAATTTTTATGCTAGCTACAATTAGACGATTTTATTCAGTTTAAATGGGGCCTCAGCAATTAACAGGCTTCGTACTATCTCACTTAACACTTTATGCTGCCATATAGCCTTCTTAAACTGCACAAAATCGTCTAAATATAGCTAGAATTAAATAAAAATTACGTCGCGGGTACAGAAGGGGTTAAGGGGGGATGGGTTTATTATTTGGTCTCTTCATTTATTATTATTTTTTTGTTTCTAGTTTCCTCGCTAGACCTCCATCAAGCTTAACCCCCCCCCCCCCCCCCAAGACCCCTCTTCAAGATAAATTGTACAGTTTTCGGTAGAAAAATTTCCTGGCCGAATGCCGTTTCTTTCAAAAATTAAAACGCTCGCTAGGAAAAAATCGACAATTGGCACAAGAGAAATGGAGTGAAAAATCTTAAAATCGCCAAACTATAGAAACAATATTCTAAACATTTCAAAACTAATGGGGCTAAACATAAGGGAGAAGGGAGTTCTGTCTAGTTGTCGATTCCAATGTGAAAATTCCAATAATCGGTATTAAAAAAAAAAAAAATGCACATCGAAAATTGACCTAAAATTCTCTCATGTGACATCGCCTTAAGGGGAGTGCTTGGTTTTTGGCCTATGTATTTACAGTATGTATTAATTTATTTTGAGTTTCCTCACTAGACCTCCATCAAGCTTAAACAAAACACCCCCTGCACCCACTTTCTAGATAAATTTGTAAATTTGTAGAAAAATGTCCCGGCCGAAGGCCGATTCGTTCTGAAAATACAGGCTCGCTATCGCTCGCCAGGATTTTTTTTACCCCTAAATGGCACAAATTATAACGTCTAAGTATCGACTAAGAAATGGGGCGAAATGTCTTAAAATAGCCAAACTAATGGGCTGAACGTCTTAAAATCTCAAAACTAATATGCTAAACATGAGGGAGAAGGGGGTCCAATAAAAGTGAGTACTACCCCCTTAAGAGGAGGTTTATCGATTATCTGGACACAATCTCCCTCATGTTTAGCCCTATTAGATTATATTTGATGACGTTCACCTCATCAGTTTGGCGATTTTCAGACCTTTCGTCCCATCTATTCGTCAATATTAAGAACGTTCGTGCAATTTAGGTGTCGATTTTTATCCTGGCGAGCAATAGAAAGCCTGAGTTTTGGAAGGTACTGGCCTCCGGGCGGCATATTTACCAAGTCGAGACTGGTAGATGCCAAAGGGTAAATTAGGACCAATCACAGCTCGAGTTTACCCTAGGATGACTATTACCAAGTCACAAGACTAACTTCAACCATGCATATAACCCTGGACAGCCAACATTGTAGCACTAAGTCATGAAAATATAACTACAAAGAAATAGGAAATTTTTATAATAATGCCCTCGGTACTTTAAATTATGCAAATAAATATATCCCATTATGTTTTACGATAGTAAGAGTTAAAGCGTATCTGGCAACAGTGTTTAGTCCCAGTATAGCGATCATTCGGCATTCAGTGTATTCGCCTTAATACTATATATCCTATTATAATAGATACCTATTACTATTTCAGTATAATACAACCATAGACAATGCCATTACATATTATTTGAATATGATATAAAGTTCTCCACTATATGTTAAGCATGAACAGTCATGACAGAACCGAAATATTATCTATTGACTTTAGTGCGCAGCGAAGGTTTGGGTTCTACTGTTATGACTCCTGACGATGTCGATGAGTTCATTTGGCTTAAATAATATTATAATGTATTCCAAATATAAAAATATAACAGGAGTACACTTGAATAAGTCAATTCTACATATAATTTAGTCCATAACACTATTTACGATAAATATAAGCTAGGTTAAGTATGGATTAATGACGTTACAGTTCTGTAGTTCGAAATTCATTGTATTGATTGATTGATTGACTATATTTATTATATATTAAGAGTTACATACACCCTGATAGGGACAGAAAGTCGGCGTATTTGTTAAAAGCACCCCAATACAGCATGATCACTCCCACAGGGATAACCCATGGGATAACCTACACAATTTTAGCTAACTTATTTCCAGCAGGGTCCCTGTTGTGAGGTAAGAATGAGAAGTCTACAAGGGAGTCGGACAAACTACAGTAGAAAGTGAAACTCCACCACATTTTAGACCTGTACCATCTCAATGAAAGATCTAATAATAAATATCTAGTAATAGCCTACCAAGACAAATGCTGTGCAACAATTAATTACTTAACATATAGTAGTATACAAAATCAGTTATTTCTACATGCAGAGAATATTATTTGGTGGCCTATTACATGTTGCAAAGAATATTGTATGGCCTAGGCCTATTACATGTTGCGAAGAACATTTTATGGCCTATTAGCCTACATGTTGCGAAGTATATTTTGTGGCCTATTATTTGTTGCGAAGTATATTTATGGCCTATTACATGTTGCGAAGTATATTTATGGCCTATTACATGTTGTGAAGTATATTTTGTGGCCTATTATATGTTGCAAAGTATATTTATGGCCTATTACATGTTGTGAAGTATATTTTGTGGCCTATTATATGTTGCGAAGTATCAGGGTGTCAAACGACGCTGTTTTTTTGAGTGATAACGCAAATGAACTTTTTGTATAATGATAACAGAAACTCCCTGAAGCCCCAACCCTTTTTTATTTAAGAAACAAAAAAGGTAAATTGACATAATTTTGGTCTCCATATTTTCCATCTTCATTAGAACATAAGAACATAAGAAAATGGGAGTCTGCAAAAAGCCGATCGGCCTATACAAGGCAGATCCCTGTCACACCCAACCCCAATTACAAGGCCCAATTATAGACCCATCTCACTAATACCTTGAGTACTGACCCCACCAAAATGGTCAGAGATTAACACAAGATTACGGGGGTCTGCTGAGCGCCGATTGGCCCACACCTGGTAGATCCCCCTCACACCCAACCCATCTCGTCCGTATGCCTATCTAATTTTATCTTAAAGCTCCCTATCGTTCTTGATCCCACTATATCACTTGGTAGCCTATTCCACCCATCTACAACTCTGTTACCAAACCAATATTTGCCTATATCTTTTCTGAAACGAAATTTATCTAATTTGAAACCATTTGTATGAGTTATTTTGCTATCACTGAGCTTTAGTACATGTTTCATGTCTCCTTTATTAATTCCACTAACCCACTTGAATACCTCTATCATGTCACCTCTAACTCTGCGTTTCTCTAACGAATGTAAGCCTAATTTCTTCAACCTTTCTTCATACGGAAGATTGCAGGAAATACTGTTTTAGACACCTAAATTTTCAAAAAAATCATGGGGGGGGGGGGGGGGCATGCCCCCGGACCCCCCTAGAGCTCGCGCCTTCGCCGCTCCGTCGCGCTATAATGATAACAAAATAATAAACCATAATGATAACACAATTCATATTTTGTGGATTGACACCCTGCGAAGTATATTTTGTGGCCTATTAGATGTTGCGAAGTATATTTATGGCCTATTACATGTTGCGAAATATATTTTGTGGCCTATTACATGTTGCGAAGTATATTTATGGCCTATTACATGTTGCGAAGTATATTTTGTGGCCTAGTGTATGTTGCGAAGTATATTTTGTGGCCTATTACATGTTGCGAAACATATTTTGTGGCCTATTACATGTTGCGAAGTATATTTATGGCCTATTACATTTTGCGAAGTATATTTTGTGGCCTATTACATGTTGCGAAGTATATTTTGTGGCCTATTACAAGTTGCAAAGTATATTTTGTGACCTATTTCATGTTGCGAAGAATATTTTTTGGCCTATTACATCTTGCGAATAATATTTGTTGGCCTAACACATGCCGTGAATAATATTTGGTGGCCTAACACATGCCGTTAACAGTATTTGGGAGTTAGGCCACCTAGGGCTATTAACGGCATGTGTTAGGCCACCAAAAGTTATTCGCAGCATGGGTTAGGCCACTATATATTCTTCACAGCATGCGTTAGGCCACCATATATTATTTATGGCATATATTAGGCCACCATATATTATTCGCGGCATGTGTTAGGCTACCAAATATTCTTTGCAGCGTGTAATAGGCCATAAATATTCTTCGCAGCATATAATAGGCCAAAAAATATTATGCGCAGCATGTAATAGGCCACAAAATATACTTCGCAACATGTAATAGGCCATGAATATTCTTCGCAAACATGTAATAGGCCACAAAATATGTTTCGCAACATGTAATAGGCCACAAAATATAATTCGCAACATGTAATAGGCCACAAAATATACTTTGCAACATGTAATAGGCCACAAAATATACTTTGCAACATGTAATAGGCCACAAAATATACTTCGCAACTTTTAATAGGCCACAAAACATACTTCGCAACATGTAATAGGCCATTTGCGAAGAATATTTATGGCCTATTACATGCTGCAAAGAATATTTGGTGGCCTATTACATGCCATGAAGAATATTTATGGCCTATTACATGTTGCAAAGAATATTTTATGGCCTATTACATGTTGCGAAGAATATTTATGGCCTATTACATGCTGCAAAGAATTTTTTATGGACTATTACATGTTGCGAAGAACATTTTATGGCCTATTACATGTTGCGAAGAATATTTTGTGGCCTATTACATGTTGCGAAGTATATTTTGTGGCCTATTACATGTTGCGAAGTATATTTTGTGGCCTATTAAAAGTTGCGAAGTATATTTTGTGGCCTATTACATGTTGCAAAGTATATTTTGTGGCCTATTACATGTTGCGAAGTATATTTTGTGGCCTATTACATGTTGCAAAATATATTTTTGGCCTATTATATGCCGCGCAGAATATTTATGGCCTATTACATACTGCAAAGAATATTTGGTAGCCTAACACATGCCGCGAATAATATATGGTGGCCTAATATATGCCATAAATAATATATGGTGGCCTAACACATGCTGTGAAGAATATAGTGGCCTAACCCATGCTGCGAATAACTTTTGGAGGCCTAACACATGCCGTTAATAACCCTAAGTGGCCTAACTCCCAAATACTGTTAACGGTATGTGTTAGGCCACCAAATATTCTTCACGGCATGTGTTAGGCCAAAAAATATTATTCGCAACATGTAATAGGCCATAAATATTCTTCGCAACATATAATAGGCCAAAAAATACTATGTGCAGCATATAATAGGTCAAAAAATATTCTTCGCAACATGTAATAGGCCACAAAATATACTTCGCAACTTGTAATAGGCCATAAATATTCTTCGCAACATGTAATAAGCCACAAAATATACTTCGCAACATGTAATAGGCCATAAAATGTTCTTCGCAACATGTAATAGGCCACAAAATATATTTCGCAACATGTAATAGGCCACAAAATATACTTCGCAACATGTAATAGGCCATAAAATGTTCTTCGCAACATGTAATAGGCCTAGGCCATAAAATATTCTTTGCAACATGTAATAGGCCACCAAATAATATTCTCTGCATGTAGAAATAACTGATTTTGTATACTACTATATTTTAAGTAATTAATGTTGCACGGTATTTGTCTTGGTAGGCTATTACTAGGATATTTATTATTAGATCTTTCATTGAGATGGTACAGGTCTAAAATGTGGTGGAGTTTCACTTTCTACTGTAGTTTGTCCGACTCCCTTGTAGACTTTTCATTCTTACCTCACAACAGGGACCCTGCTGGTAATAAGTTAGCTAAAATTGTGTAGGCTATCCCATGGCTATTGGAGTAATCATGCTGTATTGGGGTGCTTTTAACAAATACGCCAAATTTCTGTCCCTATCAGGGTGTATGTAACTCTTAACCTCTCCGCGGCCACAGTTTTTTTTTTACAGGTACATACTCTGCGCATGTATGATGATTTTGGGACCCATTGCCAATTTCGATAAAAA
The DNA here is from genome assembly GCA_032716605.1 of Paralithodes platypus. Lineage (NCBI taxonomy): Eukaryota > Metazoa > Arthropoda > Malacostraca > Decapoda > Lithodidae > Paralithodes > Paralithodes platypus. The sequence goes on along the minus strand of CM064544.1, from coordinate 11,676,681 downwards.
GTACATCAGCGTGTAGGGAATGTTTGCGTGCATCGGCCCATATATATTTGACCCCCCCAAAAATGTCTTGGGGGGGGGGGGAACGGTCCGTAGTTGAAAAATATGGAGCGAATGGCACCGCGCGGCTAGATTGTCATCGAGCGGCGAGATTTCCCAGCCGAATTTTCACGCGCCAAGGGGATATAACCTGAGGGAGGAGGGGGAGGTTTACCGCGTAATATCACGTATATCTCCTTTTTTTATCCCTATTAGGCTATGTAGAGTACGTATACGTGTGTAGGCCACCCATATAACAATGAATATGCCTCATAGTGACCAAAATTGCAATATATAAGGGAATTATCAATGAATTTTTAGGCGTGAATGAAGACGGGTTGGAGGTTTGGCGGCAATTTATGAGATGAGAGTGTGGTTTGCGCTATAATATCACGTATATCTCGTACTTAGAGCACTGTCATGCTATAATACAGACTTGTACGTTTGTAGACGTCCCATATAACAATATATATACCACATATAGACCAATTCATGCGATATTTACGCACATTATCAATGAGTTTCTATGCGTGAACCAAGGTGTGATTGAGTTGTGCTGGGAATGGAAGGGGGAGTGGGTGTGTTGTGCCATAAATATCACGTATATCTCGTACTTAGAGCACTGTCATGCTATAACACAGACTTGTACGTATGTAGACGTCCCATATAACAATATATATACCGCATATAGACCAATTCATGCGATATTTACGCACATTATCAATGAGTTTCTAGCAGACGGAAGCCTAAAAGGGTGGGTGGGGATGGGTGGGTGGGAGGGAGGGAGGGAGGCAGGGAGTGAGTCGTGGAGAGAGTGAAGGCAGGGAGAAACATACGCAGCTATCAAGAAACATACGCAGCTGTGTGATAATTGTGGAGGCGCCCGAGGCGTATGGATGTCTTGGGATTTTGAACCTTATGTCTAGCAGGTGTCTGGGGTTCGTTGCCACACAGAGGTCTACAATAACATGAGTCAGGAATGGAGAGAGAGAGAAAGTGAGACATGCGTATGTCGTATGTATAAATGGCTTTCAGAATTGCATTTTTATGCAAGCAGACATTGCATTTTAGACACATGTGAAGTACCACAGAAATATGTAGGCCATTGACTGTAAATAAAGTACTATATTATAGACCAGCAACGAGGGTGGTCAGTAAACATCGGCAGTTAACCTTTTTTGATAGAGAAGTAAATATAGACTGGTGTCGCCTGACACTTGCGAAAAGGTAGATTGCCACCAGAAAACTTATATTTATTTATTTCCAAGTAATATGCAATCTAAATGTATATTCGAGACCTACTGCAAGTATTTGTATGACAGTCATGACTATGTATAATCCAATATACGCGTGTAAGGGCGTAGGCGAGATATAAGAAAGATGGTTGAGCAATTTTCGACACCCACACAGTTATTATTCATGATTATTTACAATATTATACAATACAAATGTATTTGTGAAGAGTATTTTATGCATGCTGTATTTATACGAATTTAGTTGGTAGCCAAACTCAGACAGAGAGAGGTGTTGTGGATGGAGGGAGGGAAGGGTCACCCACTGACCCACTGACCGTGTGATAATGACTGGAGTCACACTGAGAGGGGCAATTTTGCTGAGTGTTTGGGCAATTTTTGACAGAATAAAGTTATATAATTACTAATTCTTGACAGAGTAAAACTTTTATAAACCTTTGCATGATATAATTGATAATCCCATCAATTTACAAACGTAAATTGGTGGGATAATTCATTTTTTTTTTTGTATATTGTCATTTCGATTGTACACACGAAGTTTTCAGTGACATTTGGTATGAGCTCCTGGGGCATGGTTGGTAAGGACGCGGACTGGAAAACTCAAAGTGTGGTAGGGTACTGGGATCGAATCCAAGAGGAAGGGGAAGGTTTTATAATGTTTAGATAAATTTTGATAAACAAATTTTTTTACAAGATCATGCCATTGTATTCTAACAATATGAAATATTCATGTAATATATCATATTGTAAGAATACAATGACATGACGTTTTTTTTTTTTTTTTTTTTTTATTATCTTAGGTTTGACAGGATTTATTGAAACATATTAATTTTGGTACAATTCATTTGAGGTAAGAAAATATATACACATTACTTTGGCTATAACAAACATATCTATTGATATACTAAAAAAGATGGCATATTACATGGAAATCTTTTAAACTTATAAACTAAATAATGAAAGATACAATTATATAATGTAAAAAGCTATATCACAGGGACATCTTTGGAACTTATACATTATATAATATATATGTGACATTATGAGGTAGCGTGATCAATTTGGTCAGGTCAGGTAAGCTAGGGCGCGAGTCCAGGGCAGGGCAGGGCAGGGGGCGGCACTCAGTAGTTTTTATACATGTGGTAGTCCCTGAAGCAGTCACCCAAGCAGAGTGCAACTTTGCACTCGGCGCACATTGAGGTGACTCTTTTGGTTACGTGGGGTTTCCTTACACTGGTGGTGCAGACGTGGCACTGCACCTGCCTGTGACGAGTGCCAACCAGCTCGGTGTTGGTTGGGTCGTGTCTTTCAACCCCCAGCTGGATGCGGTCAGGGACATGATCCCCACGCCATGCCGTACGTCTGTGAGTGGTGGTGCCATACTTCTCCAGGATTTGATATGCAACGTTGTACACAAACTCCCGGAATTTTAGCTTCTGGTGTGGGGCCATCTCTCTCTTCACCAACCACAAGTTGTAGGCATTGAGCATCGTGATGTCAACTAGGTGGAGGAAGAGCTTGTGATACCACTTCACAGTCTTCCTCAGACACTCAACGCCTGACAGTTGACAGTCAGGCTTGTCCACCAGGCGTATGTTCTTTGTGTAGTCCACTACCATGTCGGGCTTATAGATGGTCTTCCTGGTTCGGTAGTGGATTTTACCAGAGTCCATCTGGGCACCTGTGTGGACTGTGGAAAGCAGGTGAACGTCTCTTTTGTCCTTCCACTTCAGGGCTACCACTTTCCCGGACTTTTCAAGTTGCTTGTACTTCTGCCCCTTTCGTCGCCTTCTTCGGACATGCATCTCGCGGTGTTCCTTGGCCAGTTCGTCTTCAGAAGGTGTGTCACTGGAGGAGGCATCTGACAGAGGAATGACATCACCTGTGAACTTTGGCATAAACTTTCTTGTCTTTCTGACAGTCCCACATGACCCCGTTTGGTTGTCATGAAGAAACTGGCAGAGAGCAGGAGAAGTATACCAGTTGTCAGTGTAGATGATGTGGCCTTTGCCCAGGTAAGGTGCCAACATTTTCCTGACGATGGCACCTGACATGCCCATGGGGTCACCGGGAGCGGCTTTCGGTACGTCAATGTCAGTTCCTGTATATACGATCATGTCAAGCACTATTCCAGTTTCACAGTCGCACAACACGAAGAGCTTGATTCCGAACCTATGCCTTTTCAAGGGGATATACTGCTTGAAAACAAGACGTCCTTTGAAGAGCACGAGCGACTCATCAATCACCAAATTGAGGAAAGGGTAAAAGTATTTCCTATACCTCTCCAACAACATGGTGAACACATCCCGAACTTTCCATATCCTGTCAATCCTGTTAGGATTTTCGTTGTCTGCAAAGTGCATAAATCTTAGCAGCAACAAAAATCTGTCATGAGTCATGAACTTTTTGAAAGTTGGGGTGGCGATGAGAGGGTCGTGCTTCCAGTAGTGTTGCAAACACATGCTTCTTGCAAAGAGGCATGAGGAACAACAAGGCAAATAAGGTCATGAATTCTTCCACAGTCGTATCCACCCACCCTCGTATTCTCGCTTTTGGAGAAATGACGTCCAATTTGCCAAACACCAACCTGTAGTAGGCGTTTGTTTGGGCAACGATGTAAGTCATTACCTCCAAATCGAAAAAAGCGAGGAAGAACTCGCTTTCGTTTGCGTTATCGTCACAGGGCCAGTCATCAGTTGTACCTGACGTCCCAGGATTGAACTGGGGCACGTCAGGCACAAAATTGACCCCGTCAGACCACTCAAACGAAGGCATGCCAGGGATCGGAATGTCGTCTCCATCTGCTTCTGCATCTGAAATATCGCTGTCATGTTCGCGATACAACACAGCATCATCATCACCCTCCTCTTTACTAGACAGACGCCCTTCTTCATTCTCATTACCGACGTCTGACTCACTTCCACTGTCCACTCCCAAATCCCCCCACCCTTGGTCCCGTGCTAGGGCGCCGTCGTCGAAACCCACAGGGCTGCCAATGCCCTGCGAATCACCACCAAACAGCAGGGCGGCGTACTTGGATGGTGTCAGATTTGTTCTGCTCACTCTAGCACGTAGGGGCATCTTATGGGCAGGGGCAGGGGCAGAAGGGCCGGCAGGGGCGGCAGTGGTGCGTGGTGCAGTGGGCCTGGAGGCAGGCAAGATGATGGTGATGCCTGTCGCCCCTTTCCGTTTCCCTTTCCCTCTTCCTTGGGCAGGGGCGGCAGGGGTGGCAGGGGCAGCAGGGGCAGCAGGGCCGGCAGGGCCAGCATGGCCGGCAGGGCCAGCAGTCGCTTTCCCTCTCCCTTTCCCCTTCCCTTTTCCTTGGGCAGGGGCAGCCGGGCCAGGGGCGGCTGGTGGTGGTGGTGGTGGCAAGGTCACTGTGGCAGGCGTACGGGTATTCTTCCCTAAGCCCGTGCCTTTGATTTTGCCTGCCCCCGCAGGTTCTGCAGCCCTAGGGCGGCCTCCTGCGTCGCTGGTACTGGTGGCAGGGGTGGCAGTGGTGGTGGTAGTGGTTGTTGCAGTGGCCTGGGTCGTGGAGGCAGTTTCCCCAAAGGCCAATGACCTCTGTGCAATTGCCTTGCTTGCACGTGTTTTACGTGCTTTTGGTGTTGGTGCTTCATCCTCCGAGCTGTAGGGCGTGTCGTACTGGTAGCTAGGGTTTCTGGTAGCCACCCTCTGCCTTCCACGGCCGCTGACACCACCAGAAGGAAGGCTGGTTGTGTCATCAGGGCGCGAGCGTGAGGAACGTGTGGGCTCCATGACTAGTACTTGGGTTCTGGCGCAGTGATGCTTGCACGAGTGCGGGACGCGCGTGTGGCGGGGTGGTATCGAGAGTTTCCATGTAGTACTACACACACACCAATTTGTAGCCGCCTGCCTATAAACCCGCGGTTTTGGTACGTGTTCAAAAGCCTTACTCTTAAGAGTCTTCCCGCAGTCCGCCGGGGGAACTCTTAAGAGTCTTCCTGCAATTCCCGGGTTAATAAATATAGTCAATCAATCAATCAATACAATGAATTTCGAACTACAGAACTGTAAAGTCATTAATCCATACTTAACCTAGCTTATATTTATCGTAAATAGTGTTATGGACTAAATTATATGTAGAATTGACTTATTCAAGTGTACTCCTGTTATATTTTTATATTTGGAATAAATTATAATTATTATTTAAGCCAAATGAACTCATCGACATCGTCAGGAGTCATAACAGTAGAACCAAAACCTTCGCTGTGCACTAAAGTCAATAGATAATATTTCGGTTCTGTCATGACTGTTCATGCTTAACATATAGTGGAGAACTTTATATCATATTCAAAAAATATGTAATGGCATTGTCTATGGTTGTATTATATCGACATAGTAATAGGTATCTATTATAATAGGATATATAGTATTAAGGCGAATACACTGAATGCCGAATGATCGCTATACTGGGACTAAACACTGTTGCCAGATATGCTTTAACTCTTACTATCGTAAAACAAAATGGATATATTTATTTGCATAATTTTATGTACCGAGGGCATTATTATAAGAATTTCCTATTTCTTTGTACTTATATTTTCATGACTTAGTGCTACAATGTTGGCTGTCCAGGGTTATATGCATGGTTGAAGTTAGTCTTGTGACTTAGTAATAGTCATCCTAGGGTAAACTCGAGCTGTGATTGGTCCTAATTTACCCTTTGGCATCTACCAGTCTCGACTTGGTAAATATGCCTCCGGGCGGGACAGTTTTCTACCGAAAAATTTACAATTTTATCTCGACGGGGTGTCTTGGGATTGATTTTTTAAAGTTTGATAGAGGTCTAGAATTGTTTTTTATTGGGAAACAGGAAGGAGAGGAATGTATCATATCAAGTACGGGAAAAGTCTACAATCGGCAAACTAATGTGCCGACGTAATACAATCTGAAAACTAACATGTAGATTGGAAATATATGGAAGAAATAGATACCCTAAGGAAAGGAATATATTATGAGAAGGCCGAACAATTAATATGATGTACGAATAATACAACTGAAAGCATATAACATCAATTATAAGGAAAAGGAACGCAAAATGGAGAAGGAAAACGAAATTAATATTAATGATTGAGGGAATGCAACTAGAGGGCAAGAATAAAACACATAATTGGTAAGAAGGAATACTCAAGAGAATGAAAGTAAACGTGACAACAAAATGTGAAATGGAGGGAATACAAAACACAAATAATAAACACATAAACTACTGTATAATACATGAAAAATAAAGAGAAAATAGAGAAACCCGAAGGAAGGGAATATAAGGCAAGGACGGGAAAATTAATGAGTCGGGGCTGGCAGATGAAGGACGAATATTATAACCAGAAGGCAATCAACACCCGTCAAACTTAACACCGGAATGGGGGGAGAGAGAGAGAGAGAGAGAGAGAGCGAGAAGGGCAAAGATAAATGTAAGGAACATAGAACAAAGTCTGAGAGAGAGAGAAAGAGTTGGGTGTAGTGCATGATTAGATTAATAACCAGTATTTAATAAAATGGATATTAAACGTAGGCATGTGCTGTACTTATAACTGTCTTGATGGTGTAATGATTAAGAGAGTTTAAGATCTGTATGTGGTAACCGAGGTTCCCGGGTAGATCACATGCTTTCATTGATTTAATTGGGAGGTGTTTGGTGTTGGAGTGAAACTAATAAAATAGATTGCACTGGAGAAAGTTTATGATCATGTAAGCAAAATGTAAATAAATAGCTATAATCACAAAACAGTCATTTAGTAATTAAGTGGAGTGTGAACAAGAGGTAATGATACAAAGGGAAGGAAAGAGGTTGTTTGTAGACAGAGGCAGATTGAGAACAATATAATAATAATAATAATAATAATAATAATAATAATAATATAATAATGATGATAATGATAATACAATATAATAATAATACTAATAATAATAAGAAGAAGAAGAGTGTGCAAGTGAAAATAATATAAAGCAAAGACGTAGCTTGTAGAAAAAGGCAGATTGCGAATACTAGTAAATTAAATGAGGTAGTGAGAGAGTAGCAAACTTGGAGGGGAAATGTAGCTAAAATAAGATGGAAATACAGATAGGTGAACAGAAATACAGATAGGTGAACAGAAATACAGATATGTGAACAGAAATACAGATAGGTGAAAAGAAATACAGATAGGTGAAAATAAATACAGATAGGTGAAAAGTAATACAGATATGTGAAAAGAAATACAGATAGGTGAAAAGAAATACAGATAGGTGAAAAGAAATACAGATAGGTGAAAAGAAATACAGATATGTGAACAGAAATACAGATAGGTGAAAAGAAATACAGATAGGTGAAAAGAAATACAGATAGGTGAAAAGAAATACAGATAGGTGAAAAGAAATACAGATAGGTGAAAAGTAATACAGATATGTGAAAAGAAATACAGATAGGTGAAAAGAAATACAGATAGGTGAAAAGAAATACAGATAGGTGAAAAGAAATACAGATAGGTGAAAAGTAATACAGATATGTGAAAAGAAATACAGATAGGTGAAAAGAAATACAGATAGGTGAAAAGTAATACAGATAGGTGAAAAGTAATAAAGATATGTGAAAAGAAATACAGATAGGTGAACAGAAATACAGATATGTGAAAAGATATACAGATAGGTGAAAAGAAATACAGATAGGTGAAAAGTAATACAGATAGGTGAAAAGTAATACAGATAGGTGAACAGAAATACAGATAGGTGAACAGAAATACAGATATGTGAAAAATAAAGATGAGAGGACAAGACAATTGATCATAGATAACTGTATGATAATGGGTATGCAAAGGGTAACAGTAGGTGTTCATAATAGTTTACCCTTCAAAAAGTACTGTATATTGGTGGTAAATATAACTTTCTTACACAATGATAACAAATTATAAAAGATAGATTGTTGACAGACAAACAAACGAACACAGAAGTGAACCATGGAAGAACCAGAATGTATATATATATATATATATATATATATATATATATATATATATATATATATATATATATATGTATGAGAAGCAAAAAAACAATAATAAAACAAAATAAAAATTAAAAACTGTCTGTAATGGACAACGGTAAATTGAAAGACAAACAATCAAGTTAACAAATAAAGTTAATAATTAGAGACCAATATAACTGAAAATATTGAAAACTTAAATTAAGTAGATCGGGCAAACCTAAGAAGTTCGAGAAAAGACAAATCAAAGCATTTTGGCGAAAAGAGGCTAAACTGGAATTTGCTATGAAGTGGAGGAGGAACGAACCGCTTGCGAATAATAAGGAATGATATGAGGAAGCGTAAGTATAGACATTTGAAAATGAAATGTCGAAAAAAAAAGAACGTGGAACAATACTTGTAATTGTAAATTAAATTAGAAAATATATACATGAATTGAAAACGTGAATTTAGATACAGGCATATCATACGCAGAGAGAGAGAAAGAGAGAGTACAAATGAAAGCAAGCAACAGCAGATCTACTTACCATTACGAGGCTGGTAGTATCTAAACTACCTAGTTTATTATTTAGGAGAGAAAAGATGGCTTAGAAAGGACAGGATTTATCTTTTCCATGCAGAATAGATAAACTGACATGGTGCTCGACAGGAAAATACGAAAATACAATATAACTTACTGTATCTATTCTACCTAAATAGGTAATGTGGGCATGTCTTGTTATTCATCTGTAAACGCAGTCAGTCGGGGATTAAGGGCGAGATATTTGTCTAGGCGATTTTTTAAGGTTTCAACAGTGCTGCAGTCTAAAATATTGCTACGCAGGCCATTCTATAAGTTTACTAGCCGGTTGAAAAATATTTTTTTTGCTTCATGGGAGTGAAAGGGCTTACGGAAGACTTTACAGCCATTATCTCGTGTGTAATTTGAATATTCAAATGTTAAGTATTTGTTTGCATCAATATTGTCGATACCTTTAATTGTCTTGAATACTTGAATAATATATACCTTCGTAGTCTAACCATCTTTGCTACCACAGATCCTTCTTAAGCTGCATAATATCGTCTACACATAGCTAAAATAAAATATAACACACGTCGCTGGTACTCAAACGGTCAAAGGAAAAACCTGAAACTACTGTCTCTGCATCATATTATTGCCAGGTTTTCATAATTAACAGCATATCTCGCTACACAATCTTCGAAATAGCTAACCCCTTGAAGATTATTACACATTTTGACAGTTTCTTCTGGCTACCATTAGACGATTTTATTCAGAATATGAAGGGTATGTGGAAGTCAGAGGGTTGATTGGGGCAGTCTCCCACAGATCTTTCCTAAGCTATATCAAATCATCTAAAGACAGCCAAAATATACATCTAACAATATGGGAGCTGCCCTTGTTTCAAATCACGGAAATGGCTGGCGAAATACAAGCCCTCTGATCTCTGTTTGTGTGTGTGTGTGTGTGTGTGTGTGTGTGTGTGTTCCCCTCTCTCTGTCTCTCTCACTTTTGTCTCAACCCCACTCTCTTGTTTCTTTTCTCATTCTCAGTCTCTGTTCCTCGCTCTCTCTCTCTCTCTTTGTCTTTCTCCCCTTCCCTTGCCCTCCAGCTTACTTTTGTTGTGTTTTGTTTTGCTCTATTTGGCCTTATTGCGCGCGCTCGATTTCTGAGGTTCGCTGGCTCTTTCTGCCACCGTCGCCGAAAGGGACAAGAGAGGTTAGCAGAGGCCCAGCTCACTCCCGTTATTTTTATTAACTCTTTTGCCAAAAGGGACACATTTGACTGTTGTGACATTCGGTTCACTCGAGTTGTAGCCGTTTTTGGTCTGGGAAAGGTGTCCTTTTTTTCTCTTTTCTTTTTTCTATGTGCATGGAGGAGACAAAAGGCAGGTTGCCTGTAACAAGTGTCTCCCCCCAATGTTAAAAGAGTGACAGAGCCAAATTCAAGGGACGTTGGAGTAAAAATGCCTGGACACACGAAGTTTAAAGCAGTCTAAGTCATAGGATGAAGGAAAGACTGATTGAGGGAGAGAGTTCCAGAGTTCACTTGTTGAGTAGAAAAAAGACTGAGAAAATTTGCCAATTCTTGGGATGGATAGCTGGACCGAATAGGAGTGGGACTGTGTTGTAAGGCGGGTGCCTCACACTCGCCGCAAGGGAGGGGGTATACACTGTGAGAGCTCTGAAGAACACTGATTGTTGTAATAGCGATAGTAGAGTGAAAGATGAAACATTGCGGCGTGTAGAAAGAGATTGTAGGGAACTCGTAAGAGGAAGCGAGTTGATGAGGCGAAATGCTTTTGATTCTACTCGTTCGAGAAATGGGGTATGGGCGGAGCCTCCCCACACATGCGAACAATACTCAATACATGGGCGCACTGTGCCCCGATTCAGAGCAAGAAGCTGTGCGGGGGTGAAGAACCCACGGAGACGGTTGAGCACACCCAACTTATGGGAAGCTGTTTTAGCAAGATGGGTAATATGATCTTTCCAAGAAAGGTTAGATGAAAAAGATACACCTAAAATGTTAAGAGAAGATGAAGGGTTGAGTTGTGTATTGTTGAAGAATAGTTGATAGTCATGTGGAAGATTGTGATGGAGAGATAGAGGGAGAAGCTGGGTCTAGGAGGCATTGAAAGTAACAAGATTTTCTCTGCCCCAATCAGAGATAATTGAAAGATCCGAAGACAGGCATTCTATGGCCTCGTCACGTTTGTTTTGGATTGCTTGCATGCTGGGTTGATGTGAAAACTAGTTGAATAGTGTAAGGTAGAGTCATCAGCATATGAGTGGATGGGACTGGAGGTACAGTTGAGGAGATCATTGATAAATATTAGAAAGAAAATTGGAGACAGGACAGAACCCTGAGGGACACCGGAGTTGATAGGTTGAGGAAGTGAATGATGGCCATCCACAACTGTAGCTATGGAGCGGTCTGAAAGGAAATTAGAGACAAAGGCACAGATAGAGGGATAGAAACCGAAGGAGGGTAGTTTGGAAATTAAAGACGTTCGATATGTCTAAAACAATAGAAAAAGTCTCACCTAACTCCCGAAAGGAGGATGAGCAAGAGTTAGTAAGATAAGCAAGGAGATCACCAGTAGAGCGGCCCTTAAGGAAACCGTACTGGCGATCTGAAAGTAGATTATGGGAAGATAAATGCTTAAGAAATTTAGAGGCAAGAATAGTTTTAAAAACCTTAGAGATGCAAGAAATAGGAGCAAATGGGTTTTAGAGGGTTGAGAGCGGTCACCCATCTTTGGGACAGGTTAAATAAGAGCAAACTTCCAGCAAGAAGGAAAGACGTTAGAGGATAGACAAAGACGAAAGAGTTTGCCTAGGCAGGGAGTTAGCACGGAAGAACAGTTTTTAAGTACAACAGGCGGAACACCGTTTGGTCCGTATGCCTGCTTAGCCCTAGTATATATTATTAAATATCATGTGTTATTTCGGTCCTTCTATGATCGGGATAATATCAAGAATTTAATATTGGATTTATTTTCACATCCACGACAGTCAGACATAATTCGGACTCGTTGGGAATTTACATATAATATTCTGTTGCAGTAACCCATATGTTCGTGTGTCATAGAAAACCGTTTTTTTTTTTTGGTAAGCTAAAATAGGACTTCGGAGGCTATCAACCATATTGGATTACTAAGCCAGCACACTGTAAGTCAAGAATAACGTCAGCACTGGAGCCTCTCTGCGAGAAATCCAGTCCCTTGAGAAAATGAGCCCTACTCATTACCTTTTGTCTGAACTCTTGTGTGTAACACATTCATTCACTTGAAAGTAAAAAATGTATACCAAGTTTCCTGAAGACTAATTCCACGTTATTTGATATTCTAATATTCATCTGAGTTCCCGACTTCATGTGTGATTAATTATTTTTGTATTGTGTAAACCATAAGTTCATCTTTCCATACTTTAGTTAATTTTCTGTGAAAACATTATTGTCTCCCCTATCGGTTTTGCTTAGAAAACCAGAGTCAAGATATTCTTATCACAGACTTAACTATTTATTTTGTATATAAATGAAACTCACTACCTGTTTTAGACGTAAGATTTACCTTGTCTCTACCTTGTTCTTCGTGTCTGGTGAACCTAAACTACCTGTTTTCGCTCAACCTAACAACTTAATTATGTTGTCGTATTATTAAACCCTTCAAGTTCTATTCTACGTTCATCTTGTTCAAATCCTTAAATTTAATAGTGGCCCCTCCATCATTGACGATTTGCCTATTAATATAGTTGTCTCCATTCAACACCTGCGTCAGCCGTTTTGAATCTACCGCCGCAGGGATGAACAGAGCATTCTTCATAAGTGTAACGCAACTTCTCTTATGGATTCGTTTATAGATCGGGTACCCACTACAAAAAAACTTTCGTAAAAAATAAGAGAAGAAAAAAGCAAAATTTAACTAAAACATTGTTATAACACGCTTCCCACTTTGGTGGATTTCTTGCGTTGTGGCTCCTTGCCGCTCTTCACCAGACGGCCATGCGTCCTTCTCTTCCCCGCGGGCAACCTAGTCAGACGTGTGTCGCCTGCGCTCCGCTAGATTCTTCGTTCGCTCAATTCTCGTGAGTCCTTGCTCATTTGTATATATCTGAGTTGTATTGAACAAGGTTTAGATTAGCTAGCACAGGCTACCCTTCTGGTTGCCCGCAGGAAGGGTTAAAACTAGGGTATCGTACAGGTGCTTACGTGTCCTCCAAGACAGTCGCCACATGTGTTTTTTCTTTGTTTCTGCGTGCCTTAGTTGTTGATTATCTTTAGCTAGGAGGCTATTTTCATCGCAGTATGATCTTCAGTCCAGCGTGTTTGGCCTAGGGGCCGTGTGTTTTCATCTTAGCAGACGCTCCAGTTCAAGGATTGTCACATGTGGTGTGGGATCTTCTGGTGTTCGAGCCTGCTCTCGGGCCCCTCTCGCGGGCCTCTTCTACTCGTGCTGTGGCTACGGTGTCTTCAGGAGTAAGTTTCTTACTACTTTATGAGTTACTTATGCCTCGTCGCCAGCCGCAGTAGGGTCTCCTTAGGGTTTAGGGGTGTTTACTTATTATATAATATTTTTATTATGCCCTCCCTTTTCCTGTGTTCCCTGGCTCTGGTGTCGATCACTTTCCGGGAACTCTAGGAGACGTCCTTGTTGTGTGGGGTTTTTGGGAACGGGTCTTAGTCGTCTTGTGCTGTTGACGTTTTTTTCCCTAGTTCCTTAGCCCGCCGGTCCCCTGTCTACGTACTGGGCCCGGCTGCCGCCGTGCGGGGGTGCTTGGGTTTTAGTCTTCCTACTGGGCCCGGCTGCCGCCGTGCTGGTGTGCTTGGGCTTTGCCTACCCCTCCTTTGTTTGGTAGTGCACCACTACCCCCCCTTGCCGGCGGATGTGCATGGCCCGGCGGAAGGAATACGGTCTCGGACCGATGTCTAACGACTCGCCCTGTGAATTCCCAGTTTACCCCACCAGCCCGGCGGCACAGTGGGTAACAGGTTTAGAGGTGTCTCGCTAGCAAGCAGCTGCACGACAACACCCTCTTGGAGTTCTGTTTAGGGCCAGTGACTCATGTCATAGGTAAGCAGTCCCACGTTAATTCCCCCCCGATTTAAAAGGGCGAGGGGTTGTTCACTATAACTCTTGGGAGACGAAAATATGGTCGGGGAGTGACCCGCTATTTTTTCAACGCCGGGGAGTAGGTAGGATGCTGTTAACACCTCTCAGGTTATTCTTATGAGCATTGATTCCTGGAAATTTTCTATTTCCAGTTCTCTCCACATCTCGAGCAGCACGGCTAAGGAGGTCCTATTCCCGGCGGTGAGGGGAGTCAGTAACCATGCCTCTTGTCTCGATTTCTTCTACTCCTACCTGTATTTCAGTCCCAGTACCAGCGCACAGACTATGTATACGCTGTATTAAATGTTTGGACAAGGCTGCTTTTTCATGGACAGCCAGTAAATGTCCGGTTTGCTCGGATCTTTTCGAAGAATGGCTGGCTAGTCAAGATATGTCATGCTTGTTGACCCTTATTGAAATTAAGACTAAATTTGCTGCTTACGCTTCAAGGGTGGCGGATGTAGAATTGTTCTGCGACAATGCAGAATTACTTAGAATCATCCACCTGTACTCTTTCGAAGATCCCTCAGTCCATCAGGCTCATGTTCCTTTGGCACTAAATTCAAATCTTGCTTCCCCCCAGTCATCCGAGGCATCCGCAGGTCGCTCCCCTCCCCATACCAAGAGACCTCGCTCTGAGTCCCCGGAGTTCGTCCGTTCCACGCAGCCGGACTCACCCCAGCGCCTTCGTCAGAGGGTGTCCAGTCTGGAATATTTGCCATCTAAGATACGCAAGCTGTCCAGTCCGCGGCAGAACCAGATTGCGGCGGAACTACAGGATAAACTCCTCACCCATGTGTGTAAGTCTGCTTCACAACCGGTCGTCTTGACATCCGCTTCGACGACGCAGGGGGTTTCCCCCGGTCTCGCCGGGGCGGATGCCGAGCAATCTTTACCGGCGATGAGGGTTAGGCCAAGTGTTAGAGTAAGACTAGAAGGTTCTAAACTAGTGCTATCTCAGACTAATTTACCTGACGGCAAAATAGGGTTGTCTTTGTCTACGGCGCCTGATACGGGCCATCGTCATGATTTAGCGGTACGTTTAGACACGCCGGCAATAGACGTCCCCAGCTTATCCATTAGGCCGGCGGCTAGAGACACGCCAGTACGAGGACCTAACTCGGGGTCAGAGTCGGTCACTACAGGCCGCACCATGGTAGAAAATAAGTTGAGCGATGTCCCAAGGGACAGAGTTACACAACCCTCTCAACTAGTTCGTCAGGCGCCGGTGACCCCCGTTCAAAGGTCGCCGGCAAAAGTTCCCCAACCATTAGCTCTACATGATGAAGGTAAGGAACTAGAGGAACCAAGTCCAACAGTACAGGTAAAGGACCCAACATCTGAAGAGAAGGTAAAGTCTAAGTCTCTTAAGAAGCCAAGGTCCCCATGTGTCACGGCGAAACAGTTAGATAAATGATTAAAAAAGATTCTCCAACAATGTGCTATTTCCAAACGCCCTACGGATACTCCTACAGGAGTGACGGTAGCCCCCCCCCCGCCGGAATCTGTGCCTGCCACCTCCACGGACGACGAGGTTTTGTTTCTCAATTCGGTCCCCTCCACTAACGTAATAATCCCAGAACTAGTCCCCTGTCACCAGCCAAAATTAATGTTATCACTGACCCGGATACAATCAGGGCTTCGACAATCTTTAATTTACCTTTCTTCGCCACTAGCAACCATCCGGCGGACTTACAAGCCACGGCCGAGGTCACACCATGGACGGCTATGGGTTCCCAACCGGGTGTCGACAGTTCAGTTAGACTATCACAAGCTCACATTTTGCCAGCTCACGTCACTGATTCTACCGCGGCGGTGACAAAGACAGTTTCTTGCTCACAACCTAGTGCGGATCTTCCTGGGGTTAACATACCAGCTCGCTGCTCACAACCTAGTGCTAGTATTTCTGGAGTTAACATAATGGCTCGCTCAACGGCGGAACCCTTGAATCTTCCGCCGGATCAGGTTGTATATCGTGGTTTTCACTCAGTTGCTCATCCCAACCATATCAACCACCAACGGAGGGCACGCTTCAGAGTAAAAAAGAACCGGGCAGGCTTTGGCTCCCAGTTACCTCGTCTAAGGCAGGAGATGGGCACAGATCCATTCATAGGGAGGTCCCAGTACCGAGGGATTGGACCATTGAAGTAAACAGACATAAAGTGTTCCGGGCCAAAGATGCTCAGGGTAATATCGTAGGGATACGGATTCAAGCAATTCCGGACCCTACCAATTATCAATATTTTGTCCATGAACCACATCGGCTTGCCTCTCCTTCCCCAGATGTTCCTAATTACCCCTCTCGCTCTCAGCCTTTTGACACATATGGTGGTCGTTCAATGGGGTTGATCGAACCTAGTTTAGCCTTTACTCCAACAACGTCACAGCAGGAGCGAAGGAAATTAAATCTGGGAGAGGTGGGGCACGGACCGTGGGTTAGTTGGGATCAGGAGGTCCAACAGTTTGCCATTGATGTAGCTTCTAATGTTTCCCTACCTGTCCCCCAACCACACCATATTGAGTTTGATCTGCTGCGGCCACGGCCCGGCGGTGACCCACGAGCTATATTTGAGTTCCTCATTGCCCCTCAATTAGAAGTTAAACACTTCCCAGCTCCCTTCCAAATTCCAGATCCTATTGACCTCCAACGTGAGTTCCTCGTACGTGATAACGCTCACCGTAAGTTTATTGGTTTTCTGCTAACTGGAGACACAGCTCTAGCCATTGCTAAACCGGTGCCCAACCCACCGAGGCGTCAGGCGGAAACGGTTAAAGCTTTTCAGAACTATCTCCTGCCGCAACCGGCGAGATCGATCTGGGACATCCGAACAGCCTTGTTTGAGGCAGTTCGAGCTAGACAGCGTATCAGACTCGATATGGTGAAAGGGTTACCCGATAATGTTTATTACAGGGTTATTTTTTCCCCGATTCTAACAGCATCACCGATTGACTCACAAAATCGGGGAGATGTAGATACGATGCTTAGTTTAAGCAAAGTGGCATCATAGTACGGTTAGCCTAGGCTTTAGACACGACGATGGCCAGTGACCAGACGCGGCAGGATGTGACCACACCTTAAGGCCGCTGGTTGATTTAGTTTTTTTCTCCAGATTGTGGAAGATTCGCCTCCTTTTTTCGACCTCTCTCCCTAGACCATGCTCTGGTACAGGGTTCCGAGGTCGATATCGTCTTTAAACACCCAGGCCGCGCCAAGGGTCCCGACGGTTTGTCCGGGCTGCGTACCGGCGAACGTGGTATCACTATTGACGTAAGCTCCCACGGGTGCCTACAGGGACACCGGCAGGAGGAGGATAGCCTCCAGCACAAGTCCACACGACATACAGGCCACGGTCGGGCACTGGTAAGCGGTACAGGCAGACTTCTCTTCCGCAAGAATAACGATTTTTAGGCAAGAGAATACACCTATGCCTATGTGACCAGTGTAAAGGATACTGCGGGGATCATTCCACTGACTCTGAACTCTCCACTCACAAATGCGTCCGCCGGTCGCTGGCCAACGCCGTTTGAGTTCTCACCCATTGTCTTGGGTACCGGTAACTATCTTAGGGGCCCGAGACCCAACCAGGGTTATCTCGCCAGGCCGTTGAGTCTGTATCATGCCGCCTGGTTGAGGTATATATGTATATCAATCGGAGGGTTACTATTCTAGGGATATCATCACAAGACTAGTGAAATATTATATCCCAAACAGTAGAATGTTTAAATTAACTATTACATGGGACATGGCCTGAGCATGACGGCTCTCGGGTATATAAAGAGTTTCAGCAGGTCGCACGATCTTAGGTACAGTTCTCACCTTGTGGACCATGTGCAGGTATCCATTTATTTTTAACAAGTAAAACTTCTACGGTAATAGGCTTCGGTCTACCAGGACAAATGGCCCTCTCACCAAACGAGCCGGCCCCCCTCCCCATTTCTGAGGGTCTAGGTAATCGTAATAGGCCTCCAAATAATGAATGTTTTTGTTCCTCCCGCCGGTAGCAGGGGTATGTGTTTCCCCCCGCTGGTGGCATGAGTAGCTTAAGCGCTGACAGCCATAGGGTATATTTTATACGTTATAGTGACGTTACATTATAACTTTTTCCGTCACAAATTGACAACACCTTCATGGCTAGACATGGGCTCATTCACGCGCTCTGGTGGTTCTGTAGGACCCTAATAAGGTAGTATGAACAGCAACCAACAGACAGCTCAGTAGTACACAAAGGTTCAGATGTACATTCCTTCCTTCCGGTACCCGGAGGCCAGAAATCACGCCGGAAAGGCTTAGACACAACGTCACGCCAGAACAACGGCCTTCCTTCCGGTACCCGGAGGCAAGATATCACGCCGGAATAGCTTAGGGACAACGTTACAGGAACGGTTATCGGGAGGTCTTCTAGTTAATAGTGGACTACCAATCTACTCTTTAGACGTGACCTCATACGTGCAGGGCACGCATTCTAACCATGTTCTCTCCAGACTTCCCTGACAGGCGAGGGATAGGCCTCGATTTTAATAGTTTGTGCCTTGGAGGTCTATCGCGGCGGGCAGAGACTGCTATCTACCTCGGTGCGGCATTCAGTATGGCTAGAGCTGGCCTACCTGAAGTTCAGCAATAGGGTTCCGCCGGAACTACAGGAATGACGTGATCATGTCTACGTAACTCAATTAACCTATACTTCACTATTTTGGACACCCTATAGTGGTAAATACTAACATCGAGGCAATCAGTCCTCAGCTCTGTTAACTAGCCTAGGCTGCTTATGCCCTTGACAATCAGATTTTGTTAATCATAAGAGATCATACCAATGCTTAGGCAGCTTTAACTCGTGGCTGTGCTCATTTAGGAGCGGTTTAGCGCATCTAGCCCTTCAAAATGTTTTCTCCTCAGTTCTTGCTTACGCCGGAAAAAGTCTTCCGACGACCAGAATCTTACTAGACAAGTTAAGACACCCACTAACTGCTTAAGCACGTAATAGCATTTAAGGGCCTCAGACTGCTTACGGGTATGACACCGTTATATAAGGTCCACTGTTAAGCATGTATGTAATCCCAACATGAACATGGAACGGCATGCAAATCTTAGGGTGCTATAATTATACAGAACTAGTCCGGAGCTTAGGTAAACTACCTTGCCTCCTCCCTCTTAAAACCCGCTTAGGATTAACCTACAGCAGTGGTTCGCATCAAGTAAGAGTTACCCCCGCTACCCTTATTTGTATAAGATATAAATGCTGCAGTGGAATCTTCCCCTCAAAATTTTCAAAAAGTAGGTCGGGCAATCTCTTTCTTGACGTATCCACTAACATGCGCTTTAAGCAGTTGTTTACGGCTGAGGAGCTGTTGGTCAATGTGATAGTAATGTAAGTCCCTCGCAGGACAGGCAACAAAAAGGGGGGGTGGGAGGGTGGATGCGAGTATCCCAATATACCCTTAAGCCCCTCCGCCGGAGAAGACCACTGGCGTTTACAAAAGTGAGCTAGGTAAAGCTCATATGTTTTGTTTGATTATAAGAGAATCTATTATCATTTAAAATAAGGGTCTATGTCAAAGCTCGTTGAATGGTTTTAAGGCAGCTTTCTAAAAAGCTCGTCGATCTGTCTTAATTGTTAAGAAAAGTCTTTTCTATCATAGTTGCAACTATATATTTGAGTTAAGTATGAAACTGGTCAATTACATACAGTTTTATACCAGATAATGAACTATGAATAGTATAAAATCTGGGATGGTGAAAAGGAAACTGTTAATGTCTCCTCACATCGCTATCAAACAAGACTCATGATGAGAGCCTGTAAATTTTGGATCAGATCTTCTTTGAAGTAACGCACTGCTCATGTCCTTTCATATTTTCATATTTTGTATTGTATGCTAACAATAAAAAACTTCTTGACTATGCCTTACGGTTCTGAGGTTTAGGATATCGGTACGAATGTCCCCCTCCAATCTCGGAAATTCAGGCAAATCGTCAATGATGGAGGGGCCACTATTAACCCGTACAGCCCCAGCGACGCGCCTGACGCGTCGGCGATGTATGTAACGCACAGCCCCAGAGACGCGCCTGGCGCGTCACCCTAATTGCGCCGACCGTAACCTCAGGTGTAGCCACTCAAGAGGGCTCAGATTTGTATGGGAACTGTGTACGTATCCCACGCAACCGTGCCGATGGTTGAAAACTCTCAAAGTCCACGTGCGTGCGCGCGAGCGCGCAAAAACCTGTTTTTTTGGGATAATTGCCTTCAATTTTTTACTCTTATAAAATCCGTTTTCGGGGGCTCTGTAGGACCATTTTTTAAGCTTTTTGAGCGGTTTTTCGTGGTTTTTCCTTCATTCCTAACCCATTCGCTATTGTTTCTGGAATAAAACCATTTTTTGAAAACCGGCCGGGTTCTGGTGCGCAAACATTACAAAACTAGCCGGGGCTCCACGGGTTAAATTATAGGTTTGATTCCCGAAGGGAAGTAATGAAAACCTAATATTTAGTAGGGGCCCCATAATCATTGACGATGCAGGGACCTTCCATCCATCCCATTCCCATTCGCTTGCTATCTTGGGTGTTATCTTGATATATCAGTGAAGGACGCATGGCCGTCTGGTGAAGAGCGGCAAGGAGCCACAATGCAAGAAATCCACCAAAGTGGGAAGCGTGTTATAACAATGTTTAAGTTAAATTTTTCTTTTTTCTTCTCTTATTTTTTACGAAAGTTTTTTCGTAGTGGGTACCCGATCTATAGACGAATCCATAAGAGAAGTTGCGTTACACTTATGAGGAATGCTCTGTTCATCCCCGCGGCGGTAGATTCAAAACGGCTGACGCGGGTGTTGAATGGAGACTATTATATTAATAGGCAAATCGTCAATGATTACGGGGCCCCTACTAAATATTAGGTTTTCATTACTTCCCTCCGTGAATCAAACCTATAGTATCGTTTTTTCTTACTGTTATTATCTCGTGTGTTCCCATTATCTTTGGTTGCATCTTATTTTGGGTTTTCTTCTCTTTCGGTCTTGTTCATTGGTTTTTGTTTTCTATTCGTTATCTTATTCTCGTTTTCTCGCATCCTTATTCTCTCTTGTTATTTAGTTCTTGGTTTCGTAGTTCTCATAATTTTTCGTTCTCGTTTTGTTGCCATTATCTCTGTCTGTCTCTCTCTCTCTCTCCAATATCTTTGATTTGGCCTCTTACCTTTGATTTATTGGAGCGACAGTTGTGCTTGAATATTATTAGGATTTCAGGAATATTTGTGTGTGTGTGTATGTGTGTGTGTGTGTGTGTGTGTGTGTGTGCGGGTGTGAGATAAATATATAGATGTACATATTGATAGATATCGATAGACAGTTTTTATAGAGATCGTTCACGAGTATAATTTTGTAATTGAGAGAGAGAGAGTGTGTGTGTGTGTGTGTTTGTGTGTGTGGACTACCACGAGACCTTTTTAAATACCATAACATTCGCTACAATGAATAAATATGTCACCGTACTAAAAGGCTAAAAAGCTTGTTGTCCAAAGAGTCAATAATAAAGCTCCCTAGTGGTTTATACGTATATAAGTCAATCAGAAGACTATTAGGTACACATAGTACTCCAAACAATCCCTCCCCAATCTTGTTTGCAAATATCCAAGGCCTAAAAAATAGAACCACGAACAAAGTACCATTTATTAGGGGCCTGCTAGAAGAAGGAAACGCTATATTTGCGGCTCTCACAGAAACTCACATTAAAGATCAAGAAGATAGTGAGGTATGGATTCCTGGTTACAACCTACATAGGGCGGACAGAACGCATAGATCACATGGAGGTGTAGCCTTGTACATACATGACTCACTGATATGTACTGAATTCCTAAATAACAGCAATGATGTGGTGGAAATACTTGGAGTTAAAATATAATCCCTAAATTTAGCAGTTATTGTTACATACAGGCCTCCAGACTCATCCCGAGAAGAATTCAAAACCCAGCTCAACAAAATAAAATCAGAAGTGGAAACCCTGGGGAACCCAACACCAAATATTATATGGCTAGGAGACTTTAACCTACCAAACATTAAATGGAGACAACTAGAAAACCAGTTAGTGGCAAATAACACCGGAGAAGCAAATACTAATACGAGAGAGCTTTTTGAACTTTGTGATTTTTTTAGTCTTACCCAACATATTGCTGAACCCACACGGGAAAACAATATCTTAGACCTGGTCTTCACTAACAACGACTCTCTAGTACACAGCATTAACATATCGGACACAACATACTCAGATCATAAATTAATTGAGATCAAAACAACCTTAGAAAGTGTACAGACAACCTCAGAATCGAGAACAAAAACCGGCCCCTTCAGTAAATTTAACTTCAATAACAAAAACATTAGGTGGGAAGAGGTAAATCAAGAAATGGAGGAAATAGACTGGGAAGATTTAATGGATAACCTGACACCAGCAGAATGTCTAGTCTTAATAACAGAAACCATGACCCAAATCTGTAGCCACCATATACCTGCAAGACAAACAAAACGAAGAAGCAAACAAGATCGGGAAAGGAGGAGGCTGTACAGAAGAAGAAAATTACTCACACAAAGACTCACACATCAAAATCTACAGGATAGGCAAAAGGTCGAAATAGATAGAGAAATTGTGGAAATTGAACAAAGGCTAAGAATATCATATGAACTACAACATATGGAAGAGGAGAGGAAAGCTATTGCAGGTATAAAGGAAAATTTCAAATACTTCTTTTCATACGCCAAACAAAAGGCTAAAACAACATCAAACATCGGCCCACTGAGCAAAGGGGACGGCTCTTTCACAGGAGACAAAAACGAAATGAGCGAACTCTTAAGCAGGCAGTATGAAATGGCATTCAGTGAGCCTGATGAAACAAAAGTCATCAGATACCAAAATATATTTTTCATGGAAACCTCCCCCACGGAAACCCCTCAGACGCTGGATATTGATTTCGGTCCAAAAGACATAGAAGAGGCCATTTCCAACATGCCATCCCACTCGGCACCAGGCCCGGACTCTTGGAATTCGATTCTAATGAAAAAATGTAAGGAAAACCTCTCAAAACCCCTGGCTATAATGTGGAGAAGGAGTCTAGACACTGGTGACATACCAGATAGCTTGAAAAACGCAATAATTGCCCCACTGCATAAAGGAGGGAGTAAAGCACTACCAAAAAACTACCGCCCGGTAGCTCTAACCTCTCACATCATTAAAGTTTTCAAGCGAGTCCTGCGAAGCAAAATTTCAACATTCATGGAGACAAATGAACTACACAACACCGATCAACATGGGTTCAGAGCGGGAAGATCATGTCTCTCACAACTTTTGGAACACTATGACAAAATTCTTAACCCTTAAAAAGCGGCTCACCACTTAAGTCGAGTTAAATAAAGCTGGAGTATGTGGCGGCGCTCGACAAAGGTCGAGTGGCAATTTCAGCACGTAATGTGGCTGAGAGAGAGAGACAAGTGGTGGCAGGAGACTAGCGAGCGTATGACTGCTCCAGACCACCGCGGCGAACCTACTGACACAAATCTCAGCTCCCTCCTCCCTCTCTCACTCGCTACATACTCAATTATGTACCGAAAGTACCGAATTACCTGCTTTTTGCACTCGCGTTGCACGGTTATTGCAAGAAAACTATCCATCATACAAGGATCGTTATGGTGTCATTCGAAAGCTCTGTTTATGCCCTTTCAGGGATAGATACTTGTTTTACGTTCTGGGTCTTATTTAGGCATGAAAATGATCACGTATACAGCCCTATTTTGGCTAAAAACACCCCGCTGGGCGGTACACATAAATAAACCGCATAGGCCGCTCGTAAGGTGTTAAAGCGCTAGAAGAAAAGAAAAACGTGGATGTCATTTACACCGATTTTGCTAAGGCATTTGATAAATGTGACCATGGTATAATAGCCCACAAACTGAAAGAAAAAGGTATAACTGGGAAAATCGGACGGTGGATATACAATTTCCTCGTAAACCGAAAACAATCGGTAGCAGTAAACCAAGTCACTTCTGAGCCTTCGGATGTCAAAAGCTCAGTGCCCCAAGGAACAGTGCTAGCACCCCTTCTGTTCCTCATACTAATTTGCGACATAGATACCAACACCAGACACAGTACGGTGTCGTCTTTTGCTGATGACACAAAATTAAGCAAGATAGTAAACACACAAGAGGACACGGGCCGACTGCAGGAAGACATGAATGTAGTGTTACAGTGGACCAGGGAAAACAACATGCAATTCAATGAGGAAAAATTCCAATTAATACGGTACGGAGATAATAATGGTGTTAAAGAAATTACAAATTACTTAACAGAATCTAACCACATAATAGAACGGAAAGACAGTGTGAAAGACCTTGGGGTATTAATGTCTGAAAATATGGGCTTCAAAGTACATAACCAGGTCAAAGTGGCGGCTGCGAAACGTCTAACGTGTTGGATTCTGCGTACTTTTAAAACACGCGGTGAATTGCCTATGATAACGCTCTTCAAATCTCTAGTGCTACCGCGGCTTGAATACTGTAGCGTATTAACATCCCCATACAAAGCAGGTGAAATAAATGACGTAGAGAGTGTACAAAGAAATTTCACTTCGCATATAAGTTCGATAAAACATCTACACTATTGGAAGCGTTTAAGAGCACTGAATCTGTACTCACTGGAACGTAGAAGAGAACGTTACCTAATAATATACACGTGGAAAATCGCAGAGGGTTTAGTACCAAACCTACATACTCCGATAGTCATGAAATTCAGTGATAGGAGAGGCTGGGAATGCGAAATCCCCCGGATGAATAACAGGGGTGCTATGGGCTCTCTGCGAGAGGGCTGGTTATCACACAGAGGCCCACGTCTCTTCAACAAACTCCCACGGCGAGTAAGAGACATGAGGGACATCTCGTTAGACAACTTCAAGAGAGCCCTAGATGTCGAACTGCAAAAAGTGCCAGACGAGCCCATCCTCGCAAGGGAGCGAGCTGTCGCTTCAAACAGTCTACTGCACCAAATCACCACCCATAACGAGGGGCCTCGCGCTCCTTGGTGCCGCTAGAGGAGCGGCGAACACATCCAAAGGTATCCAAAGGTAAGGTAAGTATCAGCGTCAAGTGTGGTAACCAGGCTTTTAACCCTAGAACGGTTACGGCGGGAGAATTTCTCCCGGGCGCAAGAGGTGATCACGTGATTCACCCATGTGGCAGCGTGGGTCTGGCTTGGCGCGCCCAGTACCTTCAGTCCATTGTCTGACTTGGTTGAGGGTGGGTGTGCGGTCCAGCTAACTCGCTTGGTTTTGGCCCTAAATCACATTTAGGGAGAATTTCTCCCGGAGTTGCTGTTAACATGTGTTGTGCAGTCCGGGTGAAATTTACAATCCGGGTGAAAAAGTTTGGGATGGGACTCAGCCATGGTATGCTCCCATCACCCAAGACTGCACACACCGCAGGAGAAGCCAATCAGGCCAGTATTTTGTTTTTGCCTAATTAGTTAATATGGTTTTTAAAAAAAATATTCACTTTTTAGTTACGTTTTTGAAATTTAAAAATAATTCATACTTTAAACTACAATTTACATTTAAAATAGGCTAAATGAAAGAAGAAAAGCTCTAATTTCATTGTGTATTTTCAAAATAAAATAATTTTCTACATAAGTATTTTTTTTTCCCTTTTTCATTTCCGGGAGAAATTCTCCCGGGGTTTCCTTTTATGTTACTGAAATCCAGGGTTACCATTCTAGGGGTATTATATAGTTCTACCCTTGCTGTGGTGGTGACCTGTGGCGGAATGGTAGAGGGTTCGACTCACAATAGACATTTACATTTACTTGATGATATATCAATGTGTATTGAATGAATTGCTTACTAGTTTATTAATGTTTTGATACTCACTCTGATTAAAGACAGGTTTTCTGGATCCGTTTCTCTCCATTAGTTTGGCAATATTAAGACCATCCGTGTCATTTAGTTGTCGAATTGTTTCATGGCCAGCGATAGCGAGCCTGTAATTTACAAGGGAACGGCCTTTGGCTGGGGCCTTGGGGGTATTATTTTTAAGCTTTGATGGAGGACTAGGAGAAAGCTAAATAATACAAATTATAATAAATAAACACACCCTAAAGTTCCCTTAACCCGGGAACTGCGGGAAGACTCTTAAGAGTTCCCCCGGCGGACTGCGGGAAGACTCTTAAGAGTCAGAGAAATAAAAATCAACTTTAAACATCGAAAAAAAAAAAACATTGAGTTTTTTTCATTTTTTATTTTTTGGGGGCCCCTGGGCCATGCAAAATATCACTCCTCTACCTCCTGTCCTTCCCCACTTTCCTCCCCTCCTTCAGTTATCACCTATTTTCCCTGTTATTCCCTTATTCTGAGGTATATTTTCGTGCTAACATTAGCGAGTTGCAAGCAGGGCATTGTCATCAGTGTTAGCAAGCGAGTGCAAGAGAGAGAGAGAGAATATCGATCGACTGTGTCTTAGTGGCCTTGGGGGAAATTGGCGGGAAAGCAGGTTGCCTCACCCATACATTATATAACTCGCGGCCTATATCTCCAATTTTGACCATCCAAACGCTGTTTTCACTCGTTTTATTGTTGTTTCAGGTTAATACCTTTATAATCAACCCATAATAGGCGCATATGGATAAGTATTAATGCTATTAATGGTAAAATTAATATTTTAGTGATGGAAACAGCTGAAATACGTCAGCACAGGGGGACGTTTCTAATTACCCCCATGCGCACTTCTTAGGTTAACCCGGGAGCTGCCGGGAGACTCTTAAGAGTTCCCCCGGCGGACTGCGGGGAGACTCTTAAGAGCAGAGCTTTTGAACGCGTACCAAAACCGCGCGTTTATAGCCAGGCGGCTGAAAATTGGTGTGGGTATAGTGGGTATAGTGGGTACATGTCCGCCCTAGGGCTGCAGAACCTGCAGGGGCAGGAAAAATTAAAGGCACGGGCGTAGGGAAGAGAACCCGTACGCCAGCCACAGTGCCCCTACCACCACCACCACCACCAGCCGCCCCTGGCCCGGCTGCCCCTGCCGCCCCTGCTGCCCCTGCCACCCCTGCCACCGGTACCAGCGACGCAGGAGGCCGCCCTAGGGCTGCAGAACCTGCGGGGGCAGGAAAAATTAAAGGCATGGGCGTAGGGAAGAGAACCCGTACGCCAGCCACAGTGCCCCTACCACCACCACCACCACCACCAGCCGCCCCTGGCCCGGCTGCCCCTGCCGCCCCTGCTGCCCCTGTCCAAGGAACAGGGAAGGGGAAGGGGAAGGGGAAAGGGAGAGGGAAAGCGACTGCTGGCCCTGCTGGCCCTGGTGTCCCTGCCGGCCCTGCTGCCCCTGTTGCCCCTGCTGCCCCTGCCGCCCATGCCGCCCCTGCCCAAGGAACAGAGAGAAGGGCGACAGGCACCACCATCATCTTGCCATCAAGGCCACGCACCACTGCTGCCCCTGCCGCCGCCCCTGCCGCCGCCCCTGCCACCGCCTCTGCTGTCCCTGTCCATAAGACTCCCGCACGTGCAAAAGTGACCCGGAAAACTCTGACACCATCAAAGTATGACGCCCTGCTGTTTGATGGTGATTCGCAGGACATTGGCAGCCCAGGTTTCGACGACGAAGCCCTAGCACGGGACCAAGGGTGGGGGGATTTGGGAGTGGACAGTGGGAGTGAGTCCGACGTCGGTGACGAGAATGAGGAAGGGCATCGTCTGTCAAGTGAAGAGGAGGGTGATGATGATGATGCAGTGCTGTATCGCGACCATGGAAGCGATATTTCAGACGATGAAGCAGACGCAGACGACATTCCGATCCCTGAGCTGCCTTCGTTCGATTGGTCTGACGGGGTCAATTTTGTACCGGACGTGCCCCAGTTCAATCCTGGGACGTCAGGAACAACTGACGACTGGCCCTGTGACGATCAAGCGAACGAAAGCGACTTCTTCCTCGCTTTTTTCGACATGGAGGTAATGACGTACATCGTTGCCCAAACAAACGCCTACTACAGGTGGGTGTTTGGCAGATTGGACGTCCTTTCTCCAAAATCGAGAATACGAGGCTGGGTGGATACGACTGTGGAAGAATTTATGACGTTCTTTGCCTTGTTGTTCCTCATGCCTCTGATCAAGAAGCATGTGTAGCAACACTATTGGAAGCACGACCCTCTCATCGCCACCCCAACTTTCAATAAGTTCATGACTCGTGACAGATTTGTGTTGCTGCTAAGATTTATGCACTTTGCAGACAACGAAAATCCTAACAGGATTGACAGGATATGGAAAGTTCGGGATGTGTTCACCATGTTGTTGGAGAGGTATAGGAAATACCTTTTCCCCTTCCTCAATTTGGTGATTGATGAGTCGCTCGTGCTCTTCAAAGGACGTCTTGTTTTCAAGCAGTATATCCCCTTGAAAAGGCATAGGTTCGGAATCAAGCTCTTCGTTTTGTGTGACTGCGAAACTGGAATAGTGCTTGACATGATCGTGTACACAGGCACTGACATTGACATACCGAAAGCCGCTGCCAATGACCCCATGGGCATGTCAGGTGCCATCATCAGGAAAATGTTGGCACCTTACCTGGGCAAAGGCCACATCATCTACACTGACAACTGGTATACTTCTCCTGCTCTCTGCCAGTTTCTTCATGACAACCAAACGGGGTCATGTGGGACTGTCAGAAAGACAAGAAAGTTTATGCCAAAGTTCACAGGTAATGTCATTCCTCTCACAGATGCCTCCTCCAGTGACACACCTTCAGAAGACGACCTGGCCCAGGAACACCGCGAGAGGCATGTGCGAAGAAGGCGACGAAAGGGGCAGAAATACAAGCAGCTCGAGAAGTGTGGGAAACTGATAGCCCTGAAGTGGAAGGATAAGCGAGACATCCACCTGCTTTCCACCGTCCACACAGGTGCCCAGATGGATTCTGGCAAAATCCACTACCGAACCAGGAAGACAATCTACAAGCCCGACATGGTAGTGGACTACACTAAGAACATGCGCCTGGTGGACAAGTCTGACTGTCAGCTGTCAGGCGTAGAGTGTCTGAGGAAGACTGTGAAGGGGTATCACAAGCTCTTCCTCCACCTAGTTGATATCACGATGCTCAACGCCTACAACTTGTAGTTGGTGAAAAAGGATATGGCCCCAAACCAGAAGCTGAAATTCCGGGAGTTCGTCTACAATGTCTCATACCAACTCCTGGAGAAGTATGGCACCACCACTCACAGACGTACGGCATGGCGTGGGGATCACGTTCCTGACCGCATCTAGCTGGGTGTCGAAAGACACTACCCCATCAACACTGAGATGCTTGGCACTCGTCGCAGGCAGGCGCAGTGCACCGTCTGCAGCACCAGTGTCAGGAAACCCCATGTCACCAAAAGAGTCACCTCAATGTGCGCCGAGTGCAAAGTTCCACTCTGCCTGGGTGACTGCTTCAGGGACTACCACACCTTCAAGAATTATTGAGTGTCGCCCTGCCCTGCCCTGCCCTGGACTCGCCCCGTGCCCTGCCCTGGACTCGCCCCCTGCCCCGCCCTGTCCTGGACTTGCGCCCTACCTTACCTCAGCAAAATTGCCCCTCTCAGTGCGACTCCACTCATTTTCAAACGGTCAAGCGGTGACCCTTGCCGCTCCTTTATGCCCCAGCTACACCAGCAACAGCAGCTCTGTCTTGGAACAAAATTTGTATAAATTCAATAATGGATAAAATACTCTTCACAAATACATTTGTATTGTATAATATTGTAAATAAAGAAGAATAATAACTGTGTGGGTGTCGAAAATTGCTCAACCAGCTTTCTTATGTCTCGCCTACGCGCGTATATTGGATTATACATAGTCATGACTGTCATACAAATAATTGCAGTAGGTCTCGAATATACATTTAGATTGCATATTACTTGGAAATAAATAAGTAAACGTTTCTCTGGTGGCAATCTACCCTTTCGCAAGTGTAAGGAGACACCATTCTATATTTAGCCCTTTATCACAAAAGGCAATCTGCCTGTGTTTACTGACCACCGTCGCTGGTGGTCTATAATATAGTACTTTATTTACAGTCAATGGCCTACATGTTTCTGTGGTACTTCACATGTGTCTAAAATGCAATGTCTGCTTGCATAAAAATGCAATTCTGAAGTCCATTTATACGTACGACATACGCATGTCTCAGTTTCTCTCTCTCTCTCTCTCTCCATTCCTGACTCATGTTATTGTAGACCTGTTGGTGGCAACGAACACCAGACATCTGGTAGACATAAGGTTCAAAATACCAAGACATCCATACGCCTCGGGCGCCTCCACAATTATCACGAAGCTGGTTATCTATCTAGAGATCTGCCTGACTTCCATCTCTCCAAGACTCACTCACTCACTCACTGCACCCCTGCATGCCTCCCTCCCACCCACCCACCCCCAACCCACTCTTTCAGGCTTCCGTCTGCTAGAAACACATTCACAATTTGCGTAAATATCGCATCAATTGGGCTATATGCGGTATATTCCTTGTTATATGGGACGCCTACATACGTACACGTCTTTATTATAGCATGACAGTGCTCTAAATACAATATTTACGTGATATTTATGGCATAACACACCCTCTCCCCCTTTCATTCCCAGCACAACTCACTCACACCTTGGTTCACGCATAGAAACTCATTGATAATGTGCGTAAATATCGCATGAATTGGTCTATATGCGGTATATATTTTGATATATGGCACGTATACATACGTACAAGTCTGTATTATAGCATGACAGTGCTCTACGTACAAGATATAAGTGATATGTATGGCGTAAACCACACTCTCAGCTCATAAATTGCCGCCAAACCTCCAACACATCTTCATTCCCGCCTAAAAATTATCTTATAATTCCCTTATATATTGCAATTTTGTGTCACTATGAGGCATATTCATTGTTATATGGGTGGCCTACACACGTATACATACTCTACATAGCCTAAAAGGGCTCAAAAAAGGAGATATACGTGATAATACGCGGTAACCCACCCCCTCCTCCCTCTCCTTCTATCCCCTGGGCGCGTGAAAATTCGGCAGGAAAATCTCGCCGCTCGATGACAATCTAGCCGCGCGGTGCCATTCGCTCCACATTTTTCAACTACGGACCGTTCCCCCACCCCCCACAGACATTTTTTGGGGGGTCAAATATATATGGGCCGATGCACGCAAACATTCCCTACACGATGATGTACTTTTTATCGAAATTGGCAATAGGTCCCAAAATCATCATAGGTGCGCACAGTCTTACCCTGTAGAAAACCCCCTGTGCGCCGCGGAGAGGTTAACAGCCTTGGGCGATGTTTAACACTATATGTATTATGACCCAATGTTGTGGCTAACACTATACATTCTTACTGTACTAGGCTCTTTACAAGTTAAAAGGGTAATATATATCGCAATTAAGGAGACAGTGACTGTTTGTTTGATCTATTAATTCATTTATTCATATATTTTATTTTAGTTTCCTTCCTAGACCTCCATCAAGCTTAGAAAAACACCCCCTAGACCCCTTTTCAAGATAGATTTGTACATTTTTCGGTAGAGAAATTTCCCGGCCAAAGGCCGATTCCCTCTAACATTACAGGCTCGCTATCGCTCGCCAGGAAAAAATCGACACCTAAATGGCACGAAGGGTCCTAGTATTGACAAAGAAATGGGGTGAAAGGTCATAATATCCCCAAACTAATGGAACCAACGTCTTAAAATCTCAAAACTAGTGGGGCTAAACATTAGGGAAAAGGGAGTCTCCCCTTAACCATTTCACTCCCACAGTCCCATCCTAAGCTGAATTAAATTTGGGGCAACCGCCTTTCAACACACTCTTACCCCTTTTATGTCCAATTCTCTAACCCAAGAGAGAACCGATTGTCAAAAATGTTCTTCTACTCAATAAGTAAGGTCTGGAACCCTCTCCCTCTATCAGTCTTTCCCTCATCCTACGACTTAAAGTGTTTCAAGCTCCCTGTGCTCAGACATTTTGACTTTAACGTACTTTGAATTTGGCTCTCTATCTCTCTTTCAATATATGGGGGGGGGGGGACACTTGTTACAGATAAGTTAGCCTTTTGTCTCCTTCATACACATATACAAAACAAATTATTTGCATAAGTAATTAGTATACGGCATATTTTCATCTACCAACGATCATAATTATATACACGTAGCTTGATGAAGAACATTACTGATTTAGCATAAACATAAACCTCTTATGTGTTTTATTTAGCATAAACATAAGCCTCTTGGGTTTTTTGTTTTCTGATAATAAATGCTCAGAATTGTATATGAAATTAATTAAGCTTGGATGGATGAATCGTAATTTTACAAATACGAGTGTGTCTGTTATCAAAACATTTGTTGGGGCTTAATTTTATATATATATACGGTATATATATATATATATATATATATATATATATACTGTATATATATATATATATATATATTCATTTATTTTTTTAGTTTCCTCGCTAGACCTTCATCAAGCATTAAAAAAACATTCCCTAGACCACCTTTCAAGATAAATTTGTACATTTTTCGATAGAAAAATTTCCCGGCCGAAGGCCGGTTTCTCTTAAAATTACAGGGTCGCTATCACTCGCCAGGAAAATCGACACCTAAATGGTACGAAATGTCCTGATAATGATATAGAAATTGAAATGCTGGGTGTGAACAGAATTTAACCCTCCAGAAAATCCCCAGGCCCAGTGGTGGTGCCTGACGCGGGTTCGAACGAACCCTGGCTAGGGACCTCAGTAGGTTTTACCAGACTCTCGATAGCAACCTTAGTTCTCCTTGAAAGAACCAGGTGATAGTCTCGTGGTGGTTCACGTGGTGGGTTTATTAGACTTCGCCACCAAAGACTATTTTACGCTATCCCAGACATCAACTCGGGTAGTTTTGTGGTTGCGGGAATTTTGCGGGTACAGGGTATTATATAGCATCCTTCTTTAACAAGGCTAGTCCGTAGCCTCTGTTATGGTCGTAAAGTATCTTAGCCACATCACCTCCCCAGGCCCAGTGGTGGTGCCTGGCACAGGTTTGAACCCTGGTTAGGGACCTCACTAGGTTTTACTAGACTGGTGCGGTTTCGAACTCTGGTTAGTGACCTCAGTAGGTTATTACCAGACTCGCGCGCTAACCCACTGTACTAACCACGGACGTACTGTACAGTACAATAGGATAGCAACCTTAGTTCTCCTTGAAAGAACCAGGTGATAGTCTTGTGGTGGTTCACGTGGTGGGTTTATTAGAGTTCGCCACCAACGACTATTTTACGCTATCTCATACGTCAACTCGGGTAGTTTAGTGGTTGCGGGATTTTTGCGGGTACAGGGTATTACAGAAATGGGACAAAAGGTTTTATAATCGACAAACTAATAGGGCGAACGTCTTAAAATCTGAAAACTACTGGGGCTAAACGGGGAGACCAGAAAAAATAACCCATTTTCAGCCATGTTTAGACAATTGTATACAGCTTAGGAAGGATCTGTGGTAGCTGAAAGAGTGAATTGAGATAGTCAGTAGCCTTTTCATTGCTACACGTCCGTTCTAAGCTGAATAAAATCGTATAATAATTGCCAGACTCTCTCTCATCTATATATATATAATATAATGAATACCTTACTCAATTACGGTATAAAATGAAAAACTATCATAGTAAAGTACTGCAGTATTGAAGGTTGCAATTACTATCGAGTGCACTACCAGGTACTCAGTCAATGCGAGTTATATTGCACAACATTAATATCTGGCCTTCATATATTTTAACCCTCTCGCTCACCGGACAGTATTTAATAAGGGGGGGGGGGGGGGGATGGGCGTAATTCTTTGCTCATTTATGTATATTTTTTATATATATTTTTTGTTTCCTCAATAGACCTCCACCAAGCTTCAAAAAACACCCCCTAGACCCCCCCCCCACCCCCTTCAAAATAAATTTGTAAATTTTTTGGTAGAAAAATGTCGCGGCGAAAGGCCGATTCCTCCTACATTTATATGCTCGCTATCGCTCGCCAGGAAATAATCGACACCTAAATGGCACCAAAGGTCTTAAAATTGACAATGATATGGGGCGAAAGATGTTAACATTGCCAAACTAATGGGCCGAACGTCTTAAAATCTGAAAATTAATGGGCCTAAAGATGAGGGAGAAGGGGGTCCAGAAAAACAAAACGAACCATCCTGCCTTAACCCTCTCGCTCACCGGACAATATTTAATTAAGTTAATGGCTGTCTTTGTCTTTCTCATTAACCTCTTCTGTACCAGCAACTTCTTTTTTATTTTATGCTGGTTACCTTTAGGTGATTTTCTTGAGCTTACAATCACCTCTTAGGGGTCTTAACCCTTTGAGTACCAGCGACGTGTGTTATATTTTATTCTAGATAAATTTAGACGATTTTATTAAGCTTAGGAGGTGCATATGGTAGCTAAAACGAGTTAATTGAGATACTCTGTAGCCTGAAAATAAATAGACGTCCTTCCTAAGCTGAATAAAATCGCTTACTAGTTGCCAGAGTGTAATGAAAAGGATGTCACTGGTAATGTATTGTTTTTTGTTTTATGCGAGTGAGGGAGGACAAAGGCAGAACTGCCTATAGCGAGTGCCTGCCCCATAGTTGAAAGAGTGACAGGGCCAAAATCAAAGGACGTTCGAGCCAAAATGCCTGGGCACACGGAGTCTTAATACGCTCTCAATAAACCCTCTGAATATCATAGGTCCTTCTTAAACTGCATACAATCGTTTAATGTTAGCCAGAATCCAAGGTGAGTGCGTCATGGTGCTGAAGGGGTTAAGGGGGTATCGCTTGGTTTTTGGTCTATATATATTTTTTTTATTTTTTTTTTAGTTTCCTCGCTAGACCTCCATCAAACTTAGAAAAACACCCCCTAGATCCCCTTTCAAGACAAAATTGTAAATTGCGCATAATTTTTGTTGGCCTATTATATGCCGCAAAGAATATTTATGGCCTATTACATGCTGCCAAGAATATTTGGTAGCCTAACACATGCCGCGAATAATATTTGGTGGCCTAATATATGCCATTAATAATATATGGTGGCCTAACACATGCTGTGAAGAATATATAGTGGCCTAACCCATGCTGCGAATAACTTTTGGTGGCCTAACACATGCCGTTAATAACCCTAGGTGGCCTAACTCCCAAATACTGTTAACGGCATGTGTTAGGCCACCAAATATTTTTCACGGCATGTGTTAGGCCAACAAATATTATTCGCAACATGTAATAGGCCAAAAAGTATTCTTCGCAGCATGTAATAGGCTACAAGATATACTTTGCAACATGTAATAGGTCACAAAATATACTTCGCAACATGTAATAGGCCACAAAATATACTTCGCAACATGTAATAGGCCACAAAATATACTTCGCAACATGTAATAGGCCACAAAATATACTTCGCAACATGTAATAGGCCATAAATATACTTCGCAACATGTAATAGGCCACAAAATATACTTCGCAACATGTAATAGGCCATATATATATTTTGCAACATGTAAGAGGCCACAAAATATACTTCGCAACATGTAATAGGCCATAAATATACTTCGAACATGTAAGAGGCCACAAAATATACTTCGCAACATGTAATAGGCCATATAATACTTCTCAATATGTAATAGGCCACAAAATTACTTCGCAACATGTAATAGGCCATAAAATGTTCTTCGCAACATGTAATAGGCCATCAAATATTCTTTGCAACATGTAATAGGCCACAAAATATACTTCGCAACATGTAATAGGCCAAACTAGCCTATATTTTAAGTAATTAATTGTTGCACGGTATTTGTCTTGGTAGGCTATTTATTATTAGGACTTTCATTGAGATGGTACAGGAGGTCTACAATGTGGTGGAGTTTCACTTTCTACTGTAGTTTGTTCGACTCCCTTGTAGACTTCTCATTCTTACCTCACAACAGGGACCCTGATGGAAATAAGTTAGCTAAAATTGTGTAGGTTATCCCATGGGTTATCCCTGTGGGAGTGATCATGCTGTATTGGGGTGCTTTTAACAAATACGCCGACTTTCTGCCCCTATCAGGGTGTATGTAACTCTTAATAAATATAGTCAATCAATCAATCAATACAATGAATTTCGAACTACAGAACTGTAACATTAATCCATACTTAACCTAGCTTATATTTATAGTAAATAGTGTTATGGACTAAATTATATGTAGAATTGACTTATTCAAGTGTAGGCCTATTATATTTTTATATTTGGAATAAATTATAATTATTATTTAAGCCAAATGAACTCATAGACAAGTCAGGAGTCATAACATTAGAACCAAAACCTTCGCTGTGCACTAAAGTCAATAGATAATATTTCGGTTCTGTCATGACTGTTCATGCTTAACATATAGTGGAGAACTTTATATCATATTCAAATAATATGTAATGGCATTGTCTATGGTTGTATTATATTGAAATAGTAATAGGTATCTATTATAATAGGATATATAGTATTAAGGCGAATACACTGAATGCCGAATGATCGCTATACTGGGACTAAACTCTGTTGCCAGATATGCTTTAACTCTTACTATCGTAAAACATAATGGGATATATTTATTTGCATAATTTAAAGTACCGAGGGCATTATTATAAGAATGTCCTATTACTTTGTAGTTATATTTTCATGACTTAGTGCTACAATGTTGGCTGTCCAGGGTTATATGCATGGTTGAAGTTAGTCTTGTGACTTGGTAATAGTCATCCTAGGGTAAACTCGAGCTGTGATTGGTTCTAATTTACCCTATGGCACCTACTATAGTCATCCTCCTATGAAATGAGCTACAAGGTGGAGTCCCTCGCCCTGTGCGGTGTTGTCAAATATTCAAAGCTTTAACAACAAATGTTAGTTTTTCAGGCTATTACAAATTAATTTTAGCTTTTATGACTTTATATATTATATTACAATTTTTAAAGGTTATGTGGTGTTAAGAAACCTATCATTTTAAGGATATATAGAAGGAATTTATACAACATATGGCACGCTATTTAGAACATGCTGCCATTTTTCTGGGGACAACTATAAATAGATTTAAGGAATGGTAGGATATGCGACGTTGCCAAGTAATGTCAATGCGGTTCTGTTGGCTACGCACGCACTCACACACACCCCTACAGATACACACACAAACACACACATACATACACAATCTCCAAAATGCAATATAGCACAATGTAATCCCATCAAAAGAGAGAGAGAGAGAGAGCTGGATACGAGTAATGGCAACGCTTTAAATGGCCTCAAACTACGACAACAACATCATCCAGGTCAGACGGTCACTAACCCTCATTCATAGCGCGACCACCATGGAAGGAAAAATTCGCAAAAGTTACTCTCATCTTCATAGCCAGGCAAGGGAGATGCTGTACAATGTAAATAGGTATATACAAATATAGCCTACCTATTATTTCGTTTCTGTAACTTTTATACAAGAATACCAATAACCCTTCCAGACATAAAAACGTCTTTTACATTTATTTAAAGTTTCCCTTCTAAATGTGGCTTTCCTTGGTTTCCCGTTTTCTAAAAGGTTTGTTTTGGTAGAAAAGTGGCAACACGGCACAGGGCGACCTTGACCTCCTTGGAGCTCATTTCAGTTGAGTTTGACTATAGTCTCGACTTGGTAAATATGCATCCCGCCACTTAAAATGTTTGGTGTCGCTCGTTTTTTTTTACCCCCAATTATCGCCTTAAGGGGAGATGGGCCATTTTTTCTGGTTCTCCTCCTCCCTCGTGCTTAGCCCCATTAGTTTTGAGAATTTAAGACGTTTGCTCCATTAGTTTGTCGATTTTAAGACCTTTCGCCCCATTTCTTTGTCAATATCAAGACCTTTCGTGCCCTTTAGGTGTCGATATTTTTGTTTTCCTGACGAGCGATAGCGAGCCTGTAACTGTGGAGGAACCGGCCTTCGGCCACTACATTTTTCTATCGAAAAATTTACGAATTAATCTCGAAGGGGCGAACGGATGTTTGTTTTAAGTTTGATGGAGGTCTAAGGAGGAAACTAAAATAAAAATAATAAATATATGACAAATCTACAAAAAACAAAAACAAAATCTCTTCCCTCTTAACCGTACTTTACTATGCATCAGAAGATAATAGGGAAATCAATACTACAACATTACTGTAAGAAAAACTGTGAAACCTCTAAAGATTAGTGTGAAAAGGGAACATTGGGAATGTTTCCCAAATAATATGGTGATTTTCCGCACATAAACTCAAGATATTTCCGAAGTTCATTCAATAACTATATATGTTTGTAATATGAAATCATAAGTATTTTGTCCGCTCTTTTCGATGGTTCATTCATAAATGTCCTATCATCACTATTGGATTATATATAAATATTATAAAATTATAGTTTTTCGCTTATATTAGGCTATTATGCAGTCGCTGGACCAAAAATATTCACTCTCGGTCGGGTATAGATCATTAGAATAATTTGTGTATACACTTTATTATACATACATAATATGAGGAAAGGGTATTTTATAATATTCAAGTAAAAATATATCAACACCTCAAATTATCATGATGAAAATGTATGCCACAAAAACAAATCTGTTCGTCTGTAATTTGACGGACAATTTCTAGAACAACTTCAGTGACAGCATGTACTCTTAATAGTGCAGTAAATAGTATTTTTTTTTTTTTTATTTCCATTGGTATCATCCGAATGTTTGTCCCATATATATTTGATTTTAAATTAATATTTTCATTCCCGTCATTCAAAGGGTAATCACTGTAAAATTTGGTTCACTCTATGCCCGCATTTCACCTCATCTCGTAAACTATGAAGCTATGAAATATATAATACAATTTAAATGTAATCTAGTGATCATATTGCTGCCGACATAATCATTTTGATTAATATAAATGAAGCCCAGTAATTAATATTCTGCATTATAAACAACGTCCGCCGAGTAGCTTCCAGTACACTTGGTATTAATTACGCTCTGTGCTTAACTATGGTTTATTTTTGTATATATAACATAATTCAGCGAGTTATTTTGATACTATGGGGACGGTTATTTGTTTGTTTTTGTATTTTTTTGAATTGTTATACATGTTTTAATTTTTTCCCCTAGACCTCTATCAAACTTAAAAATAAAATAAAAAAATATATATGTACTTTATATATATATATATATATACACTCTATATATATATATATATATATATATATATATATATATATATATACTGTATATACAGGAACTGTATATATATATATATATATATATATATATATATACAGAATATATATATATATATATATATATATATATATATATATATATATAAAACACCCCCAAGATCCCCACTTCGATAACAATCTGTACATTTTTCAGTAGAAAAATGGCCCGGCCTTCCTAGTTGATTACAGGCTCGCTATCGCTCGCCAGGAAAATATGGACAACTAAATGGCACAAAAGGTGATATTATTGACACCAAATGCAGTGAAAGGTCTTAACATCGTCAAACTAATAGTGCCAACGTCTTAAAATCTCATAATTAATGGGGTTAATCATGAGGGAGAAGTGGGTCCAGAAAACCAAATACCTCCCCTTAACCCATTCAGTTCGGGTGACGTCCTTGGTTTATTATAGTCGTGCTACTATTAGAAGATTTTTTTAAACTTAAGATATACCTTTAGGAATGAAGGAGCTACAAACTCTCTCATTTCATACTCTGACCATCACAGATCCATGCTAAGCTGAGTAAAATCGTCTATGTTAGTATTACATATTATATTTGTAATAATGATTCATATAATAATTAACAAATATAACATAATTAACCCCTTCAGTTTACCAGGACGCAATCTTTAATTTTATTAGTGGTATTATTAGAGGATTGCATTTGGCTTAGGAAGGATCTGTGGGATCAAATAAGATCATATATCTCAACTAGAGGGGCACTATGGAGAGTGTGAGGTATGCGCTCTACCGATCGTTTCCTAAATTGAATAACTTCTTCCCTGGCGCATATTCTATCTACCCACCAACTTTAGTGAAAATATGTTCATAACTTTTTGAGATATCTTATTTACAGACAGACAAACAAACAAACAGACAAACGGAGGCACAAACATAACCTCTTGCCCAGTGGTGGGCACGGTTTCCGCTAATCAGCTAACAGCTAATAGCGAAGCTAATTTTGTCGTTAGCTGGTTAGCTTTTAAGCTAACTTTGACAATCGTTAGCGGACCGATTAGCTTCCGCTAAATTTACTACCGCTAACTGTAAGTCCGATAACGATAATGTGCATTCACTGGTAAACAAAACAAAAATTGTATTGGCCAAAACGTTTACAGACCCTAAAATGTCACCTACTTATGTGAGTATTTGCAACATTCGTTCATTGAATTTGTGTTCAATATACAGTATATTTTATTTTGTTTATTTTGTATTTGTTTGTCCTTCTTTCTTTGTTGCTGTAGTCTCTCTCCAGTGCCTCCAGGTGTTTTGTTTGGATTCATCTTGTTGGTGTTTCTGCACCCTGGTTGAAGTCTTCGGCATCTCATATAATAATAATAGGTATACATTCCTACGCAGATGACTCAACACTCCACAGTTCCTTCACATTTACCAATTCTTTCACCCAACCCGATCTTACAAATTCAAAAATAAACACTGCAATTTCTCTGAACCAGGACCTTTCTAGAATTAATGGATGGGGACAAAAGAATCTAGTTTCCTTTAATGCACAGAAAACCAAATACATTCAATTTTCTAACCGACAGAATCTCACTGACTCCCATATATTTTCTAATGATGTAAATATTCCCACTTCCCCTAGTATTGACATTCTCGGTGTAACATTAACTACTAACTTGAGCTGGACACATTATGTTAGAAGCATTGCTAAGAATGCCTCTAAAAAACTGGGACTCCTGTACAGAGTTCGAGAATTCTTCACTGACGAGCAGTTGGCCGTGATATATAAAAGTCATGTGCGTTCTCAGATGGATTACTGTTCACCTCTGTGGGGTGGAAGTGGAGTGGTTGCATTGAGGCAGTTGGACAAAATTCAAAATAAAGCTATTAGATTAATCAATAACCCTGCAATCACACAGGACCTTCCTACATTATTCATACGAAGAAAACGTTGCATCCCTTGCATTATTCTACAGATATTTTCACAGCAATTGTTCCGAGGAACTTGCTTCAATTGTGCCGCCTCTCCACATCTTTCCCCGTAGAACTAGGGCAGCTGAGAGCGCCCATGAATTTACACTTTCTCCTCCACAATGGAGAACTTCTGCTTATCAGAATTCATTTATCCCCAGAGCTACTACTCTTTGGAATTCACTTCCCTCGAATTGCTTTCCACAAACTTACAATCTACAAATGTTTAAATCCAGTTACAAACATTTTATGAATGGAGGATGCCTTTAGGCACATGGACCTTTTTGTTTTATCTGTGTTTTTCCTTCCTCCGTTCATTGTCTCTTAAAAAAAAAAAAAAAAAAAAAATACTCCTGTGTAGCGGGAGGACCTGTACATAATTATATCTCAAGAATTTGGTAATGTTACAATATATTTTTACATTTTACATTCATAAATAGTCCACTAATATACTAGGTTAGGTTAGGTTAGGTTTTGGTTAGGTTAGGTTAAAGATATTGTTCAATGATTCTTAGTAAATTGAAGAAAAAAAAAAAAAAATAGAAGGTCCCACCCCTTTCCCATTCTTAAGTAAGCCATTTTAGATTTACAGAAGAGTGACCATTACTTGCATTACTGCATGTCCACAAACATTTCAGTAATGTAAGCATGTTTTCTTCTATTTTTTTTTTTTTTTTTTTTTTTTTTTTTTTTTTTTTATTAAGGTGACAGTTACAAAGTGGTGTACAATCTATCTTATTCTAGTTACATTGTAGTTTATCTTATTGTACCAGTACCTCCCTACAATCAAACTAGTTGTTCCCCAATTCGTCACTCCGCCACGACCATTTCAAAGTCCAAGTCTCTCACTCTTGTCCTCTGTAGCGGGGAGGACCTTGTACCCCTGAGACATAGGAGTGTAGACCTGAGAAGAGAGAAAGAGAGCCGGCATCTCATCCAAGTTATGACTTGGCTTCTATGCTGGCGCTTTTTCTCCGATATTTGTTCAGCTAATCTGGCATAGAAGACACTTGCAGAAGGTCCCATACCTCCCGACGATGAGAAGACCAGAGGAGTAAAGTTTCCTTGATCCCTGTTCAAAATTCTTTCTTCATAAGCGCGTTTTTTCTCACTTTCGTTTCTCAAGTATGCCGCCTTGTGTCCTCGCTCACGATATGTTTGTGCTCTTGGGTTGAAGATTCTGATGTCGAAAGAAGCCCGTTGTCTCCTCGTCCAAAAACCTCGAGCACTTACGTCCACTCTTGCTTCATTTGAAGTATTTGCAGTATTGTGGGCCAAGCGCTGTCCGTCCATAGGCAGAAGTTCCGGTTCGATTCTGACATCATGGCACACCTCGTCCAGCATTTGTGCAGTGATGTCTCGTACTTCATCATGCCGGATACAGATGAATCCTCCTTTCTTACAGGTCATACAGTGGTCTGGGTTGTTTATTTCACCGCATGCACATTTCAGCGGCAGGTTCGAAACTGGCCACCCATACATTGAATGCAGCATCATTGAATTCTTGTTTATTTAAGCTGAAGCCTTTCTCCTTTATTGGTAATGATGTGAGCCAATTTGAAGCCCCCGTGTCTTGTGCCATCTCAACTCTCATTTTCAGTTCTTCCCTACATCTGGTCTTAATTTGTTCTAGGCTATGTTTCTGTCTCTCTTCTCTGCTCTTTGTAATTTCCTGTCTTGCATTTCGTTGTTCCTCTTCGTCCACCTCATCATTTTCATTTTGCTCCCGTATTTTTTCTGTCCGAGATGTAGTAAGTTTAAGGGAATTTTGGTACTCATGTAGTGCCGCCTCCACTGGGTTTATGATCCCCATACCTCCGAACCTTGGCGGAAGAGCTAATAGATCTCTTAGCTCTTGCGTGACGCCTTCCATCCCTGTTAAGGCCGGTATGAATGTTCCTCTGATTGCTTCTTCAAGCGGTTGGAGCATCTGTCTAATGCCAGGCACTGTTCTCATAAGAAAGGTCCATCTGTGCTTAACACCATATGTGAAGGCAGTATATGCAGCATGTGGTTCAGATTTCGCAATGTCTGCCAGGGTTTTCACTTCCTTTACCCACTCCACTACCTTTTTTCGCACATAGTCTCTCTTGCATTCTTCTGTGCCTATTACTGCTCCCAAATGGCGTTGACCCTCCTGTGTAATCTTCACTCCTGTCCCATAAAAAGTCCGCACCGTTTCTTCATAATTGTTTTCTTTCACTATTAGTACAGATTTACTAGCATTTGGATGGTACCCAATGACTTCGCCTACCGATTGTACTCTCCGCCACCATTCTTTGAGATCCCCTATTTTTCCTGCACCTGTGAGGTCATCTGCATACGCCACTTGTTTCACTCGGGTTACCTCATGTTTTATTTTCTGCTGCAGAATTGATAGTGCCAGTGCGTACATTCCCATTGCCACTGGATCTCCTTGCGTTGTTCCTTCATTTGATTTGAGAATTTTCATTTCTTCCTTCTTTGTGCTTCCAATTATATACAGGTTAGCTGGCTCCTTATAA
This sequence comes from Paralithodes platypus, assembly GCA_032716605.1. Classification (NCBI taxonomy): domain Eukaryota; kingdom Metazoa; phylum Arthropoda; class Malacostraca; order Decapoda; family Lithodidae; genus Paralithodes; species Paralithodes platypus. The sequence goes on along the minus strand of CM064544.1, from coordinate 11,633,088 downwards.
GTATTTTCTATGTACTTTGCGATGCTCGGGCATTTGATCTTGATGTTGTGAATAGTTGCCTCCCTATTAATGGTGTTAAAGGCATTTGTTGCATCCACTAGCAGTACCGCTTCACAATCTTCCTCATGATACACCTTCCCCAGTGCATGTATTGCTGCTTCTCCTCCGGCTTGCTGTCCTGCACATACTTGTAAGTTGACCACTGCTCTTTGTACATCTTTTCCAAATACAGACATGATTGCTCTTCCTATAATCCTTCTAAGAACTTCCCCCACGCCTACTGGTCTAACTCCTGGATTCTTATTTAAAGGTATCAGGCGACATGCTGTCAGAGCTTCTATGTTCACGCATGGTGATGATGCAAGTTTCTTTGCCAGCATTGCTATTGCTTCACAAAGGTCACCCGCGGTTGAACCAAACTTGTTTTGACTTAGGAAGATCCTCCAAGTCTTAGCATCTACTCCTGATGGACCTGCTCCTCCCTGTGTTTTCAGCGCCTTTCTCCATATGAGGTCTCCAGTTATATTCTCATATATCACCGGGTCTGGAGGAACATATTCCCTGTCTAGTTTGGCCTCATCACTTGCTGGTTTTGCTTCTGGGTGTTTCTCCTTCAGCTGGTCCAAGATGCGTCGATTCACTTCGTGCACCCCACTTGAGGCTTCCCCAGTGACCATTCTGACTGCCTGTGCCACTTTACCAATCCTCATGCTATTTCCCACTGATCGTGCCATGTCATCTGGCTTCCTATTTCTTCGTTGTTTTGTTTTCAGTCTTTGCTGGATTGCTCGTACTTGGCTAAGAATTTTGTCTAACTCCCCATTTTTCCACCACTCCATTCTCTGTTTCAGCGCTTTAATGTTCTCATTCAGTTTTCCCTTTGGTCTTTTTCTTTGAAGGAACAACTGAGGAATGAAAGAAGCTATCTTGATTGCCACGTGCGCCAAAGGGGCATCCTGAACATACTTTAGGATCATACGTCTGAGTTCCCCCAGCATGTCTTTTGCGGCTTCACAAATCGGTAGTTCAAACTTATTATGTTGCCATTGTATCACTTCTGTATAGATTTCATTCACTAATGTTGTGAGTCCGTCACCAGAATGTCCCATCCATTCTCCACCATTCATGTTTACGTTACGAGGTCGTTCGTTCTGTTCACGATTTTCGATTATTTCTCTCTCATTATCTTCGTTTAGGCCTACGATTCTTAGTAAATAGGCATCTGAAAAACAGTTCCTCCCGCTACACAGGATCTTACTTAATAATAATAATAATTACACTGACTATATCACGGATTCACGGCACATTCACATGTAGACAAATCTCTGGACACGTTCTATTCGTGTGAGGTGCTGGCCTGTTCTCGTGTTGGCGGCCTCTGCCAATGCCTCCTCTATACACCTCCTCTGCTCGCCTCTCCTGTTCAGTCCTAGGCAGGCAGGCAAGCCTATTAACCTGACAAGCGCGATATAGACCTAGGTGCTAGGGTAGTTATTTGTGCATTTCTAGCCCTGGATTCTGACAGAATTCGTTATATTTACAATATAAACCATTATTTGTTTTCGGTATGCTTTTATTTTACATATATGATGTATATATGAACCTTCAAGAGTGCTAAAATAAGTGGGAAAAGCATTTGGGTGGTGAAAAACGAAGATATTGGCCACCCGGTCATAATCTCAGGCGAGAGAGAGAGACAGGCAGCCCTCCCCTCTCGCTCTCTGGGAGTCAACTGAGACGAGCGGGGCGGTGTGTGCCGGTGTCTGGGTGTTGCATAACGATCTTTTATGCAACCCACTTGTGCTACATTATCGCGGGAGAGAAAAATAACCGATAAATGATGATAATAAGAGGAAAAATAGGTGATAATTGAGGAGGGGAGGGAGGGGAGAATAAGGTGGGGAAGGAGGGGAGGGGGGTGGGTGAGATTTACATGGATGAGTACTGGAGGGGAATTATCTCACCTAGAGACAAATTCCTTTGTTTTGATAGGCCCTTTTTTTTTATGGAAGGCTTTTTTTATGGTCCTGCTTCCGTGAGATCTTTCGCGTTCCCTATAGGAAGCCTTCCGTGAGGCCTATCGCGCTTGCCGGGTTAATAGGCCTACCGCTACCAGGTGTGAATGTTAGTGGTTACCGTGAAAGCATACACTATTATTGAGTCATTGACTGAAGAGTAACGACTCATACTTTCATAACTCTAGACGTGACTCTTGATTGACTTGTACGATTTTTTTTTTTATTATTAAATGTTGTGAGCCTAGCGCCGACTTGAGAAGTTCGCTACAGAAAAACTAAATTTACATTTTCAAAGTTTTATGATAGATTGTTGAGGTATCTATTTGAGTTTATATTTGTTTTTATATATTTTATTGTTATATACTTATATAGAATGTACCAGGGCGATTGACTGATAGTAGAGTACTACTGAAAGATGCTTTGAATAGCCTACTGTTACTTTGGAGTCGTTTTTATTGTTTTGACTACTGGCTGGTGAACTATCCACTTAAACACTAAGGTAATTTTATGATGTTTATATTATTTATGTTTTATATTGAAATACTGTAGGCTATCCTAAATATATCAACCCAACCTAACCTAGATTAACGTAACCTAACCAGATTAACCTAACTTATCCTTGCCAAACCTATATTAATCTAACCTATCCAGATACAATACCAAGATTAACAAGTCAATATCAAGTTTATGAAAATATATTCCTAATGCTTCATCAATTTTGAAACTTTTTAAGGGTGATCTGATTTGTGATTATTAGCGGAATCATCGGAATTGCATATTTACCCATTATATTTCGATTTAAAAATATGGCACTGATAAACAGGGCAATAAGGATGAGGGAAAGTGAGGGGTAAAAGCAGTAAAAAACATAAAATTAAATGAAAAACTGAAATTCAACCTAACCAACTAACCTAACCAGTGTGTCAAAACTGAAAAGAAAGCCGATTCCATTCTGTTTAATCTAGATCAACCTAACATAATCTAGATTACTCAATTTAAATTCAGAGGTAAGCGGGCATCATGGTGCTGAAGGGGTTAATCTTATTGATTTTGTTCTACTGTCCATCCCCATCTAAGTTTTCTAACTCAATAACAATATTTTCTATTCGACAGAAGTGTCGTTGATTGTAAGCTAATGCTTATTTAATTTGTTCATATAATTATTTATGTACAACAGGATGCACATGCACATTCATTAATCATCTGATCTTGGCATTCTATGATTCTTCTAGCCTATGTTTTGGAAAGCTGTGTCTAAGCAGTAAGCTACAATTACAACCTACAGCATATAGTTTTAGCTTTCTAGGTCTGTGTTTAAGGGTTTTAGAGGGAACAAATCAAACCAATGCTAAATTCATATGATAAAAGTTAGCTGTTAACTGTTATCGTTAGCTTCCGCTAATTTCTGCAGCAATTTAGCGATTTAGCGTTATCGAAGCTAACGTTTTAAGTTAGCTGATTAGCGGTTATCTCAGCTAACTTTTCGGTTAGCTGTGCCCACCACTGCCTCTTGCCAACTTCGTTGGCAAAGTCAAGGAAATGGGTGCAAGAATTGCTCACAAGGTGATACAAGCATGAAACTTCCCGGAAATGTTCACAAGGACCTACTTTACAATTTCAGAGCAGGAGCCACCGAGATTTCTGTATTGCATAGCAACGGTTGCTAGGCAAAGCATTTTCCTTAGCAACCGGCAGCAACGATGCAGTTTCTGAACTACTATGAAGTGTTATGACTTTGTACTTTTATTTATTTTCCTATATTCACTCTTAAAATGGTTCAAAAGATGTATAAAAGCGTATATATCTATATAATAGAGTGAATGTCAGCACACAACCAGGGCACACTGGTGACATCACTGCTGTGTAACTCAGCATGGGGTTCAGTGCCAGCTGATCTAGATATACTAGTACTTTAATAAGTACTAGTATATCTAGATCAGTGTCCCAAATGCTATCTAACAGCCCCAAATCCACTAGCTACTAAACTGTAGTTTGTAGTTGGTAGATGTAGTTAGATAGCCGCGCCTGAATTGACAGGATGTGCCAGCGCGGGAGAGCCGAGCCAAGGGTAACGGGGCTTAAGAATTACCCGGAAGGTGTACAGATCGCACAGGACTTAAATGGCACTGGATGAACGATCGGGCTAGGTGTAGGGAAACTGAACCTAGTTGTATCCCATAAAGGAATGTGTGCAACAGATGTATTTGATAAAGGTGGTAAAAGGATAAACCCTCGGCCTTAATCATATTTTGTTTCCAGTTTCAGCAAGTTTGATATATTTGATCTGCGCACAGTGATAGTCAAGACGTACTGAATATTCACAGAAATGGCCAGTGCCTCATCTTCATCTGTTCAAGCAACTGATTGGACTATCTGTGTTTTTTGTCAACTGGATACCAAAGAGTCTCTCATATCACCAACTGACAGAGGCTATGAAACCATAGTAGACAACATCACACAGTTTAGTAACCTTGACTCAATGCCAATCAAAATCAATCTGGCACGACTTGACCATGGGAATGGTATTCAATTAACATTGAAAGAACAGAATGCAAAGTGGCACAAATCTTGTTATCAGAAGTTTTCACATACCAAACTGGAACGCGCAAAACGAAAGCACAAGGCTGAGGAAGATGGGACTGCTTCAAAACGAATTTTCACACGTAGCACTAGCAGTGGTGGTGATACTGCCTCAAGTGGAACAGTTGGCAGCAATTGTCCCAAATGCTTCTTTTGTTCCCAGCAGCAAACAAAGGAGAACCTCCGCAAAGTCTGTACATTTCAACTAGATTTTCGTGTGAGGAAATGCGCACATGATCTACAAGATGAAAATCTTCTTGCAAAATTAAGTGCAGGAGACCTTATTGCCCAGGAGGCAAAGTATCATGCAAACTGCCTTACAAACCTGTACAATAGAGCACGTGCAAAGGTATCACAGGATCAGGATGCCTCAGATGACCAGACATGTAAAGGAATTGCTTTGGCTCAGCTGATTTCCTACATTGAGGAGAAGAGGCAAGATGAGGATGTGAAGGTGTTCAGACTTGCAGATCTTGTGAAGCTCTACACTGACAGGCTAAATCAACTTGGAGTGGATGTTACTGCACGAGTAAACAGTAAGCATCTGAAAGACCGCATTCTCATGCATCTCCCAAGGATGAAAGCTTACAAAGAAGGACGAGATGTGTTCATGGCTTGTGAAGAAGATGTTGGCTCTATTCTCCGAGAAGGATACCAGACTGATCTAGACGAGCAGAGTGTCATGATGACCCAAATTGCTGAAATGATCCGACAGGACATCTTCGCACACAAAATAACATTCTCTGGATCGTTTGGCCATAACAGCCAAGTGGAGTCTGTTCCACGGTCCCTTTTGTCACTGGTCAGCATGCTTATCAATGGTTCAAACATCACAGATCAAACATCCAACACAACTATCAGCCAACCAATACTATCCATTGCTCAGCTGTTGGTGTACAACAGCATCAAGACAAGGAAAGGTGACTTGAACAATTTCTTCAATCATGAAAACCTCCCATTTCCTCCATCTCTGTCTGCCTATGGGCAGCTACGTCCAGGGAAGAAGTCTGATCTCATAGAATGTCTTGAAAAGAAAGTAGGGTCATCAAATGATGTGACACCAGAGACTGAAGTGCGAATCATGGATGGTGCGGCACTTGTTCACTTTCTTAGACCTGAGGGCTGCAAGACATTTGGAGACTATGCTGCCAAGGTCTTTCTTCCATACATAAACAATGCTCAAAGTCAGGTTCTGAGAGTGGATGTTGTCTGGGACCAGTACTTCGATAACAGCCTCAAGTCACAGACAAGAGAACGACGTGTCACTGGTCCTATTCAGCGCAGATGAGTTGGGGCATCTAGCCCAACACCAAAGAACTGGCAGCAGTTCCTTCGCTTGGCCAACAACAAGACAGACCTGTTTACATTCCTGAACAAGGAACTGCTGGAAAATGCATCAGGAGACCAGACTCTCATTGTTACTGATGGTGCCAATGTGCTATGCTTACCTACACGAGACACCAGCAACATTGCTCCCTGCAACCATGAGGAGGCAGACTCGAGGATCATGGTGCATGTCAGTGATGCTGTTATGCAGGGCTTCCACAAGATCCTTGTTCGAACTGTGGACACTGACGTGGTAGTATTGGCAGTGGCAGTCGTACAGCAGCTGGCTCAGAGACAGCAGATAGAACTCTGGATTGCCTTTGGTTGTGGAAAGGACTTTAGGTACATCCCAGCTCATGAAATATGTGCTTCACTTGGCACAGAAAGATCCTTGGCACTGCCTGTGTTCCATGCTTATACAGGTTGTGATACTGTGTCCCATCTGGTCCAGGTGGGAAAGAAGACTGCATGGAAAGTGTGGGAGGCACATGATGAATTTACTGTGACATTCTATGAGCTGCACAATGCACCTGAACAAATTGGTGAAGCGACTGAGGCTTCTCTGGAGTACATCACCATTCGACTCTATGACAGGACAGCAACTTCTCGTTCCATCAATGAAGTCAGAAAGAATCTTTTCATCCACAAAGGACGTCAGATATCATGTCTACCTCCAACCAAGGCTGCTCTACAGCAACACATGAAGAGGGCAGTACTACAAGGTGGGCACCACTGGGGCTGCACCACGGTGCCAGAACGACAGTTGCCCTCTCCAAGTGAGTGGGGATGGACTTGCCCAGAAAAGTGGAGGCCTCTGTGGTCTAACTTGCCCGAAGCCAGTGCAACCTGCCCAGAACTACTGAAGTGTTCTTGCCGAGGAGGATGCACAGACTGCAAATGTGTTGATGCGCATCTAAAATGCACAGCCTACTGCAAATGCAAAAGTGACTGTGACAACAGTGTCTGAAGCTTTAGGAGTGGCATTTTTATAGCCTGACTTGCCCTAAATTGGATTTTATGCCACATAATTCTTGTATATGATCTCCAAATGCAATGCTACATGTTTTTTAGAACAAGGAGTTGAGAAAAAACCATAGCACCTCACAGTTTTCCAGAAACTGCATTGTTGCTGCCGGTTGCTAAGGAAAATGATTTGCCTAGCAACCGTTGCTATGCAACACTGAAATCTCGGTGGCTCCTGCCCTGAAATTGTAAAATAGGTCTTTGTGAACTATTGTGGAAAGTGTTATGCTTGTATCACCTTGTCAGCAATTCTTGTCCTATTTAGTACCGATTGCCCTCACTAATTTAGCGATTTAGCGTTATCGAAACTAACGTTTTAAGTTAGCTGATTAGCGGTTATCTCAGCTAACTTTTCGGTTAGCTGTGCCCACCACTGCCTCTTGCCAACTTCGTTGGCAAAGGTAATAAACCGATAAGGCCTAAAATCCCTTCCTAAATTGAATAAAATAATGTAACTGCAAGTATACTCCCCAGAGAGAGAGAGAACGGCAGAGAGAGAGAGAGTACTTACAAATGTCCCGCCCATGCGGGATTACTCCCGCATCGCCAAACATTATAGTTTACCCCATTACCCTCAACAACAACAACAACAACAGGCATTCAACATTTCAACACATCACCATAATAAATATATAAGTAAATATGTTAATACTATCACAAAAGAAAACGCACTTCAGTCTTAATAACTGAAACTGAACCCCAATAGCAGTGGATCATTTTGTTAAGGAGGGTCACCGGCTTTTTTTCTCTTTCTCTCCTTTTCTCTCGTTCTGTGGCATGTATCCATTCGGCCCCATGCAGAATACTGTTTTAAGACGTTTATCCCCATCCAGGTGTCGATTTCTTCCTGGCGAGCGATAGCGAGCCAGCATTGTCTGGAGATATTCGGCTTCGCCGGAGACATTTTCTATCGAAAAATGTACAAATTTAGCTTGCTGTCAAAAACAAAATATATATTTGATGGATCGCTACCGATCGCCAGGAAAATATTGACACCTGGATGAGGGTAAACGTCTTAAAACAGTAGGCTGAATTGGGCCGAATGGATACATGCCAAAGAGAGAGGGAGAGAAAGAGAGAAAACAAAAACGAGGTGGGCTCTCTCAATGAACCAGTGAAAAAGGTTCATATGGAGCAATTTGAAGCCTTATGAACCTGACGAACGAAAACAGTACTCCATTCTTGATTACATACTGAACCCCAATAGCAATGGATAATAATATGTTGGTGAACCAGTGATAAAGGTTCATATGAAGCAATTTGGACCCTTATGAACCTGACGAACGAAAACAGTACTCCATTCTTGACTATATACTGAACCCCAATAGCAATGGATAATAATATGTTGGTGAACCAGTGATAAAGGTTCATATGGAGGAATTTGAACCCTTATGAACCTGATGAACGAAAACAGCACTCCATTCTTGACTACATACTGAACCTCAATAGCAATGGATATGTTTATGTTAATGAACCAGTGAAAAAGGTTCATATATGGTGCAGTTTGAACCCTTATGAACCTGACGAACGAAAACAGCACTCCATTCTTGACTACCGGTATATAGGATCACTTGCTTTCATTAAGGGAGCCCACCTCGCTTTTTTCCTCATTCTCTCCCTCTCTCTTTGGCTTGTATCCATTCGGCCCCATTCAGCCTACTGTTTTAAGACGTTTACCCCCATCCAAGTGTCAATATTTTCCTGGCGAGCGGTAGCGAGCCAGCATATAATATATATGTTTGTTTTGACAGCAAGATAAATTTGTACATTTGTCGATAGAAAAATGTCTCCGGCGAAGCCGGATTTCTCCATAAAATGCTGGCTCGCTATCGCTCGCCAGGAAGAAATAGACATCTGGATGGGGATAAACGTCATAAAACGGCTGAATGGGGCCGAATGGATACAAGCCAGGGAAAGAGAGAAAAGGAGAGAAAAAGAGAGAAAAAAAAGGTGACCCCCCTTAATTTCATTGGGAAGTGCTTGGTGATGGGAGTGATATTAATAATTTCGAATATACTGAATCCAAATAGCAGTGGATAATTGTGTTAATGAACCAGTGAAAAAAGTTCATATGGCGCAATTTGAATCATTATGAACCTGACGAACGAAAATCGCACTCCATTCATTATTTCACAGACATATCATCCGTTGATATGAGTTCAGTTTACGACCAAGACAGAGGCACCGTTTTTGTCCGTAATTTTACAGTGATGAGCCATTATACCTGCACACCCATATGAATATGTATCGAACCCAAGCCAGACAATCCAATGTTCGTTTATAACCCAAAATCTTCAAAGATTCAATATGGGTGTGCAATTATTACGACGCATGACTGTACATGCAAATCTACCTAAGTCATTTAAGTAGATATTCTGTAGCTTGACTAGCCGACCTAAAACGTCGACCATTTAAATTTTAACCCCTTCAGTACCTGTACCATTCTTTTAACTTTATTCTGGCTACTATTAGACGATTTTATGCAGTTTAAAAAGGCCCTCCAGCAATTAACAGGCTTCGAACTATCTCACTTAACCTTTTTTACTACCACAGATCCTTCTTAAACTGCACAAAATCTTCTAATTATAGCTAGAATAAAATGAAGAAGACGTCACCGGTACAGAAGGTGTTAAAATATAATGCCTGGCCAACAGTAATATTCATGCACTCTAAAATAATAACATTACGTGTAATTACAAACGCAAATTGTTTAATACATCAACAAGAATATAAAAACAGCAACAACAACACAAAAAACGACCCTAAAACGCATTTCATACAGTATAAATCCGAAATAGACACTCAAGACAGGAATACAAATAACAAAAAAAAAACATCGCTTATCATCACAACACCAATAAATACAACAATAAAAACGACTGCAACACGAATGTCATACAATACATATCCAAAATTAACACTTAAAACAGGAATATAAATAGCTACAACAACAGTGACTATAAGAATCACCACCACCATCATCACCGCTATATCACCACAACAGAAACAACAACAATAACAAATAACAACAATGAAAACGACGGTAACACCCATTTCATTCAGTACATATCCAACATTAACACTCAAGACAGGAATACTAATAACAACAACAACAGTGACTACAAGAACCACCACCACTACCATCGCCTCTATCACTACAACAAAAGCAACAACAATAGGAACGACCGTAACACGAATTTTATACAGTACATATCCAACATACACACTCAAGACAGGCATAGAAGCAAGGCAATCGGAGATGGCATACTGCGCCACACACCACACATGAACATCATTATGGAACCACTACCATCACACAGACAGGCAGACAGACAGACACGGTCATTACAACACTACGCCACCCCTACGTAGGGTTGGGCGGCGTTCTGTTTTAATTTGTACTTGTCCTTTCGTGAGTATACAAATTGAAGGGTGGAAGTGACGAAAACAGAAATGGAATAGAGGACAAGAACTAAAGGTATTGGGGAGGATAGGGGGAGAGAGGAGGTGGTTGATGGGGAGTAATGAAGAGAGAACAAGAACTAAAGGTATTGGGGAGGATAGGGGGAGAGAGGAGGTGGTTGATGGGGAGTAATGAAAAGAGAACAAGAACTAAAGGTATTGGGGAGGATAGGGGGAGAGAGGAGGTGGTTGATGGGGAGTAATGAAAAGAGAACAAGAACTAAAGGTATTGGGGAGGATAGGGGGAGAGAGGAGGTGGTTGATGGGGAGTAATGAAGAGAGAACAAGAACTAAAGGTATTGGGGAGGATAGGGGGAGAGAGGAGGTGAATAAAGGGGAGTAATGAAGGTAGTAAGATGAGGAGCCTGGGGGGGGGGGGGGGAAATGACAGAAAACGGGATATAAGAGAAGGGATGAGAATGCTAATGAGGTAAAACTGTACTAAAAATCCAGATGGCGCTGGGGTTTTATTCAAATGACTATCGTGTGTGATGCACCATTGAGGTGTTTTGAGGGTTTTCGTGATTTAAGAGGTTTAATACAGTTTGCAACTATCTATGACACATAGTTGTGTAGTATATTTTTACTAGATTCATAATATGATGGTTATATACTCGTTAATGCAGTGTGTCGGGAATAGGGTAATGATCCCGACAGTTTTAGGTCCAATAGGACATTTGAATTTGGCGGTATCGTATCGCATGTACGATTTCGGCTGGTTCTTTGTGTATTGTAGTGTATTCTTAAGTGTAGGTTAAATATTAACTGTAATGTATAAATATCTACATCAGCTCTAGATGTATCATGAAACCATGTTATGGGTTATAATTATTATGAGCCGGCAGCCATATGTAATTTCGCGAAGCTATCGGACGCCGGCCCTTTAGTCTCTCAATGAACACCATACAGCCAACATCTCCCCCCCCCCCCCCCGGCTCTGACTCAACCTACAGTTCACCATGTGCTACAAATATTAATCTATAACAATATTAACAACAATCCTACATCACCAGTCCTCTAAGCTAAGTTCATTGTATCGATATTGTATTATGTGAACATTCCTACATGTCATGCAATTGAATTAGCCGCGTGTGGGGGACAAGATTACACCCATCGAATACCTCGTTGGTAATTATATTATAACTATTTGTTGGGTTATTTCATGTACCAGTGATATGCAATTTAACCTCTTTATCTAAATTCCCGACAAATGATGGTCCTTCGTGCCCTAAGGCTTCCTTACCGTAGTACCGTTTTGTTTACTTCCTTGACGCTTGTGGGCTTACAAATGGCTGCCGCCTCGCGCGTTGTTGGGTCGACTGCCGTTTCCCTATTGTAGACCCGGCATATTCCCTCTGTTTCTTTCCAGTTAGGCGCCGTCCCTATCTTTTTTGGGGCTAGTTTCCAGTTTTTTTTTGGGCGTGTGATCCTTGGCGTTTTTTGGTGAGATGGCTGGGCTGGATATTGGGGTAGGGGTAATTTCGTCAGGTACCATTTCGCGCTCATAGGCTAGGCTAGGCCTGCAGGTGTCTGTGGTAGCTGTTCATTTCCCTTTGGTGGTGTGCCTGTGGTGTTCGTTGTGTTTGTCATTATGAGACTCTTTTCTTACTTTTGCCGGTGGGGAGGGTTCTCATGTGACTCATTTAATTAAATTGTATAGCCTAGTTGCCTAATTACGGTCATGGGGTTCGGTCTCTGTTGATTCCTAAGCGATTGACAGCCAACAGACCTCATGATTGTGGGATGGGCAGCTGGGTTAGGCCTAATACTTATTACTAGGCCTAGTCAGTTCTTTTCATTTACCCTTCTTTCTCTAGCCCTAGTTTGTTTCTGCTATTTGTCAATGTTGCTCAATTAATTCATCCTACTACAGCTAGTAGCCTAATGACCGTTTCCAAATTGGGAGTGGCAATGCTATTGCCACATTTTTTATTAATTTGTGTAACTAGTTTGCTTTATAGTTTAGAGAGTTAATAGCCTAGATTCAGATATAACGATGACAGATTTAAAGAAACTTAAGATTCTTAAGGGAGGGATGAAGGGAAGTGTAAATAGGTGTTTAACCCGGCAAGCGCGATAGGCCTCACGGAAGGCTTCCTATAGGGAACGCGATAGGCCTCACGGAAGCATGACCATAAAAAAAGGTTTCCAAAAAAAAAAAAGGGCCTATCAAAACAAAGGATTTTGTCTCTAGGTGAGATAATTCCCCTCTAGTACTCATCCATGTGTTTCTCACCCCTCCCCCTCCCCTCCTTCCCCACCTTATTCCCCCCTCCCCCCCCTCCTCAATTATCACCTATTTTTCCTCTTATTATCATCATTTATCGGTTATTTTTCTCTCCCGCGATAATGTAGCACAAGTGGGTTGCATAAAAGATCGTTATGCAACACCCAGACACCGGCACACACCGCCCCGCTCGTCTCAGTTGACTCCCAGACAGCGAGAGGGGAGGGCTGCCTGTGGCTCTCTCTCGCCTGAGATTATGACCGGGTGGCCAATATCTTCGTTTTTCACCACCCAAATGCTTTTCCCACTTATTTTAGTACTCTTGAAGGTTCATATATACATCATATATGTAAAATAAAAGCATACCGAAAACAAATAATGGTTTATATTGTAAATATAACGAATTCTGTCAGAATCCAGGGCTAGAAATGCACAAATAACTACCCTAGCACCTAGGTCTATATCGCGCTTGTCAGGTTAAGAGATCTTGATGAATTTTCATTAAGTGCCACAGCTGATCAAATTAAGGGTAAATTTGCTACTGTTACTAAATCGCTAGCCACTTACGATAGTTATGCTCAGCAGGTATATGGTTTATTGACAATTACTGACGATGTGGAAGAAGAAATGTCAGCAGATATTGAGTACTTTGAGGAAGTTAATACAGCCTTAGCCAGACTATCTTCCACACAAGAAGCAACCCCTGTTAAGGATACCGGTACACCAAAGGCGACTGGTTTTAACCTGCCGAAGCTTACTTTGCCTACCTTTTCCGGGGATTCGGCTACCTGGACTGGATTTTGGGATATCTTTGAGTGTTCCGTCCATCATAATAAAACACTCGCATCCATCCAAAGGTTCACATATCTCCGTGGTCAATTGAAAGGGGAGGCATTGAAGTTGATCGATGGGTACAAGCTAGAAGCTACCAGCTACGAGTCTGCAGTGGAGTTGCTGAAGAGAACTTACGGGAGAGTGGAAGTCATCAAGACGGCGTTAATTACCAAATTCTTCACGCTAGATCCTCCATCCTATGATGTGGCGGACCTAAAGGAGTACTATGCCTCCTTTGAGAGCCTCCTCCGATCTATGGAGACAATGGCCATCACCAAGGAGGAGATATTTAGTGTAAGTATCTTGAACAAGATACCCTCTCCCCTAAAGGAAATCGTAAGACAGCAACTAAGCGACTCTCCACTAAACTTGGAAGCGTTGGTGCAGGTGTACCAGACTGAAGTCTTCAATATGGAGAGTACTGGACACTACCGACAAGTGGAGATGTCGCCATCTACTGCAGCTTTCCCGGTACAGACTTCTCCTAAACAGAAAAGGCCAATATCATTAGGTTGCAAGTTGTGCAGTGTCCACGGTCATCTGTGGTACCAGTGTCCTAAGTATCCTAAGGCTACACAGAAGATTGGCAAGGCTAAATCGCTTAAGTTATGTACCAGCTGTTTGGCAAGAGACCACTTCAACAGTAATTGCACCAATTCCTACATCAAACCTTGTAAGTATTGCAAGGGGAAACATTGGTTTTCCCTTTGCACCCAGTCTGATCGGCACGACGGCAAAGAAAAGGGGAGAACCCCCAAAGAGTCACATGAGAAAGGTAAAAGCGAGGGTTATAAAGTATCTGCCATGTCCATTGCTTCTCGAGAATGTCAATTGCTTCCTACTATGATGCTGCCAGTAGTGGGGAGTAATAATAATACTATAATGACACGCACCTTACTTGACCAGTGCTCACAGAGGTCATTCGTTCTGCGGTCATCATTACCCCAGCTAAAGTGTACCAGCAAGGGTCAAGAGAATTTGCGTCTCCATGGTTTCACTGGTGAAATAGATTCCAGTGACTATGATATAGTGGAGATTTCCTATGTTTATAGAAGAAAGGTATGTCTCATCAAGGCTGTTGTGGTCGACACACTACCCAGTTTCTATATAGCATCAGAGATTCAACCACATTTGAAATATCTCAGAGCAAGGGTTATAAACTGGCTGATGATCAACTCTCTGCTAACAATGGTATTATGCTACTGGTCGGAGCTGATTATTACTACGACCTGGTTCACCCTGGATATCGGCGGGTAGATAAGCTAATAATGCTCCCCACGATCCAAGGGCATGCCATTCTGGATCCTATGCCACTTCCTCTCAAGATACACAGGTGGAGGTGGTTACGGTCCTCAAGGTAGCAGTAAGCCCCATAGATAAATATATTAGGCCAAATGTGCCTGATAATACATGTACTGATATAGATAAGCTATGGGACTTGGACAATATTGGAATTGACCCACATGAACTTGATCGGGAGTCCAAGCTAGCGTTAAGCTCATATGAACAGACTGTAACGTATGACTCTGGCAGGGGTCAGTATGTGGTAAGGCTCCCTTGGAATGATAACAAGAGTAAATTACCTACTAATTTCCATCTAGCACTTGGTAGATTACGTGGCCTTCAGAAGCAGTTTGTCAAGGATCCAAATTATTGCGAGACTTATGCGGCAGTTTTAACCGAGCAGGTACAACGTGGATTTGTGGAGAGAGTAGATCTCAGTGAGTATGGAGATAACATCCATTACCTTGCTCACCATGGGATTAAAAAGGACAGTTCCACCACTCCTGTTCGTATTGTGTATGACTGCTCTGCTAAATCCAGTGATCGTTTCTATAGACTGAATGATTGTCTGTACACGGGTCCGTCCATGGTCTCTGATCTCGCGCAAATTATGTTGCGCTTCAGATGTCATAAGTTTGCATGGGTCGCCGATATTGAGAAGACCTTCCTGATGCTTCAACTCCATCGTGAAGACAGGGACTCGACAAGATTTTTATGGCCACGGGACCCAATGGATCTAGATTCAGAGTATCTGGTCTACAGGTTCAGAGTCGTCTTATTCGGGGCGACCTGTTCCCAGTTCCTTCTCAACGCTACTATCTTGTGTCATCTTGAGGAGGCTGGAATAGATCCTGACTTCAAGAATGAGATCAAGCAGGGGATCTATGTGGACAATCTTCAAGGCACTGGAGACAATGAAGATTTATTGCTCAAGAGATCCGCGATATATTTGCCAAGGCTCATTTATACTTAAGAGAATGGGCCACTAATAGTGGTCATTTGAAAGGTCAATTTGCTTCTGACGGTGTAGCTACTGAGAATAGTGAGGTGAAGTTTTTAGGCCACAAATGGGACACTACCACAGATTGTATATCCTTCTGTCACACCCCATGCAGCAGTGAGCTTATGACCAAGCGAAACTGCTTAAGCTTGTCAGCGAGGTTGTTTGATCCCCTAGGTTTTTTGCTGCCTGTAACTATCCGTGCTCGTATGTTTTTACAGCAACTGTGGCAGCTAAAACTAGATTGGGACACGCCCCTCCCGACTGAGTTACAAGATACTTGGCGGTTGATTCGGTCGGACCTTTCCACATGTTGCAAGGTCCAACTTAATCGTCAGGTTATTAGTGGTCAACAGGTGGATCTACATGCCTTTTCTGATGCTAGTAATAGTGCGTACGGTACTGCCATATACATATGCAATGGTAGTGAAGCGACACTGGCTATAGCGATGGCCAAAGTAGCCCCTATAAAGAAGATTACAGTTCCTAAATTAGAACTTACTGCATTGCTTCTGTCTGCTCGTCTCATAAAGTTTACACTGGATGCTTATGCAGACATACTACAGATTAATAACGTCTATGTCTGGAGTGACAGTCAAATAGCACTTTCATGGGTACACAGCCAGAAAGTGTTACCTGTTTATGTTTCTAATCGCACTGATGAGATACATAACTTAGTTCCTACAGCTAAATTTCGCTATGTGAGCACCAGGGATAACCCCAGTGACATCGTTTCCCGGGGGATCTCGGCGCAACAGTTTATGTCGTCCTCTATTTGGTGGCATGGACCTCCATGGCTTACATCTCCAACTGAATGGCCTCAGGATTTCAGGGAAAGCATATCTGATCCTTCAATTCGGCCCCAAGATGATGTGTTAAGTAGTTCGAATGTGAGTACTACACATCAGGATAACAAGTTGTGACGCCTCCCGGCGCTAGCAGAATGGTTGCGTGGGGCATTGCAGCTCGCTAGCGCTCGCCAGGATGGGGGGATGGGCTGCAGTTGTCCTGGAATGATCTGCTTTATGTTATTAGTGTCGTGTTGCCACAGACAGTCTAGAAATGGTCTTTGTTTTGGTCTGTGATCGCGCCTTGTATTTTATATTCGCTATAATATAAATGTTGCTTGTGTGAGAGGCGAGCGAGAGAGGGTGACGGGGTACGCCTGGCAGTGGGGCGAGCTATCACGCGGCCCGCTTGGGCGCTGACGGCGTTGGCGGCCGGGTGGTCAACTAGTCCCTGCTCATCGCGGCCTCGTGTTTTTTACCAGCTCAGAGCTGGCCTGACACGCGTATCGTCTACATCCTTTGCAATTCTGTCCCCCATACTCGCCACTTTGCATACTATTTCTCTCTCTCGACTTCTCCTTTCTCATTCTCTAATCTTTATTAAACTCAACATCCCTTCTGGTTTCAGCATAGACGTTCACCGTCGGCCAGTCGTATTGTACGCGAAGCTCTCAGATATTTTTATGTATTAGGCTTTAATGAGGTTTGGAGAGACGGACTTTTCCGTGTGTGTCCTCTCTCGGGAAGGTTGTAGACCGGTATATGTCTCCCTGGCAGGGTGTTGAGTGATTCTGCTTAGTTATTTAAAGCTAGACTAGGGGTAAGGTTACTGTGTCGTTGTCTCCGATGTGTGCAGTGTTAGCTAAGCCCTGCACGACATCGACAGGTACTGTGGGAGCCTAGGTTGTCTTCGGGTGGGTTTACTTTGCGAGCACAGCACTGTGGTGTGAGAGGGCCATAGCCTATCCCTCACAACATAGTGCTGCCTCTTTGTGTTGACTTCTGAGGGATCGCCAGGATAGAACTAGGTACTAGAGACCTAGATTTATCAAGAGAGCATCCCCGTCATATAACGTAATCTTCATTATACCACCTTCGGACAACGTTAGGCTACGAGCCGCATGCTCACCCATTGTTTCCCTGCCTTGATACACCAGCTAGACTTTATTAACCGAGCAGACACTGGTTAGAGATAAGCCCCATTATTATATGTATGCCACATTATTATTCACTGCACTTTTGAGCCGAGGTTGTTGTTGAGTTGCACAACCCTAGTAGGCTGTTGCGTTGTGTCACGAAGCATTTCTTTTGTTGTCGAGCATTACTACCTTTGCGCCGTCTTTATTATTCGCCTGCCTATTATTACTATATGTCCTAGTATTTATTGTGACCCGTATTCTGCATTATAATTGTTCAAGATTCTTTACGAACATCTTCCCAGCATCAGACTTATTTCAGAAGTTTCCAGTTGATGTTGCAGGACTAGCATTGCACTTTCTTTAACCCTTAAAAAGCGGCTCACCACATAAGTCGTATTTAATAAAGCTGTACTATGTGGCGGCGCTCGACATAGGTCGAGTGGCAATTTCAGCACGTAATGTTGCTGAGAGAGAGAGACAAGTGGTGGCAGGAGACTAGCGAGCGTATGACTGCTCCAGACCACCGCGGCGAACCTACTGACACGAATCTCAGCTCCCTCCTCCCTCTCTCACTCGCTATATACGGAATTGTATCGGGAAAGTGGCTAATTACATGCTTTTTGCACTCGCGTTGCACGGTTATTGCAAGAAAACTAGCCATCATAAAAGGATCGTTATGGTGTCATTCGAAAGCTCTGTTTATGCCCTTTCAGGGATAGATACTTGTTTTACGTTCTGGGTCTTATTTAGGCATGAAAATGATCACGTAAACAGCCCTATTTTGGCTAAAAACACCCCGCTGGGCGGTACATATAAATAAACTGCATAGGCCGCTAAAGAAGGGTTAATACAGGAGTGCCAGTTATTTGAGTATCTACCGTAACGTTAAATAATCACGTTACTTATCATTTCTTTGTGTAACCTAAACGAGTAATCTTTTACTGTTTGAGAATAGGCTGTTTCATCGAGCGTCAGCCTAGTGTGTGTGCACCAGTTACCGAGTCATAGGATACCTCGTGGTCCAGGCACGACTCAGGGCGGTAATGGTGTTTTGTTTTCCAGTGTTTAAGGCAGGGGTTGGATCTAGTGTTACCGTTGTTGCATTTTGCCATTATCTAGTCCAATGTTGAAGAGCCCTGTGTCTTTGAGAAACTGGATCGTAACAAATGGCGACCTAGCTCAGGATCTTGTGAACTAAGAGATAATTGCAGGATTGTTGTGGTCATTTGTTTTATTGAGGAATATAGTGGGCACGTTAATTTTTTTTTGGCAAAGTAGTATAGCACTTGAGAGTCTTCAGACATTTTTGGCAAGTGAATAGTGCTACATAAGAGTTTGGGATACTTCTTTTCTGAATATTGTGGTGAGAAATTTTTGTGAGCATCATGTCTTATACCGGGTCAGAGGAGAATGGAGACACAGTACGTAATGTCGAAACTGAGGAACAGCTGCATGATGAAAGGGTTAATCGGGTGAACTGTGAGGAGGATGCTAGGATATTTTTGCAATGGCCTGTTACTGCCGAGCGGTTGGAGGGTATGGATCGGTACGGTCTTCAATGCCTGGCCACAGCTATCGGTCATGCGGTTACTAGCAGCATGACCAGGGATAACTTGATAACGTGTGTACTGGGCAGGGTGACTGGTGAGCGAGATGGGTTGAGTGCTCAGAGCGCTTCGGCCATGCTTCCCCTACACTCGACTCCCAGCCATCCCAGTAGTTTGCCGACCCAGGGTACGCTTCCGCAGTTGGGTGGTGACTGGCAGGGTGGGTTGCCCCTGGGGGGACCACCGGTAATTTCAAACATTGTAGCACCTTCACCTCCTCAAGGGTTAACTCCAGAATTATTGCTTCAGCTCGAATTAGCTAAGCTTCAGCAGCGACAAAGGGCATGTGAGCTTCAGCAGCAATTAGAATTAGCCAGGATAGAAGAGAGAAAAACTATCAGTCAAGCAAAAATCCAAGCTGAGTCGACTAGGTACTGTGCCGACATGGACGTAGAGAAGTCGCGAGTAGAGACAACGGGACAGCGACTTGGGGCTGGTAACCGTGTTCATGAGCAGTCTCTCTCGCACTTATTGAAACTGGTTCCGGTGTTTGATGAGAGTGGTGTAACAGAATTTTTCACACGCTTTGAGAAGAAGTGCCAGGAACACCAGTGGCCAGAGAATAAATGGGCAGCACTTGTATCCTCTAGATAAATAGGCAAGGGTCTTAAAGCCTACGATGCGTTGCCTATAGAGTCGTGTATTATCTACGAGGAACTCAAGGAGGCTGTCCTGAGAGCATACGAACTACAACCAGAGACGTACAGGTTGAAGTTCCGGGGTGTTACCAAGGGTCGGGAGAGCACCTTTTTGGAGCATGCCCGGGAGCTGTCCGATGCTTTTGGGAATTGGCTGAGGTCGGAGAAAGCTACTACGTTTGACGACAGTAAACAGTTGGTGCTTTTAGAGCAGTTTTTCAAATGCACGGGCGGCGACCTGACGTTAAACCTTAAAGAAAAGCAACCAAATACTCTACAGGAGGCAGCTGAGATGGCTGACCTCCGGCTATCACTAATTCGTGGGTGCGGGTTTGCCCAGCGTAGTGAGGCAGGTAACAAGGGGCGTGACGCCCCACCCCCCGAGTTAGTGATATACCTTATGCAAACAAGTACAAGAGCCATGATACCAAGACTGACCACAAGACTAGCACCGTCCCATTTAAGAAGGGGCCGGGCCCTTCCCTGTACCAAGGGAAGCCCAAAGGGGAGTTGGAGTGTTATCATTGTCATGAAAAGGGGCACTTTGCAAGAGTCTGTCCTAGCAAACCACCTACAGCAGCTGTGTCTTTGGCCTGCAACATTGGTGTGTCTCCGAAGTCATCTGAGTTTGCCCGGGGCAGTTCGTCAGAGGCTGAGGCACAGCCAATGCAGAAGCACCTGGGAGGCTCGAACCCTGCTCAGGATGTTTTTTGCGACCATAGAGGGCGGGGTTGCGTGATGTGGGCGGGGCGCAAGCATGGAGTAGAGGTCTTGCATGATACAGGTGCTTCCCAGACTCTGATGAAAAACTTGACTGGCTAACCTATAAACGCAGCTCGGGTGGTGGTGGTGCAGGGTATTAATGCAACTCGGTCATACCCGCTGGTGCAGTTGGAGTTGGAGGTGGATGGTGTGGCACGTGAATTGGATGTCGGGATTGTGGAGAAACTGCCAGTGGAGGGCGTCGACCTTCTTCTCGGCAACGACTTTGCAATGCCCGCTTCTGAGGTTCTACCCTTAGTCGTTGCCGAGAGGCCGGCCGACGTGAGTAGGGAAGAGCAAGAGTGGGTCGAGCGGTGCCAGACACAACCCATGGCGTGTGTTGTCACCCGAGCTCAGGCAGCTAAAGTGTCACAGCCTAGTCCTCCGTCTTCAGACCAGCGGAGGAACGATCAACAGGAGGAGGCTAGAGTTGGAGTTGGAGTTGGTTTTAAGAGTTTTGACTCGGCGGCTCTCCTGGGTGATTCAGTATTAGCACCATTACTTAATTCTGGAGTAGCCCCTGGGCCTGTCATCGAGAGTGACGAGGCTGGGCATGACGAGTCTCCACGACAGCAACGTTATGTACATCGAGAGAGACAGAGGGAGCAGCCCAGTATCGGGGAAGGTCATGCATTGCTCCGGGAGCAGTTAGATCGCTTGGCACCCTCAGATATACGTCGGTTGCAACTAGAGGACCCTGAGCTCCAAACGTGTGCTAATGGAGCTGTAGAGCTCGACGAGGACGGCGATGCACAGCCAGGAGATTTTTTTTATTTAGAAGGCATCCTCTATAGGCGTTTTCAAGACCCTAAATGTAGTTGGCAAGAGGGGTCCGGAGTAGTGGACCAGTTGGTGGTGCCACGGGAGTGAAGGGATAGCCTACTGAGGTTGGCGCATGACATACCACTGGCAGGACATCTAGGGGTGAGAAAAACGGTGGCGGCTTTAGAAAAATTGTTTTGGTGGCCGGGGTTGAAGGGGCAGGTGGTAACCTGGATAGCAAGGTGTCATATGTGCCAGAGGGTTGGAAAAAATAACCAAACAATTCCGAGAGCCCCGTTGCACCCCATTCCTGTCAGTGGACCGCCCTTCAGTAAGGTCATCATTGATATGGTCGGACCCCTACCCCCTACTAGTGCCGGTAATAAATGTCTAGTAACTATCATGGATGTGGCCCCTCGTTATCCTGATGCATATACAATGAGAAATGGCACGGCGAAAACTGTTGTCCGGAACCTGCTCTGGTATTGCTCGCGGTATGGTTACCCGCAGGAGGTGCAATCGGACCAAGGTTCTAGTGTTACATCTAATCTGTTCAAACAAACTATGATTCAGCATGGCATCAGCACTGTCGTCTCTTCTGCGTATCACCCGGAGAGTCCAGGGGTGTTGTAGAGGTGGCACGCCGCGCTGAAAAGCATGTTTTGATGTTATTGCGCAGAGAACGGAAAGGATTGGGACCTTGGTCTGCCGTATGTTTTGTTCGCGGCAAGAGAAGTACCTGGAGAGAGTCTCGGTTTCAGTCCGAATGAGCTTGTTTTCGGGCATCGGGTGAGGGGCCCTCTCCACATGGTGAGGGAGATGTGGGAGGGCACTGGGCATGTTGTTCTGCGAGATAGGTTGCAACCTCTTGTTCCTGAGCGACAGGAGGAGTTGTTTGCTGGGCTGTGGCAGTCCGTCCGCATGTTTGTTGCTTCTCCAGGCCTGATGTGCGGGGTGGAGTCCGACACGGAGGCTGGAGACGGTGCAGGGCTCGAGTTGGTTCCCTGCCGTGTGAATCCTGCTCGACAGCCTGTTGTAGGGGCGGAGCTGGACAGCGTGTGGAGAGGGGGCTGAGGGATGAAGGATATCGTGAGTGGTCGTTGCCAGTGGCTTTGCAACCTGAGTTTGGTGGCAGAGTCCGTGTGTATGTTGATTGCAAGAGTGTGGAAGCATTATCCCTGACAGACGCCTATCCATTGCCCAGAGTTGACGACACCATAGACCGCTTCGGGGCTGCCTCGCTCATCACGAAGGTAGAACTAGTGAAGGGTTATTGGCAGGCCCCGTTGCCGGAAAGAGCGAAGAGAAGTGCCAGTCTTGCGATGAACTGGACAGTTTATCAGTGTCAGGTGTTGTTGTGCTGCCGGAACACAAGTTGGATGTGTGGCATGCTAAGGGCACTGATAATGTTTTGGCTTTGTTTGCAGGAGAACCCTCGCTGCTCAGTCAGTGTCTGTCGCGGGTGGAGGATCCGGGGTAGGCTACCACAGTATGTTGGTATAGCCTCCTGTCTTGGCTCGCGGTGTATTTTTGCGCTGGTGCTTGTTGGCTCGCGTGTGTAGCATCAGCGTAGGGTCGCAGGGCAGGAGTTGTTGGCTTTGATTAAAAGAAAGTTAGGCTACATCTATAGTAGCCGCCAAAAACAACATTAAAATAAAATATGAAAAATTAAATAAAAACTCTTTCTTTTTAATAATTAATTTTAAGATAATATTGTAGCTGAGTACTGAGTGCAGATGATTTTCTCTCAGTAGGCTGTGCTTCTTAAAGCTCGCTCTGGGAGCACAATGTTATGAATTAATGTATTATGTTTGGGAAGGGTGATAAGATTTTTTTATATATAAAATGTTGTTGTATTTTTTTTTTTTGAGGAGACTGACCTTGCATTCCATGAGTGGCAGAGTGGCTAGGAGTGGCAGATTCTAGCGATATTCTGCCTGTTCAGATATGGGCTCATGGTTGAGTGTCCCATATCTTGGGGGGGGTGTGACGCCTCCCGTCGCTAGCAGAATGATTGCGTGGGGCATTGCAGCTCGCTAGCGCTCGCCAGGATGGGGGGATGGGCTGCAGTTGTCCTGGAATGATCTGCTTTATGTTATTAGTGTCGTGTTGCCACAGACAGTCTAGAAATGGTCTTTGTTTTGGTCTGTGACCGCGCCTTGTATTTTATATTCTCTATAATATAAATGTTGCTTGTGTGAGAGGCGAGCGAGAGAGGGTGACGGGGTATACCTGGCAGTGGGGCGAGCTATCACGCGGCCCGCTTGGGCGCTGACGGCGTTGGCGGCCGGGTGGTCAACTAGTCCCTGCTCATCGCGGCCTCGTGTTTTTTACCAGCTCAGAGCTGGCCTGACACGCGTATCGTCTACATCCTTTGCAATTCTGTCCCCCATACTCGCCACTTTGCATACTATTTCTCTCTCTCGACTTCTCCTTTCTCATTCTCTAATCTTTATTAAACTCAACATCCCTTCTGGTTTCAGCATAGACGTTCACCGTCGGCCAGTCGTATTGTACGCGAAGCTCTCAGATATTTTTATGTATTAGGCTTTAATTAATGAGGTTTGGAGAGACGGACTTTTCCGTGTGTGTCCTCTCTCGGGAAGGTTGTAGACCGGTATATGTCTCCCTGGCAGGGTGTTGAGTGATTCTGCTTAGTTATTTAAAGCTAGACTAGGGGTAAGGTTACTGTGTCGTTGTCTCCGATGTGTGCAGTGTTAGCTAAGCCCTGCACGACATCGACAGGTACTGTGGGACCCTAGGTTGTCTTCGGGTGGGTTTACTTTGCGAGCACAGCACTGTGGTGTGAGAGGGCCATAGCCTATGCCTCACAACATAGTGCTGCCTCTTTGTGTTGACTTCTGAGGGATCGCCAGGATAGAACTAGGTACTAGAGACCTAGATTTATCAAGAGAGCATCCCCGTCATATATCGTAATCTTCATTATACCACCTTCGGACAACGTTAGGCTACGAGCCGCATGCTCGCCCATTGTTGCCCTGCCTTGATACCCCAGCTAGACTTTATTAACCGAGCAGACACTGGTTAGAGATAAGCCCCCATTATTATATGTATGCCACATTATTATTCACTGCACTTTTGAGCCGAGGTTGTTGTTGAGTTGCACAACCCTAGTAGGCTGTTGCGTTGTGTCACGAAGCATTTCTTTAGTTGTCGAGCATTACTACCTTTGCGCCGTCTTTATTATTCACCTGCCTATTATTACTATATGTCCTAGTATTTATTGTGACCCGTATTCTGCATTATAATTGTTCAAGATTCTTTACGAACATCTTCCCAGCATCAGACTTATTTCAGAAGTTTCCAGTTGATGTTGCAGGACTAGCATTGCACTTTCTTTAATACAGGAGTGCCAGTTATTTGAGTATCTACCGTAACGTTAAATAATCACGTTACTTATCTTTTCTTTGTGTAACCTAAACGAGTAATCTTTTACTGTTTGAGAATAGGCTGTTTCATCGAGCGTCAGCCTAGTGTGTGTGCACCAGTTACCGAGTCATAGGATACCTCGTGGTCCAGGCACGACTCAGGGCGGTAATGGTGTTTTGTTTTCCAGTGTTTAAGGCAGGGGTTGGATCTAGTGTTACCGTTGTTGCATTTTGCCATTATCTAGTCCAATGTTGAAGAGCCCTGTGTCTTTGAGAACCTGGATCGTAACAAAGTTGGTAGAGTGGAAACGTTACGGCAGCTATGATCAAGTAAGACGGGTATTTGCATGGATATACCGTTTCATTAACAACATGAGAAGTCGGGCTCACGGGTCTTTCCTTAGTGAAGATTCGAAGCATATCAGACTCCATGAATTGAGATCAGCAGAAGCGAAACTAATATGTTTAGTACAAAAGGAATCTTATCCTACTGAACATCAAATCCTGAGCAAGGAGTCAAAGGCCAAACCCTCTAACGTAATGAGGCAGCTAGGATTATATATGGAAGGAGGCATAATTAAGTGTAGAGGCAGGATACAAAAGGCGGACATTATTGATTCTGCGAAATATCCTGTCCTCCTTAGCTCTTCTCATTTGATTACCAAACTGTTAATTCGCCAATGCCATAGGACCTGCCTACATTTTGGCGTAAGTTATGTTCTGGCGTATATGCGACAACGTTGGTGGATCCCTAAGATGCGACAAGCAATTAAAGGGATCCACAATAGCTGTATTATCTGTAAAAGATTACAGGGTAAGCCTTACTCCCCAGTAGATCTACCTCCCTTACCTGAGTTCAGGGTACAAAGGACTGAACCATTTCAGGTAACCGGGGTAGACTACACCGGAGCGATTCATGTTAGAGAATCGCCCGGTAATATCATAAAGGTATATGCCGTTCTATTCACATGTGCGGTAACCAGAGCGATTCATATTGAATTGATTGACGACCTATCCAGTGAGGGTTTTTGCATACTCTAAGACGCTTTGCAGGCCGCAATGGTTTCCCTCAAATTATTATGAGCGATAATGCGACTTGTTTTGTCGGGGCCTCTAAATATCTCCAGAGTTTAATGGATGACCCGCAGGTTGTGGCTACCCTCACTGGAAAGGGTTGTCAGTGGAGATTTATACCAGCACGTGCACCATGGTTCGGGGCGATTTGGGAGAGAACTATCGGTATCGTCAAATCTGCCATGAAGAAGGTATTAGGAAGGGCACTGGTGACCAGACGGGAGTTGCAAACCATCTTAATAGAGATTGAGATGTCAGTCAACGACAGGCCCTTGACCTATACCTCGGCAGATGTTGATGAGCTCTTACCCATTTCGCCTTCTATGCTAACACGTGGACGAACCCTTAATACCTTTCCTAGATCGTCCGTAAATGACGAAGATCTGCATGACCCTACGTTCGGCAATGCTGACGCCACACGTCGTCGCTTCCAGTATGTAAACAAGGTGTCCGACGATCTATGGAAACGGTGGACCCAAGAATATTTGCTGTCTCTTCGCGAGCATCACTCTAATAAGATCAAAGGGACGAATCAACGATGGCCTCGTATCGGGGTTATCGTCCTGATTCATGATGAGCGTCCTAGGTTATTTTGGAAGCTTGGGAGGATTATCGATTTGTTCCAGGGCATTGATGGTCTTATAAGGGTTGCTAGAATACGAACTTCGACTGGGGTTACTACTCGCCCAGTCGTAAGGTTATATCCCTTGGAGCAGGATGTAGAACTGCCGGATGATCCTGGCGTCTCTACTGATACCCCTCCGCAGGAGAGTGCTGGTGACAGTGCTCCTCAAGGTGGGGCAGCTGATGATGAGAAGGATGATCCTCCTCAGGCTTCAGGTGGCGCTCGTCCAAAAAGGAGGGCGGCTATGAGTTCCGTGGATCTTTGGAGATCAAAGATCAAACAAGGTGATCTTTGACTTCGATGTCCTTTGTTTGTTCTCTGTATATAGCTCCTGTATATCATTTTTGGTGGCGGGCAATAAGTCGGGAATAGGGTAATGATCCCGACAGTTTTAGGTCCAATAGGACATTTGAATTTGGCAGTATCGTATCGCATATACGATATCGGCTGGTTCTTTGTGTATTGTAGTTTATTCTTAAGTATAGGTTAAATATTAACTGTAATGTATAAATATCTACATCAGCTCTAGATGTATCATGAAACCAAGTTATGGGTTATAATTATTATGAGCCGGCAACCATATGTAATTTTGCGAAGCGATCGGACGCCGGCCCTTTAGTCTCTCAATCAACACCATACAGCCAACATCTCCCCCCCCCCCCCCCCGGCTTTGACTCAACCCACAGTTCACCATGTGCAACAAATATTAATCTATAACAATATTAACAACAGTCCTACATCACCAGTCCTCTAAGCTAAGTTCATTGTATCGATATTGTATTATGTGAACATTCCTACATGTCATGCAATTGAATTAGCCGCGTGTGGGGGACTGGATTTCACCCATCGAATACCTCGTTGGTAATTATATTATAACTATTTGTTGGGTTATTTCATGTACCAGTGATATGCAATTTAACCTCTTTATCTAAATTCCCGACACAGTGAATATATAATTATTAACATAATTTGATACATAAATATCAGCTTCCTGAACAAGAAATTTAGTTTCATCTAATGTGGTGTAATAGGCTGGCCGAAATTTTAATACTCATTGAAGTATTGTATTTACTTCCTTTTTAGTTACTAACAAATACGTGTTTCAGTAGAAATTGGCTGAACATATGGTATTATATTCTGTAGCTGTAGAATTTGGCAGGTTGAATATCTACGCCTGCGTACTATAGTTTCTTTCCTACAAAACAAGCTATTGTGCGCTCTAAAGTTACCAATTTATAATCCACTATCAAATCGGGCAGCTAAATATGTTACCGGCTATATTTCTTATTATACCAGTGACAGGAAATCAATCAATGTGAATCAGAATGTCATAGAACACAGAGGCAGCAAATTACATACGTGGAGATGCAGAAATTTGATGACAATTTTGTTTACAACACTGCCTTTTCCAAGGGCGATTGTTTAGGTCGTCAGCTGACCGCGGCGGGATATACGTACACAGTGTTGCCAAGGTCTTCTTTTGTTCGCACCATTGGGCTAGTTAGGATTCATTCAGAAGCGTAGATTTGCGAGTTTCCATTTCAAACGATATTATATTCTTGATTTATAGTGTGATGGGGTGGATAGCCTCTGAAGTATTATCCTAACTAACTAACATTGAGGAAAGCGGAATTGGGCTGGTTCTATATACTATTAAAATGTAAGTGTAGAGCACGTATAAAATACCTGTCTAGACAGGTGGGATGCTTGCCAGCGGCGACCAAAAAGACCCTTTGCCAAGCGCTTGTTCAATGTCATTTTGACTATTCTGTGTCATCCTGGTACTCTGCATTATCTAAATCAGCACTGCACAAACTTCAGGTCACTCAAAATAAAATGGTTAGGTTCTTGCTGAACCTAGGACCCAGATCACATGTTGGCCAGGAACAACTTCAGTCACTAGGTATGCTCAATGTCTTTGACAGGGCCAAACAAATCAGGCTCACTAATGCCTTCAAAATGTTCTATGACAGAGCTCCAGAGTATCTTAAGAGTGATTATGTTAAAGCAAATGAGAGGAGTGGACATAATACAAGAAACAGGATGTTTAATTTTAAGGTCCCGAGAATCCAAGGACAGGGTAAGCAAACATTCTTCTTCACTGCCATCAAAGACTGGAACGACCTACCCCAGTCAGTCCGTGAAAAGAGAACACTGTATTCCTTCAGACGTAGCCTGAAGGAGCACCTGAACCGGACAGCTGCGAGAAGGGAGCACCAAGCTTATGTCTACTACTAAATATGACATAAGAGATAGGCATGGTTAATCCCATTAGTTTTCATATTTTATGACGTTCGGCCCATTAGTTTGGCGATTTTAAGATAAATTTGTACATTTTCGACGAGTTGGGTTGGGTATGAGGGGGGATCTGCTTGGTGTGGGCCAATCGGCGCTCTGCAGACCCCGTAATCTTGTGTCGATCTCTGACCGTTTTGGTGAGGTCAGTCCTCAAGGCATTAGTGATTTGGGTCTATAATTAGGCCTTGTAATTGGGGTTGGGTGTGACAGGGATCTGCCTTGTGTGGGCCGATCGGCTTTCTGCAGACTCCCGTTTTCTGATATTCTTATGTTTTTGCCATGAAATATATGCAAAAAGTTTTCGGATAATCTCGCCGAGGTATTCGCCGAACCATCGCTTAATTCGCCGAAGACGTCGCAGAACATACGCCGAGGAATCGTTCATCCTTCGCATTATTTCGCAATATTTTATTCAAATGTGACAGTTCTCGCCGAGGTCATCGGCGAACCATCGCTCAATTTGCCGATGACATCACATAATGTCGCCGATTACGTCTTACCCATCAGCGACGTCGTCGCCGGGTGTAAACTTGTCAACGGATTTTAACGGTCAAAATCGTAGACGTCGCACACATTCCTTGCGAATTGACAAGACTACGTCCTCGGCGACGAAAATCGTATGAAGTCGCACATGTGAGAAAGGGGCATTAGTATCATGCATGCATGGCTGTTAAAGATAAACATATCAGAAAATGTGTGTGATAGGATTAAAATAGCTGAAATTGTCTGTTGTGCGGTATTAAGTGATTGGGCTACTTTTGGGCGAGTTTGGAGATGTGATGTGCGCTGGCAACCTTGGAATACACACACACACACACACACCCACGACACAATCTTTAACTGAAAATGTTACCTTTATTAATGCTATAATCCACATTATATTAAGATTTCCATCTGTGAGAAACAAATATCTACCACCATTACTGCTAATGTGCACATAGATGCACAACTAATGTCAAATTTAACAAAGTAAGTTAAGTGGGGAAGAGATGTTTACTGTCCGAGAAGGTTCGTTTAATGACTATTATGGGTAGCGAACACTGGCATCAATTTAGTATGCGCTTGCCAGATCTGAAACTAGTTTATAATTGTATAATCCAGTAAAGTGGCTAATGACGATTATTTTATAAGTTCATCTCGAGTTTTTATACATATCATTTTAATTTTAGGACATGGATACCTATCTATTAAAATATTAACAGGACTACTTTTCGAATGACTGCCATGTGTTTTTGTGGGCCTAATCAAATATGTTTTATTAATCATAAATACTTTGTATATTGGACAATGTACTGAATAGAATGTTAGAGTAATATGTCTGTAACATTCATGACTATAGAAATCTAGTGATATTTTGATGACTGCGATTTAAAAATTTGAATTCACTCGATGGCAACAGATTTGGGTTCGGTGCGAACCTAAGGCGGGAAAAATAGCAGACGATTTTTTTATTTTCCCTCATTAAGGAAGGTGGAAAATAAGCGAGTGAAAGGAAGGATAGAGAGAAGAAAGTAGGCATATGATAAGGGAAAAGGAAATAAACGCAGAGGAATACAAGTAGAGGATAGTGGGATGAAAGGATAGGGAAAGAGGGAAACCTATGTGAATGAGGAGAAAAGGAATAAGGCATATGGGAAGTAGGTTTGATTTGATTTGATTCATTATTGAGATAGTACACATACATAAAATTACAAATACATTGTCTCAAAAGGTCAAAGGTGATTATACATTCCTTTACCCTACTCATATTATACTTATATGTTGTGACGTTATCCACTCCGTTAGAACCGCATGGCTTGTCCTACAGTGACTCGCTAGGATCGCCAGGGCAGTGGATGGGGCTACAGTTTGTGTATTAGAGTGTGCTTTATTTCATATGAAAGCTTGTGTCATGGGCAGTCCAGAAAGGCTCTTTGTTTTCACCCATGTCAAGGCTTTATATATTTAACTGTAAAGTATATGTTTTATCATTAACTAGTAATGATGGGATCTGGGAGAGAGAGAGAGAGTAGAACAGAGTGAGAGGGAGCGCGCAGTGTTTTTGTCCCGCTCGATGACGTCACGGCTGGCTGCCTTGTGGGGATTGGTTGAAAGAGGTCCTTCCCATGCTGTTAGCTCCCTTGCTAGTGGCTAGAGGACTTGTAACCGCATTTTTCCCACGCGGCTCGAGCTGGTGCGAGTATATATACAGTTCCTCGCCACTCTCTCCCTCAGATCTGGTTTCTAGAACGCACCCATCTTTTTCCCTTGCTACCTGTACCCTGCCCTGCACCTGAGAATCTTTTCCTCTACCTATCTCTCTCATTTTCCATATCTTTCACCACCTTTTATTAATATTATACCCCCTCTGGTTAACTCTGCAAAATCAGCTTCATGCTGGCCAGTTGTATTGTGCGTTAAGGTCTGATATAACCCATGTATGTTAGTTGTTAAGATAAGTGGATCACGAAGCATTGGCTGGCATTTATATTGTTTAAGTACCGCGTCCTAGCGTCCTATAATTATTAGTGTTCTGCTGGATTAGATAATGCTAGACTAGGAGTCTGATATTATAAGGTATTGTTTCCTATGAGTGCTGGCTTTAGTTAAAAGCTGCACGACATACCTGAGAACTGGAGTTGATTGAGTAAATTCTAGTCTGTGTGCCATTGAGAGTAGAGCATGCACGAATGAGGGCTTTTTGCCTATACCATTCTGCACTGTTCTAAGTTCGTTGTTTGTCTTTGAGGTACGCCAGGAGAACGCTTAATACTTCGGTATTAAGGTTTCTCAAGAGAGCTACCCTTCATTATAACGTAATATTTGACGCACAGACTTGAGATTTGCACTAGGCTATGCGGCATGCCATGCACCAGTATCTCGTATCATTGACTCTAGCTAGACTTTATCAGTCACAGTAGACATTAAGTATATTAATCCAATTACTCTTTTTATGCATACCCATTTATGATTACACAAGCATTTCGCAGCCTAGTTTGATGTATGGAGACACAAACGACTTAGGCTCTTTTTGTTGATAGGAATACTGCATTGTCGTGGCGATTATTATTATTGTTGTAGTGTTTAGGATATTCTTGGCTCCGACGGCATTATATATTCTGCCTTTTTGTGTGCATAGCCTGCACGAGCATTGTTCCGCTGCCTGCCTTTTTGGGTTCCATTTCTGATACAAGCATCTTTATAGCATCTAACATTTAAAGAAGATTCCTTGTTAGTGTTGAAGGACTTTAGTGCACTTTCTTTCATGCAGGAGTGCCTGACATTATTGATTAAAGTAACGTAAGCTGTAACTTCTCTTACCACCTTACTTTGCATACCATAACCAAGCACCGTCGGTTATAGGTAGTAATAGGCTGTTTTCCCATAACATTAAACCTAGAGTAGACGCACATTTATTGAGAGTTTGATAGCCTAGTATTGCATATAGAACTCTGTAGAGTATTTGTGTTCTTTGTTCACTGGGAATATACATCAGAGGTTGGATCTAGCGCTTTCCGTTGTAGCATTTATGCCATTACTAGTCCAATGAATAAGAGCCCTGATATATTTGAACCCCAGTCGTAACAATGTATACACACGAAAAACAAAACATTAAATATAAATCTTAGATTAACAGACCAAAGCCAAGCCGGGGCTGGTTCCTACGGCTTATTATATTCTTGTAAATACCCCAATATAAAAGAGAAAAGGTTCAGGGTAATGCCCTAAATCCCAAAAATGTTCTTATTTTAGCTACCCTAATTTCAATCAAAGCTTCCTCCCGCCCCAGATAATCCCCTGTTTCAGGGGAAAATCCCTCCCACTTTTTGGCCCCACTGTTCTAAGAGGGGTTATATATATTTGTACACACACATACATAATATACATACCAGTATACATATACATATGTACATAATTATATACATACATACATACACACACACACATACATACATACATGTGCACACACCTAAAAATATACATACACCTATACAGTACATACATATATGTACGCATATACACATAATAATATATACATTGTGACGTTAACCACTCCGTTAGAACCGCATGGCTTGTCCTACAGTGACTCGCTAGGCTCACCAGGGCAGTGGATGGGGCTACAGTTTATGTATTAGAGTGTGCTTTATTTCATATGAAAGCTCGTGTCATGGGCAGTCCAGAAAGGCTCTTTGTTTTCACCCATGTCAAGGCTTTATATATTTAATTGTAAAGTATATGTTTTATCATTAACTAGTAATGATGGGATCTGGGAGCGAGAGAGAGAGTAGAACAGAGTGAGAGGGAGCGCGCAGTGTTTTGTCCCGCTCGATGACGTCACGGCTGGCTGCCTCGTGGGGGTTGGTTGAGAGAGGTCCTTACCATGCTGAGCTCCCTTGCTAGTGGCTAGAGGACTTGTAACCACTTTTTTCCCACGCGCCTCGAGCTAGTGCGAGTATATATACAGTTCCTCGCCACTCTCTCCCTCAGATCTGGTTTCTAGAACGCACCCATCTTTTTCCCTTGCTACCTGTCCCCTGCGCTGCACCTGAGAATCTTTTCCTCTGCCTATCTCTCTCATTGTCCATATCTTTCACCACCTTTTATTAATATTATACCCCCTCTGGTTAACTCTGCAAAATCAGCTTCATGCTGGCCAGTTGTATTGTGCGTTAAGGTCTGATATAACCTATGTATGTTAGTTGTTAAGATAAGTGGATCACAAAGCATTGGTTGGCTTTCATAGTACCGCTTCCTTTAATTATTAGTGTTCTGCTGGATTAGATAATGCTAGACTAGGAGTCTGATATTATAAGGTATTGTTTCCTATGAGTGCTGGCTTTAGTTAAAAGCTGCACGACATACCTGAGAACTGGAGTTGATTGAGTAAATTCTAGTCTGTGTGCCATTGAGAGTAGAGCATGCACGATTGAGGGCTTTTTGCCTATACCATTCTGCACTGTTCTAGTCTCGATTGTTTGTCTTTGAGGTACGCCAGGAGAACACTTAATACTTCGGTATTAAGGTTTCTCAAGAGAGCTACCCTTCATTATAACGTTATATTTGACGCACAGACTTGAGATTTGCACTAGGCTATGCAGCATGCCATGCGCACCAGTATCTCGTATCATTGACTCTAGCTAGACTTTATCAGTCACAGTAGACATTAAGTATATTAATCCAATTACTCTTTTTATGCATACCCATTTATTATTACACAAGCATTTCGCAGCCTAGTTTGATGTATGGAGACACAAACGACTTAGGCTCTTTTTGTTGATAGGAATACTGCATTGTCGTGGCGATTATTATTATTGTTGTAGTGTTTAGGATATTCTTGGCTCCGACGGCATTATATATTCTGCCTTTTTGTGTGCATAGCCTGCACGAGCATTGTTCCGCTGCCTGCCTTTTTGGGTTCCATTTCCGATACGAGCATCTTTATAGCATCTAACATTTAAAGAAGATTACTTGTTAGTGTTGAAGGACTTTAGTGCACTTTCTTTCATGCAGAAGTGCCTGACATTTATTGATTAAAGTAATGTAAGCTGTAACTTCTCTTACCACCTTACATTGCATACCATAACCAAGCACCTTCGGTTATAGGTAGTAATAGGCTGTTTTCACATAACATTAAGCCTAGAGTAGACGCACATTTATTGAGAGTTTGATAGCCTATTATTGCATATAGAACTCTGTAGAGTATTTGTGTTCTTTGTTCACTGGGAATATATATCAGAGGTTGGAGCTAGCGCTTTCCGTTGTAACATTTATGCCATTACTAGTCCAATGAATAAGAGCCCTGATATATTTGAACCCCAGTCGTAACAAATGGCGACCTTACCTAGGATTTGGTGAACCTACATTTATTAGCAGGGAACATTTGTTGTTTTGGAGAATATTTTGCGGGGATCAGCAAGAATATTTTGTTTTCGCAACACAGTATAGCCCTTGAGTATTTCCGAGAATTTTTGTGTGTATATTGAGGTATAAGAGTTTGGGGTACTTCTTTTCTGAATATTGAGGTGGGAAATTTTTGTGAGCATCATGTCTTATACCGGATCAGAGGAGAATGGAGACACCGAACGTAATGTCGAGACTGAGGAACAGCAGCATGATGAAAGGGTTAATCGGGTGAACTGTGAGGAGGATGCTAGGATATTTTTGCAATGGCCTGTTACTGCCGAGCGGTTGGAGGGTATGGATCGGTACGGTCTTCAATGCCTGGCCACAGCTATCGGTCATGCGGTTACTAGCAGCATGACCAAGGATTACTTGATAACGTGTGTACTGGGCAGGGTGACTGATGAGCGAGATGGGTTGAGTGCTCAGAGCCCTTCGGCCATGCTTCCCCTACACTCGACTCCCAGCCATCCCAGTAGTTTGCCGACCCCGGGTACGCTTCCGCAGTTGGGTGGTGACTGGCAGGGTTGGCTGCCCCTGGGGGGACCACCGGTAATTTCAAACATTGTAGCACCTTCACCTCCTCAAGGGTTATCTCCAGAATTATTGCTTCAGCTCGAATTAGCTAAGATCGAAGAGAGAAAGGCTATCAGGGTATGTGAGCTTCAGCATCAGCAGCAAATAGAGCTAGCAAAAATCCAAGCTGAGTCGACTAGGTACTGTGCCGACATGGACGTAGAGAAGTCGCGAGTAGAGACAATGGGACAGCGACTTGGGGCTGGTAACCGTGTTCATGAGCAGTCTCTCTCGCACTTATTGAAACTGGTTCCGGTGGTTGATGAGAGTGGTGTAACAGAATTTTTCACACGCTTTGAGAAGAAGTGCCAGGAACACCAGTGGCCAGAGAATAAATGGGCAGCACTTGTATCCTCTAGATTAATAGGCAAGGGTCTTAAAGCCTACGATGCGTTACCTTTGGAGTTATGTATTGTGTACGAGGATCTCAAGGAGGCTGTCCTGAGGGCTTACGAACTGCAACCAGAAACGTACCGTTTGAAGTTCTGGGGTGTAACTAAGGGAAGAGATAGCACCTTTTTGGAACACCCCCGGGACTTGTCCGATGCTATGGGGAACTGGCTCCGATCTGAGAAGGTCACAACATTTGATGAAATTAAGCAGTTAATGATGTTGGAGCAGTTCTTTAAGAGCACGGGCGGTGATCTAACTTTGAACTTGAAGGAGAAAAACCCAAGAACTCTAGTCGAAGCAGCAGAAATGGCTGATCGACGGCTGTCGTTGATTCGGGGTTGCGGGTCCTCACAGAAGTACGATGTAAGTGCTAAGGACCGTTATCCTCCCCCTACCCGGAACAATGACACATTTAAACAGAAGAGCCATGAAACTAAAACTGAATCCAAACCTTACACCACACCGTATGTGAAAAGTCAGGGGCCTTTTACATCACAGTATAAGCCGAAACCGAAATTTATGTGTTTTAGTTGCCACCAGGAGGGTCATAAGGCAAATGAGTGCCCTAGTCGACCTCCTCCGGCAGCCGTGTCTTTTGCTCACGGCATTGGAGTGTTCAAGAGGACATCGGAGTTTGTTAGAGGCATTTCTTCCGAGGTAAATACACTGCCAGTGCAGAAGGATCCGGAAGGCTTATTCCCTGTCCGTGATGCCTTTAGTGACCACAGGGGACTCGGTTGTGTGGAGTGGGGGGGTAGAAGACATGAGGTGAGAATTTTGCGTGACACTGGGGCATCGCAAACACTGTTGAGAAATTTCACTGGTAAACCTGTCAATACGGCGCGGGTGGTTGTGGTTCAGGGAGTTAATGCGACAAGGTCATACCCGCTTGTAAGAATGAAGGTGGAAGTTGATGGTGTGACTCGGGACCTCGATGTAGGAATTGTGAAGTTACCTGTTGGGGGCGTCGACCTCCTTCTCGGCAACGACTTTGCGGGACCTACTTCTGAGGCTCCACCCTTGGTCGTTGCCGAGAAGCCGGCCGACGTGAGTAGGGAGGAGCAGGAGTGGGTTGAGAAGTGTCCGGTGCAGCCTATGGCGTGTGTTGTCACCGGAGATCCTGCATCCAGGGAGTCACATTCTGGTCAACAATCTTTAGATCAGCGGAGGAAGGGTACCGAGAAGGGGTTGAAAGTTGATGCGGTTGAGAGTTTAGTATCAACGGACCTTCTCGGGGACTCAGTATTAGGACCATATATCGAGTCTGAAGAAGACCCAGTAACTGTTGTGGAAAAGGCAGAGGATGGGCTTAAAAAGACGAAAGAGTTGAAGGAGGACAGTGATGCACAGTCGGGAGATGTAGCAACAAGGTACCCTGACGCGTACCCTATGAGAAATGGGTCGGCGAAGACGGTGGTCCGAAGCTTGCTAGTGTATTTTTCCCGGTATGGTTACCCGCAGGGGATTCAGTCAGTCCGGGGACCCAACTTCACTTCTAGCCTCTTTGTTCAAGCAATGCCGCAGCATGGGATTGTTGGGGTTGTGTCATCTGCGTATCATCCGGAGAGCCAGGGTGTGTTAGAGCGATGGCACTCAGCCTTGAAATCTGTGCTTCGTTGTTGTTGCTTTGAGAGTGGGAGGGATTGGGATCTTGGCCTGCCATGTGTTTTGTTTGCTGTGTGGGAGGTACCTGGGGAGAGTTTGGGATTCAGCCCTAATGAGCTCGTCTTTGGACACCGTGTCAGAGGGCCTCTCCATATGGTTGAAGAAGTATGGGAGGGCGCAGAAAAACCTTGTTCTATGCTCAAGTGTGTCCTCAACAGTCGAGAACGGATATTGCGCAGTCTGGAGTTGGCTGGCCGTAATTTGACTAGCTCTCAGGCCCTCAGGAAGGACAGGTACGACCTCAAGGTTAAACTCAGGGAGTTTCACGTGGGTCAGGAGGTGTTGATTCTACTGCCCCTTGTAGGTCACCCCTTATCTGTGAAGTATGCTGGTCCTTATAGGGTGGTGAAGGAGCTATCAGACCTGGATTACTTGGTAGCCACTCCAGACAGACGGAAGCGCAATCAGTTATGTCATGTTAATCCCATGAAGGAGTATGGGAGGCACCCCCCTGAGCCTCTCACTGTGCCTGTGATGACGTTTAGCAGTCAAGGTGGAGAAGGAGAACGGGACAGTCAAGCTCAGGTGGAGGATAACTGGAAGGATAGGAAGTTCAAATGGGCGCCTGAGTGTGAGAAGGTGTTTAGGGAAGTAAAACACCTGTTGTGCACTCACCCGTTCCTCAGGGCCCCTGACTTTAGCCTACCTTTCCAACTAGCAACGGAGGCTAGTGGTGTGGGGGCTGGTGCCGTCCTTGTGGAAAAGGACGATGATGGGCTGGAGCATCCTGTTAGTTTCTGCTCGGAGAAGTACAATTCGGCCCAGGGGAGCTGCTCTGTTGTCGAGGAGGAGCTGCTGGCGATTGTGCTTGCGCTGGGGCATTTCGAGGTCTATGTTCCAGCCTATGGTCCGGTCGTTGTAGTTTACCCAGATTATCACCCTCTCAAGTTCTTGGACCAGTTTCACAATCGGAATATGAGGCTGACCAGGTGGTCACTAAGGTTATTGGTATATAACCTGGACATACGCCATATTGCCGGTTGTGACAACGTGGTTGCAGATGGTCGTTCAAGGGTATATGATCCTGGATAGATTGACACACGGGTAGCCTCCTGCTTTAGTTTGAATAGTATTTTGCGCTTGGTGCTTGTTGGCTCGCGGTTGTAGCCCAGCGTATTGGGTCGTAAAGCAGGAGTTGAGCGTTTGGTATAGAAGAAAAAACTAGGCTTGCCCCTATAGTGCAGCCGAAATAAACAAATTATAAACATAAAAATCAAATAAAAACTCTTTCTTTGATGGTTGAATTGTTTTGGTATGTTATAGCAGTAATTCTGAGTTGCACTCCTCTCAGAATGCTGGGCTAGAGAAGCTCGCTCTTGAGGAGCATAACTACATATAATTTAACCAATGGTGTTGGGGAGGGTTGTAATTTTGAAAAATGTTTTGTTGAAGAACTGTGCCAGATATTTTACTGCCGCTGGGTGATGGGAAGTGGAGATATAGCATGGGTTCTAACCATCAGATTTTTGTGAGCCTTGGGGCCTCTGAGAAAAATCTTGGGGGGGGGGTGACGTTAACCACTCCGTTAGAACCGCATGGCTTGTCCTACAGTGACTCGCTAGGCTCGCCAGGGCAGTGGATGGGGCTACAGTTTATGTATTAGAGTGTGCTTTATTTCATATGAAAGCTCGTGTCATGGGCAGTCCAGAAAGGCTCTTTGTTTTCACCCATGTCAAGGCTTTATATATTTAATTGTAAAGTATATGTTTTATCATTAACTAGTAATGATGGGATCTGGGAGAGAGAGGTAGAGTAGAACAGAGTGAGAGGGAGCGCGCAGTATTTTTGTCCCGCTCGATGACGTCACGGCTGGCTGCCTCGTGGGGGTTGGTTGAGAGAGGTCCTTACCATGCTGAGCTCCCTTGCTAGTGGCTAGAGGACTTGTAACCGCTTTTTTCCCACGCGCCTCGAGCTAGTGCGAGTATATATACAGTTCCTCGCCACTCTCTCCCTCAGATCTGGTTTCTAGAACGCACCCATCTTTTTCCCTTGCTACCTGTACCCTGCTCTGCACCTGAGAATCTTTTCCTCTGCCTATCTCTCTCATTTTCCATATCTTTCACCACCTTTTATTAATATTATACCCCCTCTGGTTAACTCTGCAAAATCAGCTTCATGCTGGCCAGTTGTATTGTGCGTTAAGGTCTGATATAACCTATGTATGTTAGTTGTTAAGATAAGTGGATCACGAAGCATTGGTTGGCTTTCATAGTACCGCTTCCTTTAATTATTAGTGTTCTGCTGGATTAGATAATGCTAGACTAGGAGTCTGATATTATAAGGTATTGTTTCCTATGAGTGCTGGCTTTAGTTAAAAGCTGCACGACATACCTGAGAACTGGAGTTGATTGAGTAAATTCTAGTCTGTGTGCCATTGAGAGTAGAGCATGCACGAATGAGGGATTTTTGCCTATACCATTCTGCACTGTTCTAGTCTCGATTGTTTGTCTTTGAGGTACGCCAGGAGAACGCTTAATACTTCGGTATTAAGGTTTCTCAAGAGAGCTACCCTTCATTATAACGTAATATTTGACGCACAGACTTGAGATTTACACTAGGCTATGCAGCATACCATGCGCACCAGTATCTCGTATCATTGACTCTAGCTAGACTTTATCAGTCACAGTAGACATTAAGTATATTAATCCAATTACTCTTTTTATGCATACCCATTTATTATTACACAAGCATTTCGCAGCCTAGTTTGATGTATGGAGACAAACGACTTAGGCTTTTTTTGTTGATAGGAATACTGCATTGTCGTGGCGATTATTATTATTGTTGTAGTGTTTAGGATATTCTTGGCTCCGACGGCATTATATATTCTGCCTTTTTGTGTGCATAGCCTGCACGAGCATTGTTCCGCTGCCTGCTTTTTTGGGTTCCATTTCCGATACGAGCATCTTTATAGCATCTAACATTTAAAGAAGATTCCTTGTTAGTGTTGAAGGACTTTAGTGCACTTTCTTTCATGCAGGAGTGCCTGACATTTATTGATTAAAGTAACGTAAGCTGTAACTTCTCTTACCACCTTACTTTGCATACCATAACCAAGCACCTTCGGTTATAGGTAGTAATAGGCTGTTTTCACATAACATTAAGCCTAGAGTAGACGCACATTTATTGAGAGTTTGATAGCCTAGTATTGCATATAGAACTCTGTAGAGTATTTGTGTTCTTTGTTCACTGGGAATATACATCAGAGGTTGGAGCTAGCGCTTTCCGTTGTAACATTTATGCCATTACTAGTCCAATGAATAAGAGCCCTGATATATTTGAACCCCAGTCGTAACAACATACACACACACACACATATACATACATAAGCACCTACATATATATACACACACGTACATACATATACATAATAATAATAACTATTATAACAATAACAATTGCTAGAGTTGATGCAATTCTATACTTTTTTTTTTTTTTAAGTGTGCTTATCTTATAATATGCTTTATATTTTTACATTTGGCTATGATTTGACCAATTTTATTTTGGTTGAACATCCATATTATTTGTTCCTCTACACGATCTATCATACTGTTTCTATAGTTCTCTAGATGTTGGCACTGCAAGATATAATGCCGCAGTGGGTGACATCTTGGTTGTTTACATATCTGGCAGCAAGTTTCATTATCTCCTTTAGGTACACCTAACTCCCACATATATTTATATCCCAGCCTGAGACGCGTACAAAAGGAGTCCTTCCAAGCACTTCTATAGGATCCATAACTAAAGCTAGTTCTCCGTGCAATATTTTCATAATGATGAAATGTCGAGCTGTTTGAGTGTTTCTCTTCAACCATGAATAGTTCCGTATCCTTTTGTTTTTTTCTAATTATTGATTTAATTTTGTTTGAGCGATAGAGTGCATTCTATGTCAATTACATCTTTTTCTGTTCCCAATTTGGCAAGTTCGTCAGCTCTTTCATTATTATATATTCCCACGTGTGATGGTATCCACGTGAATTGTACTATTCTCCCGTTGTTTCGTAATTCATCTATAATAATTTTGCACTGAGAAACTAGCATTTTATACACTGGTTTTCTGCTATTTAAAGACTCCATAGCACCCCTACTGTCTACAAAGAAGCACACATCACCTTCCCCTCCCCTCACTTGTCTTAACCAGACTAACATTGGCATATAATTCTGCTTGGGTGGAGGAGACATTGTCACTTATTCTATATGTATACTCACTTTGTACGTTATAATTATTTATGTTATCACTCGCTAATATCCCACACCCAGCTCTTCCATTATCTCTGACTGAAACATCGCAATATACATGTGCTACATAATTATTTTTTAGTTCACTTATTGTTAAGACCGGGGCTACGAATAAAACAAGGGCACTTAATGATTGGACTAGTAATAGGGCACTATGCAACAACGGTACGCTAGATCCAAACCCTTGAACTTATATGCCGGCTAACAAAAACACCTATACCCTCCAAAGTTAATCTGCGATAATGGGGTATCCTTAACTGGGCATAAATGTACTCTATTTCAGGCTAACCCACACTGGTATAGCCCGATAACAAACAAGATGCAAGTTACGTTAAAATGCATAAAAGGGAAGCTATGGAAAGATCAATTAAATCACTGCAAGATTTAATACAATAAAAAGATGCTTCAATACAGTTACTCTAAACAACAATAAACTCTTCACTCCTATCTGAAAGAAAGTGAAGTCTAGTCCTACAGCATAGACCTGGAAACTTCTGAAGAAAGTCTGATGCTCATAAGATGCTCGTATCTTAAATTATATAAAGGCAGGAGGCAGGACACCATACGTGTAGACTGAATACACTAAAAGATAGGACATATAATGGTAACTGACACGGGAATACTATAAATGCGCAACGGCAGTAATGCTCGACACTAAAAGAAATGCTTCCTCATCAACGAAACAGTCTGCTATGGTTGTGCAACTCAACAACAACCTAGACTAATAAATGCTGTGAATAATAATGCATACATATCATTAACCCTTAATTAGCGGCTCACCACATAAGTCGTATTTAATAAAGCTGGACTATGTGGGGGCGCTCGACATAGGTCGAGTGGCAATTTCAGCACGTAATGTTGCTGAGAGAGAGAGACAAGTGGTGGCAGGAGAGTAGCGAGCGTATGACTGCTCCAGACCACCGCGGCGAACATACTGACACGAATCCCAGCTCCCTCCTCCCTCTCTCACTCGCTATATAAGGAATTGTATCGGAAAGTGGCTAATTACATGCTTTTTGCACTCGCGTTGCACGGTTATTGCAAGAAAACTAGCCATCATAAAAGGATCGTTATGGTGTCATTCGAAAGCTCTGTTTATGCCCTTTCAGGGATAGGTACTTGTTTTACGTTCTGGGTCTTATTTAGGCATGAAAATGATCACGTATACAGCCCTATTTTGGCTAAAAACACCCCGCTGGGCGGTACATATAAATAAACCGCATAGGCCGCTCGTAAGGTGTTAAGAGCTCATGTCCTAACTAGTATCTGCTCGGCAAATAAAGTCTAGCTGGGATATCAAGGTTAGGAAACTGTGGCTGAGCAAGACTGGCTCATAGCCTAGCGTTGTCCTTAAGGCGGTATGATTAAAGTTACGTTAATAACGGGGATGCTCTCTTGGTAGATCCAGATCTCAAGTATCTGGTTCTACCCTGGCGATCCCTCTAAAGTCAAGCAAAGAGGCAGCACTGTGTGACAAGGTAGTAGGCTAATGCCCTCTTACCACACGATGCTGCACTTGCAAAAGGCACAACCAAAAAGACAACCTATATAGGCTACCACAGAAACCGTTGAAGTCGTGTAGGTATAAGCGAACCGTACACACATCGCTGACAACGACAACAGAAGCCTTATCCCAGTCTAGCATTAAATAACCCAGCAGAGCACTAAATCAATAATGGAGACACACACCGAGTTCTTAACCTCTACTAACTAAGAACCCTCAAACCTATTCTAAGTACATGTAAATATCTCAGAGGACGGCGCATGCAATACAATGGGCCGGCTATGGAAACCGTATGCAGAACCCAAGGGGATAAGTAATTGAATAAAGGTGAGGAGCAATGGAAAGGAAGAAGATCAGAGAAAGAGACAGTGGTAAAGAGGGTGATCGGGAGAGAATATGCAAAGGGATGTTAGAAGCATGCATGCCAAGCCTGTCCTGAGGAGGGTAGCTCCTCGGGACCCACAGGATCTCACAAAGGCATGGTAGTCGGCCAATCACAGGCCGATACGTCACAAGGCAGCAGGCCTCTATGACGCGCCAAGAACCACCAGCCAATCAAGAGGCGGTAGAAGGCACGCACGCGAGCCTCCGAGCGGGGGAGGCAGCATATGTATACGCACGCACACACTACCACCTCACTGCCTATATTGTTCTCTCTCCTTAACTATACACAATGCATGTTATATTCTATTCATAATATAAAATACTTCCCGTTGTCACAGACGAAAATAAAGACCACCACTGGACTGTCAGTAACAATGCAAGTACTCTATGAAAGAAAGAACAACATTCTCTGATAACTGTAGGCCACTTCACTGCCCTGGCGAGCGCTAGCGGCTAACGGGAGGCGATTCTGCCAATGCTGGTAGGCGTCACACCCCGCCCAAGATATGGGACGCTCAACATTAGGCGAGCACTATATCTGACAAGGCAGAACGCCGACAAGACCCGCCACAACCAGCCACTCCGCCAGAAATGAAATGCAAAGCTCAATCATAAATAAAAAAAACAACATTTTAGCATAAATCAAATCTTATAACCCCTCCCAAACATAATAGTATAATTTTAGCCTGCTATGCTCCCAGAGTGAGCTTCACAGAGCCCAGCCTACTAAGTGAAAGACAGGTTCAACTTAAGGACTTTAGCTATAACATTGGCAACTTACAATTAACTATCAAAAGAAAGAGTTTTTATGTTATATTTTTGAATTAATTTTAATGTTGTATTTGACGGCTGCTCTACAGGGGCAAGCCTGATTTTTCTCCACTCTCAACACACACTGACTGAACGGCGAGGGTTCTCCTGCAAACAAAACCTCCCGTGACAAACAATCAGCCAAAACATTATCAGTGTCCTTAGCATGCCACACATCCAACTTGTGTTCCGGCAGCAAAACAACACCTGACACTGATAACCTGCCCAGTTCATCACAAGACTGGCACTTCTCTTCGCTCTTTCTGGCAACGGGGCCTGCCAACAACCTTTCACTAGTTCTACCTTCGTGACGAGCGAGGCAGCCCCGATGCGGTCTATGGTATTGTC
Source organism: Paralithodes platypus (assembly GCA_032716605.1). Taxonomy (NCBI): domain Eukaryota; kingdom Metazoa; phylum Arthropoda; class Malacostraca; order Decapoda; family Lithodidae; genus Paralithodes; species Paralithodes platypus. The sequence continues at coordinate 11,588,456 of CM064544.1, read as the reverse complement.
AACTCTAGGTAATGGATAGGCGTCTGTCAGGGATAATGCTTCCACACTCTTGCAATCACCATACACTCGGATCTTGCCACTCAACTCAGGTTGCAAACTCACTGGCAACGACCACTCACGATATCCCTTATTCCTCAGACCCTTTTTCCACATGTCGTCTAGCTCTGTTTTCACAACAGGCTGTTGAGCAGGATTTATACGGTAGGGAATTAAACTGAGCCTTGCACTGTCTCCAGCCTCCATGTCGGATTCTACCCCGTACATCAGGCCTGGAGAAGAAACAAACATGCGAATGCACTGCCACAGCCTAGTAAACAACTTATCTCGCAGAACAACATGCCTAGTGCCCTCCCACAACCCAGCCGAGACCGCAGCTTCTAAGCCGTAGTCTCCCTCCTTCTCCACCTTCGTCCCTAGAACAGCCAGGTCATGAGAGGGACAATGAGTACCACCTGTGCAGTCACTCCCATAGTTCATTATTGCTAAGGCTTCCCCGCCGATACCGTACATGCGCACCCCCGCATTCCTTGCGACTACATCTGCCTGCGCAGCATCACCGCTTTTAGCGACATGGTCAGATACAGTCGGTCTATGGTAGGGCTGTTGCATTCGAGTAGAGCAGCATTGGGAGGCTATGCGACGACCGGGCACATCCACTCCACAGCCAACCTCACCAATCTGCTCAATGTCCTCCTTCTGACCACCACCTTTGGCAGCCATGGGTCGACCCTGACCTGACAACCATGTCCAAGCCTCGTCGCCCACCTTGAACCACCGAAACAACGAGGCTAACGGTCTGCAAACATTCAAGTGACCTGCCCACGGAACATCTTGCACCACATGAGTTGTGAGGCTCGGGTGCTCGGCACGACCAGTGGGGTATGAACCGAGCTGGTGCTGGAGCGCTGCACACTGCTGCTCAGGCAGGTGCTCTAGCGCTTCCACAGCCACCAGACTCGTGTCCCCACGCCCACTGCTCCGCCGAGACATGACAATCCCAACTCTCCTCCACCTGTGCCCTACTGCCCCCCTCTCCTTCTCCACCTTGGCCGCTGCAGATCAACGCAGGGACAGTAGGCTGCTCAGGTGGTTGCCTCACAAACTCCGACATGTTTCCCCGTCCTCGTGTTTGATAGCCCCGTTCCCACAACTCTCCTCCAACTGGGAACTACTAAGTCGCGGAGTGCCATCAGGCCCAACCATGTCACTAGGGGTGACAGGTTCGGGGGCCACTCCGGAGCTCACCTCTGGGTCAAGTACTAAGTCACTAAGGAGAGCCGCTGGAGCAAAACTCACAAAACTCCCAACTTTAGCTTTCCCCTTCTGACCGTTCCTCCGCTGGTCTAGAGACTGAGGAATAGGCTGTGACACTTTGGATGCACGAGATCGGGTGACAACACACGCCCTCTGCTGTGGTTGACACCTCTCGACCAACTTCTGCCCTTCCCTACTCACGTCGGCCGCCTTTCGGCACCGACTAAGGGTGGAACCTCAGAAGCAGGTACCGCAAAGTCGTTGCCGAGAAGAAGGTCGACGCCCTCTACTGGCAGTGTCTCCACGATTCCAACATCTAACTTTCGTGTCACACCTTCTACCTCCAGCTCCAATCGGACCAACGGGTATGACTTTGTAGCATTGATACCCTGCACCACAACTACCCGTGCCGCGTTTATAGGTTTGCCTGTAAAGTTTATCATCAATGTCAAGGAAGCACCCGTGTCACGCAAAAATTCTACTCCATGCTTGCAACCAGCCCAACTCACGCAGCCGCGCCCTCTATGGTCACAAAAAGTATCCCGGACAGGTGTCAAGCCTTCCGGACACTTCTTCACTGGCAGTGCTCCAGCCTCTGAACATTTACCCGAGGCAAATGCAGACGACTTCAAAGACACTCCAATGTTGCGAGCCAAAGACACGACTGCTGTAGGTAGCTTGCTAGGACAGGATCGTGCAAAATGCCCCTTCTCGTGACAATGAAAACACTCTAACTCCCCCTTGGGCTTCCCTTGAGGTGGGGAAGGGCCCGGACCCTTCTTAAACGGGACGGTATTAGGTTTATGGTCAGACTTAATATCATTGCTCTTGTTGTTATTGTTTTATGGTGTATCACTGACTCGGGGGGGTGGAGTGTTGCGCCCCTTGTTACCTGCATCGTTCCGTTGTGAAGACCCGCACCCACGAATCAGCGATAGCCTACGGTCAGCCATCTCAGCTGCCTCCTGTAGAGTTTTAGGGTTTTTCTCTTTGAGGTTCAAAGTCAGGTCGCTGCCTGTGCACTTGAAAAATTGCTCTAGAAGGACTAACTGCTCAAGCTCCTCGAACGTCGTCACCTTCTCTGACCTCAGCCAATTTCTCAATGCATCAGACAGTTCCCGGGCATGTTCTAGAAAACTGCTCTCACGACCCTTCGTAACACCCCGGAACTTCAACCTATATGTCTCTGGTTGTAACTCGTACGCCCGCAGAACAGCTTCCTTCAGTACCTCATAATCGACGCAAGACTCCAAGGGCAACGCATCATATGCCTTGAGTCCTTTGCCAATCAACCTAGAGGAAACAAGGGCTGCCCACTTAACCTCGGGCCATTGGTGCTCCCGGCACTTCTTCTCAAAACGCATGAAAAATTCGGTGACACCCGACTCGTCAAATGCAGGGACTAACTTAACCCTCTCCGACATATGACGCGATTTTGAGCCTATTGGGGATACTTTAAGGCCTTTGTTACCATCAGGGGTATTTAGAAACCTTTAGTTTAGTTACTTCAACCTCTGCAGTTGTCTTTGAGTTAGCTGTGGGCAGAAAACTAATTTTGGAGAGGTAATTATAAGAGTGAGAGAACTCTATTTCTTATTGCTAATCTGGCAACCTCTGCGTCATAAATGCGTGAAAGGGTTAAGAAGGTGCGATAAAGACTGATCAAGACCTCGATTCCCAGAACCGAGACGCTGCCCTGTCGACTCCACCCTAGACTTCTCAAGATCTGTGTCTGCACAGTACATGGCCTTTCTCTCCTCAGACTGAATCCTGAGCTCAGCCTCTCGCTGCCGTTGCTCGAGCTCAGCCTCATGCCTACGTTGCTCAAGCTCAGCCTAATGCCTTCGTTGCTCAGCCTGCATTTTAGCCATCTCAAGCTGGAAGAGCATATCTGCAGTTAAACCTTGAGGAGGAGGAGATGCAACAATTGGAGACCCACCCAAGTGCAAACCACGCTGCCAGTGACTATCGGTCAGCGGGAACGTACCCGGCTCCGGAGCCCGAGGGGGCGCCATGGTAGGAGTCGAGTGGAATGGGGGCTGGGCCGAAGGTGCCCCAGCTCCCGCTCCACCCGAAGCCCGACGCACCCCGCCGAGCATCCAGGCCACCAGGTCACCTCTCGACATGCTGCTAGTGCCCACATGCCCCATGACCGTGGCCAAACACTGGAGACCATACCGATCAATCTCCGACACACGGTCAGCAGTAATAGGCATCTCCAGAAACTTTCTTGCATCCTCCTCACTAGTTATAACTCTAATGCCTTCTAACAAACCCTGCTGCTGCACCTCAGAGTCTGTTTCCCGTACTGTGTCCTCCCCGTACATAGATCCGTCATTCGACATAGTGTCCACCGAAAATTATAAAAGTTTATAAAAAAAAAGTACCTAAACTCTCATGTAGCACTATTCACTCAAAAATATAAAATGCTCGAAGACAACTCAAGTGCTATACTACATTGCCAAAAAAATTCCATGTGTCCAAAATATTCCTCAAAAACAAATGTCCAACAATCCTGCAATTCTTTCTTAGATACCAGGCAAGGTCATTATTTGTTATTACTGCAATAATCAACAAATGAATCCTGGTTTCTACTAAAATAAGATACTGGACAAGGTCGCCATTTGTTATGACGACTTGCTCCTAAAATAAGATACTAGGCAAGGTCGCCATTTGTTATGATGACTTGCTCCTAAAATAAGATACTAGGCAAGGTCGCCATTTGTTACGACCGGGGCTACGAATAAAACAAGGGCACTAAATGATTGGACTAGTAATAGGGCACTATGCAACAACGGTACGCTAGATCCAAACCCTTGAACTTATATGCCGGCTAACAAAAACACCTATACCCTCCGAAGTTAATCTGCGATAATTGGGTATCCTTAACTGGGCATAAATGTACTCTACTTCAGGCTAACCCACACTGGCATAGCCCGATAACAAACAAGATGCAAGTTACGTTAAAATGCATAAAAGGGAAGCTATGGAAAGATCAATTAAATCACTGCAAGATTAAATACAATAAAAAGATGCTTCAATACAGTTACTCTAAACAACAATAAACTCTTCACTCCTATCTGAAAGAAAGTGAAGTCTAGTCCTACAGCATAGACTTGGAAACTTCTGAAGAAAGTCTGATGCTCATAAGATGCTTGTATCTTAAATTATATAAAGGCAGGAGGCAGGACACCATATGTGTAGACTGAATACACTAAAAGATAGGACATATAATGGTAACTGACACGGGAATACTATAAATGCGCAACGGCAGTAATGCTCGACACTAAAAGAAATGCTTCCTCATCAACGAAACAGTCTGCTATGGTTGTGCAACTCAACAACAACCTAGACTAATAAATGCCGTGAATAATAATGCATACATATCATAAAGAGCTCATGTCCTAACTAGTGTCTGCTCGGCGAATAAAGTCTAGCTGGGATATCAAGGTTAGGAAACTGTGGCTGAGCAAGACTGGCTCATAGACTAGCGTTGTCCTTAAGGCGGTATGATTAAAGTTACGTTAATGACGAGGATACTCTCTTGGTAGATCCAGATCTCAAGTATCTGGTTCTACCCTGGCGATCCCTCTAAAGTCAAGCAAAGAGGCAGCACTGTGTGACAAGGTAGTAGGCTAATGCCCTCTTACCACACGATGCTGCACTCGCAAAAGGCACAACCAAAAAGACAACCTAGGCTACCACAGAAACCGTCTAAGTCGTGTAGGTATAAGCAAACCGTACACACATCGCTGACAACGACAACAGAAGCCTTATCCCAGTCTAGCATTAAATCACCCAGCAGAGCACTAAATCAATAATGGAGACACACACCGAGTTCTTAACCTCTACTAACTAAGAACCCTCAAACCTATTCTAAGTACATGTAAATATCTCAGAGGACGGCCCATGCAATACAATGGGCCGGCTAGGGAAACCGTATGCATAACCCAAGGGGATAAGTAATTGAATAAAGGTGAGGAGCAATGGAAAGGAAGAAGATCAGAGAAAGAGACAGTGGTAAAGAGGGTGATCGGGAGAGAGTATGCAAAGGGATGTTAGAAGCATGCACGCCAAGCCTGTCCTGAGGAGGGTAGCTCCTCGGGACCCACAGGATCTCACAAAGGCATGGTAGTCGGCCAATCACAGGCCGATATGTCACAAGGCAGCAGGCCTCTATGACGCGCCAAGAACCACCAGCCAATCAAGAGGCGGTAGAAGGCACGCGCGCGAGCCTCCGAGCGGGGGAGGCAGCACATGTATACGCACGCACACACTACCACCTCACTGCCTATATTGTTCTCTCTCCTTAACTATACACAATGCATGTTATATTCTATTCATAATATAAAATACTTCCCGTTGTCACAGACGAAAATAAAGACCACCACTGGACTGTCAGTAACAATGCAAGTACTATGAAAGAAAGAACAACATTCTCTGATAACTGTAGCCCACTTCACTGCCCTGGCGAGCGCTAGCGGCTAACGGGAGGCGATTCTGCCAACGCTGGTAGGCGTCAACCATTAGTTTCATTTCTTCAGTCTTGTACATGCTTTTCTTTTTCTTAAGCTTGATAATGTTAACATTAACGCCCTTTTCCTCCCAAGGTGGAATTTGTTGTACTCTCTCGTCCTCCATAAAATAGTTTGTTAGGTTGAATTTTTCTACTTTACCTATCAGCTCCCTCAGGTATCCTCTCTTGCCTTGCCTCCGGAAGGTTCGAATTTTGCGAATGCCGTCATTAATATAATTTGCCAATTTATTTCCGCTCCCTTATCTTACGTGCCTCACTGCCGATATTATATTTACTTCCTCTATTTTATGGCGCAATGTTGATAAATTTAACTCTAGCCTCATGGCAGCTACCATCGCATTTTTGGGGCAGTTTAATACAATACGCATAGCTTCATTTTGGATGTTTTCGATTTTATCCAACCTTCCTTCGCCAAGGCAGGAGAGAACGGGGCTGGCATACTCGATAACCGGTCTAATAGTGGCGAGGTACATCATCCGCAGTACCTGTACACCTACACCTGTACCACTCCAATCTAGTGACCTCAAGGGTGCCATACGTGACTTACATTGTGTTTGTATTATGGTTCAACTCGGCATCTTTACTGTCTGACGTATATCCTATATAAATTCCCAAGTATTTGTAGCTCCTAACCCTATCTATATATTTCCCATTTACCGTTAAGTACTTATTACCCATGGCACGACACTGAAATTTTGTTTTTTCTTCATTAATAACGAACCCTAGTGTCTGCACTAACTGCCCAAATTTATTGAGGGCTAATTGCATGTTTTCCACACTACTACTTTGAAACATTATGTCGTCAGCGTATATGTTTGATTTAACTCCCGGACCTAACCTTTCTTGTGCTATTCTGTTCATTAAAACATTAAAGAGGGTAGGACTTAATACCCCGCCTTGTGGTGTACCCATATCGAGATTCTTTACCTGCGAAAGAGATCCTTGGTAACACACCTGTGCTTTCCTTCCAAATAAATATTCGCCTATCCAGTATAACAATTTTCCCTTTAGACCCATGTTGGCTAATTCAAATAAGATTACCTCCCCATTTGCTTTATCGAACGCCCCCTTGAGGTCCACAAAAACCCTACCTACAGTAGTCATCGTCGTGTGCTAGACACTTAATGACTGCACTCATCAGAGACTCAAACTATTTTGTATGGAGTACCCCAGGGATCCATACTGGGACCATTGCTCTTTCTCATATACATTAATGACCTTGTAAATTGTAGTACGAACTTGAAATTTGTCTTGTTTGAGGATGACAGTACTGTCTATGTAAATCACCATGACCTTCGCTTCCTGATCCATACTATGAATAATGAACTAATTAACGTATACAATTGGATATCTAGCAACAAATTAACTCTAAATATTGTTAAAAGCAACTGCATAATTTTTCACAGAAACAAAAGTATTCCAGTAAACCTAGAACCATTCAAAATTAAAGATTCTGTTTTAAAACTAGTCGAAACAACAACATTTCTTGGGATAACGGTTGATAAACGATTGGCTTGGAATCAACATATTCACAATGTAAAACAAAAAATGAATAAACAATGCGGTATACTTTACCTGACTCGAAATTTATTTAATACTAACGCTTTATTGAGCATTTATTACTCCGTGATATATCCGCATATATTTTACTGCCATACGGTATGGGGAAACGCAAATAAAACAAAAATGAAACCACCATTAGTAATCGTTCAAAAACGGGTAATTAGAACAATGACATATAAATCAAAATATGCTCACACAAATGATTTATTTCATGATCTAAGACTTTTAAAATTAAGTGACATAAACATTTATTGCAATTCTCTGTTTGTTTTTAAATCGGTATATAATAATACGGACAACAGCATGTTTCAATATCACGTGAATAATAGATACAACTTTAGAAACAAGGGTCTTCTAAAAATCCCTCTCATGACTTCAAGCCAATCACAGTCATCAGTTGTTTATCGTGGAATGAAGGTATGGAACGGTCTCCCGCAATACATCAGAGAGAAATTAACAGTTTTAAGTTTCAAGAAGGCTCTGAAAAATTACTTACTCTGTAAATACAATCACAATGGTAATAACGAATAGACGATTTTTTCTGTATTTTTTCTGTATTTGAGTGTTCATTCTGTATGAATGAATTGTCTTTGAAAGGAAAACTAAATATAATAGTATTATGTATATACTATAAATATTTGTTTGTTAGGAGTGCGTAAATCATAATTATGTGGATGCAAGAGATGACTGTGAATATGGTATATAAGATGTAAACTTATGAATGAATGAAGGTGTATAAATGTGGAAAAAATGGGTGTATGATTAAATAAAATAATTGCCATTTGTATATGCGGTCGGCGCGTGTAGTCAGCGGAGTCTCGGAAATTGTATTTATGCAATTATATTTTATTAGATTGCTGTAGGAAACCGTATCATTGATATGTTTCTTGATTTATCCCTTTTCCGTTTTACCCATTGCAAATTTAATTATACATTTAACTCTTAAGCCTCTAATAAACCTACGCAATATACCGAGACTCTGCGGATTGAGCGAATTGACTGCTTGATAGTAAATTGTGTATGATTATATTTGGTATAATTATGTTTGTATGTATGTGAGTATGTATATGTATCTGTATGATACATAGTATGAGCATGTATATGAATGTAAAGGTTGAAACAAAGTATATAAATGTGTATATAATATATCACTATTATGTAATTGCCAGGAATACTGTTTACATTTTCTAATGTCAAATAATGAGACTATCCTATTATTCGGGTTTAACTAATTCAGGTGTCTTTATAAGAGAGGCAACTCTCAATAAGGCACAGCCAATTATGTACTGTACTAAGATAATATTACTTTGTATTATAATGTTCTTGGGCTGAATAAACTATTTCAATTTCAAATTCAATTTCAATTTCAGATGTGCCTCTCCCTTTTCTAAACCCAAATAAATGTTTGCTTAGCTTATTATCATTAACATACAGTAGCCTCTCTAACACGATTCTCTCCATCATTTTAGACATACATGATGTGAGAGAAACGGGTCTGCTCTCTCCATTCGGCTTTGGGATGGGAATGATAATGGCTTTCTTCCACGCACTTGGAAGCTTACCCTCCTTAACCTTTCCGCGGCGCACAGTTTTTTTTTTACACCTATATACTCTGCGCGTGTATGATGATTTTGGGACCCATTGCCAATTTCGATAAAAAGTACATCAGCGTGTAGGGAATGTTTGCGTGCATCGGCCCAAATATATTTGACCCCCCAAAAAATTTCTGGGGGGGAGGGGGGAACGGTCCGTAGTTGAAAAATGTGGAGCGAATGGCACCGCGCGGCTAGATTGTCATCGAGGGGCGAGATTTCCCGGCCGAATTTTCACGCGCCCAGGGGATAGAACTTGAGGGAGGAGAGGGTGGGTTACAGCGTAATATCACGTATATCTCCTTTTTTTATCCCTTTTAGGCTATGTAGAGTACGTATACGTGTGTAGGCCACCCATATAACAATGAATATGCCTCATAGTGACCAAAAATTGCAATATATAAGGGAATTATCAATGAATTTTTAGGCGGGAATGAAGACGGGTTGGAGGTTTGGCGGCAATTTATGAGATGAGAGTGTGGTTTGCGCTATAATATCACGTATATCTCGTACTTAGAGCACTGTCATGCTATAATACAGACTTGTACGTATGTAGACGTCCCATATAACAATATATACCGCATATAGACCAATTCATGCGATATTTACGCACATTATCAATGAGTTTCTATGCGTGAACCAAGGTGTGATTGAGTTGTGCTGGGAATGGAAGGGGGAGAGGGTGTGTTGCGCCATAAATATCACGTATATCTCGTACTTAGAGCACTGTCATGCTATAATACAGACTTGTACGTATGTAGACGTCCCATATAACAATATATATACCGCATATAGACCAATTCATGCGATATTTACGCACATTATCAATGAGTTTCTATGCGTGAACCAAGGTGTGATTGAGTTGTGCTGGGAATGGAAGGGGGAGAGGGTGTGTTGCGCCATAAATATCACGTATATCTCGTACTTAGAGCACTGTCATGCTATAACACAGACTTGTATGTATGTAGACGTCCCATATAACAATATACAGTATATACCGCATATAGACCAATTCATGCGATATTTACGCACATTATCAATGAGTTTCTAGCAGACGGAAGCCTAATAGGGTGGGTGGGGGTGGGTGGGAGGGTGGGAGGGAGGCAGGGTGTGAGTCGTGGAGAGAGTGAAGACAGGGAGATCTATGAAGAAACATACGCAGCTGTGTGATAATTAATTGTGGAGGCGCCCGAGGCGTATGGATGTCTTGGGATTTTGAACCTTATGTCTAGCAGGTGTCTGGGGTTCGTTGCCACCCAGAGGTCTACAATAACATGAGTCAGGAATGGAGAGAGAGAGAAAGTGAGACATGCGTATGTCATACGTATAAATGGCTTTCAGAATTGCATTTTTATGCAAGCAGACATTGCATTTTAGACACATGTGAAGTACCACAGAAATATGTAGGCCATTGACTGTAAATAAAGTACTATATTATAGACCAGGAACGAGGGTGGTCAGTAAACATCGGCAGTTAACCTTTTTTGATAGAGAGCTAAATATAGACTGGTGTCGCCTGACACTTGCGAAAGGGTCGATTACCACCAGAAAACTTATATTTATTTATTTTCAAGTAATATGCAATCTAAATGTATATTGGAGACCTACTGCAAGTATTTGTATGACAGTCATGACTATGTATAATCCAATATACGCGCGTAAGGGCGTAGGCGAGATATAAGAAAGATGGTTGAGCAATTTTCGACACCCACACAGTTATTATTCATGATTATTTACAATATTATACAATACAAATGTATTTGTGAAGAGTATTTTATGCATTATTGTATTTATACAAATTTTTTTCCCAGACAAAGCTGGTGTGGCTGGAGGAAGCGGCAAGGGTCACCCACTGACCGCTTGACCGTGTGATAATGACTGGAGTCACACTGAGAGGGGCAACTTTGCTGTGTGTTTGGGCAATTTTTGACAGAATAAAGTTATATAATTACTAATTTTTGACAGAGACAAACTTTTATAAACCTTTGCATGATATAATTCATAATCCCATCAATTTACAAACGTTAATTGGTGGGATAATTCATTTTTTTTTTGTATATTGTCATTTCGATTGTAGACACGAAGTTTTGAGTGACTATTGGTATGAGCTCCTGTGGCATGGTTGGTAAGGTCGCGGACTGGAAAACTCAAAGTGTGGTAGGGTAGTGGGATCGAATCCAATGGGGGAGGTTTTATAATGTTTAGATAAATTTTGATAAAACAAATTTTTTACAAGATCATGCCATTGTATTCAAACAATATGAAATATTCATAGAATATATCATATTGTAAGAATACAATGACATGACCTTGTATTTTTTTTTTTTTTTTTTTTTTTTATTATCTTAGTAGGTTTGACAGGATTTATTGAAACATATTTATTTTGGTACAATTCATTTGAGGTAAGAAAATATATACACATAACTTTGGCTACAACAAACATATATATTGATATACTAAAAAAGAAGGCATATTACATGGAAATATTTGAAACTTTTAAACTAAATAATGAAAGATACAATTATATAATGTAAAAAGCTATATCACAGGGACATCTTTGGAACTTATACATTATATAATATGTATGTAACATTATGAGGTAGCGTGATCAATTTGGTCAGGTCAGGTAAGGTAGGGCGCGAGTCCAGGGCAGGGCAGGGCAGGGGGCGGCACTCAGTAGTTTTTATACATGTGGTAGTCCCTGATGCAGTCACCCAAGCAGAGTGTAACTTTGCACTCGGCGCACATTGAGGTGACTCTTTTTGTTACGTGGGGTTTCCTGACACTGGTGCTGCAGACGTGGCACTGCACCTGCCTGTGACGAGTGCCAACCAGCTCGGTGTTGGTTAGGTAGTGTCTTTCCACACCCAGCTGGATGCGGTCAGGGACGTGATCCCCACGCCATGCCGTACGTCTGTGAGTGGTGGTGCCATACTTCTCCAGGAGTTGATATGCAACGTTGTACACAAACTCCCGGAATTTTAGCTTCTGGTTTGGGGCCATCTCTCTCTTCACCAACCACAAGTTGTAGGCGTTGAGCATCGTGATGTCAACTAGGTGGAGGAAGAGCTTGTGATACCACTTCACAGTCTTCCTCAGACACTCAACGCCTGACAGTTGACAGTCAGACTTGTCCACCAGGCGCATGTTCTTTGTGTAGTCCACTACCATGTCGGGCTTATAGATGGTCTTCCTGGTTCGGTAGTGGATTTTACCAGAGTCCATCTGGGCACCTGGGTGGACTGTGGAAAGCAGGTGAACGTCTCTTTTGTCCTTCCACTTCAGGGCTACCACTTTCCCGGACTTTTCAAGTTGCTTGTACTTCTGCCCCCTTCGTCGCCTTCTTCGGACATGCCTCTCGCGGTTTTCCTGGGCCAGTTCGTCTTCAGAAGGTGTGTCACTGGAGGAGGCATCTGACAGAGGAATTACATCACCTGTGAACTTGGGCATAAACTTTCTTGTCTTTCTGACAGTCCCACATGCCCCCGTTTGGTTGTCATGAAGAAACTGGCAGAGAGCAGGAGAAGTATACCAGTTGTCAGTGTAGATGATGTGGCCTTTGCCCAGGTAAGGTGCCAACATTTTCCTGACGATGGCACCTGACATGCCCATGGGGTCACCGGCAGCGGCTTTCGGTACGTCAATGTCAGTTCCTGTATACACGATCATGTCAAGCACTATTCCAGTTTCACAGTCGCACAACACGAAGAGCTTGATTCCGAACCTATGCCTTTTCAAGGGGATATACTGCTTGAAAACAAGACGTCCTTTGAAGAGCACAAGCGACTCATCAATCACCAAATTGAGGAAGGGGTAAAAGTATTTCCTATACCTCTCCCACAACATGGTGAACACATCCCGAACTTTCCATATCCTGTCAATCCTGTTAGGATTTTCGTTGTCTGCAAAGTGCATAAATCTTAGCAGCAACAAAAATCTGTCACGAGTCATGAACTTATTGAACGTTGGGGTGGCGATGAGAGGGTCGTGCTTCCAGTAGTGTTGCAACATATGCTTCTTGCAGAGGCATGAGGAACAACAAGGCAAAAAACGTCATGAATTCTTCAACAGTCGTATCCACCCAGCCTCGTATTCTCGCTTTTGGAGAAATGACGTCCAATTTGCCAAACACCCACCTGTAGTAGGCGTTTGTTTGGGCAACGATGTAAGTCATTACCTCCAAATCGAAAAAAGCGAGGAAGAACTCGCTTTCGTTTGAGTTTTCGTCACAGGGCCAGTCATCAGTTGTACCTGACGTACCAGGATTGAACTGGGGCACGTCAGACACAAAATTTACCCCGTCAGACCACTCAAACAAAGGCATGCCAGGGATCCTAATGTCGTCTCCGTCTGCTTCTGCGTCTGAAATATCGCTGCCATGTTCGCGATACAACACAGCATCATCATCACCCTCCTCTTCACTAGACAGACGCCCTTCTTCATTTTCATCACTGACGTCTGACTCACTTCCACTATCCACTCCCAAATCCCCCCACCCTTGGTCCCGTCCTAGGACGTCGTCGTCGAAACCCGCAGGGCTGCCAATGCCCTGCGAATCACCACCAAACAGCAGGGCGGCGTACTTGGATGGTGTCAGATTTGTTCTGCTCACTCTAGCACGTAGGGGCGTCTTATGGGCAGGGGCAGGGGCAGAAGGGCCGGCAGGGGCGGCAGTGGTGCGTGGTGCAGTGGGCCTGGAGGCAGGCAAGATGATGGTGGTGCCTGTCGCCCCTTTCCCTTTCCCTTTCCCTCTTCCTTGGGCAGGGGCGGCAGGGGCGGCAGGGGCAGCCGGGGCAGCAGGGCCGGCAGGGACAGCAGTGCCGGCAGGGACAGCAGTCGCTTTCCCTCTCCCTTTCCCCTTCCCCAGGGGCAGCAGGGGCGGCAGGGGCAGCAGGGGCGGCAGGGGCAGCAGGGGCGGCAGGGGCAGCCGGGCCAGGGGCGGCTGGTGGTGGTGGTGGTGGCAGGGTCACTGTGGCAGGCGTACGTGTTTTCTTCCCTACGCCCGTGCTTTTGATTCTGCCTGCCTCCGCAGGTTCTGCAGCCCTATGGCGGCCTCCTGCGTCGCTGGTACTGGTGGCAGGGGTGGCAGGGGTGGCAGTGGTGGTGGTAGTGGTTGTTGCAGTGGCCTGGGTCGTCGTGGCAGTGTCCCCAAAGTCCAATGACCTCTGTGCCATTGCCCTCCTTGCAAGTGTTTTACGTGCTTTTGGTGCTGGTGCTTCGTCCTCCGATCTGCAGGGCATGTCGTACTGGTAGCTAGGGTTTCTGGTAGCCACTCTCTGCCTTCCACGGCGGCTGACACCACCAGAAGGAGGGCTGATTGTGTCATCAGGGCGCGAGCGTGAGGGACGTGTGGGCTCCATGACTAGTGCATGAGTTCTGGCGCGGTGGTGCTTGCACGAGTGCGGGGCGAGCGTGTGGCGGGGTGGTATCGAGAGTTGCCATGTAGTACTACACCCACACCAATTTGTAGCCGCCTGCCTATAAACCCGCGGTTTTGGTACGTGTTCAAAAGCCTTAGTCTTAAGAGTCTTCCCGCAGTCCGCCAGGGGAATTCTTAAGAGTCTTCCTGCAGTTCCCGGGTTAAGGCTCATATTAAATAAACGAAGCAGGGGGCTAGCCTCCATACCAGCTAAACAGTTTAAAATGTCGTAAGTAATGCCATCTTCTCCCGGAGCCGTAGATTTACCCTCCTTGACTGCTCTGAGTAATTCATCTCTACTTATCTCTATCTCTGTTATATCGGCAATGTTTAACGCATTAACAATAGTCTCCCTTCTGTTATTTTCCCAACTTTTTAATCCCTCCCTGATGTCTTGAGGCAGTGAATCAATACTGGCCGCAGTTGCCCACTTCTCCATTAATTCCTCAGCCACCTGGCGTGGATTCGGGTTTGCTACATTGTTTTTTCTTTTACCCCTTACTTTCTTTACTTCTCTCCAAATTTCACTGATATTTGTGCTATTCCCCACCCTATTTGCAAATTTCTGCCAGTATTCACCTCTCACTTCTTTACGAGCTTTACCGTAAATCGGCTTTACTGGAGTCATCCCTTCCCGTCTCCACCCATCTTTTATGACCTCGTTTTAGCATTCTCGTCCAATCCTTTAATAGGTTGTCATTAAAGTATTTATTTCGGTGGGACGAAAGCTCCCTCACTTTTCTTTTTTCTTTAGTGTAAAGTAATTCTTCTATTATTTTGACTATGTCTTCATAAAATTAATTTGCGTTTACGGGTTCATAGTTAGTATACCAATTTGTAATGTCATTGATAAACTTAGCCGTTTTCTCTAGAGGTAGCTTTATCCTTTTTCTATTATATTCTATATCAATATTTCCCAAAGGAATAGTAATAGCGAGAGAGAAATGGTAATTTAGTAATTCTGGCGTAACTTCACACTTCCCGTCCAAACCTTGGCCATTTATAATCGCTGCATAATCGAGCCTCCCTCCCTGGATATGCGTTGCTTCACGTGTTCCTAGCAGTTTGACGTCTGGATAATCTTTCAAAAACTGATTAAATCTCCCCCCATTAGTGTTCGTACTATCCCCTTCCTCTAAATCCTTGTGTCGAGCATTTAGGTCCCCGGCAAGGAGGGTTACCTCGGGAGGTAGAGGAAGGGAAAGGGGGTGGGTGAGAGTGATGGAGCTACGGTGACAGGGGGTGGGGAATATATGGCAGCAAATAGGGGGTAAGGTGTAAGGATGGGAGGGGGGACTGGGAGGTGAAAAGTAGGGAGTGGGGAGGTAAACGGAAGAAGGGGGAGGTAAGGGGGGAAACATGAACCACGCCTTGTTGCCAGACGTATGACTTTCTCTTGCATTCATAGAATCCGTAGAATCAATAAACATCCTATTCGAGCAATAACAATTAAATTGCTACCTTGTAAAGTTCATTCCTTGCACCTAATGAAGATAGATATGACGTGTTTGCTCTATTTAAAGTTAAGTTAAATAAGTTAAAGGTATTGTCTACTGTCAATTTTGTTACACCCTCTGGCCATAATGATGTACGGGTCAAGACACGTGCTTTATGTATTGATAGTGGCTTCTGTGGCATGTGTGTTCTGTGGGTCTCATTTCAGCAGGATCTTCCAAAAAACAAGGTATCTCACGCTCTTTTAAAATATTAGTTATTACTAGAATGCTGGAAATATTGGAGTCGTTCGGGCAATTTTGTGCATTAGAGCAATTGGTGAGGGAAGAATGTAGTTGTGTTTGGTGATTTTTCAGGCCGATATTAGTTAATTAGATGGTTCGAGAGTTGAGTAGTCATTTCGGTGTATTATTGACCTTCATCAGCTACTCTCTCTCGCTCATTCCTCCGTCACGCCGCGGTAGCATAAGGACGTGTAGGGCTTTCGGCGATGTTCTATTTATTTTGTGCAATTGCTTCTACCGTTGATTGGTGAACTTCTGGCGCTTGGTGCAGACGGGCGATGCAGCAGTGGTGGCATGTGAAGAAAAACAGAGTGGTAAGTTGCATTAGTGATTTATTGAAGGATTTTTCTAGGGGATTTTGGACACGTGAGCGGGTACCCATATCCCTCGTTGCTTCATGTTGCCTTTCATTGACCACCACACAGGCTGCTTCATATGACGTGTGTAATATTATAACTATGGAGAAGATATTGAAGGATTAAGTCTAATAGCGATTTATATGTGGTTATTTAAGAAGGGCATAGGGTGCTTTATGTAATTACTGCAGTTATCCACGTATTATGTAGTGTTTCGGTATTGTTGTCTCGCTGTTCATAACTTATCAGCATTCACCCACATGTTTCTTATTGCTTCGATATCTGCATGTTAATTTCTAAGGGGGTAGGTGTTATATATTTATTTATAAATTTATGTATTAATTTATTTATTCATTCATTATTATTATGCTTTCCTCCCTAGGCCTATATCAAGCTTAAAATAAACATCATCAATATCCCCCTTCGAGATTAATTTGTACATATTTTCGGTAGAAAAATGTCCTGGCCAGTTCCTCCAAAATTACAGGCTCGTTATCGCTTGCCAGGACAAAAATCGACACCTAAATGGCACGGTAGGTCTAAATATTGACAACGAAATGGGGCAAAAGGTCTTAAAATTGTCAATCCAATGGGCGAACGTCTTTAAACTCTCAACACAAATGGGGATAAACATGAAGGAGAAGGGGGCCCAGAAAATGTAACTACCTCCCCCTTAAATTACCGCATTCCTCCACGTGTTCCATATTGTTTCGTTATTGATGTCTTGCTTTTCATAACTTACTGTATTATTCCTCCACGTGTTCCATATTGTTTCGTTATTGGTGTCTTGCTTTTCATAACTTACTGTATTAATCCTCCACGTGTTCCGTATTGTTTCGTTATTGGTGTCTTGCTTTTCATAACTTACTGTATTAATCCTCCACGTGTTCCGTATTGTTTCGTTATTGGTGTCTTGCTTTTCATAACTTACTGTATTAATCCTCCACGTGTTCCGTATTGTTTCGTTATTGGTGTCTTGCTTTTCATAACTTACTGTATTAATCCTCCACGTGTTCCGTATTGTTTCGTTATTGGTGTCTTGCTTTTCATAACTTACTGTATTATTCCTCCATGTGTTCCGTATTGTTTCGTTATTGGTGTCTTGCTTTTCATAACATACTGTATTATTCCTCCAGGTGTTCCATATTGTTTCGTTATTGGTGTCTTGCTTTTCATAACTTACCACATTTCTCCTCCACGTGTTCCGTATTGTTACGTTTATTTCGTTATTGTTTCGTTTGACAATTATAAGTACCACAATCTACCGCGTATTTATTCTCGCTAGTTTTGCATTACATCACTACCGTCTAACCCAGGGGTAGGCAACTTGCGGCTCAGGAGCCGCATGCGGCTCTTCCAGGACACCTATGTGGCTCCAGAAGCTTCAGAAATAATATTTCTTTCTTCAAAATGAAGACATCATATAATTCATTCAAGGCAATATTAGATTTTGTATTCAACTTCAAAAAGATCTATAGGTATCAGTCGTTATGATTTCTAGAAATGTGATACATATATTTTTCCTAAGCCTTGTGAACAAAATTATATTGAACAATATCACTGTAAATTGTTTAGTTCAGAAGTACGGTATATGCTCTTATTTCTGAAGTACTGTAGATTTCGGTTGAAGAGACCATTTGTGTTTGTATTGCGGCTCCGACAGTACAAACATTTTATGAAACTTAAAAATATGGCTCTTCTAGCTTCAAGGGTTGCTAACCTAACCTAACCTAACCTAACCAAACCTAACCTAATTTACCGGTATCATCCACGGGTTACGCTTTGCTTCCAGTACAATTGCTATTAATGGCAGCCTACAATATACTCACTGCTTAACCATGAATTGTTTGAGATATATCTCATAATTCAGTGAGGTTTTACAATATTTACCATTTCGGTTCGGGTGACGTCCTTTTTGTATTATTATCGTGCTACTACTAGAAGATTTGTTCAACTTAGGATATACCTCTAGGAATGATAGCTATCGGCTACAAACTCTTAAGGGGGGTGACCTGTTTTTGTTCTGTCCTTTTATATCTTTCTCTGGCTTGTGTCCATTGGGCCCCATTCAGCTTACTGTTTTAAGACGTGTATCCCAATCCAGGTGTCAATGTTTTACTGGTGAGCGGTAGCGAGCCAGCATATTTTTTATTTTTGTTTGACAGCAGGCTAAATTTGTACATTTTTCTATAGAAAAATGTCTCCGGCGAAGCCGGATTTCTTCATATAATGCTGGCTCGCTATCGCTCGCCAGGAAGAAATCGACACCTAGATGGGGATAAACGTCTTAAAATAGTTGGCTTAATGGGGCCGAATGGATACAAGCCAGAGAAAGCGAGAAAAGGACAGAAATAACAAAACACAGGTCACCCCCCTTAATGTATACTCTGACTACCACAGATCCATCCTATTTGCTGGCACAAATCTTTAATTTCTAAACTACTCCCCTTCGGCTTCTGTCCCTCCATCTGTGCCTTTGTCTCTAAATCTCTTTCCGGCCGTTCCATAGCTGCAGTTGTGGACGGCCATCGCTTACTTCCTCATCCTATCAACTGTGGTGTACCTCAGGGCTCTGTCCTATCTCCCATTCTCTTTCTAATTTTCATAAATAATCTTCTCAACTGTACCTCCAGTCTCATCCATTCATATGCAGATAACTCTACCTCACACTACTCAATTAGTTTTCCTGAACGCCCCAGCAAGCAATCCCTCAAAACAAACGTAATGAAGCCATGCAACACTTATCTTCTGATCTAACTACTATTTCTAATTGGGACAGAAAAAACCTTGTTGCCTATAATGCTTCCAAAACCTAATTTCTTTGGTCAATATACAGGAGACGCAACAATATAGGTAGCAAATTGCTAATGGTAGTTTTAGGTTCCTATCATCATATGCTTCATTTCTATATACTTTTTATCCCCGGGGGGGGAAAAAAAAAGAAAAAAAGTCTTGGGATTTTTTATTTTTTTCTTGGATTTTTTTTTTTTTTTATTATCCTAACCAAAATACCTAACCTAACCTAACCTAAATGTATTTGGGGGCTAAATACTGTAGGTTAGGTTAGGTTAGGTTTTTTGGTTAGGTTTAATGACCAAAAAAAAAAATCCCAAGAAAAAAAAAGAAAAATCTCAAGATTTTGTTTTTCCCGGGGATAGAAAGTATATAGAAATGAAGCATATGATGATAGGAACCCAAAACTACCATTAGAAATGTGCTACCTATATTGTTGCGTCTCCTGTACATTGACCATTTCTTCATCTTACTACCCGTCCGGAACTCCCAGAGGACTATCCCTTACACTTCAACATTACACAAAATCAATCCTTCATCTTCTCTCAATATTCTCGGTGTCTCTTTTTCTTCTGCTCTCACTTGGAAGGACCATATTACCAGTCTTGCTAAGGCAGCCTCCCAGAAGCTGGGTGTGTTCAACTGCCTTAAAGGGTTCTTTACCCCTGCACAGCTTCTTGCTCTGTACAGGGGCACAGTGCCACCTTGTATTAAGTAGTGTTCACATGTGTGGGAAGGATCCTTTCACACCGCAATCCTAGACAAAGTAGAAAGGAAAGCCTATCGTATCATTAATTCCCATCCACTCACCAACTCTCTACAATCTCTCTCTCTCTCTTCACCGCAATGTTGCATCTCTCTCGCTATTCTATCACTACTACAATAATCAATGTTCCTCAGATCTTTCTCAGTGTATACCACCTCCTCTACGTAGGGTATGTATTACCCGTCTTGCAACAAAATCCCACCCCTACTCTGTGCAACTCTCCAACCCAAGAGTGAAATATTATTCTCAGTCTTTCTTCTATTCAACTGCTGAGCTCTGGAACTCTCTCCCAGAATCAGTCTTTCCCTCTTCCTATGACTTAAATTGTTTCAAACTCCGTGTGTCAAAGCATTTTGGCTCGAACGTCCCTTGATGTTGGCCCTGTCACTCTTTCAACTCTGGGGGAGGCACTCGATACAGGCAGTTCTGCCTACCTTTTGTTTCCCTCACTCACATAGAAGAAACAAAAATATATATTTTGTTTTTTTTTTGTTTTTTTTTCTATATTCCAACTTACTTCCTCTCGGGCATAGGCTGAGAGCCTTAACATTCACCGCTTTACAATGAACAGTGAAGCCCGTGAGGTCTTGTTCCAGTCTAGGGAGTAAGACATGTGAAGCACGTAGAGTACAACAAGCACCTGCCATCTTGCCTTCACATGAGGCACGGTGCTCACTCATGGCCCAAAACGACCCCATCTCTGAAGCCACCTCGTTCCCGTGCTTCACTGTCTCATCCCCTACACTCGGACTCTCACACTTACACACACACAACGCCACCTGTTAAGCAGATAACTCACTATATTATATATATACTGTATATACTATATATATATATATATATATATATATATATATATATATATACTGTATATATAGATAGATAGATAGATGAAGTCTAAAGTGCAGAAAGCCGGAGACAAAATATACTAATACAATTCCTTGTGTTTTATGAAGAACGGATGTGTTCTAATTCAATGCGATTATGTATCATGGAGAGAAACATATGTTATGTTCTAATATTACTACATTAATATAATGTTTTAAGGGGGATCACCGGCTTTTTTGTATCTTTCTCTTTTTCTCTCTTTCCCTGGCTTGTATCCATTCGGCCCCATTCAGGCAACTGTTTTAAGACGTTTATCCCCATCCATGTGTCAATTTCTTCCTGGCGAGCGATAGCAAGGCAGAATGGTATGGAGAAATCCGGCTTCGCCGGAGAAATTTGTCTATCGAAAAATGGACAAATTTAGCTTGCTGTCAAAACAAAAATATATGCTGGCTCGCTACCGCTCGCCAGGAAAACATTAACACCTGGATGGGGTAAACGTCTTAAAACAGTAGGCTAGTAAATGGGGCTGAATGGATACAAGCCAGAGAGAGAGGGAGAGAAAGAGAAACAGGGCGAGGTGGGCTCCCTTACACGTAACAGAAGCATTCTGATGTAAGAAGACTTTTTACCGAGAACACTTATTATGTGAACACTTTTAAGGGGGGATAGACTGTTTGTTATGGCCCCCTTCTCCCTCATGTTTAGCCTCATTGGTTTTTAGATTTTAAGACGTTCGGCCCATTCGTTTGGCGATTTTAAGACTTTACGCCCCATTTATTTGTTGGTATTTAGATTTTTCGTGCCATTTAAGTGTACTGTAGATTTTATCTGGCGAGCGATAGCGAGCCTGTAATTTTTAGAGTAACCAGCCTCCGGCAGAGACATTTTTCTACCGAAAAATTTACAAATTATCTTGAATGGGAGGTCTAGGGGGAGGGTTTTACAGTTTGATGGAGGTCTAGGATAGAAACTAAAACAAAATTATATACTATATATATATATATATATACATATATATATATATATATATATACTGTATATATGTAGAACACTAAGCAGATAAATACGCCCATATCCCCTAGGGGAGGTGTGGCGGAGTGGTCTTGCCACTGGACTGGTAATCCAATGGACCCGGGTTCGAATCCCAATATGTCAATGGGAAGATATTATTGGGATGGAATTTGTGCTGTACCTAGTATCAGTGCATTACCACAGCACACCGAAATGCCAAAACAATACCCTCATTGTTCCCTGATTAAATAGCACTGTATGAATATTCCCATATTAAAAATTATGCTACAGGGTTGCAATGCCTAGTGAGTTAATTGCTCAATAGGTGGCGTTCTGAGAGTGAGGGTCAGAAGACTGTGATGCACAGAGGCGAGGCGGCTTCAGAGATGGAGTTGCTTCGAGCCGTTAAGCTTCGCATCTGGTGAGTTATCTGCTCAACAGGTGGCGTTGTGTGTGTGTGTAAGTGTGAGAGTCCGAGTGTAGGGGGTGAGACAGTGAAGCACGGGAACGAGGTGGCTTCAGAGATGGGGTCGTTTCGGGCCATGAGTGAGCACCGTGCCTCATGTGAGGGCAAGATGGCAGGTGCTCGTTGTACTCTACGTGCTTCACATGTCTCACTCCCTAGACTGGAACAAGACCTCACGGGCTTCACTGTTCATTGTAAAGCGGTGAATGTTAAGGCTCTCAGCCTATGCCCGAGAGGAAGTAAGTTGGAATATAGAAAAAAAAAAAAAAAAAAAAAAAATCTCACTCCCAAAACTGGAGCAAGACCTCACGGGCCTCACCGTCTTCAGCGGTAGAGTGTAAAGGCTATCAGCCTATGCCCGAGAGGCACTAGTTGAAATATAGAAAAAAAAAAAAAAAAAAAAAAAAAACATGAACAATTTAGCAAAGGAATAGATCTGAATAAATCATGAATTATTATGACACGCTTAGCTTTTCAAATGTTAACATTGTATGTATAATTATATTTCCTGCATGAGATTATTTAACAATAAAAGTATTTAAGGGGGTCCTACTCGCTTTTTTTTACCCCCTTCTCCCTCATGTTAACATATTTGTTTTGAGGTTTTAAGATGTTCGTTCCGTTAGTTTGGCGATTTTGAGACCTTTCGACTCATTTTGTTTTCAATATCAAAACCTTTCGTGCCCTTTAGGTGTCGATTTTTTCCTGGCGAGCGATAGCGAGGTTCTAATTTTAGGAGGAATAGGCCTTTGGCTGGGAAATTTTTCTACCGTAAAATGTACAAATTTATCTTGAAAGGGGGTTTAGGGGGGGGGGGGGGTTCTGAGCTCGATGGAGGTCTAGCGAGGAAACTCAAAAATTAATTTATTAAATAAATGTATAGACCAAAAACCAAGCACTACCCCTTTAAATCCTGCCAATATATGTAAGCCTCAGACTATTCTATTTTTGCTCTCTGGGATTACGAACCTGAAAAGTATTTTATATATAATTTTACGTGGAGAATATTGACCGTATTCAGTATTTGCAAAGCGCAGATTAAGGGGGAAATGGTTTATCAACTCTGCGTAAGCAGAGTGGTATTGCGCACTTTGATCACACCCGTATACTCTGCACCACCATTCGGCTTGTCTGTCGTCCGTTGTCGTCCGTCGTTGTCGTACGTCTGTCTGTCCGATAACTCCTCCTAGACCGTTCCATAGATTTTCCCCAAATTTCATATATATATATATATATATATATATATATATATATATATATATATATATGGTCAATGCGAATGTCAGTCAAAAAGAAATTTTTAATTTAACTTAAAGGTTAAGGTCAAAGGTCAAGTTTAAAAATAAGGTCAATATTTTATATATATACTGATAACCTTGATATCTCGTTGACTAAATTTTAGATAAATATTCTAAAGAGTAAGGTCAAAGGTCAAGGTCAGAGGTCAAAATAAGTTTTTAGTAGTATTTCGTATACTAACTGTTAGATTCTCACTATGCTTACCATGTATATTCGGAATACCTAGACCTAGGTCATACAAGAAACTATACAATTCCATATGAAAGGTCAAGGCCACAAGTTAAGGTCAAATAAAAGGTCAATATGCTAATTTCTTTACTTTGCATGTAAACTTCACAAAATTTGGTGAGATAGTTGCACTTTAAATGTAGTGGAAGTGAAGTGAAAGGACAGAGAGGGAGAGGTAGACCGAGAGAGAGGTGAAAGGATGGAGTTAAGAAGTATATGCGTGAAAGCGGTGCTGGATGGGAGGAGGGGCGTCTACTAACTGGGGACAGAGGTGCATGGGGTCGTTTCGTTCGTGGCCACCCCTTCGGGGATCACAGCGTCCGGCAATAGATAGATAGATAGACAATCATAACACACTATGGCCCAGGGGTCGGCAACCTGCGGCTCAGGAGCCGCATGCGGCTCTTTCAAGACATTTGTGTGGCTCCAGAAGCTTCAGAAATAATAATTCTTCCTTCAAAATGAAGGCATCATATAACACATTCAAGGCAACATTAGATTTGTTGTATTCAACTTTAAAAAGATGTATAGGTATCAATCGTTGTGATTCTAGAAATGTGACATGTCTTTCCTAATCTTGTGAATACCAGGATATTGAACAATATCACTATAATTTATTTAGTTCAACAGTAAGGTATATTCTCTTATTTCTGAAGTACTGTAGATTCCGGTTGATGAGACAATTTTTTTGTATTGCGGCTCCGACAATACAAATAGTTTATGAAACTTAAAAACAATGGCTCTTCTAGCTGTAAGGGTTGCTGACCACTGCACTATGCAAACCAAAGCAACTCAAGACAAAGTAACACACCAATACTGCAACACAGTAACACAATACAAATTCACACAACACAACTAAACACACCAAATCAAACAGAACCAAAGCAACGCAAAAACACAACACATTAATACAACGCAATACAAAACAAATCTTCTCAAACAATGCAATACAAAACACATTGCAACACCACACAACAACGATAAATATCCCACACCACACCACAGACAATCAAAATATTCAAGCCAAAACAATGCCAAACAAAGTAATACAGACACCAAAACACACGAATACAACGCAATATCAAGCAAATCCCCTCAACAATACATTACAAAACACATTACAACACCGCACAGCAACGATAAACTCAGCACACCACATAAAAAGCCACACTATGCAAAGCCAACAAGCCAGGCAATGCAGGCCAACGAGAAGAAGAAGAAATGTTAACATACGAGGCAGTCAATAATAGCGTGTTGTGTGTCTGAGAGAGAGAGAGAGAGAGAGAGCGCGAGAGTGAGAGTGAGAGAGAGAGAGAGAGAGTGAGAGCGCGAGAGCGAGAGCGCGAGAGTGAGAGTGAGTGAGAGAGATAGTGTGTGTGAATGAGAGCGAGAGAGAGAGTTAGGGAGAGAGTGTGTGAGTGAGGGTTAGGAGAGTGAGAGAGAGATAGTGTGTGTGAGAGAGAGGGAGAATGAGCGAGAGACAGTCAGACAGAGAGAGGCGGGGGCGATTGGTTGGAGAATAGGTTAACACTAGTCCATCCGACTTGTTGATATTATTTATTAGTGAGAGGTTTGATTATTTTTGCAATTATTTTTGCAATTTTCGAACACTGTATTTTTACTTGGCCTCCACAGACCCCCTTCAAGCTAATCTCCCATCCAGACCGCCTTCAAGCTAAATTTGTGTATTATTTGGTATAAAATGCTCCGGCCCAAGACCAGTTTCTGCACAATTTGCAGGCTAGCTAACGCTTGCCCAAGAGAAATAGAGACTTGGTTGGGGTAAAGTACCTTATAATCGCCAAAATCATAATGTGAAACGTCTTAAAATCACCGAACTAATGGAGTGAAACAGAGATTAGCCAAATACCAAAGCATGAACACTTACGCGCATCAATAATAGCAAGTTGTGAGCGTGTGTGTGAGAGAAAGAGAGAGAGAGAGAGAGAGAGAGAGAGAGAGAGAGAGAGAGAGAGAGAGAGAAAAAAAAAAGGGGGCTATATACACAATGAAGAGGAAGATAGATAGATAGTTGTGGGCGTCCCACCTCCTTCAAAAGAAAACAGAAGACCTCCCCCTGGTCATTAAGGACCCTTCCACTAAGTCCTTCAGGGCCCTCCCCCTGGTCCTTACTATCAAAAAGGACATTTCTCTGAGCTTCCAGGACCCTCCCCCAGGATCCTCAGGACATCCCCCTGGTCCTTACTATCGAAAGACATTTCTCCACCACTTCCACCAAGATGTAGATTACTCGGAGAATATGTTTATGCAATCTACTCCCCAGTGCCCAGAATATTACAGGGGCAAATGGACCTGACAGTGCCTGACAACTCACTGCCCCCGAGAATACAAACACAATCCTCTATACATATGTCCTAGGATAATTAGAAGACATGCAAGACAGTTGTTGCATATTTAGCCTTAAGTGTTTTCTATTTTTCACAGCAACCCTGGACCTTCCAGTTGCCCCAATGAATATTGTAATAATACCTTGGAACCAGGCCCATGTTATAATACCTGAGCTCCAAGGCTAGAATGTATATGTACCTCACAACAACCACTTTTCTTCTCTTCTCAATACCCCTTTTTCGCCGAGTTCATTGACACCTGAAGCAAGAAGAAATTGGCATAGGACCTCAGAAAAACCTGAGGAAAGTATGCAAACCATCACCTACCGACTAGGCTAAACCCCCTTCAGGAATGGGCTAGCTGGGACAGTGATATCTACGGTCTGCCCCACCTCCACCCCCTGCCCCTCGAGAGTGCCTCTTGACGTAGCACCTTCCGGATTACTGAAGGGCTACCCGTCTGCTGCCCAGCGCCCTGAACCGAGGACCTCTGCTCGAGCTACGTACATAGGCCTGGACCTAGGACCCCTGCTCGAATTACGTAAATAGGCCTGGACCTAGGGCCCCTGTTCGAATTATGTAACCAGGCCTAAACCCAGGACCCCTGCTCGAGGAGGTAACCAGCTGTGCAAGATTGGCTACTACCCTCTACACCGGCCAGACCAGCACTCTCGTCCCCCTGCCCTCCCAAATACTTAAGTGTTTCTGTGTCTTTGTTTGTTGGTTATTGTTGTGAGGTATTGATTGTGTAAATATGTGAACCGTGTCGTGTCCTGAGTTAATCGTGATCTGTGCCCTAGATCACATACTTGCGTAATAAGCTTCATCCTTCTGAACCTGTATGATTTTGTGTTAATCTTGCCTTAATACCTTGACCCTTGTTCAAAACTAATTTATTAATTCTTAACTGACACATACGTTACCTATCAGTGTTATAAATATATCTATTCAGGCCCCCACGCTCGCAGATTTACTGACTACGTGTATGTTGATTTAGTATTTGTGAGTTGAAGTCCCCGTATATTCCGTGATCAATCTATTTACATAATCGCTTTTTTCCTAGAACCTACGCCCAATTTTCCAACGAGTGCAGAGTGTAATTTCCTTTAATCTTTTATCTAGTAATCGCATATGAAATATATCTTATATACGTGCTTTTATCTTCTTGTAAATCTTGATGTTGTGATATTTCAAATACCGTGTTTAGGAATTCTTTCCTCTGAGTTTCGTCTCACTTTCATCCACCATACACTAATTGTATCTGTGTATTTAATTCACCTCGCAGCTGTTAACCCGTTCAGACCGAGTCTGATACTATTTGTTTTGAGTATCAATGAGTAGGACTTCGTCGCCTACGTCCATGTACTAATTGTGCCTGTACATTTTATGCACCTCGCCCTGCTAACCCGTTCAGGACTAGTCTGATATTGCTTTAAATATCAATGAGCTAAACTTCGTCATTAGCGACAATTTAATTACTAAGTGCGATCTATCGATCGAAATCTGTTAATCAATGTAACTCTAACGTATTAAGATTTAGTTGTAACACCTCTTCCAGTCTGAGTCTATTGGAACTCTGTTAATTGTTTTGTTTATCTTCTTGTGTTGTCTTAGTCGCGAATATTGAAGATTTCATTTTCATCTAATTAATACCATCCAGTAGACATATTAAAATCCATTTCTACTCCTATCAAATTCACGTTATTACTTTGCTTTGCCTAAGAAAAAATATAGGAACACAAATTCCTCAGCTTGGTTCGTTATCGTAGCATATGTTCAAGTTGTATAATTCCGTGATAAGATATACATTCACTTTTGGGCGATTTTGATACTTCTCATTTATTATAAATAATAATCTCAGCCCTTTCCTGTAAAGTAAATTAACCTCGCATTTCAGCTAAGTTTATAGTTGCACTAACTAGAAAAAGTATTTAGCACTATCTCAGTTCACCTGGTGACCTTCCCAGTGACCTGACCTGAAGGCAAGCTCACCCGGTCAGTTTTAAAGGTTCAGCCGAGCCGTACGTGTGACAATATCTTTATAACCCCAACTCTCTACATTGTAACTCTAGGATCATTATCTAGGGTATTGAAGTCTCTTTGAAGTAGGGAAGGTACGGGACCCTCATTTATTATTGCATTGAAGGTTAAAGATTATTCTTGTACATTATGCCCTTATGTATGCTTTCCATATGATCTGATTTAATACTAGACTCTCACTATTGAGTTATTCTGGTATCCGTAACATTGTTCTGAAGTAAGAACAATATATATGTTTGTTACTATTGTTGGATCTTCCTCTATGATCCTTATAACCATCCTAATCTTATGCTTATTAAATAAAACCTTCATATATGTTCTTCCTTGTATTGTTATTGAGTACCATATTGAACCTCTGAATACCATTTTTACTGTATATAGAACCTACTCGGTACATTCTTGTCAAGTATATTTAAGTCCATCAACCCAGAAGTGGATTGTTTTACGGACTGTATCAAGGGAACTAATCAATCAGAACCCGGCACAACATTCAATTTATTTACAGATTTTTCGGTCAATATTTTGTAGATGTATAATATAGCGTACCTTTCTCTACGCCTTTCTAGTGAGTAAAGGTCGAGTTCACGTAACCTTGCCCAGTAGTCTAAATGTCGGACGTCAGATATTCTATCGGTGAAAGATCGTTGTACTGTTTCAAGTGACTGCTTCTCTCCTGCTCGCCACGGACTCCACAGCTGACAACAATACTCTAGCAATGGTATCACGAGTGACTTGTATAACGTCAGCATAGGAAGCCTTTCACGTGTCCGGAAAGTGCGAAGGATCCAGCCAGCCTGGCTTCGTGCCTTCTTTACCACATTTTGTATATGTTGGGTAAAGTTTCCGTCACAACTGAGGGTAATTCCTAGGTCTCTTATATACTCCTTGGTGTCTATATGTGAACCGTCCGGTGCTGCAAACGTGTGTGCATTGTAGTTGATTCCCCCTGAACTTTGTTGTCGTTGAAGGACATGTTATTATGCTCTGCCCACGAGTAAAGTGATGCCAGACCAGTTTGTAATTTTTCGGCATCAGATACTAAAGAAACTTCCTTCAGTACCCTGGTGTCATCGGCAAAAGAAGCTACAGACGAGTGTACACACACACACACACACACACACACACCTGGATTCCTGGATTGTAGTTTAGGACCGAAGTCCTGGGCCACGCTGGTGCGCCGCCCTCAGTAGTTACTCGCTCTGGTTTGATGTAGCAGGCTGTTTCCGTCGGACGTTTGGTAATAGTGTAGCAGCGATGGTTTGTCGGGTATTGTTCGTAGGAATTTGTCCAATCCAGTCTTGAAACTTAAGAGAGAGCCTGTGTGTTCTCTTAGTTGCTTGGGGAGACAGTTATATATCCTTGGACCGTGAACAGCCATTGAATTCTCTTTCAAGGTTTGTAAGCTCATCCTTGTTCTCACTAAACACGGAATAGTGCACAATTTTCCTCTTCTACTGCTGTATGTCGTCCTAATTTCATCTTCGTTTTCCAGATTTGGTATCATTTCGTTAATTATTTTCCACACGTACATTGCTAAATATCTCTCCCTTCTTCTCTCCAATGAGTACATGTCTAAATGCTGTAGTCTCTGCCAGTAGTCCATGTTGTTCAGTCCTTCGATTCGGGCCGTGTACGTTCGTTGTACTGCCTCCAGTTTTCTGATTTGGCCGATGTTTGTGGGGTTCCATAACTGGCAGCAGTATTCAACCAATGGTAGTATCAGGGCCCTGCATAATACTATTAACGCACGTGGTTCTCTTGTTTTGAATGTTCTAACAATCCATCCCATATTCTTTCTGGCCTTCGCTACAGTATTATCAATATGACGGTCAAAGCTAGCGTCGTCGCTTATTGTTATTCCCAGATCCCGCAAGTGGTTGCTTTGGATTATAATTCCTCCTTCTGGTGTTGTATAGTCCTTGTCGGCCACTTCCTGCTTCGGGTGTCGATATCTCAATAACTCGAATTTTGTGCTATTGAATTATCATATTATTCATTTCTGCCCAGTTATATATCGTCTTCAGGTCATCTTGTATCATTTTATAATCATCTTCCCTTCTCACAATGCCCAGGAGTTGAGTGTCGTCTGCGAATGAGGTTGTTTTACAGTACTGTATACTCTGGTCGATATCACTGATATATATGAGGAAAAGCAAGGGGCCAATCACCGACCCCTGTGCCACACCACTTCTCACTTCTGACTTCTTGGATTCGCTTCCTTCGACCATTACCGATTGACTTCTATTAGTGATAAAGCTCCCGATCCACTTGTGTAGCCTACCTCTAATCCCAATATGTTCCAGTTTTTGCAATAAGATCGAGTGGTCAACCTTGTCGAAAGCTTTAGAGAAGTCCAGGTAGATTGCATCTGCACCATCTCCGTCCTCTAGAGCACTCAAAATATCTATCCTGTGTTGAAGAAGCTGCGACACGCACGATCTTCCGCTTCTAAATCCGTGTTGACCTTTGTTATAAAGCGATTGTTCCTCCAGATATTTGGTTCCTTTTTTTACAACTATCCTCTCGAATATTTTAATTACGTGTGAAGTAAGAGCCACCGGTCTATAATTTTTTGGTTCCGTTCTCGGCCCACTTTTATAGATGGGTGATATTTGTCCGTGTTTTAAGAGACTAGGTATTTCCCCAGTATCCAGCGCCTTTTCCATATCATGTGCAGTGGTTTGGATATAATGGAGGCACACTGCTTCATGAGTATTGCTGGTATACAGTCTGCTCCTGCAGCGGCATATGTGTTGATTTCTCGTATGGATGTCTCTATATCTGTCCTATTTAACTCTACATCGCTCAATTGTGATTCTGCGGGCGGTGTTGTTGTATGCCACTGATTCACTGTATCTAGTTTTGGTGTACTAAATGCAGACACATACTGGTGGTTAAGGGCTTCGCTCATTTTTTGTGGATCACTGGTGAGGTATCCATTGTACTTGAGTGGTCCTATGGTTGTTCGCATGCTTGCTTTTTTCTTGGCATACTTAAAAAAGTATTTTGGGTTCTTGTCAATGTTATCCACAGCTCTCCGTTCTTCAGATTTTGCTTCTCTGTCGTACGACTGTGCGAGGTCTCTTTCGATACGTGCTAATTTTTGCTTTATCATATTCTCTTCTTCGCTTTCCACTAATCGTTTATTTAATTTTGTCCTCTTCCTCATCAGTATTTTCCTCTCTCTTGGGATTGTGTATTCTCATGGTTGTCTCTTACTTGGGATATTCGCTACACATATGTTCAGGAGCTTGGAACTAAAATGTTGGTATACATCTCGGTGCTTGTCCGTCCTTCCATCTCTCCATGACAATCCGTATTGGATATTTCATTGTTGATGGTTTTCCAATCTATGTAATCCTGGAAAAAATTTAAGGATCGGAAGTCTTTTGTGTTCGCCATAGATTTTTGTGGTTCTCGACTTGCTTGCAATGTTGTTTCAATCACCATAAGTCGGTGATCTGAGATATCTGTCTCTTCGAGCCTTATGTCGCTTATAATTTCTTCATCGTTGGTGAGAAATATGTCCAAAATATTGTTTCTTCTTGTTGCTAAATGTATTATCTGTTTCAGCATTAAGTCTTCCATCATTTTGAATAGTATATTAGCTTGTGATCGGTCTTCTGATGTTCCTCCATATATAGTTGACTCATTCCACTGTATATTTGGTAAATTGAAATCCCCATTAATCACTATTGTAGGTTCGGGATTTCCCAGTTTTCCTACTTCTGACTCGATAGTTTTGATAACCTCTGACATGTTTTCTGTTGAGCATCTTAGTGGTCTGTATACAGTAGCTAGTATAATTTTCCACTTCTTGATATATACAATAACGTATTCTATCTCTCCATTAGAGCCTGCAGCTATCATTTTTGCTTCTTTCGCTATGTCTTGGCGTATGTATATCAGTACTCCTCCTTTTTTTCTGTCGTTCGCTCTATCAGCTCGATAAATTTCATAGCCTTCGATTTTTACTTCGGCATCTCTTATTTCACTTCGAAGATGGGATTCTGTGATACAAATTAGAGCACTATTATACTCAAAACCTATTTCTTCTAACATTTTAGTCTTATGTCGTTTTTTTCTCGGCATCAGGCCCTCAATATTGCAGCATATTGTTTGCATCCTTGCCTCCGTATGTTTCTTATTTATATTTTTCTGCTCTTGTGTATTTGTAACACTTTGTACATTTTTCAAATGTTTAACATGTGTTTCATCGGTGCTATTAGTTAGACCTAGTTTTTTGTGATTGCTTCTGTTCCTTCATCCACCCAGCGCATCGTTCGGCGAATGACACTGAGCTTGGCTGATATGAATGTTGGG
The DNA here is from genome assembly GCA_032716605.1 of Paralithodes platypus. NCBI lineage: Eukaryota > Metazoa > Arthropoda > Malacostraca > Decapoda > Lithodidae > Paralithodes > Paralithodes platypus. Next base: position 11,555,891 of record CM064544.1, on the reverse strand, counting down.
CATTTCGTATTGAATGAGGAATGTCCAGTTTCCTCTCTTCCGCTGACTGTGCAGTGATGACAAATCAACCGTTCCTTGTTTGTGCAGTTATCGGACATGTGTTTCTGAGTGCAGTGGCCACAAATTGGCTCCTTTGCATGGCAGTGAGTTGTTTTATGGCCATATCCGATGCAATTACCACATCGTTGCACCCAGTAGTGATCATACACCCTACACCGCGAAAGATGTAAGTATACACGGTTTCCATTGTTCTCAATTGCTTTCCTGATGCGTGGCGATACAGAGACAACGCCAGTTTTGAAACCGGATGTGCTGGGTTTGGTAAACAGCAGTTTCATATCATTGTCTTGTTCCATCAGATCTGCTATATGTTCGTTTTTTTTTCTTGAAGTGACTGAATCATTTGTGAATCCTCAATGATATCTGGTCCAAATACAATAGAAATTTTGGGGTTCAGTTTAATCTCACTAGCAATCTGGTGTGTATCAGCTAGTTGATCAGTTGCTTCCAGTGCTTCGACTGCTCGATCCTTCGCTGTTTTCGTAGGGAACACTAGTTTCACCGATTTCTGTTGAGTAGTCTTCATTGATACCGTTGGTATATTTTTTAGGGCAAAGATTATTTCTTTATTGTTTGAAGGGGTCGTGCCACCCTTCGGTTTTATAAATACAGCATGTTGGTTATGGTTTACTTTGGCAATGGCGTCAGCATACGATGTTTCCTCTCTTACAACATCTGAGCATTGCTTCTGTTTAGTTTCACTGTTGTTCGTAATTTTCCTAGCCAACTGGGCGACTTCTGACCTTAGTTCAGTGATTGCGGTCGTTAGTCCAGTCCATCGTTGTTCGTTATCACACGGTGTGTTGACCTGCTTCACTGCTTCACCACTGGTACTGCCATTGGATGACTCACCAGTGGTTTGCCGATTGTTGTTTATCTATTGTACTAGTTGCTGGTAGTTGTCGGTGTTTAATTTCACACAAGTTTCACATGCATATACTATCCTAGAGGTAAAGTACTTTATCGCCATGTAGTCGGGCATCCCGGCGCACTCGAGGTGAAATAAGCCATTGCATTGTCCGCATTTCACAGCAGCTGTTAGTAAACTCTCTGAAAATTGTCCACACTGTTTGTTGCTTGGAATCTCACTTCTAGAAGGGATCAATTTATCCATTATTATGTACAGTAGTCTGTACTAGTTTGTGGTGCCACACACACACACACACACACACACACAGTGAGAGATTTCAGGAAGAGGCTTATGTTAATCCTCCCCCAGCAGTATTCCTAAATGTATACATTGTATGTTGTTCGTTAGTATATAATTTATATTATATCTGTATGTGTTTGTGAGAGAGAGAGAGAGAGAGAGAGAGAGAGAGAGAGATATAGATCAATTGAACCACTAGACACACTTGGAACCATCTTTGTACTGAGTATAACTTACGTTTATATTTCCAGGTCACCCTCTCAGTAAAATGAGGCCTATTTACATTTAAACTAGATTTAGTTGTTCTATGTGTATGAACGAGACAAATAGCAAGTTGCCTTGTAACGAGTGTCTCCCCCAGAGCCAAAAAGTGACAGAGAGCCAAATTCAAGGGACATTTGCGTCAAAATGCCTGGGCACACGAAGTTTAAAGCAGTTTTTGTTATAGGACGAAGGAAACATTGATTGAGGGAGAATGTTCTAGAGTTCACTAGTTGAGTAGAAGATTGACAGAAAATAAAATTTGCCAATTCTTGGATTGGAGAGTTGGACAGAATAGGAGTGGGACTGTTTTGAAAGATGGGTGCCTCACACTCGCCGGAAGGGAGTGGGTATGCACTGAGATATCTCTGAAGAACACTGATTGTTGTAGTAGCGATAGAAGAGTGAAAGAGATGCAACATTGCGGCGTGTAGAGAGATTTAGTAGGGAACTAGTAAGAGGGGGTGAGTCGATGAGGCGAAATGTTTTTGGCTCTACTCTTTCGAGAAGTGTGGTATTGATGGAACCTCCCAACACATGCGAGCAATACTCGATACATGGGCATACTGTGCTCTAATACAGAGTAAGAAGTTGTGCGGGTGTTAGGAACCTAAGGAGACGCTTAAACACACTTAACTTTTGGGAAGTTGTTTTGGCAAGAGTGGTAATATGATCTTTCCATGAAAGGTTGGATCAACAAAATACACCAAGAACATTGAGAGAAGATAAAGGGTTGATTTGTGTATTATTGAAGAGTAATGGATACTCTTGTGCTAAATTGCTACGGGTAGATAGAGAGAGAAATAGGGTCTTGGAGGCATACGATCATATCCAATTGTTGGATGTATTTGTCAGAGTTATATGGGTAATTGTTATAGTCTTTAACCGTTTTATTCATAATATAGACCCTTCCTAAGCTGATTAGAATCATAGGGAAGTTGCTATGAGATTCAATTTACCTTCAGCTGGAAAAAACAGACTATAGTAAATTAGCGTTTGTTTTTGTTGTTGAGGAAGGTAAATAATGATGTTCTAATACTATGTTCAGTGTTTTGGGTATACGAGAGTGAATATTCAAAGTAGTATTACCTATTCTCCCACATGGCCTAGCGTACAGTGTAAGCAGAACTATTAAGGGGCCCACCTCACTTTTTTTTCTCTCTCTCCGGGTTGTATCCATTCGGCCCCATTCAGCCTACTTTTTTAAGACGTTTATCCCTATCCAGGTGTCGATGTATTCCGCGAGCCAGTATATGTTTTTATTTTACAGCAGGCGTTATTGTGTAAATTTGTCGATGGAAAAATTTCTCCGGCGAAGCCAGATTCTAAATACAATGCTGGCTCGCTATCGCTCGCCAGGAAGAAATCGACACCTTGATGGGGATAAACGTCTTAACACTGTTGGCTGAATGAGACCGAATAGATACAAGCCAGAGAAAGAGAGAAAAGGAGAGAAAAAAAAGGCAGGTCACTCCCCCTTAAATAAAGAAATACGAGGGGAAAGAACAATCACTTGGGTAATAATATTATCTAATATAGTGATGCTATAAATACGTATCATATAGCGTCGTTTTCTCCCAAGTCCCCCTCACCTAGCGCAACAGAAAATGGGGAGCCGATAGCGAGAACAATGTTTTGAAAAAGAGTCAATTGTTTTTATGGCGCCGTAATTTAATGAGGGTCTTCCAAAGCCGGACTCCCGATCTAATTACTTAGGTTTTTTGCGTTCGTGCCTGCGAGTTGTAGATTTTCAGTCGCGAGGTTTAAAGAGGGGTCACCTCGCTCTTTTTCTCTTTCTCTCCCTCTCTTTTTGGCTTGTATCCATTCGGCCCCATTCAGCCTACTGTTTTAAGACGTTTACCCCCATCCTGGTGTCAATATTTTCCTGGCGAGCGGTAGCGAGCCAGCATAATTATATACTGTATATATTTGTTTTCACAGCAAGCTAAATTTGTACATTTTTCGATAGAAATATGTCTCCGGCGAAACCGGATTTCTCCATACAATCCTGGCTCGCTTTCGCTCGCCAGGAAGAAATCGACACCTGGATGGGGATAAACGTCTTAAAACAGTTGGCTGAATGGGGCCGAATGGATACAAGCCCTGGAAAGAGAGAAAAGGAGATAAAGATAAAAAAAAAAAGGTGACCCCCCTTAAAAAGCCGAAATATATACTGTATATAATTATATATATATATATTTTTTTTTTTTTTTTTTTTGGTATTTTTTTGTATGCGAGATGAACAATGCATTATTATAATATTTGTCTCGGTCGTCTCCTCTTTCGTGTTAGCATAAATAAAAGTTATATTGTTTGTTTATTTATACCGGTATATATATATTTTTTTTTTTTTGAGATGTGAGATGGATGAGTATCGTTTCTCTTATAAAAAAATTAGATCTAAGCTTTTCATTGTCTTTATTTATGTTATGTACTTATTGTTTTATTAATTGGTTCCTTATTTCTACCTTACCGAAACTGATAAATATACGATTTCAGGGTGAAAGGTGAATTGGTATATTAGTTATACTAAATAATCAGATTGAAGCTTGGGTTTTTGTTTTCTTTATTATAATTGTTCTATAGTTGGTCACTTAGACCCCTAACAGAATGATATGGAAAAGGAGTGGTTGGTGGTGATATATATATATATATATATATATATATATATATATATATATATATATATATATATATATAAAAAGGGGAGGTGTGGTGGAGTGGTCTTGCCACTGGCCTGGTAATCCAAAGGTCCCGGGTTCAAACCGATGTATCAATGGGAAGATATTATTGGGATGGAATTTGTGCTGTACCTAGTATCAGTGCATTACCACAAGCCCACCGAAACGTCAATAAAATACCCTCATTGTTCCCGAGTCCTCAGAGTCCGAGTGTAGGGGGTGAGACAGTGAAGCACGGGAACGAGGTGGCTTCAGAGATGGGGTCGTTTCGGGCCATGAGTGAGCACCGTGCCTCATGTGAAGGCAAGATGGCAGGTGCTCGTTGTACTCTACGTGCTTCACATGTCTCACTCCCTAGACTGGAACAAGACCTCACGGGCTTCACTGTTCATTGTAAAGCGGTGAATGTTAAGGCTCTCAGCCTATGCCCGAGAGGAAGTAAGTTGGAATATAGAAAAAAAAAAAAAAAAAAAAAAAAAAAAATATATATATATATATATATATATATATATATATATATATATATATATATATATATATATATATATATATATATATATATATATATATATATATATATATATAGAGAGAGAGAGAGAGAGAGAGAGAGATTCTTATTAACAATAATTTAATGTATCGACAAGAACATGGACTGTTAATGTATATGCATTCCAGTGAAATACCCATATGCATTCATTATCAATAGGAATGAACTTCAATGTTGGTACCAGTTCTAATACCATCCAGTCAAACACATTTATATATCACCATCATTTCGTTTCACTTATACAATGTATTATATGATAAAATCAGTACTCCGCATTATTGTATGCAAATATAGTATTATAATAGAAAAGTGTGTAGACATTGAGACATAGGTAAAGTGTGTAGACATTCAGACATAGGTAAAGTGTGTAGACATTGAGACATAGGTAAAGTGTGTAGACATTCAGACATAGGTAAAGTGTGTAGACATTCAGACAGGTAAAGTGTGTAGACATTCAGACATAGGTAAAGTGTGTAGACATTCAGACATAGGTAAAGTGTGTAGACATTCAGACATAGTAAAGTGTGTAGACATTGAGACATAGGTAAAGTGTGTAGACATTCAGACATAGGTAAAGTGTGTAGACATTCAGACATAGGTAAAGTGTGTAGACATTCAGACATAGGTAAAGTGTGTAGACATTGAGACATAGGTAAAGTGTGTAGACATTCAGACATAGGTAAAGTGTGTAGACATTCAGACATAGGTAAAGTGTGTAGACATTCAGACATAGGTAAAGTGTGTAGACATTCAGACATAGGTAAAGTGTGTAGACATTCAGACATAGGTAAAGTGTGTAGACATTCAGACATAGGTAAAGTTCAGAATAATAATGGGTGATTCATTCGGCTTAAGCACCATCCATTTATCTTGATTATTGCCGTTTTACCGGTCCGGAGGAGGAATGATAATGTTATGCTGTTCTAAATAATGATTTTTGTTTACCTTTCTCTCCTTTTCTCTCTTTCTCTGACTTGTATCCAATGCGCCTCATTCAGCCAATTGTTTTAAGAAGTTTCTTGGCGAGCGATAGCAAGCCAGCATTGTATGGAGAAATTCGGCTTCGCCGGAAACATTTTTAGATCGAAAAATGTACAAATTTAGCTTGCTGTAAAGCAAAAAATATATATGCTGGCTCGCTACCGCTCGCCAGGAAAATATTGACACCTGAATGGGGGTAAACGTCTTAAAACAGTAGGCTGAATGGGGCCGAATGGATACAAGCCAAAGAGAGAGGGAGAGAAAGAGAACAAAAGCGAGTACTACCCCCTTAATCACCCTCCATTTATCTTGATTATTACCCTTTTACCGGAAGAGGAATGATAATTGTATGCTGTTCTGAGAGATATGTCCTTGATACAACCCGTGGAATGCGAGATAGCTTTTTGTGTTAAGGGGGGATGGTTGGTTCACTTTCCGTTCGATTTTTTTAATTTATTAGTTATTTTTATATTTTTTCGCCCAAGACCTCCATCAAACTTAAAAAAACAACCCCAGGATCCCCTTTCAAGATATATTTGTACATTTTTCGGTAGAAAAATGTCTCTGCCTTCCTCGCTATCGCTCGCCAGGAAAAATCGACACTTAAATTAAATGAAACGTCAATATTGACAAAGAAAGGGGACGAAAATTCTTCAAATCACCAAACTAATGGGATGAACGTCTCAATATCTGAAATCTAAAGGGGCTAAGCATGAGGGAGAAAGGGGGCCAGCAAAGCGACCCAACTCCCCTTCAATATTGTCAGTTAACCCCTTAACTGTTAAGCACCATGACGCCTTTTGACCTTGGATGATGGCTAAAATTGGGTGGTTTTATGGAGCTTAAGAAGGACCTATGCTATTAAGAGGTTTTATAGTGATCGTATTTATCCATTTCAGTTGCATAGGTGGATTTTAAAATAAAGAAAATCGTCTAATGGTAACCAGAATATGATGATAATGACGTGATGGTTGTGAAGGGGTTAAAGAAGTTGTTCATCGTCTTCTTCCCAGTGACTATGAGAGAGATTTTTTAAGCCAAATTATATAATATGGCGATATCCTTTTTGTACATGATATTGTTATGGTACGACATCTTCAATAAACCATAAGGTGTGATAATACTGATTCATAATTATACAATTATGGATTTTTTTTTTTTTTTTTGTGGGTGTGTGTGTGTGTGTGTGTGTGTGTGTGTGTGTGTGTGGCATAAGGAATGAAAAGATACTAAGATTGTACCATAAAAAACAAATATTCTGAAAACAAATTGCTGAAAAGAAATACAAGTGAAATCTAAAATATAAAAATAAAAAATAAATACAAATAGAATTCAGAGAAGTAAATTAAAATATCCGAGAAATAGACAAGGGAGATGCAAAAGACGATCGGAGGGAGAGAGAGAGAGAGAGAGGTATTTATATACAGATAGATAGATAGATAGATAGATGGATGGTTGGATGGATGAATGAATGGATGGATGGATGGATGGATTGAGGGGTAGATAGATGGATATATAGATAGATATATAGATAGATAGATAGATAGATAAAGAGGTAGATAGATGGATAGATAGTTAGATAGATAGATAGATAGATATTGTGAAAGTTAGTTTGTCTATACATATAAAGTCATATATTATATACACGTTGTTTACCAGCCCTCGCTGCGTTATACAAATAATAAATAATTACCCTGAATTGTTTTAAGGGGGTAGGGTTTATTTTTCGGTGGTGTGTGTGTGTGTGTGTGTCTGTAAGGAAACAACTAGCACTAATTACGATATCAATCCTCTATCAATTATCTACTAAATATCGTTCACACCCACGAATAATACTATATTAAACAACTAGCACGAATTATGATATCAACCCTCTATTAATTTCATACTAAATACTGTTTGGACCCAAGAATAAGACTATTTTATGATAAGGAAGTAACTGTGAATGGATTCGATTATAAGATAACCCTTTCCATTTAACTTTTGTTTTCTGGCTACTAATAGGTGATTTTATTCAGTTTAAAAAGAGCCTCCAATATTTGAGAGCTTTCCAACTATTTTACTTAACCATTTCTACTACCACAGATCCTTCTTAAACTGTATAAAATCTATATCAGATGGTGTTTGTGGTGATTTGGTCCAACTTGTTATTCTTAAAGGGGGATGGTTGTTTTTTCTGGCCCTCCTTCTCTCTCAAGTTTAGCCCCATTTCAGTGTTCAAATTATATGACGTTCGACCCATTAGGCTGGTGACCTTAAGACCTTTCGCTCCATTTTGTTGTCTATATTAAGACTTTGTTTAACTTAGGAAAAAATCGACACCTACAGTAAATGGCACGAAAGGTCCTAATATTGACAAAGAGTTGGGGGGAAAGGTGTTAAAATCGCCAAACTAATGGAATGAACGTCTTACAATCTGAACACTAATGGGGCTAAACATGAGGGAGACGGGAGGCCAGAACAAAATAACCCTCTCCCCTTAAAAGATTAAAAGACACTTAAATCTTGTCATATATTGGCTTTAAATCAATTAATAATTAAGAAGAGTCTGACACCAAAAACAAACGTAATAATATGGAATAGAAAGAGAAATTGGAGAAGTGAGAGCAAAAGAAGAAAAGGGAAAATATCAGAAAAGGTGTAAAAGAAGATACAAAAGATTAGCAGCAAAGAAGAAAGACAAAGATTAGCAGCAAAGAAGAAAGACAAAGATTAGCAGCAAAGAAGAAAGACAAAGATTAGCAGCAAAGAAGAAAGACAAAGATTAGCAGCAAAGAAGAAAGACAAAGATTAGCAGCAAAGAAGAAAGACAAAGATTAGCAGCAAAGAAGAAAGACAAAGAATAGCAGCAAAGAAGAAAGACAAAGATTAGCAGCAAAGAAGAAAGACAAAGATTAGCAGCAAAGAAGAAAGACAAAGATTAGCAGAAAAGAAGACAGACAAAGATTAGCAGCAAAGAAGAAAGACAAAGATTAGCAGCAAAGAAGAAAGACAAAGATTAGCAGCAAAGAAGAAAGACAAAGATTAGCAGCAAAGAAGAAAGACAAAGATTAGCAGCAAAGAAGAAAGACAAAGATTAGCAGCAAAGAAGATACAAAAGATTAGCAGCAAATAAGATAGACAAAGGAAAAAGAATAAGACGATCATGACGTACAGTCGCGCTAATAAGTGATGTCTCGGCTCTAAGTATGTTTTGATCAATAATTGGTATCAGCAATATCTAAACTTAATTTATTCACTTCGAGGGGGATATACAAACCTGTTCCTATACTAACCCACCCTATTCAACATCTGACTATCATTAATACAGCAGAGGGCGAGCCAAACGTAATAACAGCCGAGATATCACTTATTAGCGCGACTGTACAAGAACAAATGAACAGAAAAATGCAGTAAAGTCCGATGCTATGGTCTCCAGCCAACATATACATTTTAGTGGTAGTTATAATTGCATAAAGAAAAGCATAGGTGGTCCACGAAGTCTTAAGGGTAGGCTAGAGACTATGGCATCCGCGTGTACCAAGACAAATACAAGATAGCTAACTGGAAGAGGAAGAAGTGTGTCCATGTTATATATTTACAAGGAATATAGACAACCGTTAAGGGAGCCCACCTCATTTTTTTCTCCCTCTCTCCCTCTCTCTCTCTGGGTTGTATTAATTCGGCCCCATTCAGCCTACTGTTTTAAGACGTTTATCCCCATCAAGGTGTTGATTTTATCCTGGCGAGCGGTAGCGAGCCAGCATATTATTTTATAATGTTTTTTGTCAGCAGGCTAAATTTGTACATTTTTCGATAGAAAAATGTGTACGGCGAAGCCGGATTTCTCAATACAATGCTGGCTCGCTATCGCTCGCCAGGAATAATTCGACACCTGAATGGGGATAAACGTCTTAAAACAGTAGGCTGAATGGGCCCGAATGGATACAAGCCAGAGAAAGAGAGAAACATAGAGACACAAAACCAGGTGACCCCCCTTAATGTTATTGTATAGGTCAGTCAGTTTGTGGATACATAGTGTATTATTTATGCGTTGTTTACAAGCCCTAGCTCCGCTATACAAATACATAGTGTTATTTATGCGTTGTTTACAAGCCCTAGCTCCGCTATACAAAGACATAGTGTTATTTATGCGTTGTTTACAAGCCCTAGCTCCGCTATACAAATATTGAATTACCTTGACCAATTGTAATAACACAATAGCTCTTGAATTACTAAGTGATATTTTCATGATATATTTTCCTCTCTGCATGTTTCATTAATTCAATCCAGTTCTTGGCTACAACTCTTATTATATTTATTGCATTGCTTATTTTGCCCAAAAGTTTTTAGTTAAGGAAAAGCGTGCCTCAGCCAGTGACTTAGATATTTCCCTTAGTATGATTAGTGTATGTACAGTATATACCATAACAAAACATATGACGCTAAGCGACTTCATTCACCTTGTGAAGAACTTCTGGAAGTACCGCGGTCCATAATAATTACATTCTTATTACCGTATATGTAATGTTGCATGTGTTATGGGAAATGCATGTGTTATGGGAAATGCATGTGTTATGGGAAATGCATGTGTTATGGGAAATGCATGTGTTATAGGAAATGCATGTGTTATGGGAAATGCATGTGTTATGGGAAATGCATGTGTTATGGGAAATGCATGTGTTATGGGAAATGCATGTGTTATGGGAAATGCATGTGTTATGGGAAATGCAATTTTTCTCTCGTAATATCTCATGACATTTAATCGTTCACAGATATTAAGTTCATGCTGAATTATCACTAACGTATGTTGTTTACATCATCATAAAGCAACAATGGGGATATATACTGATTCTAAATGAAACCTTGACAGTTGAAGGGCATTAAATTGTAAGCAAGCTTTGTTTATTTTGCTTTATTAATTCATTTATGTAAGAGTGTGAATGTCAAGTTAAGTTGAATTAAGCTGACGGTTATTTTACTTGACAGTATGTTAAATTACTGCATGAAAAAGGATGAATAATAATAATTTATATTGACCTAAATGGCACGAAAGTACCATTGACATAAATGGGGCGAAAGGTCTTAACATCGTAAAGCTAATGGGCCGAACGTCTTAAAATATAAACAATGGGGCTAAACATGAGGGAGAAGGAGGTTCAGCAAAAGACCTCTTGAGTGAAAATCTTCCCTTAAGTGAGATATACTTACCCTTTTCATTCTTCGAGGGCCTTCAGAGTGGAATAGGGAAATAAAGAAAGGCGTCCAAATACTCAAAGGGTTAAGAGGAGCTTTTCACTTAAGGAGGTGTTTTTTCTGGGCCCCATCTCCCTCATATTTAGCCCCATTAGTTTGATATTTTAAGACGCTTGCCCCATTATTTTGCCGATGTGTATACCTTTCGTCCCATTTCTGTCAATTTTAAAACCTTTCGTGCCATTTAGGTGTCGGATTTTTCCTTACGAGTGATAGCGTGCCTGTAATTTAGGAGGAAACGGCCATCGGCCGCGATATTTTTCTACCGAAAAATGTACAAATTTATCTTGAAGGGGGGTCTAGGGGGTGTTTTTCTAAGCTTGAGGTCTAGGGAGGAAAATAACAAAACAAAATGAATAAATGAATTAATAAACAAAAACAAACGGCCCATCTCCCCTTAATGAGGTTCGGACTCAAGAATACGAGTGTTTATGATATATAGGAGTAACTGTGATTGGAGTGGGGTATAACGCCGGTATCACACGAGCGCTTTTCCGGCAATTTTCCTTCGATGAGCAATTTTTTTTTTTTTTGTCTGGTACTATTTGTTGAGGCTCTTTGGCACTGGATGGAATTATGTTTGGTAGTTTAATTCTTAAGTGGAACTTATATTTTGAAGGTGCCAGACAGCAATTGCCCATAAATATCGCTCGTGTTGAGGGGGGATGGGTGTATTTATTTGCTCATCTGAATATATTTTTATCATTTGTTTTTAGTTTCCTCCCTAGACCTCCATCAAGCTTAATAAAACCACCCCAAGACCCTCCTTGAAGATATTTGTGTACATTTTTTGGTAAAAAAATGTCTCGGCCGGTTCCTCTTAAATTACAGGCTCGCTATCGCTTGCCAGGAAACAATAGCGCCTTTTCCGGAAATTTTCTTCGATGAGCAAGTTTTTTCTGGTACTATTAAGAGGCACTGCATCGAAGGTAGATTACGTTATACTGTACTAGGTTTCATTTCAGCTGGCGGATAATTGAATCCCTTGGTAACTTATTTAACGATAGTTAATGGACAAATTTGAAACTACTATATCTCTTCATCATATTAATACCAAGCTATCATAGTTAACAGTATATTTCACTACAAAATCTTCATAATGGGTAAGAAATCACGAGGAAGACATGGCAATTTACCGTCAGATGGAAAGAAGCAGAGTATAAGCAGTTTAATTCTTACGCGGATTTAAATTTTGAAGCTGTCAGACAACAATTGCCCGTAAATCTCGCTCGTGTGACACCGTCTAAGGGGGTAGTGATTTATATTTTATTTTTTTCCCTGAGTTTCTTCATTAGACCTCCATCAAGCTTTAAACAACACACCCTAGAGGATCTACACCCCCTTTCAAGTTCATTTGTAGATTTTTCAGTAGAGAAATGTCCAGGCCGAATTCCGGTTCCTTCTAAAATTACAGGCTCGCTATCGCTCGCCAGGAACAAATCGACACCTAAATGACAGGAAAGGTTTTAATATTGGCAATGAAAAGGGTTGAAAGGTCTTAAAATCGTCAAACTAATGGAACGACCGTCTTGATGTCTTTAAACTAATTGAGGTTAACACGAGGGAGAAGGGGGAACAGAATAACAGACCATTTAAGGGGAGGAAGACCGTTTTTCTGGACCCCTTCTCCCTAATGTTTAGCCCCACTAGTTTTAAGATAAGACGTTCGGCCCATTAGTTTCGCGATTTTTACACCTTTCGCCCCATTTTGTTGTCAATTTTAAGGCCTTTCGTGCCATTTAGGTGTCGATTATTTCCTGGCGAGCGATAGTGAGCCTGTAATTTTAAAAGAAATCGCGCTTCGGCCTGGACATTTTTCTATCGAAAAATGTACAAACTTATCATGAAAGGGTTTCTAGGGAATGTGTTTTTGTTTAAGCTTGATGAAGGTCTAGCGGTGATGAAGGTCTAGCGGTGATGAAGGTCTAGCGGTGATGAAGGTCTAGCGGTGATGAAGGTCTAGCAGTGATGAAGGTCTAGCGGTGATGAAGGTCTAGCGGTGATGAAGGTCTAGCGGTGATGAAGGTCTAGCGGTGATGAAGGTCTAGCGGTGATGAAGGTCTAGCGGTGATGAAGGTCTAGCGGTGATGAAGGTCTAGCGGTGATGAAGGTCTAGCGGTGATGAAGGTCTAGCGGTGATGAAGGTCTAGCGGTGATGAAGGTCTAGCGGTGATGAAGGTCTAGCGGTGATAAAGGTCTAGCGGTGATGAAGGTCTAGCGGTGATGAAGGTCTAGCGGTGATGAAGGTCTAGCGGTGATAAAGGTCTAGCGGTGATGAAGGTCTAGCGGTGATGAAGGTCTAGCGGTGATGAAGGTCTAGCGGTGATGAAGGTCTAGCGGTGATGAAGGTCTAGCGGTGATGAAGGTCTAGCGGTGATGAAGGTCTAGCGGTGATGAAGGTCTAGCGGTGATGAAGGTCTAGCGGTGATGAAGGTCTAGCGGTGATGAAGGTCTAGCGGTGATGAAGGTCTAGCGGTGATGAAGGTCTAGCGGTGATGAAGGTCTAGCGGTGATGTAGGTCTAGCGGTGATGAAGGTCTAGCGGTGATGAAGGTCTAGCGGTGATGAAGGTCTAGCGGTGATGAAGGTCTAGCGGTGATGAAGGTCTAGCGGTGATGAAGGTCTAGCGGTGATGAAGGTCTAGCGGTGATGAAGGTCTAGCGGTGATGAAGGTCTAGCGGTGATGAAGGTCTAGCGGTGATGAAGGTCTAGCGGTGATGGTCTAGCGGTGATGAAGGTCTAGCGGTGATGAAGGTCTAGCGGTGATGAAGGTCTAGCGGTGATGAAGGTCTAGCGGTGATAAAGGTCTAGCGGTGATGAAGGTCTAGCGGTGATGAAGGTCTAGCGGTGATGAAGGTCTAGCGGTGATGAAGGTCTACCGGTGATGAAGGTCTAGCGGTGATGAAGGTCTAGCGGTGATGAAGGTCTAGCGGTGATGAAGGTCTAGCGGTGATGAAGGTCTAGCGGTGATGAAGGTCTAGCGGTGATGAAGGTCTAGCGGTGATGAAGGTCTAGCGGTGATGAAGGTCTAGCGGTGATGAAGGTCTAGCGGTGATGAAGGTCTAGCGGTGATGAAGGTCTAGCGGTGATGAAGGTCTAGCGGTGATGAAGGTCTAGCGGTGATGAAGGTCTAGCGGTGATGAAGGTCTAGCGGTGATGAAGGTCTAGCGGTGATGAAGGTCTAGCGGTGATGAAGGTCTAGCGGTGATGAAGGTCTAGCGGTGATGAAGGTCTAGCGGTGATGAAGGTCTAGCGGTGATGAAGGTCTAGCGGTGATGAAGGTCTAGCGGTGATGAAGGTCTAGCGGTGATGAAGGTCTAGCGGTGATGAAGGTCTAGCGGTGATGAAGGTCTAGCGGTGATCAAGGTCTAGCGGTGATGAAGGTCTAGCGGTGATGAAGGTCTAGCGGTGATGAAGGTCTAGCGGTGATGAAGGTCTAGCGGTGATGAAGGTCTAGCGGTGATGAAGGTCTAGCGGTGATGAAGGTCTAGCGGTGATGAAGGTCTAGCTGTGATGAAGGTCTAGCTGTGATGAAGGTCTAGCGGTGATGAAGGTCTAGCGGTGATGAAGGTCTAGCGGTGATGAAGGTCTAGCGGTGATGAAGGTCTAGCGGTGATGAAGGTCTAGCGGGGAAACTAAATATTTAAAGAAAATATAAATAAATAGAACCAATAAAATAACCACTGTCCCCTTAAGGGGGGTGACCTGCTTTTTGTTATTTCTGTCCTTTTCTCTCTTTCTCTGGCTTGTATCCATTCGGCCCCATTCAGCCAACTATTTTAAGACCTTTATCCCCATCTAGGTGTCGATTTCTTCCTGGCGAGCGATAGCGAGCCAGCATTATATGAAGAAATCCGGCTTCGCCGGAGACATTTTTCTATCGAAAAATTTACAAATTTAGCCTGCTGTCAAACAAAAATAAAAAATATGCTGGCTCGCTACCGCTTACCAGTAAAATGTGTACACCTGGATGGGGATACACGTCTTAAAACAGTAGGCTGAATGCGGCCAAATGAATACAAGCCAGAGAAAGATAGAAAAGAACAGAACAAAAACAGGTCACCCCCCTTAAGGGTAGAAGTTGGGTTGGGTATCAGAGGGTGGTGGAAATTGGTCCAACTTTGCTGACCGGATTTGGTTGGGTAAAGTTCTCTATTATCCTCGTTCCCTGTGTGGGTGTGGGTGTGTGTGTGTGTGTGTGTGTGTGTGTGTGTGTGTGTGTGTGTGTGTGTGTGTGACTGTATGTGAGTGTGTGTGTGTGTGGCTTTGCATGTGTGGGTGTAACATACATATATATATATATATATATATATATATATATATATATATATATATATATATATCCGGGCCTGTTTCCGCCGAAAATATACAGATTAATTTCGAAGGGGGATCTTTAAGGAAACTTAGGAAGGAATCTATACCAATATTAAATAGATAAATATATATACAAATTACAAATATATCTACCCTACCCTATTTACGGAATTATTCTATAATTGCACCTATACGAGCTAAACAAATTATTATTGTATTTAACAGGAAGGTACGACGAGGTAAGTGATGTGGTATAGGTGGCAATATGCGGAAATGGATTATAAGGGCATTCTGCCCCCTCTGACCCCTTACGAAAATCTACGGTTACTCACTCCACCCCAACTGGATTTCTACCGTTTTACTCAAGCAGCGGACTTTTGTCAGAGGGGGCGGAATGCCCTTATAACCCATTTCCGCATATTGCCACCTATACCACATCACTTACCTCGTTGTACCTTCCTGTTAAATGCAATAATATTGTTTTTAGCTCGTATAGGTACAATTATAGAAATTTACCATATTTACCACCTACAAATTGTGCTGATTTTGATTCCCATTCACATAGACTAGGTTGCCTAACAGCAGGTAGCCTCGAAAGGATCAAAATATGTTATCTTTGTAATTGTTTGTACTCTACGGGAAACATCGGTCATAATAACATTGCTACAATTCAGTAAAGTATGAGAGAGAGAGAGAGTACAAAGAAGTGCAAAGGAAATCAAGCAACAACAGGTCAAATGACCCCTCTAGGCTGCTTGTCCTCCAAAACACTGAGGGTCAAGTGTCCAAACAGTGATTTATCGTGGGTAAGGGAAAATTGGAAAGGGAACTACTGCCCTGGAAGAGAGAGAAAGAGATATTTATACATATATTTACACATATATTTACATATACCACCTCCTCTACGTAGGGTACGTGGTTGCAACACAATCCCACCCCTACTCTGTGCAACTCTCCAACTCAAGAGTGGAACGTTATTCTCAGACTTTCTTCTATTCAACAGCTGAGCTCTGGAACTCTCTCCCAGATTCAGTCTGTCCCTCTTCCTTTGACTTAAGTTGCTTCAAACTCCGTGTGTCCAGGCATTTTGGCTCGAACGTCCCTTGAATTTGGCCCTGTCACTTTTTTTCAACTCTGGAGGAGGCACTTGCTACAGGCAGTTCTGCCTTTTGCCTCCCTCACTCACATAGAAAAACAAAAAAAATACACTGGTGTTACGACCGGGGCTACGAATAAAACAAAGGCACTTAATGATTGGACTAGTAATAGGGCACTATGCAACAACGGTACGCTAGATCCAAACCCTTGAACTTATATGCCGGCGACCAAAAACGCCTATACCCTCCAGAGTTAATCTGTGATAACGGGGTATCCTTAACTGGGCATAAATGTACTATACTTCAGGCTAACCCACATTGGTATAGCCTGATAACAAACAAGATGCAAGCTACGTTAAAATGCATAAATGGGAAGGTATGGAAAGACCAATTAAATCACAGCAAGATTTAATACAATAAATAGATGCTTCAATACAGTTACTCTAAACAACAATAAACTCTTCATTCCTATCTGAAAGAAAGTGAAGTATAGTCCTACAGCATAGACCTGGAAACTTCTGAAGAAAGTCTGATGCTCATAAGATGCTCGTATCTTAAATTAAATAAAGGCAGGAGGCAGGACACCACACGTGTAGACTGAATACACTAAAAGATAGGACATATAATGTTAACTGACACGAGAATATTATAAATGCGCAATGGCAGTAATGCTCGACACTAAAAGAAGTACTTCCTCATCAACGAAACAGTCTGCTATGGTTGTGCAACTCAACAACAACCTAGACTAATAAATGCCGTGAATAATAATGCATACATATCAAAAGAGTACATGTCCAAACTAGTGTCTGCTCGGCGAATAAAGTCTAGCTGGGATATCAAGGTTAGGAAACCGTGGTTGAGCAAGACAGGCTCATAGCCTAGCGTTGTCCCTAACACCTTACGAGCGGCCTAGGCGGTAATTTATATGTACCGCCCAGCGGGATGTTTTTACCATAAATAGGGTTGTTTACGTGATCATTTTCATGCCTAAATAAGACCCAGAGCGTAAAACAAGTATCTATCCCTGAAAGGGCATAAACAGAGCTTTCCAATGACACCCCAACCATCCTTGTACGACCGCTGGTTTTCTTGCAATTATCGCGCAACACGAGTAATTAGGTAGTTTCCCTACATAATTCCCTGTGTAGCGAGTGCATGAAGGTGGGGGAGGGTGGGATTCATGTCAGTAGGTCCGCCGCAGTGGTCTGGAGCAGTCATACGCTTGCTACTCTCCTCCCACCACTTATCTCTCTCTCTCAGCAACATTACGTGGTGAAAATGGCACACGACATAAGTTGTGAACCGCCACTTAGTCCATATTTATTTCACACGACATAAGCTGCGCGCCGCCAAAGAAGGGTTAAGGCGGTATGATTAAAGTTACGTTAATGACGTAATCTCTTGGTAGATCCAGATCTCAAGTATCTGGTTCTACCCTGGCGATCCCTCTAAAGTCAAGCAAAGAGGCAGCACTGTGTTCTAAGGTAGTAGGCAAATGCCCTCTTACAACACGATGCTGCACTCGCAAAAGGCACAACCAAAAGGACAACCTAGGCTACCACAGAAACCGTCGAAGTTGTGTAGGTATAAGCAAACCGTACACACATCGCTGACAACGACAACAGAAGCCTTATCCCAGTCTAGCATTAAATAACCCAGCAGAGCACTACTGATAATGAGGGAGACACACACAAAGAGTCATCAAACCTCCATAAACTAAGGACACTGAGGGAGACACACATGAGTCATCAAACCTCCATAGACTAAGAATCCTTATAGCCTATTCTAATACATGGAAATATATATGAGAGCGACGCACATAATATGATGGGCCGATATGAAATCGTGTACAGAACCCAAAGGGAGTGCTGTGACGTTAAAAGATTAGAGGAATGAAAGAAAAGAAGTTGAGTGAGAGAGACAGTATTAGAATGGTGGAGTTTGGGGGACAGTTGTAAAAAGGATGTTAGTCATGTGCGTCCCTAGCCTGCTCTGAGGAGGGTAGCTCCTCGGGACCCACAGGATCCCACAAAGGCATGGTGGTCGGCCAATCACAGGCCGATACGTCACAAGGCAGCAGGCCTCTATGACGCGCCAAGAACCACCAGCCAATCAAAACCGAGAGAAAACCCACGCGGGCGGGAAACTCCTCCAAGCGAGGGAGGAGGGAGGAGGGAAGCAACACTCACTGCCCCCACGCTGCCCGCTCGCTTTCTCTCTCAACTTCACTACAATGCATCATATATTCAACTCATGATATAAAATACTTCCCGTTGTCACAGACGAAAATAAAGACCACCACTGGACTGTCTGTAACAATGCAAGTACTATGAAAGAAAGAACAACATTCTCTGATAACTGTAGCCCATTTTTTTTTTTTTTTTTTTTTTTAAAGAGACAATGAACGGAGGAAGGAAAAACACAGATAAAACAAAAAGGTCCATGTGCCTAAAGGCATCCTCCATTCATAAAATGTTTGTAACAACTGGATTTAAACATTTGTAGATTGTAAGTTTGTGGAAAGCAATTCGAGGGAAGTGAATTCCAAAGAGTAGTAGCTCTGGGGATAAATGAATTCTGATATGCAGAAGTTCTGCATTGTGGAGGAGAAAGTGTAAATTCATGGGCGCTCTCAGCTGCCCTAGTTCTACGGGGAAAGATGTGGAGAGGCGGCACAAATGAAGCAAGTTCCTCGGAACAATTACTGTGAAAATATCTGTAGAATAATGCAAGGGATGCAACGTTTCTTCGTATGGATAATGTAGGAAGGTCCTGTGTGATTGCAGGGTTATTGATTAATCTAATAGCTTTATTTTGAATTTTGTCCAACTGCCTCAATGCAACCACTCCACTTCCACCCCACAGAGGTGAACAGTAATCCATCTGAGAACGCACATGACTTTTATATTACGGCCAACTGCTCGTCAGTGAAGAATTCTCGAACTCTGTACAGGAGTCCCAGTTTTTTAGAGGCATTCTTAGCAATGCTTCTAACATAATGTGTCCAGCTCAAGTTAGTAGTTAATGTTACACCGAGAATGTCAATACTAGGGGAAGTGGGAATATTTACATCATTAAAAATATAAGGGAGTCAGTGAGATTCTGTCGGTTAGAAAATTGAATGTACTTGGTTTCTGTGCATTAAAGGAAACTAGATTCTTTTGTCCCCATCCATTAATTCTAGAAAGGTCCTGGTTCAGAGAATTGCAGTGTTTATTTTTGAATTTGTAAGATCGGGTTGGGTGAAAGAATTTGTAAATGTGAAGGAACTGTGGAGTGTTGAGTCATCTGCGTAGGAATGTATTGGATTATGAGTGACTATGAGATCATTGATATGATGAGGAACAAAATTGGGGCCAAAACTGATCCCTGGGGAACACCAGCATTTATTGAGTGAAATTGAGAATAAAGACCATCTACATTACACGTATTTTTCTGTTATGAAGATAAGAAGAAATTAGTGGAACTAATGATGCAAGGCCGTAGTGTGACAATCTTCGACAATAAGGATTGATGCCAGACTCTATCAATGCCTTTGATATATCCAGTGCTATTGTATGTGTTTCACCCACGTTGGTCTGTAGCTTGGTTGATTTGATGCGTAAGAAGGCAAAGCATGTCTGCAGTGAATCGACATCGTCTAAAACCATATTGCCTATCACTGATTAATTTATTATTCTCAAGATGCTTAATTATGTGATTATTTAATATAATTTCAAAGACTTTACCAAGACTGGAAGTTATAGCTATTGGTCTGTAGTTTGATGGATCTGAAGAGGCACCTTTTTTTAGGAACTGGATGGATGTTTGCTTCTTTCCAGGGTACTGGGAAGCATGAGTTATGAGTACACAGACGGAAAAATTTTGCCAATACAGGAGCGAGCACCAAGGAGCAATTCTTAAGTACTATTGGAGGAATTTTATCTGGACCAAGAGCCTTATCTACTGAGCGATTCTGCAAAATAGTTTTGACATGTCTGGTATGGATCTTAAGTGAGGGAATTTCAGGCGAATTAAAATTAAGTACAGGGACATCTTGATTTATTTCATCTAAGGTTGAGTTGGTGGAGAAAATATCTGCAAGAAGGTTAGCTTTACCTCATGGGTCACTTACAAGATTGCCAGTCAGAGATTTTAATGGTGGAATGGATGAAGCAGTAGTGAAGTTGGATTTGAATGAGTTAAGAGTAAACCAAAATATTTTGTTATCATTTGGATTATTTAGAAGTTTATTTGCCTGCTTGTGGAGAAGTTTGATTTAGTTAGGTTCAATACAGTTTGGCATGATTTCTGATGTTTCTAAAGTAATTAAGGCTTCATGTGTTTTTTGATCTTGTGTATGCATTGTAGGCTATTGCTTTTTGTTCAGTTACTCTAGCACAATTATGGTCAAACCATTTAGGTGAATTAGATCTTTTACTGTACTTTTAATGAGGAATAAAAGTTTCCATTCCAATTATTACAAAATCTGGTATGTGGCTCAAGGTGTGGAGTGTGCATCATTAGAAAAGAAAGAGGTCCAGGGAATATCAATAAAGAAACCCTGAAGACCCTCCCAGTCTGCCCTATCATAATGCCATTTAGTCACCAAAACAGGTTCAGAGTGGGAAGGTGTGTAGGTGATAGACAGGTGGCCTGTATCAGACAGTGATCAGAAGATCCAAGCGGGGACCTCACTGTAACATCATAATTTTCTGAATTGGTTGTTTAAAAATAAGTCCAGTAGGTGGGAATTATGATTAGGATTATCTGGTACACGGGTGGGTTGGTGACTAGTGAGTGAGATTAAATGAGTCTGCAAATAGCTCGCATTCAAGACCAGCATCATCAGTCCTGGCTGAATGAGTGAGCCTTCAACATTATGGACATAAAATCACCCAACACAGTGATTTCAGAAGAAGCATTTAAGTTGAGGACACTGAGTTGTTGAGGACCAGAGAATCAAAAAGACTTTGCTCTGGAGGAGTATTTGGGGAACGGTAGATGCAACATATGTATTTAAATTTACCAGCAGAAATTAATTTGTATATAGAATAATCAAAATAGGGACAATTGAAACTAGTAACCTCCTCCAGGGCAATTTCAGATTTTGCGAAGCAACATACACCTCCCTTAGGTCTGAAATTTTGGAGCAGTTGATAACCTGGAAAATTAAATCTAGACGTGTCAGATGTGGATGTTACTTGAGTCTCTGTCAAAAAAAGGAGAGTAGGGGATTCTGCTTGAAGAAATTGGTGTACAGAATTGATGTTAGAGTGAAGTCCCCTTATATTACTAAAAAAAAAAGCTGCACCGACGAGCAGTTTTGGGACATTGCAATGCTCGTTCACTGCCCTGGCGAGCGCTAGCGGCTAACGGGAGGCGATTCTGCCAACACTGGTAGGCGTCACACCCTGCCCAAGATATGGGACGCTCAACATTAGGCGAGCACCATATCTGACAAGGCAGAACACCGACAAGACCTGCCACAACCAGCCACTCCACCAGAAATGAAATGCAAAGCTCAATCATAAATAAAACTACATTTTAGCATAAATAAAATCTTATCGGCTCGCTTGGTGTAGTGACTAGCGTCTCGGACTTCCACCCAGAAGGCCCGGGTTCGCGCCCACGCTCGGCGCATTAAAGATTTTTCACAAGCACTGAGTCGTTACCATCCCTCATGAGCAAAGGGATGGGGTAGTAGTACAGGACCCCAATGGAAATACGCCTAATCGGCCTTATTGAGCTATCCTTAGCTAGCTTAGCATGCGCTAGCTTTAAGAACTATTATTATTATTATTATTATTATTATTATTATAACCCCTCCCAAACATAATAGTATAATTCTAGCCTGTTATGCTCCCTGAGCGAGCTTCACAGAGCCCAGCCTACTAAGTGAAAGACAGGTTCAACTTAGGACTTTAGCTATAACATTGGCAACTTACAATTAACTATCAAAAAGAAAGAGTTTTTATGTGATTTTGTTTATTTAATTTTAATGTTGTTTTTGACGGCTGCTCTACAGGGGCAAGCCTGATTTTTCTCCACTCTCAACACACACTGACTGAACGGCGAGGGTTCTCCTGCAAACAAACCCTCCCGTGACAAACAATCAGCCAAAACATTATCAGTGCCCTTATCATGCCACACATCCAACTTGTGTTCCGGCAGCAAAACAACACCTGACACTGATAAACTGCCCAGTTCATCACAAGACTGGCACTTCTCTTCGCTCTTTCCGGCAACGGGGCCTGCCAATAACCTTTCACTAGTTCTACCTTCGTGACGAGCGAGGCAGCCCCGATGCGGTCTATGGTATCGTCAACTCTAGGTAATGGATAGGCATCTGTCAGGGATAATGCTTCCACACTCTTGCAACACCATACACACGGATGTTGCCACTCTACTCAGGTTGCAAACTCACTGGCAACGACCACTCACGATATCCTTTATCCCTCAGACCCTTTTCCACATGTCATCTAGCTCTGTTTTCACGACAGGCTGTTGAGCAGGATTTATACGGTAGGGAACTAACTTGAGCCTTGCACTGTCTCCAGCCTCCATGTCGGATTCTACCCCGTACATCAGGCCTGGAGAAGCAACAAACATGCGGATGTACTGCCACAGCCTAGTAAACAACTCCTCTTGAACAACATGCCTAGTGCCCTCCCACAACCCAGCCGAAACCGCAGCTTCTAACCTGTAGTCTCCCTCCTTCTCCACCTTCGTCCCTAGAACAGCCAGGTCATGAGAGGGACAATCAGTACCACCTGTGCAGTCACTCCCATAGTTCATAATTGCTAAGGCTTCCCGCGGATACCGTACATGCGCACCCCCGCATTCCTTGCGACTACATCTGCCTGCGCATCATCACCGCTTTTAGCGACATGGCCAGATACAGTCGGTCTATGGTAGGTCTGTTGCATTCGACTAGAGCAGCATTGGGAGGTTATGCGACGACCGGGCACATCTACTCGACAGCCAACCTCACCAATCTGCTCAATGTCCTCCTTCTGACCACCACCCTTGGCAGCCATGGGTTGACCCTGACCTGACAACCATGCCAAAGCCTCGTCGCCCACCTTGAACCACCGAAACAATGAGGCTAACGGTCTGCAAACATTCAAGTGACCTGCCCGCGGATCATCTTGCACCGCATGAGTTGTGAGGCTCGGGTGCTCGGCACGACCAGTGGGGTATGAACCGAGCTGGTGCTGGAGAGCTGCACACTGCTGCTCAGGCAGGTGCTCTAGCGCTTCTACAGCCACCAGACTCGTGTCCCCCGCCCACTGCTCCGCCGAGACATGAATATCCCAACTCTCCTCCACCTGTGCCCTACTGCCCCCCTCTCCTTCTCCACCTTGGCCGCTGCAGACCAACGCAGGGACAGTAGGCTGCTCAGGTGATTGCCTCACAAACTCCTCCAACAGGTTCACATGACATGTTTCCCCGTCCTCGTGTTCAATAGTCCCGTTCCCACAACTCTCCTCCAACTGGGAACTACTAAGTCGCGGAGTGCCATCACGCCCAACCATGTCACTAGGGGTGACAGGTTCTGGGGCCACTCCGGAGCTCACCTCTGGGTCAAGTACTAAGTCGCTAAGGAGAGCCGCTGGAGCAAAACTCGCAAAACTCCCAACTTTAGCTTGCTCCTTCCGACCGTTCCTCCGCTGGTCTAGAGACTGAGGAATAGGCTGTGACACTTTAGATGCACGAGATCGGGTGACAACACACGCCCTCTGCTGTGGTTGACACCTCTCAACCAACTCCTGCCCCTCCCTATTCACGTCGGCCGCCCTCTCGGCACCGACTAAGGGTGGAACCTCAGAAGCAGGTACCGCAAAGTCGTTGCCGAGAAGAAGGTCGACGCCCTCTACTGGCAGTTTCTCCACGATTCCGACATCCAACTCTCGTGTCACACCCTCTACCTCCAGCTCCACTCGGACCAACGGGTATGACTTTGTAGCATTGATACCTTGCACCACAACTACCCGTGCCGCGTTTATAGGTTTGCCTGTAAAGTTTTTCATCAATGTCAAGGAAGCACCCGTATCACGCAAAAATTCTACTCCATGCTTGCAACCAGCCCAACTCACGCAGCCGTGCCCTTTATGGTCACAAAAAGTATCCCGGACAGGTGTCAAGCCATCCGGACACTTCTTCACTGGCTGTGCTCCAGCCTCTGACCATTTACCCCGGGCAAACGCAGACGACTTCAAAGACAATCCAATGTTGCGAGCCAAAGACACGACTGCTGTAGGTAGCTTGCTAGGACAGGATCGTGCAAAATGCCCCTTCTCGTGACAATGAAAAAACTAACTCCCCCTTGGGCTTCCCTTGAGGTGGGGAAGGGCCCGGACCCTTCTTAACACCTTATTGGCGGGCTAGGCCAAAATATTTGCTCACTTTCACTCGCCCTAGCGCCGTTACCATGGCTCCAATCGGAACGAAACGATCATTTTTGGAACGAGCAACTCTCCGTCTCCCCATAGAAGTCTATTCTGAATGAAGTGAGCGAGTGTGGATGGTGGGAGGAGGTGAGGAAGAGAGGCTACTTTTTGGTCTATTTCCCGGGCGCGTTTGGATGCGTTCGCTTTGTCCTGACTTCGGCCTCACGCGCGTCTATTATTCCTTCGGTAAGCACTCGTATTTTCTCTTGTTTCTCCTTATTTCTGTATTCTCTGTATTCTCGCTCTCTCTCTCTCTCTCTCTCTCTCTCTCTCTCTCTCTCTCTCTCTTTCTGTCTCTCTCACTCCTCTTGTCTGTCTGTCTGACTCTCTCTCTCTCTTCTCTATATTTCTCCCTTTCGTATATGTAATTCTCATTATTCTTTTCTCTAATCCCTCTTTCTTTATTTGCTTGTAATATATCTGTATTATTATATCTTTTTCACTCTTTCTTCAGTTCAGTTTCTGTATTCTCTTTCATTTATCATCATTCTCTAAATTTCATTCCTTACAAGCTACCGTACATTGTTATATATACGCCTATCAAATGATTGCAATCAATACACGGTATATATATATATATATATATATATATATATATATATATATATATATACTGTATATTGGTGTATATTGATATCAATCATTTGATAGGCGTATATATCACGGTATACAGTAGATTTCTGTCCTTACAATGTACCGTACATGGTGATATGTACGCCTATGAAATTATTGATATCAATATACGGTATATATATATATACTGTATATTGGTGAATATTGATATCAATCATTTGATAGGCGTATATATCACCATATACGGTATATTTGTTTCCTTACGAAGGTGACCTTGAAATTGCTATGACTCACCTCTCTCCTTTCGTAAGGACAGAAATCTACCGTATACCGTGATATATATACGCCTATCAAATGATTGATATCAATATATATATACTGTATATTGGTGTATATTGATTTCAATCATTTGATAGGCGTATATATCACGGCATACGGTAAATTTCTGTCCCTACAATGTACCGTACATGGTGATATGTACGCCTATCAAATGATTGATATCAATATACGGTATATATATATATATATATATATATATATATACTGTATATTGGTGTATATTGATATCAATCATTTGATAGGCGTATATATCACGGTATACGGTAGATTTCTGCCCTACAATGTACCGTACATGGTGACCTTGACATTGCTAGGACTCTTCTCTCTCCTTTCGTAAGGACAGAAATCTACCGTATACCGTGATATATACGCCTATCAAATGATTGATATCAATATATATATACTGTATATTGGTGTATATTGATTTCAATCATTTGATAGGCGTATATATCACGGTATACGGTGCATTTCTGTCCCTACAATGTACCGTACATGGTGATATGTATGCCTATCAAATGATTGATATCAATATACGGTATATATATATATATATATATATCTATACTGTATATTGGTGTATATTGATATCAATCATTTGATAGGCGTATATATCACCATGTATGGTAAATTTCTTTCCTAACAATCTACCGTACTTGATGATATATACGCCTATCAAATGATTGATATCAATATACGGTATATATATATATACACCGTATATTGATTGCAATCATTTGATAGGCGTATATATATATATATATATATAGGCGTGCATTTTCACTCTCTCTCTCTGTTTCGCTTGCTTTGCAGGAATTTTTGTTTTGTTTTATAAATAATATTATTTCAACACATTTCCAAATCACCCTATGGGGTAGTGTTGACGACTATTTTTTTTTTTTGTGGTGTTCCCAGGAGGTGTACTCCACATTTCATTGAGGTAGAAAAGGCAGTTATATGATTGAGGTAGATAAAAGGCAGTTATATGATTGAGGTAGACAAATGACATGGATGTATGAGGTGGACCAAGAAGCAGATTGATGGATGAGATTCGAAACTTATGGATGTAATGGGTGATGTTGCTGATGATGATGAATGCACTTGTGTTTGGGTAGTGTGCTATTCCACCATATGAATGATTGAATGACATGAATTCATGAGGTAGTTTGAAATAGATGAATGAATGATTGAATGAAGTTATGAACGATTGGCAAGAGGTCTAGAGAAGGAGGAGGTCTTGGAAGAGGTCTAGAAGTGTTCCAGTGTGTGGTACTCGGTGTAACATGGAGAAGCGCATAGTCCCACATTGCAATAACTACACATGAACGTGGTTTCCTTCCTGATTTGGTTCCTCCTTGTTGTGTGTCTGCAGACGTGGCACTGCTTCAGTTCGTGCTTCCGGTTGGCTGCGATTTGTGATGCTGAGCGGGGGCAAAACACAAGCATGTGGGTTGAGAAGTAGTCCCTCAAGGCTCTCAAGGCGGGCAGGCAGATTCACGATCGGCCTCGGAGGTGGTAGCATACGTGTGGTTCCGTGCTTCCTGAGGATGGAGTCGATGATTTCCTTCGCGAACAGCCTTACAGAGCTCTTCCTTCCTGTCCGCGTCATCCACAGGTTGTACGCGTTCAGGATAGTGACATCAAGAAGATGGAGTACCACCTTCTTATACCACTTACACGTCTTCCTGAGGCAGTCAACAGCAGTGATTTGCATGTCACTCTTATCCACCAACCGCATGCTTATGTTGTAGTCCATAACAAGGTCAGGTTTGGAGATAGCTACTAGATGCTTCTCGCGGGTGACAGGGTCCATGTGGTATCTCTTCTTCCCGCTATCTCGCATTGTGGACTTGTGGAAGGTGGAGAGGACATTGACTGGCTTTGTGTCATGCCAACAAATAGCCAGTATACTGTCACTGCTGCTCTTCTTCCGGAAGATGTCTCCTTTCTGTGTAGCATGAAACTTGGGCCAGTGTTTCCTGTTTGCCCTGACAGTTCCACAGCTTCCCGTGCTCCTTGAAAGGAGATACCTGGCAAGGAGAGGAGAGGTGTAGAAATTGTCGGTGTACAAGATACGGTTGGCATCCAGATACGGCTCCATCAGTGTCTTCACAACCGCCCCTGAAAGACCCAGTGGGTCGTTTGGAATGTCCACATCAGTAGCGGTGTAGATGATGAGGTCCAGCACGTATCCTGTCTCGCAGTCACACAGTACAAAGAACTTGATCCCGAAGCGGTGACGCTTCGACGGAATGTACTGCCTGAAAGAGAGACGTCCACGGAAGAGGATCAAGGACTCATCGATCACGACATTCTGAAAAGGTTTGAAAAACCGGCGATACCTGTTCAGGAGGGAGTTCAGGAATGGCCGGATTTTCCAAAGCTTGTCAGCTCCGTGTGCTGCAGTGTTGTCGACAAAGTGCAAGCACTTGAGAATTTGTCGGTATTGGTCCCTGGGAATGTACATGTTGAAGACTGGCGTTGATCTAATGTCATGCATTAGCCAATAATCCAGCATGTTGTGCTTTCTCATGTGGGGCATTAGCATGGTGAGGGCCAAAAACACGAGGAGCTCAGGGATATCGATGGGCGTCCATCTCCTCATATGGGGCGAGGCCATCTCTTCGGAGTGCTGCCTTGCGTATAGGTTTGTCTCCCTTACCATGTCCCCGAGCAATTCATCGTCAAAGAATGCTCGGAAGTAGTCATAAGGGGTATCATTCTCGGTACAGGGAAAGCCAGGCTGGACGCCATTTGTCCCCTTATCAAAATTGGGTGGAACCCCAGGCATATCCCGAGGCTCGCAGTGCTCCCACTGAAAGATAGCGGGCTCGTCCGGCCTCCTGCCCCTCCCGACCACTCGTGGGGCACCTCCTGGGGCACCTCCTGGGGCACCTCCCGGGGCACCTCCCGGGGCACCTCCTGGGGCACCTCCCGGGGCACCTCCCGGGGCACCTCCCCGAGCACGTCCCCGAGCACCTCTTCCGGCCCTTCCTCGGGCCTTTCCTCGGGCCCTTCCCTGGGCACCTTGCTGTGGCTCTCCCTGTTGTGGCGGTCCCTGCTGTGGCTGTGGCTGTGCCTGCTGTGGCTGTGGCTGTGCCTGCTGTGGCTGTGCCTGCCCGCCATTAGAGTCGCTTGCTGGCGTGGGGGATATCCTGGCTTCAGGCGAATCGGGAGAGCTTGAGCCGGTGCCGGCATCACTCTCAGACATCGTCAGCCGACGCCTGGTCCTCCTGATCCTCCTCATCTGCTGCAGCCTGGGTGGCGTTGACAACCTGGGAGGAGCATCAACAGCTGGTGTTGACGTCGCTGGTCCTGGTTGTCCATGGGAGGGGATTAGTGGTAGCTGCACTACCCCCGAGATGTTCCCTAGCTCACCGGGCATCACTGGAGGCTCTGACGAGGCTCGCTGCCTGGATGTGGATGGGCGTGGCTGTGGGGATAACGATCTTGATCTTCATCGTTTGGCCAGTCTTGTGTTGCCTATGAAAATTGTGGGAATGGTACTTCGTATGAGGGATGTGCAGACTCAAACTTGACAACTAAGACATGATTGATTTGAGAGAGAGAGAGAGAGAGAGAGAGAGAGAGAGAGAGAGAAATGAAGAGTCCTAGCAATTTCAAGGTCACCTGCGTAAGGAAACAAATGTACCGTATACCGTGATATATACGCCTATCAAATGAATGCAAGCAATATACACCAATATACAGTATATTTATATATATATACCGTATATTTATATCATCATTTGATAGGCGTACATATCACCATGTACGGTACATTGTAAGTAAAGAAATCTACCGTACATGGTGATATGTACGCCTATCAAATGATTGATATCAATATACGGTATATATATATATATATATATATATACTGTATATTGCTTGCAATCATTTGATAGGCGTATATATAACGTGTACGGTACATTTCTTTCATTACGAAAAGAGAGAGAAGAGTCCTAGCAATTTCAAGGTCACCTTCGTAAGGAAACAAATGTACCGTATACCGTGATATATACGCCTATCAAATGATTGCAAGCAACATGGAGTCACGCGAAGAAATGAATAAATACATGAATAAATGAAGGGAGAGAAAGAATATTCTACTTGGTGGTAGTGCCTGGGGCTAATTGTCAAAAGGGTATTCTGGGGATTGACCTGGTAAACAGTGAGTCACACAAACAGAGATAGGAAGAAGGAAAGAGAGAGAGAGAGAGAGAGAGAGAGAGAGAGAGAGAGAGAGAGAGAGAGAGAAAAAGTATATGTCTCCAAAATATCATATATGGAACAATAAATATACGGTATATATATATATATATATATATATATATATATATACCGTATATTGATATGAATCATTTGATAGGCGTACACATCACCATGTACGGTAGATTTCTTTACTTACAATGTACCGAACATGATGATATATACGCCAATCAAATGATTGATATCAATATATATATATACTGTATATTGGTGTATATTGATTTCAATCATTTGATAGGCGTACATATCACCATGTACGGTACATTGTAAGTAAACAAATGTACCGTACATGGTGATATGTACGCCTATCAAATGATTGATATCAATATACGGTATATATATATATATATATATATATATATATATATATATATATACTGTATATTGCTTGCAATCATTTGATAGGCGTATATATAGCGTGTACAGTACATTTCTTTCCTTACGAAAAGAGAGAGAAGAGTCCTAGCAATTTCAAGGTCACCTTCGTAAGGAAACAAATGTACCGTATACCGTGATATATACGCCTATCAAATGATTGCAAGCAACATGGAGTCACGCGAAGAAATTAATAAATAAATGAATAAATGAAGGGAGAGAAAGAAAATCCTACTTGGTGGTACTGCCCGGGGGCATGTGATAAAAGGGTTGTTTGAGGAGTGGCCTACAGTAATCAGTAAGTCACACAAACAAAGATGGGAAGAACGAAAGAGACAGAGAGAGAGAGAGAGAGAGAAAGTAAATTTCTCCAAAATATCATATATGGAACAATAAATATACGGTATATATATATATATATATACCGTATATTGATATCATCATTTGATAGGCATAATATATCACGGTGTAGGGTTGATTTCATACTATGAAATCAACCCTACACCGTGATGTACGCCTATCAAATGAATGAAAACTCGCAAACAATAAATAATAATATCATTACCATCATTTGATAGGCGTATATATCACGGTGTAGGGTTGATTTCATACTATGAAATCAACCCTACACCGTGATATACGCCTATAAAATTAATGGAAACGTAATATAGAAAGACCAACACCACAATCTTCAATCGCTTGCAATCAAACTTGCAAGCAATTTCAGTCACATGCGTAAGGAATGTATTCTACTGTACACCGATATATATGTATTATATACGCCTATAAAATGAAAGGAAACGTAATATAGGAAGACCAACACCACAATCTTCGTTGCTTGTATTCCCGTAACAAATGTACCGTATACGCTGACATAGGCCTAGGCCTGTACGCCAATAATAAAATTATTGCAATCGCTTGCAATCACACTTGCAAGCAATTTCAAAGTCTCATGCAGATAGCCTATACTGTATATCCCATATGTATAGGAAGACCAACACCACAATCTTCGTTGCTATAGGAAGACCAACAACACAATCTTCGTTGCTATAGGAAGACCAACAACACAATCTTTGTTGCTTGTATTCCCGTAAGAATTGTACCCACATTACGCCAATAATAAAATTATTGTAAGCTACATCAATCTCTATCAATCTCTCAAATAATATAAATGTACATTGTACTTACCAACACCCACACCAGTGTGTTCACCAAGCTCCTCGTCACCATCTTCACCATTTTCGCCCCGCAAAAAAGGGCGTCTGTGAAAACCGATGACAGGTTTATCTTCCAGTTCTTCTTCCTCCTCACTTCCCCAACTCTCACCAAGCCCTTCCATGCTTTCATTCAACGATATTCTAGATACCGCTGAAGAGTTCATCAGCAGAACTCCTCGGCTGAGAGTACAAAGGAGTACAAAGGAAATCAAGCAACAACAGATCTAGTGACCCTTCTAGGTTGCTTGTCCTCCAAAACACTGAGGATCAAGTGTCCAAACAGTGGTTTAGAGTGGATAAGGGAACATTGGAAAGGGAATTACTGCCCTGGAACTAATGTCCGTGGCAGGATTAGGAAGTTAGTAGGGGACAGATGGGTTAGTAACTGAGGGGGGGATAAAATAAAGTTATTCATTTACAAACGCAGTCAGTCGCGGGTTTGATGCGAGATATTTGTCCAGCGGAGTTTAAATGAATCAACGGTGATGCAGTCTATAACGTTTCGGGGAAGCCCATTCCACAAGTTGACAACTCGATTGAAGAAGACATTCTTAGATTTGTGTGAGTTAAAAGATTTACCAATAATTTTGCAACCGTTTCCCCGCGTGTAATTAGATTGGTCGATAGTGAAGTACTTACTACAGTTCATATTGTCGATGCCTTTGATGATTTTGAACACTTGAATTAAGTCACCTCTTAATCTGCGCTGGGTTAAAGGAAATAGATTTAATTCTCTAAGACGCTATTCGTATGGTTTGTTCTTTAGGCTAGGTATCATTTTGGTAACTCTACGTTGAACTCGTTCTAGCTTGTTTATATCTTTTTGGTAATAAGGGCACCAGGATTGAACGCAGTATTCCAGAAGAGGGCGGACTAAGGAATTGTAAAGGGTTAGGATAACTTCTTTGGATTTATGCTCAAATGACCTGCCTATAAAGCCAATTATTTTGTTTGCCTTCTTAACAACTTCTGAACATTGTTGACTCGGTTTTAGGTTACTCGATATTGTTACTCCCAGATCGGTTTCTCTGTTTACATTCTTAAGCTGAGTGCCATTCATCGAATAGTTTGCTTTCTCATTTAGGTATCCGATATGTAGTACTTTACATTTATCCGCATTGAAACTCATTTGCCAAATTTGGGCCCAACATGACAATTTATCTAGATTGTGTTGCATTTCGTCAACTTGTTCTTTTGAGAGTACGCTATTTGCAATTTTTGTATCGTCAGCAAATTTTGAGATTGTACAGGTGAGACCCTCATCTATGTCTTTGATGTAAATTAGAAAGAGAATTGGTCCTAGTACCGATCCCTGGGGTACCCCGCTACTTACATTGGTCCATTTAGATGCCTTACCGTTTATGACTACTCTTTGCTTTCTGTCGCTGAGCCAATTTTCTATCCATTTCAACACACCGTCTTGTATTCCATGCGCTTTTAGTTTTAGCAGTAAACGTTTGTGGGGAACTTTGTCAAAGGCCTTTTGAAAATCAGGGTATATAATATCTACAGCTTTACTCTCATCGTAGAGGTTGAGGATATCGTGGAAGAAGTCTAAGAGGTTTGTTAAACAGGAACGTTTTTTACGAAAGCCGTGTTGAGTATCTTTAAGTATGTTATTTTCCTCTAAGTGATTTACGAGTCTGTCTCGTATGACCGTTTCTAGCATTTTACATACAACTGAGGTTAAGCTAATTGGACGATAGTTACTGGGTAGGGATTTGCTGCCTTTTTTGAATATCGGTGTTACGTTGGCTAGCTTCCACTCATCGGGCATATTTCCAGACTGCAAGGATTTATTGAATAGTAATGTCAGTGGTTTGGAGAGCTCATCCTTAGCTTCCTTTAGAACTCTAGGCGAGATTGTATCAGGTCCAGGCGTTTTATTTACCTTGAGTTTATCTAAACAATTCAATACTTCTCTCTCTGTAACGGTGATATTGAGAGCGGGGCCCTACGCCTTGGCTGGCGCGACGTACTAGGGGCGGGCACCGAATCGAACACAGGCAAATCTTGTCTCTCCATTGTGGCGGCTAGAACGGTACTGAGCCAAGCTCACGCGGTGGGGATGTGTGGGTGGGACCTAGTAGTACACTGCCTGACCGCTAGATTTTGCTTGCCACTTAAATTAGGGCGGGAAATAGCAACTCGACCTATGTCGCGCGCCGCCACATAGTCCAAATTTATTTCACTCGACTTATGTTGCGCGCCGCCAGTTAAGGGTTAAACGGGACGGTATTAGGTTTATGGTCAGACTTAATATTATTGCTCTTGTTTTTATTGTTATATGGTGTATCACTGACTCGGGGGGGTGGAGTGTTACGCCCCTTGTTACCTGCATCGTTCCGTTGTGCAGACCCGCACCCACGAATCAGCGATAGCCTAAGGTCAGCCATCTCAGCTGCCTCCTGTAGAGTTTTAGGGTTTTTCTCTTTGAGGTTCAATGTCAGGTCGCCGCCTGTGCACTTGAAAAATTGCTCTAGAAGGACTAATTGCTCAAGCTCTCCGAACGTCGACACCTTCTCTGACCTCAGCCAATTTCTCAATGCATCAGACAGTTACCGGGCATGTTCTAGAAAAGTGCACTCACGACCCTTCGTAACACCCCGGAACTTCAACCTATATGTCTCTGGTTGTAACGCGTACGCCCGCAGAACAGCTTCTTTCAATACCTCATAATCGATGCAAGACTCCAAGGGCAACGCATCATATGCCTTGAGTCCTTTGCCAACCAATCTAGAGGAAATAAGGGCTGCCCACTTCACCTCGGGCCATTGGTGCTCCCGGCACTTCTTCTCAAAACGCATGAAAAATTCGGTGACACCCGACTCGTCAAATACAGGGACTAACTTAAGAAGGTGCGATAAAGACTGCTCAAGAACTCGATTTCCAGAACCGAGACGCTGCCCTGTCGACTCCACCCTAGACTTCTCAAGATCTTTGTCTGCACAGTACATGGCCTTTCTCTCCTCAGACTGAATGCTGAGCTCAGCCTCTCGCTGCCGTTGCTCGAGCTCAGCCTTAGCCTCATGCCTTCGTTGCTCAAGCTCAGCCTCATGCCTTCGTTGCTCAATCTGCTGCTTAGCCATCTTAGCCATCTCAAGCTGGAAGATCGTATCTGCAGTTAAACCTTGAGGAGGAGGAGATGCAACAATTGGAGACCCACCCAAGTGCAAATCACGCTGCCAGTGACTATCGGCCTGCGGGAACGTACCCGGCTCCGGAGCCCGAGGGGGCGCCATGGTAGGAGTCGAGTGGAATGGGGGCTGGGCCGAAGGTGCCCCAGCTCCCGCTCCACCCGAAGCCCCACGCACCCCGCCGAGCACCCAGGCCACCAGGTCACCTCTCGACATGCTGCTAGTGCTCACATGCCCCATGACCGTGGCCAAACACTGGAGACCATACCGATCAATCCCCGACACCCGGTTAGCAGTAATAGGCATCTCCAGAAAATTCCTTGCATCCTCCCCACTAGTTATAACTCTAATGCCTTCTAACAATCCCCGCTGCTGCACCTCAGAGTCTGCTTCCCATACTGTGTCCTCACTGTACGTTGATCCGTCTTTCGACATAGTGTCCACCGAAAATTCTCAACGTTTATAAACAAAAAAAATACCTAAACTCTCATGTAGCACTATTCACTCAAAAATATAATATGCTCGAAGACAACTCAAGTGCTATACTACGTTGCCAAAAAAAATTCCACATGTCCAAAATATTCCTCAAAAAACAAATGTCCAACAATCCTGCAATTCTTTCTTAGATACCAGGCAAGGTCATTATTTGTTATTACTGCAATAATCAACAAATGGATCCTGGTTTCTACTAAAATAAGATACTAGGCAAGGTCGCCATTTGTTATGACGACTTGCTCATAAGATACTAGGCAAGGTCGCCATTTGTTACGACCGGGGCTACGAATCAAACAAGGGCACTTAACACCTTACGAGCGGCCTATGCGGTTTATTTATGTGTACCGCCCAGCGGGTTTTTTTTAGCCAAAATAGGGCTGTTTACGTGATCATTTTCATGCCTAAATAAGACCCAGAACGTAAAACAAGTATCTATCCCTGAAAGGGCATAAACAGAGCTTTCGAATGACACCATAACGATCCTTGTATGATGGATAGTTTTCTTGCAATAACCGTGCAACGCGAGTGCAAAAAGCAGGTAATTCGGTACTTTCGGTACATAATTGAGTATGTAGCGAGTGAGAGAGGGAGGAGGGAGCTGAGATTTGTGTCAGTAGGTTCGCCGCGGTGGTCTGGAGCAGTCATACGCTCGCTAGTCTCCTGCCACCACTTGTCTCTCTCTCTCAGCCACATTACGTGCTGAAATTGCCACTCGAGTTATGTCGAGCGCCGCCACATAGTCCAGCTTTATTTAACTCGACTTAAGTGGTGGGCCGCTTTTTAAGGGTTAACTCCTTGCGACATATATGACGCGATCGCGTCATATGAATAAGTCCACCAAAAACTCATATGATGCGATCGCGTCATATGGACTTTTCTCTATACCTCTCCAATAAGTTTATGACGCGATTTTGCGTCATATGAGCTCAGTAAGTCCGATAAGTTACCATACGATAAAACCGTTGGTGGCAACCTCAACCTCCTGTGATAATTCTAACGGCCGCAGTGTTGTTGTGAGTGTAGTGCGAGGCAGTGGCAATGATCCTGGGGCTCCCGCCTCCTCAGACTTACTGGAACATAATATGTCTGAGGGAGTTAATGATTGGACTAGTAATAGGGCACTATGCAACAACGGTACGCTAGATCCAAACCCTTGAACTTATATGCCGGCGAACAAAAACACCTATACAGCCGTCCGGCTGTCTCAGTTGATAGCGTGCCTGATTCCCATCTTGAAGGTCTCGCGTTCAATCCCCGCTCAGATTGAAAAGTTTTTCTGGGACATAGCCGGCGGTTACCATCTTCCCATGAGCAAGGGGGATGGGTAATAGTTTCTGGTAGACTAAAGAAAGCCAAGCACTTGTGAATCCTCGAAGGAGGAGATACGGGCGCTATATAAGTAACCAGAAGATTATTATTATTATTATTATACTCTCCAGAGTTAATCTGTGATAACGGGGTATCCTTAACTGGGCATAAATGTACTCTACTTCAGGCTAACCCACACTGGTATAGCCTGATAACAAACAAGATGCAAGTTACGTTAAAATGCATAAAAGGGAAGCTATGGAAAGATCAATTAAATCACTGCAAGATTTAATACAATAAAAAGATGCTTCAATACAGTTACTCTAAACAACAATAAACTCTTCACTCCTATCTGAAGGAAAGTGAAGTATAGTCCTACAGCATAGACCTGGAAACTTCTGAAGAAAGTCTGATGCTCATAAGATGCTCGTATCTTAAATTAAATAAAGGCAGGAGGCAGGACACCACACGTGTAGACTGAATACACTAAAAGATAGGACATATAATGTTAACTGACACGAGAATATTATAAATGCGCAACGGCAGTAATGCTCGACACTAAAAGAAGTACTTCCTCATCAACGAAACAGTCTGCTATGGTTGTGCAACTCAACAACAACCTAGACTAATAAATGCCGTGAATAATAATGCATACATATCAAAAGAGCACATGTCCTAACTAGTGTCTGCATCGGCGAATAAAGTCTATCTATCAATCTATCTATTGCCGGACGCCTTACTCCCCTTACGAGGGTGGCCATGCACAGAATGCCCCCAAGCGGACCTATTCCCTGTGAGAGGGACAACCCGAGCCAGTTTAGTGAAGGACTTACAGGATTGACCACTCAATTTAGGATCCGTCCGACTCAGAGGCCCTCTGTGTATCTTGTTAGCACTATTTTTCTACAGTGGTGTTCGGCTAATCCATCCACTAACCTGCCTTACCCTTAGGTAAGCAGTACGGATTTGAATCAGGTTTACTCCCCTAGACAGGTTGCCATCCAAGGCTGACCAGTCCCATCCACCCGGATTTGTATAAGGTTGTCTCCCCTAGATGAGTTGCCGACAAAGGCTAACGAGTCCCATCCACCCGAGAATAAAGTCTAGCTGGGATATCAAGGTTAGGAAACCGTGGTTGAGCAAGACAGGCTCATAGCCTAGCGTTGTCCTTAAGGCGGTATGATTAAAGTTACGTTAATGACGGGGATGCTCTCTTGGTAGATCCAGATCTCAAGTATCTGGTTCTACCCTGGCGATCCCTCTAAAGTCAAGCAAAGAGGCAGCACTGTGTTCTAAGGTAGTAGGCAAATGCCCTCTTACAACACGATGCTGCACTCGCAAAAGGCACAACCAAAAGGACAACCTAGGCTACCACAGAAACCATCGAAGTTGTGTAGGTATAAGCAAACCGTACACACATCGCTGACAACGACAACAGAAGCCTTATCCCAGTCTAGCATTAAATAACCCGCAGAGCACTACTGATAATGAGGGAGACACACACAAAGAGTCATCAAACCTTCATAATCTAAGGACACTGAGGGAGACACACACAGAGTCATCAAACCTCCATAGACTAAGAACCCTTATAGCCTATTCTAATACATGGAAATATATATGAGAGCGACGCACATAATACGATGGGCCGATATGAAATCGTGTACAGAACCCAAAGGGAGTGCTGTGACGTTAAAAGATTAAAGGAATGAAAGAAAAGAAGTTGAGTGAGAGAGACAGTATCTCTCCCCCATGTAAGGGCGGGTAGCAAAACAAAAACAAAAAAACAAACAAAAATGTTTACCAGAGACAACTGTACGAGTTGTAAGATGAATATACACATGCATAAAAGCACCGCATGTCGGATATGCAAGCAACCATACCACTGGATTTGCATAGGATTGACACCAATAAATGAGGCGTACAATACAAGAGGGAAGAACCTCCATTTCTGCGACAGTTGTTTCGATATCACATGGCAAGTCATACAGACTGTAGAAAATACAGAAGTACAAGATAGACTGAAATATAGCCAAGACATAGCTACCTTTCACAGAAAATGGGGAACTATTGGGGCCTCAGGGCCCATACAAATATCACAACCAACACACGCACACCTTCCCATGAAAAGGCCCACATTGCCTCCTGCACATCAACACACATCGCCTGCCGAACAACGACCTTTCGCACCCTACATATCCACAAACCCTGCCGCACATCTCCCAACACCTCCCCAGACCCAGAAAACACCCACATTAATCCCATCTATGGCCATTGACCACCCTACTGCTGTTGATCAAATACATTTGCAGGATGAACGTAGGATGCAACAAGCCCCCATATCAGGCTCCCCTTCCACATCGTCTCCCCCCTCACCACTGCCACCTGCCCACCTACAACCGACCCGTAACTCCACCCCCCTGCAGGCCTCACCCCCCCATACACCAAGCCCACTATCACCCACAACCACACTTAGCTCACCACATAACCCCTTGCAGCCCCAGCCACACCTACTCGGGTTGTCTACACCAGTGTGCAGATATTATCTGGAAAGAAGGTGCTACTTTGGTCAAAAGGGCGAATATAATGGGAATTCATGTAGATTTGCTCATCCCAAAATTTGCAACAACATAACCAGTCATGGAAAATGTAGATTTGGTGAAACCTGCAAATACCACCACCCATCCCTTTGCAAGACATCACTTGAGAACAAGATCTGCTACAATATGAAATGCCCAGCTTTTCATATTAAAGGGACTTGGAGATATGCTAGACCTAACACGAATGGTAGCCCAAAAAACTCTCTAGCTATGCGAGGACGAGACAGAGGAAAAAGGCAAGGAGGGAAAGGGCAGATGAAGATGAAGAGACTGAGGGAGATGGAAGAGCACATAGAACACCTCGAGCACCTCCTGGTCTCCCAAGAGTGGCTAATACATCCCGAAGACTATTAGGTACACATAGTACTCCAAACAATCCCTCCCCAATCTTGTTTGCAAATATCCAAGGCCTAAAAAATAGAACCACGAACAAAGTACCATTTATTAGGGGCCTCCTAGAAGAAGGAAACGCTATATTTGCGGCTCTCACAGAAACTCACATTAAAGATCAGGAAAATAGTGAGGTATGGATTCCTGGCTACAACCTACATAGGGCGGACAGAACGCATAGATCACTTGGAGGTGTAGCCTTGTACATACATGACTCACTGATTTTTTTTTTTTTTTTTTTTTTTTTTCTATGTGATTGAGGGAGGCAAAAGGCATAACTGCCTATAGCGAGTGCCTCCCCCATAGTTGAAAGAGTGACAGGGCCAAAATCAAGGGACGTTCGAGCCAAAATGCCTGGACACACGGAGTTTGAAGCAATTTAAGTCATAGGAAGAGGGAAAGACTGATTCTGGGAGAGAGTTCCAGAGCTCAGCTGTTGAGTAGAAGAAAGTTTGAGAGTAACGTTTCACTCTTGGGTTGGAGAGTTGCACAGAGTAGGGGTGGGATTGAGTTGCAAGACGGGTACCACGTGCCCTACGTAAAGGAGGTGGTATGCACTGGGATAGCTCTGAGGAACACTGATTATTATAGTAGCGATAGAATAGCGAGAGAGATGCAACATTGCGGCGGAGAGAGAGAGATTGCAGAGAGTTGGTGAGTGGACGGGAGTTAATGATACGAAAGGCCTTCCTTTCAACTTTGTCTAGGAGAGCGGTGTGAGAGGAACCTCCCCACACATGTGAACAATACTCAATACAAGGGCGCACTATGCCCCTGTACAGAGCAAGAAGCTGTGCAGGGGAAAAACCCCCTAAGGCGGTTGAGCACACCAGCTTCTGGGAGGCTGCCTTAGCAAGACTGGTAATATGGTCCTTCCAAATGAGAGCAGAAGAAAAAGAGACACCAAGAATATTGAGAGAAGATGAAGGGTTGATTTTTGTATTGTTGAAGAATAAGGGATAGTCCGCTGGGAGATCCTGACGGGTAGATAGATGGAGGAATTGGGTTTTGGAAGCATTAAAGTTAACAAGGTTTTCTCTGCCCCAATTGGAAATAGTATTTAGATCAGAATTTAAGAGTTCTATGGCTTCATTACGTTTGTCGTTGAGGGATTG
This sequence comes from Paralithodes platypus, assembly GCA_032716605.1. Taxonomy (NCBI): domain Eukaryota; kingdom Metazoa; phylum Arthropoda; class Malacostraca; order Decapoda; family Lithodidae; genus Paralithodes; species Paralithodes platypus. Next base: position 11,515,322 of record CM064544.1, on the reverse strand, counting down.
CTGGCTGGGGCGTTCTGAAAAACTAATGGAGTAGTGTAAGGTTGAGTCGTCTGCGTATGAATGGATGGGAATTAAGGTACAGTTAAGGAGATCATTTATAAAAATTAGAAAGAGAATAGGAGATAGGACAGAGCCCTGAGGAACACCGGAGTTTATAGGGTGAGGAAGTGAACAATGGCCGTCCACAACCGCGGCTATGGAACGGCCGGAAAGGAAATTAGAGACAAAGGCACAGATGGAGGGATAGAAACCGAAGGAGGGTAGTTTAGAAATTAAAGATTTATGCCAGACTCTATCGAAGGCTTTCGATATGTCTAGTGCAATAGAAAAAGTCTCACCGAAGTCACGGAAGGAGGATGACCAAGAGTTAGTAAGATATGAAAGAATATGTACGGAATTCCTAAATAACAGTAATGAAGTGGTGGAAATACTTGGAGTTAAAATAGAATCCCTAAATTTAGCAGTTATTGTTACATACAGGCCTCCAGACTCATCCCAAGAAGAATTCAAAACCCAGTTCAACAAAATAAAATCAGAAGTAGAAACCCTGGGGAACCCAACACCAAATATTATATGGCTAGGAGACTTTAACCTACCAAACATTAAATGGAGACAACTAGAAAACCAGTTAGTGGCAAATAACACCGGAGAAGCAAATACTAATACGAGAGAGCTTTTTGAACTTTGTGATTTTTTTAGTCTTACCCAACATATTGCTGAACCCACACGGGAAACCAATATCTTTGACCTGGTCTTCACTAACAACGACTCTCTAGTACACAGCATTAACATATCGGACACAACATACTCAGATCATAAATTAATTGAGATCAAAACAACCTTAGAAAGTGTACAGACAACCTCGGAATCGAGAACAAAAACCGGCCCCTTCAGTAAATTTAACTTCAATAACAAAAACATTAGGTGGGAAGAGGTAAATCAAGAAATGGAGGAAATAGACTGGGAAGATTTAATGGATAACCTGACACCAGCAGAATGTCTAGTCTTAATAACAGAAACCATGACCCAAATCTGTAGCCACCATATACCTGCAAGACAAACAAAACGAAGAAGCAAACAAGATCGGGAAAGGAGGAGGCTGTACAGAAGAAGAAAATTACTCACACAAAGACGCACACATCAAAATCTACAGGATAGGCAAAAGGTCGAAATAGATAGAGAAATTGTGGAAATTGAACAAAGGCTAAGAATATCATATGAACTACAACATATGGAAGAGGAGAGGAAAGCTATTGCAGGTATAAAGGAAAATTCCAAATACTTCTTTTCATACGCCAAACAAAAGGCTAAAACAACATCAAACATCAGCCCACTGAGCAAAGGGGACGGCTCTTTCACAGGGGACAAAAAGGAAATGAGCGAACTCTTAAGCAGGCAGTATGAAATGGCATCAGTGAGCCTGATGAAACAAAAGTCATCAGAGACCAAAATATATTTTTCATGGAAACCTCCCCCACGGAAACCCCTCAGATGCTGGATATTGATTTCGGTCCAAAAGACATAGAAGAGGCCATTTCCAACATGCCATCCCACTCGGCACCAGGCCCGGACTCATGGAATTCGATCCTAATGAAGAAATGTAAGGAAAACCTCTCAAAACCCATGGCTATAATGTGGAGAAGGAGTCTAGACACTGGTGACATACCAGATAGCTTGAAAAACGCAATAATTGCCCCACTGCATAAAGGAGGGAGTAAAGCACTACCAAAAAACTACCGCCCGGTAGCTCTAACCTCTCACATCATTAAAGTTTTCGAGCGAATCCTGCGAAGCAAAATTTCAACATTCATGGAGACAAATGAACTACACAACACCGGTCAACATGGGTTCAGAGCGGGAAGATCATGTCTCTCACAACTTTTGGAACACTATGACAAAATTCTTAAAGCGCTAGAAGAAAAGAAAAACGTGGATGTCATTTACACCGATTTTGCTAAGGCATTTGATAAATGTGACCATGGTATAATAGCCCACAAACTGAAAGCAAAAGGTATAACTGGGAAAATCGGACGGTGGATATACAATTTCCTCGTAAACCGAAAACAATCGGTAGCAGTAAACCAAGTCACTTCTGAGCCTTCGGATGTCAAAAGCTCAGTGCCCCAAGGAACAGTGCTAGCGCACCTTCTGTTCCTCATACTAATTTGCGACATAGATACCAGCACCAGACACAGTACGGTGTCGTCTTTTGCTGATGACACAAAATTAAGCAAGATAGTAAACACACAAGAGGACACGGGCCGACTGCAGGAAGACATGAATGTAGTGTTCCAGTGGACCAGGGAAAACAACATGCAATTCAATGAGGAAAAATTCCAATTAATACGGTACAGAGATAATAATGGTGTTAAAGAAATTACAAATTACTTAACAGAATCTAACCACATAATAGAACGGAAAGACAGTCTGAAAGACTTTGGGGTATTAATGTCTGAAAATATGGGTTTCAAAGTACATAACCAGGTCAAAGTGGCGGCTGCGAAACGTCTAACGGGTTGGATTCTGCGTACTTTTAAAACACGCGGTGAATTGCCTATGATAACGCTCTTCAAATCTCTAGTGCTACCGCGGCTTGAATACTGTAGCGTATTAACATCCCCATACAAAGCAGGTGAAATACATGACGTAGAGAGTGTACAAAGAAATTTCAATTCGCATATAAGTTCGATAAAACATCTACACTTTTGGGAGCGTTTAAGAGCACTGAATCTGTACTCACTGGAACGTAGAAGAGAACGTTACCTAATAATATACACGTGGAAAATCGCAGAGGGTTTAGTACCAAACCTACATACTCCGATAGTCATGAAATTCAGTGATAGGAGAGGCTGGGAATGCGAAATCTCCCGGATGAATAACAGGGGTGCTATGGGCTCTCTGAGAGAGGGCTGTTTATCACACAGAGGCCCACGTCTCTTCAACAAACTCCCACGGCGAGTAAGAGACATGAGGGACATCTCGTTAGACAACTTCAAGAGAGCCCTAGATGTCGAACTGCAAAAAGTGCCAGACGAGCCCATCCTCGCAAGGGAGCGAGCTGTCACTTCAAACAGTCTACTGCACCAAATCACCACCCATAACGAGGGGCGTCGCGCTCCTTGGTGCCGCTAGAAGAGCGGCGAACACATCAAAAGGTAAGTTGTAAAAAGGATGTTAGTCATGTGCGTCCCTAGCCTGCTCTGAGGAGGGTAGCTCCTCGGAACCCTCAGGATCCCACAAAGGCATGGTGGTCGGCCAATCACAGGCCGATACGTCACAAGGCAGCAGGCCTCTATGACGCGCCAAGAACCACCAGCCAATCAAAACCGAGAGAAAGTCCACGCGGGCGGGAAACTCCTTCAAGCGAGGGAGGAGGGAGGAGGGAAGCAACACTCACTGCCCCCACGCTGCCCGCTCGCTTTCTCTCTCAACTTCACTACAATGCATCTTATATTCAACTCATGATATAAAATACTTCCCGTTGTCACAGACGAAAATAAAGACCACCACTGGACTGTCTGAAACAATGCAAGTACTATGAAAGAAAGAACAATATTCTCTGATAACTGTAGCCAATTTCACTGCCCTGGCGAGCGCTAGCGGCTAACAGGAGGCGATTCTGCCAACGCTGGTAGGCGTCACACCCCGCCCAAGATATGTGACGCTCAACATTAGGCGAGCACCATATCTGACAAGGCAGAACGCCGACAAGACCCGCCACAACCAGCCACTCCACCAGAAATGAAATGCAAAGCTCAATCATAAATAAAACAACATTTTAGCATAAATTAAATCTTATAACCCCTCCCAAACATAATAGTATAATTCTAGCCTGTTATGCTCCCTGAGCGAGCTTCACAGAGCCCAGCCTAAAGTGAAAGACAGGTTCAACTTAGGACTTTAGCTATAACATTGGCAACTTACAATAAACTATCAAAAAGAAAGAGTTTTTATGTGATTTTTTTTATTTAATATTAATGTTGTTTTTGACGGCTGCTTTACAGGGGCAAGCCTGATTTTTCTCCACTCTCAACACACACTGACTGAACGGCAAGGGTTCTCCTGCAAACAAACCCTCCCGTGACAAACAATCAGCCAAAACATTATCAGTGCCCTTATCATGCCACACATCCAACTTGTGTTCCGGCAGCAAAACAACACCTGACACTGATAAACTGCCCAGTTCATCACAAGACTGGCACTTCTCTTCGCTCTTTCCGGCAACGGGGCCTGCCAATAACCTTTCACTAGTTCTACCTTCGTGACGAGAGAGGCAGCCCCGGTGCGGTCTATGGTATCGTCAACTCTAGGTAATGGATAGGCGTCTGTCAGGGATAATGCTTCCACACTCTTGCAATCACCATACACACGGATCTTGCCACTCTACTCAGGTTGCAAACTCACTGGCAACGACCACTCACGATATCCTTTATCCCTCAGACCCTTTTTCCACATGTCGTCTATCTCTGTTTTCACGACAGGGTGTTGAGCAGAATTTATACGGTAGGGAACTAACTTGAGCCTTGCACTGTCTCCAGCCTCCATGTCGGATTCTACCCCGTACATCAGGCCTGGAGAACCAACAACCATGCGGATGTACTGCCACAGCCTAGTAAACAACTCCTCTTGAACAACATGCCTAGTGCCCTCCAACAACGCAGTCGAGACCGCAGCTTCTAACCTGTAGTCTCCCTCCTTCTCCACCTTCGTCCCTAGAACAGCCAGGTCATGAGAGGGACAATCAGTACCACCTGTGCAGTCACTCCCATAGTTCATAATTGCTAAGGCTTCCCCGCCGATACCGTACATGCGCTCCCCCGCATTCCTTGCGATTACATCTGCCTGCGCAGCATCACCGTTTTTAGTGACATGGCCAGATACAGTCGCTCTATGGTAGGGCTGTTGCATTCGACTAGAGCAGGATTGGGAGGCTATGCGACGATCGGGCACATCTACTCCACAGCCAACCTCACCAATCTGCTCAATGTCCTCCTTCTGACCACCACCCTTGGCAGCCATGGGTTGACCCTGACCTGACAACCATGCCAAAGCCTCATCGCCCACCTTGAACCACCGAAACAATGAGGCTAACGGTCTGCAAACATTCAAGTGACCTGCCCGCGGACCATCTTACACCGCATGAGTTGTGAGGCTCGGGTGCTCGGCACGACCAGTGGGGTATGAACCGAGTTGGTGCTGGAGCCCTGCACACTGCTGCTCAGGCAGGTGCTCTAGCGCTTCCACAGCCACCAGACTCGTGTCCCCCGCCCACTGCTCCGCCGAGACATGAATATCCCAACTCTCCTCCACCTGTGCCCTACTGCCCCCCTCTCCTTCTCCACCTTGGCCGCTGCAGACCAACGCAGGGACAGTAGGCTGCTCAGGTGGTTGCCTCACAAACTCCTCCAACAGGTTCACATGACATGTTTCCCCGTCCTCGTGTTCAATAGTCCTGTTCCCACAACTCTCCTCCAACTGGGAACTACTAAGTCGCGGAGTGCCATCACGCCCAACCATGTCACTAGGGGTGACAGGTTCTGGGGCCACTCCGGAGCTCACCTCTGGGTCAAGTACTAAGTCGCTAAGGAGAGCCGCTGGAGCAAAACTTGCAAAACTCCCAACTTTAGCTTGCTCCTTCCGACCGTTCCTCCGCTGGTCTAGAGACTGAGGAATAGGCTGTGACAATTTAGATGCACGAGATCGGGTGACAACACACGCCCTCTGCTGTGGTTGACACCTCTCGACCAACTCCTGCCCCTCCCTACTCACGTCGGCCGCCCTCTCGGCACCGACTAAGGGTGGAACCTCAGAAGCAGGTACCGCAAAGTCGTTGCCGAGAAGAAGGTCGACGCCCTCTACTGGCAGTTTCTCCACGATTCCGACATCCAACTCTCGTGTCACACCCTCTACCTCCAGCTCCACTCGGACCAACGGGTATGACTTTGTAGCATTGATACCCTGCACCACAACTACCCGTGCCGCGTTTATAGGTTTGCCTGTAAAGTTTTTCATCAATGTTAAGGAAGCACCCGTATCACGCAAAAATTCTACTCCATGCTTGCAACCAGCCCAACTCACAAAGCCGCGCCCTTTATGGTCACAAAAAGTATCCCGGACAGGTGTCAAGCCTTCCGGACACTTCTTCACTGGCTGTGCTCCAGCCTCTGACCATTTACCCCGGGCAAACGCAGACGACTTCAAAGACACTCCAATGTTGCGAGCCAAAGACACGACTGCTGTAGGTAGCTTGCTAGGACAGGATCGTGCAAAATGCCCCTTCTCGTGACAATGAAAATACTCTAACTCCCCCTTGGGCTTCCCTTGAAGTGGGGAAGGGCCCGGACCCTTCTTAAACGGGACGGTATTAGGTTTATGGTCAGACTTAATATCATTGCTCTTGTTTTTATTGTTATATGGTGTATCACTGACTCGGGGGGGGGTGGAGTGTTACGCCCCTTGTTACCTGCATCGTTCCGTTGTGCAGACCCGCACCCACGAATCAGCGATAGCCTACGGTCAGCCATCTCAGCTGCCTCCTGTAGAGTTTTAGGGTTTTTCTCTTTGAGGTTCAAAGTCAGGTCGCCGCCTGTGCACTTGAAAAATTGCTCTAGAAGGACTAACTGCTCAAGCTCTCCGAACGTCGTAACCTTCTCTGACCTCAGCCAATTTCTCAATGCATCAGACAATTCCCGGGCATGTTCTAGAAAAGTGCACTCACGACCCTTCGTAACACCCCGGAACTTCAACCTATATGACTCTGGTTGTAACTCGTACGCCCGCAGAACAGCTTCCTTCAATAACTCATAATCGATGCAAGACTCCAAGGGCAACGCATCATATGCCTTGAGTCCTTTGCCAACCAATCTAGAGGAAAGAAGGGCTGCCCACTTCACCTCGGGCCATTGGTGCTCCGGGCACTTCTTCTCAAAATGCATGAAAAATTCGGTGACACCCGACTCGTCAAATACAGGGACTAACTTAAGAAGGTGCGATAAAGACTGCTCAAGACCTCGATTCCCAGAACCGAGACGCTGCCCTGTCGACTCCACCCTAGACTTCTCAAGATCTTTGTCTGCACAGTACATGGCCTTTCTCTCCTCTGACTGAATCCTGAGCTCAGCCTCTCGCTGCCATTGCTCGAGCTCAGCCTTAGCCTCATGCCTTCGTTGCTCAAGTTCAGCCTCATGCCTTCGTTGCTCAATCTGCTGCTTAGCCATCTCAAGCTGGTATTCCTGCTGCTTAGCCATCTTAGCCATCTCAAGCTGGAAGATCATATCTGCAGTTAAACCTTGAGGAGGAGGAGATGCAACAATTGGAGATCCACCCAAGTGCAAACCACGCTGCCAGTGACTATCAGCCTGCGGGAACGTACCCGGCTCCGGAGCCCGAGGGGGCGCCATGGTAGGAGTTGAGTGGAATGAGGGCTGGGCCGAACGTGCCCCAGCTCCCGCTCCACCCGAAGCCCCACGCACCCCGCCGAGCACCCAGGCCACCAGGTCACCTCTCGACATGCTGCTAGTGCCCACATGCCCCATGACCGTGGTCAAACACTGGAGACCATACCGATCAATCCCCGACACCCGGTTAGCAGTATTAGGCATCTCCAAAAAATTCCTTGCATCCTCCTCACTAGTTATAACTCTAATGCCTTCTAACAAACCCCGCTGCTGCACCTCAGAGTCTGCTTCCCATACTGTGTCCTCACTGTACATTGATCCGTCGTTCGACATAGTGTCCACCGAAAATTCTCAACGTTTATAATAAAAAAAAGTACCTAAACTCTCATGTAGCACTATTCACTCAAAAATATAAAATGCTCGAAGACAACTCAAGTGCTATACTACGTTGCCAAAAAAAATTCCACGTGTCCAAAATATTCCTCAAAAAACAAATGTCTAACAATCCTGCAATTCTTTCTTAGATACCAGGCAAGGTCATTATTTGTTATTACTGCAATAATCAACAAATGGATCCTGGTTTCTACTAAAATAAGATACTAGGCAAGGTCGCCATTTGTTATGACGACTTGCTCATAAGATACTAGGCAAGGTCGCCATTTGTTACGACCGGGGCTACGAATAAAACAAGGGCACTTAATGATTGGACTAGTAATAGGGCACTATGCCACAACGGTACGCTAGATCCAAACCCTTGAACTTATATGCCGGCGAACAAAAACACCTATACAGCCGTCCGGCTGGCTCAGTTGATAGCGTGCCTGATTCCGATGTTGAAGGTCTCGCGTTCAATCCCCGCTCAGATTGAAAAGTTTTTCTGGGACATACCCAGCGGTTACCATCTTCCCATGAGCAAGGGGGATGGGTAATGGTCTCTGGTAGACTAAAGAAAGCCAAGCGCTTGTGAATCCTCGAAGGAGGAGATACAGGCGCTATATAAGTAACCAGAAGATTATTATTATTATTATTATACCCTCTAGAGTTAATCTGCGATAACGGGGTATCCTTAACTGGGCATAAATGTACTCTACTTCAGGCTAACCCACACTGGTATAGCCTGATAACAAACAAGATGCAAGTTACGTTAAAATGCATAAAAGGGAAGCTATGGAAAGATAGATCAACTGTATTGAAGCATCTTTTTATTGTATTAAATCCTGCAGTGATTTACACTGCAAGATTTAATACAATAAAAAGATGCTTCAATACAGTTACTCTAAACAACAATTAACTCTTCACTCCTATCTGAAAGAAAGTGAAGTATAGTCCTACAGCATAGATCTGGAAATTTCTGAAGAAAGTCTGATGCTCATAAGATGCTCGTATCTTAAATTAACCCTCTCCGACATATGACTCGATTTTGAGCCTATTAGGGATACTTTAAAGCCTTTGTTACCATCAGGGGTATTTAGAAACCTTTAGTTTAGTTACTTCAACCTCTGCAGTTGTCTTTGAGTTAGCTGTGGGCAGAAAACTAATTTTGGAGAGGTAATTATAAGAGTGAGAGAACTCTAATTCATATTGCTAATCTGGCAACCTCTGCGTCATATGAGCGTGAAAGGGTTAAATAAAGGCAGGAGGCAGGACACCACACGTGTAGACTGAATACACTAAAAGATAGGACATATAATGTTAACCCTTAATTAGCGGCTCACCACATAAGTCGAGTTAAATAAAGCTGGACTATTAGTCCATGAGCCAAGACCCGAATTTTGGGATATCGGTACCACCCGGGGTGACTAATTCTCTTAGGTGTTTTTAGCTTGCTACATGTCTCTAGTTTATGTTTTGATATGATAGCCCTTGCACATTGGTAGCTTAATGGTCGTTATCACTTCTTGAATAGACATACCCTACCGAAAATTCCGAAATTTTTTAAAATGTCAAATTTGGGGACAGGAATGCCTAAATGTCAACAAAATGCATATAGTAATTGTCACATTTAATACAAGTCCTGTAAATACACACTAAGCATGCCATGGGCTTGTACATACTATTATGGCAAATTACTACTCCTAAATATCATCTACGTCAGACTCGGAATCTGACTGTTGTGCCACCGGCTCTTCTTCAATAGCCTTGTTCTGACATGTCTGTAACCTGCACATGTCCGTGCATTTTAGACCATTGCTGAGGCAAGTACACTTAGGGAGTTCGCATGACCGCACACACTTGCAAGACAGTAGCTGCATAACAGCATCTGGTGCTGGTGAGCCTCGCATCCAGTTGACGGCAAGCTTACCGTCCTCATCTGTCATCCAACCGCAGTCTGTTGGGTTCGCAACAAATGGCTGGCTCTGAAGACTTCTCCTCCAGATCGCAGCCTGGTAGTTTGCACGCAGTGCATGCATGAAGAGGCAGTCCTCACAAGGAGGGAGTTGACTTGACTCTACCTCTCCACGTCTTGCACAGAACAGCTCATACCGAAGCTTGTTTACCTTAGTTGTGTGGGTAGATGGTAGGTACATGTGGCAGGTGATTTCCTGTAGCTTCTCAAAGAGTTCAGGAGACACTTCCCATGAGCGTCCAAGTTCGTGAAAAGCATGCTGGTATGTCTTGTCCATCTTCACCTGCTTGAGTGTCGTCATCTTCCCTCGGCCAGCGAATGCACTGACGGTATCACAGCCTGTAAAGGCATGCATACCAATCAATGAATCACACACGCTGCCTCCCAGTGTGCGGCTCAGTGTGGTGATATCCAGGAATCTTGTCCGGTTCTTCGTCCCGCACTTCTGGAACAGATGGGATGGGATCTTGTGGCACATGCCAAGACACAACACCATGACGTCTGTATCTTCTGCAGTGATGATGACAGACTTGTTCCCAGATTCTGCTGCATGAAGTGCATGGAGAAGAAGGCGTGTGTCTGCTTCTTCTTGAGTTGACTTAAGCTCAGGAGCCTCTTCCCACTGCTCTTTGGTGATCTTGAAGCAGCGCTGCTCACATGTGACATACAGCTCCTTGTCCTTGAGCTTCTCCCTGTGCTGTGGTGCCTTCCATTCTTCTACCAAGAACTTGATAAGACTTGCCTTGTTGGAGGAACTACCGAGTAACTTTCTCCACTGCTGGATGTTGTGCCCAGGTTGAATGTTCTTGAAATGAATTCCTGTGCCTGCACTTCTTTTGGCTCGTTCTGCATCCTTGATGGATGTCTCCTTGTAGATATCAAACACAACATCAATGCGCCTGCTCTTAGCACCTTCATGAACAGCGTGACTCAGTGCTGTACCTGCAAGCTGTGAAAAAGTTTTGTCGTTTCCCTTCAGTTTGTGGACCAGGCTCATCCCATCAATTATGGTAGCAGAGGGCTCGGGTATCACTTCTGCAGGAGAAACATTCCTCTCTAACTCCTTTGCGAGGGCAGCCTTGTTGGTCTTGCGGAGAGACCCATCACCGCTGGCAAGTGCCCAAGGCAAAGGCCCCAGGGGATGAGCCAAGACATCACTCATTTTGAGCTTTCTGTTCTCGGCAACAAGGATCATCTGGCCAAATAGGTTCCTGTCAGCCTTTAAGATAACCTCCTTGGCATGGTCTTGTGAGCGTGGCTTCATTCTGATGTTAGTGAACGTTCTCAGTTTCGTCTTCGTCATCGTGTCATGAAACTGTATAGTTGGCGTATCGATCTCCAGGCGCTCTTCCTTGAAGGCTTGATATGCATCCTCTCCTATTCTGTAGGCCCCTAGAAGGTCTTTGACAACTTCTGGTGGTGCCATAGTCGCAGTTGACAAACTGACAAGATCTTCTTGCTCTGCGTTGAAGGGGTTCAACCAGCTGGTCTCCATCAGTTGAACTAAAGATTGGACATCGGCCTCATCTCTTCTAATCCTGGGCATCTGTAGGTCTGGGTGGCTGAAGTCAGTATACTTTTGGCCTACTACCATAGTCCTGAGCTGCCTTAAGTACCTGCTGCGATACTCCGATGTCAGGTAGTACCTGGCGACAGCTCCGCCTTTCAGGCTGAAGCCTTTTGTGCCCCCTGGTGTCTGGGTGTCTTTGTTGATCGTCTCTTCGATTGTCTGGTCCACAGGGATCCGTCCAAAGGGATTCTTGCTACCGATCTGGACCGAAAAGCCACCTTGCATGAAGTGTTCATGGACCTCTGGGTGTTCAATGGGCAGTCGAGACATCAAGGCATAGTAGTAGGTTAGGAACCGGGCATAGTTCACTTTGTCATAGGCAAAACACCACGGTATCATCTGTCGGATTGCTCCTAGGTGGAGCATCCAGTTGCCTTCTCTGGAGGCTCGAATTAAGTCCAGCATGATCTCAACCATGTCCAGGTATGACATCCAGAATGCTGAGAGGTTGTGTTCATCTCTGAGGGTCTCAAGATAAACTTGGAAAAGCTTCATGATATGTGTGCATGATTCACTCTCCATCAGCTCTTGAAAGAGTCCCTGAGACACATTGCTGTGAAAGCTGTTGATGTCCTTCAGTGTTTCATCTAGATGGTGTATGTCCCTTGAATGGTTTTCTTCTAGCCATGAAAGGAAGCCTTTCCATGCAAGCCTCATCAGTGCTTCATACACGAGCTTGTGTAGTCTCACTGCTCTGTTGTACCTCTTGCCGTTCATCACTCCTGACACTGATCCTTCTGCGATGATACCTGATTCCACACACAGATCTCTAAGACCTGCATCTTGAAACCTCTTTCCTATGGTGGAGATGAGATTACAGATTGGAAGACGCCCATCCTGATGATAATGTTCTTGAACTTCTCTTGTTTCCAGATAACTTCGGCAGCTTTGGCATAGAGTGCTTGATCAAACACGCACACAATCTTGTTAAGCTGTAAGGACTGCATGATAGCATGCGTTTGTTCCAAGATTTCATTAACGGTGGACATTTCTGTTGCGGGAGCATTGATAGTGGGCAGGTAGCTTACAGTGTCCTGAACCACTGCAATGTCTCTGCGCATTTTGATGTTGAACCCAGTCCAACTGCTGATGGACTGGTCCTCATGGTCTGACATTCGAGTAAGAAGCCAGATATGGTTCTTTGTCTTTGAATCCTGGACTTCCTTGGTAGTGTCGACATACGCAGTCTCAATCCTAGGTGGCCCTGCCCGCCGCCCAACATTGTATATTGGCAGCATTGATGATGTCTGAGTGATGCTTCTTATCTTGGACTTGGTAATCTCTGGCAGGACTTTCTCTGGCACAGAGCCTGCAACCTTGGACTGGACAGCAATGCCATTGACTCTATGAGAAGTACCTGCTCCACTTAGGGTCTCTTCAAGTCGGTCAATGTTATCCCAGGCCAGGGTTGTGAACACACCAGGGTAGATGTTTGCTGGCAGTGGAATGTCATCCTTTGAGCATTCCAGCTTCTGGATACAAAGGGCTGTATCGATCTCCTCAAACATTGAGTAAGACACACAGTGACCAAGACGATTCAGAGTTCGGATCAGTTCTGTGTTTCCTGTCAAAGACTTTACAGCATTGGTCAGCAGTACGTGCTTGGGTGGTTTTGTCTTGCCACTGGTAACAGCAAAGACCAAGTCACTGCCAAAGGAAGTGGCAAGACGTTGAGCTCTTTCAGAGGGAGTTTCACACTCACACTCTCCTGTCAGCAGGGTGTGCAGGAATTGAGTGACTGCTGCAGGAATGACATTCTGATCTGTATCGGGAGGCCATGGCTGACTCACATCTTGTTTATTGATCTCATTCCTCAGCTGCATTCCTGCTTTGGTTAAGACATCTTCAGAGTTAGCTGCTCTTGCTTCTTGCAGGTCTTTTGCCATTTTGTGTGCTTGCCGGGCAAGGTCGTCCATTGAGAGGCTGCGTGGATAGATTAGAAGCTTTCCTTTCTCATCTGGGACAAAGCGTAGTGATTCTCCAAACTCGGTTTCAATCTTTCGGCGAACATGTTTCTTTGTCGCTGGTTTCAGTTGGATAATACCACGGGACATCATGGATCTCTCAAGCCTAGATGTGAGGTTTGTCATAGGCAGTACCTCTGGGTTGGGGAATAATTTGGTCCTTATATACAAGCAGAGTTCCTCGAGGGCTTCTGTCTCAACCTCTTCGTAGCGTGCTTCCTCGCTTTCTTCCTGATTTTCACCTGCACCCGACCTGGCGGCCGCTGGGAAATCATCTTTTGTGAAGAGTTTGTAGCACGACTTGTGGTAGTGACCCTCTGCAGCAACAAGGTCTCTGCTAACTAAACCAAGGATTCTCTGGTTGAGTTTCCTTATTGCTGCTCTGCGAATCTTCTCATCTGCTCGTAGCTCAACACACTGTATGAGTGGCTCCCTTGTCTTTGTTGTTTTTATGTACTTGCTTGACTTCTCGCAGAAGATACATACTTTGGCATACACCCTGCTAGTACTAGGGGCATCCCTTGATGCCCTCCTCCTGGGGTCGACGCTTGCTGATTCTATCTTGACACCCTTGGCAAGGATAGAATCCAGTGACTTCTTCATTGTAAAGAGACTACGACATTTACGGTGATAATGTATGTGTGGTATTCCTCCTTCTTCAAGGCCCTTGGCTGCTTCCAGGACTGGATCATGCTGCCTGATTTCTGCAGCCCTGAGCAATGTGTTCCAGGAGTCCAAATCCTGTGGTGACACCAGAGCATCGCTGTCATCATCAGAGCAGTGGATGATACAGTCGATCCGTGCTCTCTTCCTCGCAGATGGTTCCATCCTGCCGTCAAACAGTCGACACACACCTGCAAAAAATATCACCATTAAACCATGAACAAACAAACACATTACATGGAAACCACTCTACATATGTTTGCTCCTTCCAATAATAAATTATCCCCAAAATATAACAAAAAATCCCCAAATATGAAATAAACCCCTAAATATGGAGAAACTTGAAATACACATCGGAATAATTCTTGTAGAGAATCAAATAAGCTACAAGAGCTGTTAGAATATATTTTTCAATGTTCCCCATATTTAAGGATTTATTCTAGATTTAGAGGAAAATACCCAAAATATAGAGTATATTCCGAAATATGAGGAAATTTGAAAAATACCTAGGAACAACTCTGGTAGAGAATATAATTCTACATAGGTGTTCAAAGTTTCGCGATGATTGTGTGATGGATTTTAAAGAAAATGAGGAAAACGCCGAGCGTCACGCTAAAAATCTTTATTTTTGGGTAGCGCCCCTATTGCATCAAAAAAATTAGACTAAGCTACCAGTGCGAGAAGGCTATCATATCTTAATGTACTTACAGTCACTCTATAAACATTTTAGTACCATTCGTGTTTAGTCACCCCAGGTGGTACCGATATCTGGCCTGGCTCATGGACTATATGTGGCGGCGCTCGACATAGGTCGAGTGGCAATTTCAGCATGTAATGTTGCTGAGAGAGAGAGACAAGTGGTGGCAGGAGACTAGCGAGCGTATGACTGCTCCAGACCACCGCGGCGAACCTACTGACACGAATCTCAGCTCCCTCCTCCCTCTCTCACTCGCTACATACTGAATTATATGGGGAAAGTACCGAATTACATGCTTTTTGCACTCGCGTTGCACGGTTATTGCAAGAAAACTAGCCATCATAAAAGGATCGTTATGGTGTCATTCGAAAGCTCTGTTTATGCCCTTTCAGGGATAGGTACTTGTTTTACGTTCTGGGTCTTATTTAGGCATGAAAATGATCACGTAAACAGCCCTATTTTGGCTAAAAACACCCCGCTGGGCGGTACATATAAATAAACCGCATAGGCCGCTCGTAAGGTGTTAAATGACACAAGAATATCATAAATGCGCAACGGAAGTAATGCTCGACACTAAAAGAAGTACTTCCTCATCAACGAAACAGTCTGCTATGGTTGTGCAACTCAACAACAACCTAGACTAATAAATGCCGTGAATAATAATGCATACATATCAAAAGAGCACATGTCCTAACTAGTGTCTGCTCGGCGAATAAAGTCTAGCTGGGATATCAAGGTTAGGAAACCGTGGTTGAGCAAGACAGGCTCATAGCCTAGCGTTGTCCTTAAGGGGAGCGTCCGGCTCATACTCGTAATAGTGCTCAAAACGGCAATATTGCGCAACCCGATATATGGCATCATCACCCATCCCTCTGTCTTCAGTTAAAATCCTGAGGCAATATTCCGTCTGGAAGCATGTTATTTCTGGGCTAGTTTAAAGTTTCCGCGGGTCGCGGGTCGCGCAGACGCGTAGAAAATGCATTATGGGTTTCGGATCTGCAAAAAATAAAAAATAAAACCATGAATTTTTGGTGAAAATATGACGTTCTTAGATATTTTGCCTAACAGTATCTGGTACTCAACCCGGGTAACAACGAAGGGTGTGGTGGTGGTGGAGGAGAAAGAGCAGTGTGGTCCAAGCCGCGAGAGAGGTAGGGTGCGGCTGGCCGGCTGGCTTGCAACAGCTCTCGTGCCTTAGTACCTCACGTAAGAAAGTTCACTTGTCGGCGCAGTTCTGACGTAACCAAACATGCTACAACAATGTTTCTGGTGTCATTGGAAAGGGCATGAAATTCTCTACAACTCCACGTCGCCATTTGTTTTTATTTCTTTCCCATTTCGACACAGCACCCCGAGACATTTGTCACCTAATTTGTACCTAATTGTAAATGCCCTAATTCTACAATTAGATACAAAATAGAAAAAAGTATCAACGTACAATTGAAACTACACCTATTGTTAGTACCCCCAATGCATTAAAACAATCAAGCAACAACATTTAAATGAGATTTTGATTTTACAAAAAGTCATAAATTTACACACCTAACTCAAAAAATAATTGTCCTAGAGAATTAAAATTTTGGAAATTTCTTAGTTGTTAGGTCCCCTATACGTGTACAAAATCTTATGAAATACAGACAAAATCCACTGACACGTTCTAGAGTAAAAGCCTGACGCTCCCGGACGCTCCCCTTAAGGCAGTATGATTAAAGTTACGTTAATGACGGGGATGCTCTCTTGGTAGATCCAGATCTCAAGTATCTGGTTCTACCCTGGCGATCCCTCTAAATTCAAACAAAGAGGCAGCACTGTGTTCTAAGGTAGTAGGCAAATGCCCTCTTACAACACGATGCTGCACTCGCAAAAGGCACAACCAAAAGGACAACCTAGGCTACCACAGAAACCGTCTAAGTCGTGTAGGTATAAGCAAACCGTACACACATCGCTGACAACGACAACAGAAGCCTTATCCCAGTCTAGCATTAAATAACCCAGCAGAGCACTACTGATAATGAGGGAGACACACACAAAGAGTCATCAAACCTCCATAAACTAAGGACGCTGAGGGAGACACACACAGAGTCATCAAACCTCCATAGACTAAGTACCCTTATAGCCTATTCTAATACATGTGAGAGCGACGCACATAATACGATGGGCCGATATGAAATCGTGTACAGAACCCAAAGGGAGTGCTGTGACGTTAAAAGATTAGAGGAATGAAAGAAAATAAGTTGAGTGAGAGAGACAGTATCAGAATGGTGGAGATATGGGGGACAGTTGTAAAAAGGATGTTAGTCATGTGCGTCCCTAGCCGGGTCTGAGGAGGGTAGCTCCTTGGGACCCTCAGGATCCCACAAAGGCATGGTGGTCGGCCAATCACAGGCCGATACGTCACAAGGCAGCAGGCCTCTATGATGCGCAAAGACCCACCAGCCAATCAAAACCGAGAGAAAGCCCACGCGGGCGGGAAACTCCTCCAAGCGAGGGAGGAGGGAAGCAACACTCACTGCCCCCACGCTGCCCGCTCGCTTTCTCTCTCAACTTCACTACAATGCATCTTTTATTCAACTCATGATATAAAATACTTCCCGTTGTCACAGACGAAAATAAAGACCACCACTGGACTGTCTGTAACAATGCAAGTACTATGAAAGAAAGAACAACATTCTCTGATAACTGTAGCCCATTTCACTGCCCTGGCGAGCGCTAGCGGCTAACGGGAGGCGATTCTGCCAACGATGGTAGGCGTCACACTGGTCACACAGACCTTACGATCCCTGCGAGGTGGCCAGGACTTCATCCTAGTACAAATAGCAACCCTAAGAGAAAGTGGTAGGAAAAGATAGCAAAGATAAAGGCTCTCTACCCATCCTCCAGCAATTTGCCGTACATGAATACAGTTAAAAGTGAATAACTTTACAGGGCTTGGAAATGTCTGAAGGAATTAATATAATAGTTAGAAAGGGCAAGGAAATGGCATGCATACCTTCACCATTTTTTCTGCTCTTTTCAACTGAAAATAGTGTTCATTTCTGCCAGGTTCTCTTGTCAGTAATAATGTTCTACTCCAGACCAACTTCTCTGTGATATGAGTAACTTTTGTTAATGTGTATTTTGAGTCACTGTCTATAACTTCATTAGGGAGCTTCTTCCACTCACCAATTATACTGTGGGTTAAGACATTTTTAGTTGTGACTAGGTTCACTTTCCTGTCTATTAGTTTTATTTTGTTTCCTCTTGTGGAACTTTCTAATTTGGCTATCTTAAATAGATTATTGGAATTTACGTTACTAAATCCTGTTAGTGTCTTACAAAACTCTATCAACTGTCCACTTATTCTCCGTTGCTTAAACAAAAACAGATCGAGTTATCTTAATCTCTTATTTTATGGCATATTTTTAAGGGAAGGGATCAACTTCATTGCTCTACGCTGAACGGATTCAAATTTTTCTGTCTTTTACTAAATAGTGAGACCAAAACTGCACAGCATACTCCAGATGCGGCCTCACAATACTTTTGTATAATGGTATAACTATGGCTTGTAGATTTGAGATTTTCGTTTATAAGCACTCCTAGGTCTTTTATCTGTGATAGGCTACGCTCTTTACATTTTCTTCATTAATGTGGTATTCGTAATTATTGTTTTGGGAGCCTATTTGTAGTATCTGACATTTGTTTACATTAACACCTTACGAGCGGCCTATGCGGTTTATTTATGTGTACCGCACAGCGGGGTGTTTTTAGGCAAAATAGGGCTGTTTACGTGATCATTTTCATGCCTAAATAAGACCCAGAACGTAAAACAAGTACCTATCCCTGAAAGGGCATAAACAGAGCTTTCGAATGACACCATAACGATCCTTGTATGATGGATAGTTTTCTTGCAATAACCGTGCAACGCGAGTGCAAAAAGCAGGTAATTCGGTACTTTCAGTACATAATTGAGTATGTAGCGAGTGAGAGAGGGAGGAGGGAGCTGAGATTTGTGTCAGTAGGTTCGCCGCGGTGGTCTGGAGCAGTCATACGCTCGCTAGTCTCCTGCCACCACTTGTCTCTCTCTCTCAGCCACATTACGTGCTGAAATTGCCACTCGAGTTATGTCGAGCGCCGCCACATAGTCCAGCTTTATTTAACTCGACTTATGTTGCTCGCCGCTAAATAAGGGTTAAAGAGCATTGCCAATTTCTGACCACTCCGTGATATTGCTTAGAACTGATTGCAGGCTAATTCTATCGCTTTCCGGTATTATTCAACTCCATTAATAATTATAAGGAAAGTAAGAGAAGAGTAGATGAGGAATTTGGAAGGAATCTGAGTGTAAAATGGAGGGAGAGTAAGAAACTGTTCTGGAAAGAAGTCAAGAAAGTTAGGGAAGGTAGCAAGGGAAACAGTAAGGGTGTGAAAGATAAGAATGGGAGAATGCTAGCCGAGAAGCAAGAGAGAGTCGAAAGATGGAGGGAGTACTTCAGTGAGTTGCTAAATGAAAGGAATGAAGAGCCAGCAAACATAGCTGGATATGGTATGGGAGGGAGAAGAAGAGAAGTAGTGGAGGAGGAGGTGGGGATCAGGAGGTCAGAAGTGTGGGAAGCCATGAAAAGAGTGAAGTTGGGGAAAGCACCAGGAACAGATGGAGTGTGTGGGGAAATGTTGAGGTATGGTGGTGAGATAGTGATAGAATGGGTATGGAAAATGTGCAAACTAGCATGGGAGAAGGGGAGTGCACCCGATGACTGGAAGACTGGCATAATAGTCCCCCTATATAAGGGCAAAGGGGAAAGAGGAGTGTGTGGTAACCACCGAGGAATATGTCTTCTAAGCGTAGTAGGGAAGGTATACAGTAGGGTAGTGATTGAGAGAGTGAGAGTGAGAACGGAGAAATGGATAGGCGACGAGCAGGGAGGTTTTAGGAAGGGAAGAGGATGTGTAGATCAAATTTTTACCCTGAATTGTGTTGTGGAGAAGTATCTGGAGAAGAAACAAAAGGTGTATGTTGCCTTTATGGACTTGGAGAAGGCCTATGACGGAGTGGATAGAGAAGGTTTGTGGAAAGTACTTAGAATATACGGAGTAGAGGGCAAGTTGCTGAAAGCAGTGAAGAGCATGTATGAGGGTGCAAAGGTGGCAGTACGTGTGGAGAGTGAGCAGAGCGAGTTCTTTGACCTGAATGTTGGTTTGAAACAGGGGTGTGTGATGTCTCCGTGGTTGTTTACTGTATATATGGATGGAGTTAGGAAAGAAATACTATCAAGAGCAGTGGATGTTGGTGTATCACTGAAAAGGGAGGGAATTGAGTGGAAGCTACCTATACTGCTGTTTGCGGATGATACAGTTCTGATGAGTGATAATGAATGGGAGTTGCAGGGTCTGGTAAATGAGTTTGGAACAGTGTGCGAAAAACGGAATTTGAAGGTAAATACGGGGAAGAGCAAGGTTATGGTCTTCGAAAGGGGTGAAGTCACAGAGTGTGAGGTGAAGCTGAACGGTCAGGCTATGGAGATCGTCAAATCTTTTAAGTATCTGGGCAGTGTGTTGAGTAAAGATGGGACTATGGATGAAGAGGTGCGGGAGAGGGTACAACAGGGGAAGAGGGTTGTAGGAACGCTAAAAGCAGTAACAAGAAATAGGGTGGTCAGTATGGAAGTGAAGAAGTCCTTGCATGACAGTGTGGTAATCCCGACACTGACTTACGGAAGCGAAGCATGGACGTTGGTTGAGAGACTCAGACCAAGAGTGAGAGCAGTGGAAATGAATTACTTAAGGAGTGCGTGCGGAGTTACATGGAGGGATAGACAGACTAATGAGGAAGTAAGAAGGAGGTGTGGTGTGGAGGTAGATGTGCTGGAAAGTGTGAAAAGGAACAACTTGAGATGGTTCGGCCATATGGAACGTATGGAAAGCGAGAGAATGACTAAGAGGGTGTACGAGAGCGAGGTGGAGGGACAGAGGGGGAGAGGTAGACCGAATATGAGGTGGAAGGATGGAGTGAGGAACTACATGAACGAAGGCGGTGCTGGTTGGGGGGAGGGGCGTCGACTGACTGGGGACAGAGGTGCATGGGGGCGGTTCGTTCGTGGCCACCCCTTCGGGGATCACGGCGTCAGGCAATAGATAGATAGATAGATTAATAATTACTCTGTTTTGTTTTCTTCATTTAACCATAAAGAGAAGGAGAGAAAGAGGGAGAAAGAGAGAGAGCGACAGAGAGAGAGAGAGAGAGAGAGAGATCCCCTCACCCCTGAACAAATCTGTAGTAACTGGGAAAGGTTAATGCACGAATTCTGTACAACCTCTCTTAACCTCTGAACTGCGCATGTGGGTAATTAGAAACGTCTGCCTGTGCTGACGTATTTGAGCTGTTTCCATCACTAAAATATTAATTTTACCATAAATAGCATTAATACTTATCCATATGTGCCTATTATAGGTTGATTATAAAGGTATTAACCTGTTACATCAATAAAACGAGTGAAAACAGCGTTTGGATGGTCAAAATCGGCGATACAGGCCGCGAGTTACATAATGTATGGGTGAGGCAACCTCCTTTCCCGCCAATTTCCCCCAAGGCCACTGAGACACTGTCGATCGATACTCTCTCTCTCTCTCTCTTGCACTCGCTTGCTAACAGTGATGACAATGCCCTGCTTGCAACTCGCTAATGTTAGCACAAAAATATACCTCAGAATAAGGGAATAACAGGGAAAATAGGTGATAACTGAAGGAGGGGAGGAAAGTGGGGAAGGAGGGGAGGTAGAGGACTGATATTTTGCATGGCCCAAGGGCAAAAAAAAAAAAAAATCGATGTTTAAATTTTTTTTTTCTCTGACTCTTAAGAGTCTTCCCGCAGTCCGCCGGGGGAACTCTTAATGCTGGGGTCACACATTCACGTACATCGCTGCCGACAGCTCCCGTCAGGCGTGATCGCCAATTTTGTGTTCTGACGGGCGTAGTCCGGCCGTGTACGCCCGTATAGACCACGATTATTGCACTTCCCGACAGACGTACCGTGATGGGGCCAGTGTTACGTCAGACGTAATGTAGTCGTATTGAACTACGTACGTGCTAAGACTCGTGCTTGCGACTTGCGTAAGCATGTCCCCGTTAGTCCGCCTGGGCTGCCCGATTTGCTTGAATACAGGCCACGCCCATGGCCACGCCCCCACAAGACCTGCGTAGCTGAGGCCGTAAGTCTTGGGAGTTTGTAGGACTTACGTGGACCGTTTCCGGACAATCGTAGGCACAGTCTGTCCAAACACAGACAAAGACAGTTAGTAACAGTAGCAAATTTACCTATTATCTGATCAGCCGTGGCACTTATTAAAAATTCATCAAGATCTCTTAAACCTCTATTTAAACTTCCCTTCATCCCTCCCGGAGCGATTCATGTTAGAGAATCGCCCGGTAATATGGCTGATCAGATAAAAGGTAAATTTGCTACTGTTACTAAATCGCTAGCTACTTATGATAGTTATTCTCAGCAGGTATATGGTTTATTAACAGTTACTGACGATGTGGAAGAAGAAATGTCGGCAGATTTTGAGTACTTTGACGTTAATACAGCCTTAGCCAGACTATCTTCCACCCAAGAATCAACCTCTGTTAAGGATACCGGTACACCAAAGGCGACTGGTTTTAACCTGCCGAAGCTTACTTTGCCTACCTTTTCCGCGGATTCGGCTACCTGAACTGGATTTTGGGATATTTTTGAGTGTTCCATCCATCATCATAAAACACTCACATCCATCCAAAGGTTCACATATCTCCGTGGTCAATTGAAAGGGGAGGCATTGAAGTTAGTCGATGGGTACAAGCTAGAAGCTACCAGCTACGAGTCTGCAGTGGAGTTGCTGAAGAGAACTTACGGGAGAGTATAATTCATCAAGATCTCTTAAACCTCTATTTAAACTTCCCTTCATCCCTCCCTTAACAATCTTAAGTTTCTTCAAATCTGTCATCGTTAAGGTTTAATTTTAAGCAACTTAAACTACAATGAGGTCAGACTACAAACCGTTAATCGCTTAGGAATCAACAGCGGCAAACCCCCATTACTTAAGAAATTTACTCAAAAAGAATTACATAATACTTACATCCCCCTTAATATAAACTATCGAAAGGAAATGATCTAACTAGACAAAAGAATTAAATACTAAATCCATTAAAAGAAAGGGTAAGGTGAAGCACTAATTATTGTAAGCCCTTTATAGGTAAGCCTAGTTGGTTAAGCTACAATCATGAGGTCTGACTATTAACCGTCAATCGCCTAGGAATTAACAAAGACCGACACTCATGACCGCCACTTTAAGCAACTAGGCCTAGGCTATTATGAAATTTAAATATAAAAGGTCACATGAGAACCCTCCCCACCAGCAAAATCAATAACGAGTCCCACAAAGACAAAACACAATTAACACCACAGGCACACCACCAAGCGAAATGAATAGCCATCACAGACACCTGCAGGCCTAGCCTAGCCTCGAGCGCAAAATGGCGACCGACGAAACTACCCCTACCTCAAACCCCAGCCCAGTTAACCCACCAAAAAACGCCAAGGATCACACACCCAAAAAAACCTGGAAACTAGTCCCAAAAAAGATAGGGACGGTGCCTAAACGGTAAAAAACACGAGGGAAGAAGCTGGGCCTAAACTAGGGAAATGGCAGCCGGCCAACAACGCGCGAGGCGGCAGCCATTTGTAAGCCCACAAGCGTCAAGGAAGCAAACAAAACGGTACTACAGTAAGGAAGCTTTAGGGCACGAAGGACCATTTTTTATCGGGAATTTAGATAAAGGTTAAATTACATATCACTGGTACATGAAATATCCCAACAAATAGTTATAATATAATTACCAACGAGGTATTCGTTGATGGGTGTAATCCAGTCCCCCACACGCGGCTAGTTCAATTGCATGACATGTAGGAATGTTCACATAATACAATATCGATACAATGAACTTAGCTTAGAGGACTGGTGATGTAGGACTGTTGTTAATATTATTAGTAGTTGTAGCACATGGTGAACTGTGGGTTGAGTCAGAGCCGGGGGAGGAGATGTTGGCTGTACAGTGTTGATTGAGAGACTAAAGGGCCGGCCTCCGATCGCTTCGCGAAATTACATATGGCTGCCGGCTCATAATAATTATAACCCATAACTTGGTTTCATAATACATCTAGAGCTGATGTAGATATTTATACATTACAGTTAATATTTAACCTAACTTAAGAATAAACTACAATAAACAAAGAACCAGCCGAAATCGTACAAGCGATACGATACCGCCAAATTCAAATGTCCTATTGGACCAAAACCTGTCGGGATCATTACCCTATTCCCGACAAGTTTATTCTGTTTATTTGTTTAAATTCAGTTTTGGAAGCCCTCTAGCAGCCAAAGGGGTATCTCAATCATCCCTCGGACTCCCTCATTGTGTAGCAGCCTAAGGGGTATCTCAATCATCCCTCTGACTCCCTCATTGTCTAGCAGCCAAAGGGGTATCTCAATCATCCCTCTGACTCCCTCATTGTCTAGCAGCCAAAGGGGTATCTCAATCATCCCTCTGACTCCCTCATTGTCTAGCAGCCAAAGGGGTATCTCAATCATCCCTCTGACTCCCTCATTGTCTGGCAGCCAAAGGGGTATCTCAATCATCCCTCTGACTCCCTCATTGTCTAGCAGCCAAAGGGGTATCTCAATCATCCCTCTGACTCCCTCATTGTCTAGCAGCCAAAGGGGTATCTCAATCATCCCTCGGACTCCCTCATTGTCTAGCAGCCAAAGGGGTATCTCAATCATCCCTCGGACTCCCTCATTGTCTAGCAGCCAAAGGGGTATCTCAATCATCCCTCGGACTCCCTCATTGTCTAGCAGTCAAAGGGGTATCTCAATCATCCCTCTGACTCCCGCATTGTCTAGCAGTCAAAGGGGTATCTCAATCATCCCTCTGACTCCATCATTGTCTAGCAGTCAAAGGGGTATCTCAATCATCCCTCTGACTCCCTCATTGTCTAGCAGTCAAAGGGGTATCTCAATCATCCCTCTGACTCCCTCATTGTCTAGCAGTCAAAGGGGTATCTCAATCATCCCTCTGACTCCCTCATTGTCTAGCAGCCAAAGGGGTATCTCAATCATCCCTCTGACTCCCTCATTGGCTAGCAGCCAAAGGGGTATCTCAATCATCCCTCTGACTCCCTCATTGGCTAGCAGCCAAAGGGGTATCTCAATCATCCCTCTGACTCCCTCCTTGTCTAGCAGTCAAAGGGGTATCTCAATCATCCCTCTGACTCCCTCATTGTCTAGCAGTCAAAGGGGTATCTCAATCATCCCTCTGACTCCCTCATTGTCTAGCAGTCAAAGGGGTATCTCAATCATCCCTCTGACTCCCTCATTGTCTAGCAGTCAAAGGGGTATCTCAATCATACCTCTGACTCCCTCATTTTCTTCCTAAACTGAATAAAATCGCCTAATGATTGCCAGAATACACTGTTAAAACGCGTCATAATCCTCAAGGGGTTAAGGGGGTAGTACTTGGTTTTAGTCTATATATTTATTTATTAATTTATTTTTGAGTGTCCTCGCTAGACCTCCATCAAGCTTAGATATACACCCCCTAGATCCCCTTTCTAGGTAAATTTGTAAATTTTTCGGTAGAAAATGTCCCGGCCGAAGGCCGATTTCTTTTAAAATTAGAGGCTCGCTATCGCTCGCCAAGAAAAAATCGACACCTAAAGGGCACGAAAAGTCTTCATATTGATAAACAAATGAGGCGAAAGGTCTCAAAATCGCCAACCTAGCGGAACGAACGTCTTCAAACCTAAACACTAATATGCTAATCATGAGGGAAGGGAGTACAGAAAAATCGAGTACTACCCCCTTAAACATACTACTACTAACTACTACTTGTTTGACTATATTTGTACACTCCCGCTATTATTCCTCTATAGGGACTGCTATGGTAACCTAACCTAACGTACCCTAAGCTACCCCAATGGTATACAGTACTACCCCCTTAAACATACTAATACTAACTACTACTTGTTTGACTATATTTGTACACTCCCGCTATTATTCCTCTATAGGGACTGCTATGGTAACCTAACCTAACCTACCCTAAGCTACCCCAATGGTATATATAAATAATCGAAGTTTGATAAGAGATTGTAATGTATTCCAAGTCATGAATGAGGGGATCCGAACACAGTAGAGTGAAGTTTGATAAGAGATTTCTGTCTGTACTATATTCCAAGTCAGGAATGAAGGGATCCGAACACCGTAGAGTAGGAGATTTGCCTTTCAACCCGTCCTTGGCTTCCCTACCTTTCATGACCTCTCTGTCTCTCTCTCTTTCGCTGTTGCTTAGTATACTCTTGCTCTCATCTCTCTCTCTAATCTCATGTTTTAGCCTCTCTCACTCTCTCGTTCTCGTATACTCTCTCTCGCTATCATTCGCTCTCTCTTTCTCTCTCTCTTTTACTGTTGATGTGTATGCTCTTGATCTTGTCTCTCTCTCTAATCTCACCTTTTAGCCTCTCGCTCTAGTTCTCGCGTGCTCTCTCTCTCTCGCTCTCATCTATCTAGCTATCTATCTATGGAAGAGAAAGAAGAGAGTGAGTGTGTGTGAGAGAGAGAGAGAGAGAGAGAGAGAGTAGGAGAAAGAGAGAGAGAGAGAGTAAGAGGGGAAGCTATTACTTATATACCGTACTCAATTGTTATATTTATTTGAGTCTGACCTTCAACTTACTAGGTTGTTGTGTGTATGTACTGTATATAAGGGTGTGTCTGTGTGTGTGTGGAAAATTCGTAAAAGTCAATTATTGTTTGTATATTTATTATATTGTATGTCTATTTTTGATTTATAGTAAACTTATTAAAATAAT
This sequence comes from Paralithodes platypus, assembly GCA_032716605.1. Classification (NCBI taxonomy): domain Eukaryota; kingdom Metazoa; phylum Arthropoda; class Malacostraca; order Decapoda; family Lithodidae; genus Paralithodes; species Paralithodes platypus. The sequence goes on along the minus strand of CM064544.1, from coordinate 11,488,812 downwards.
ACATTACTATTATTATTAGGGGTTCGCCCCCTACGGGGTACCCCTATTGTAATCATTAAACCTGGAATTTCATCCAAATTCTTCTTACGCGCCGGTTTCGACGCAATAACACCAGAACCGCGTTTTGGATCGGGATCAAACTTTTACAAGAGGTGCGTTTTTGTATTGGGCAACTTTTGATATGCTAAACATCCGGCATGGCGGCCAAACAGGCCCGTGGCAGCCGATTTCCCGAAAAACTTGACGCCTAAATACCGTCTCTCCCACTCACAGGAAACGACTGGGCTTTGGCATACGCCCTCCCCTACTAATGCTCCGCAAATTTTATAGAGAAGGTTTTGCTTTTGCACGTGGGGTTTTTCCGGCAATCTTGAAAAAACCTCGAATTCCACATCTTGAAAACTACGCCGATGATCAGAGCCATGCTTGCGTAGTTGGGTGAGGCTCGCGATTCCGAACGTTTTTATACCAAAAAAAATATAAATGGGTGGAATAGTTTGGCCGCAGCATTGAAAACTGTCTATTCTTAAATTACTTTAAAACCGAATTCGTTACCCACACAAACTTTACCATCTACAGTCTATAAGCTTCCACGCATCCCCCAGTTTTGCTTAATAACATAATCTCTTTATTATTCAGTCCTGTCTTTTGTTTTTTTATTTAACTCTCTCAAAACCGTTCGAGTCCCTACGAATTCCAGCAATTATTTAGCCAACCTACCTATACATACCTACCCTACCAAATAATAATGATAAATTCAAATTTATTTTTGGTGAATGACAGAGTATTGGCTAAGGTTTTTAACAATTCCTCCCTTTGCCAAATGCTTAGTTTAATAACAATTATATGGACCTTTAAAGTTTTGGCAATTGCCCGTGTGACTCGTATTTTAACCCTCCTAAAGTGTTACCACGAAATACCGCTAGATCCTTTCTCAAAAGTCGCTAGCATGTTGCTACATAGCCAAACAATGTTAGGATAATGCTGCAATTTCTAAAGAGTTTTGGTTTGTTTGTTTTGCAAATTTTACAATGTAGTATGACTAGAATGTCTGAAATTTTCAAATTATCCCTAGTAAATGTCTCTAGATATAAAAGAAATGGCTGCTAGAATGAAATAAATAGCTCTAGATTTAGCGGTAATATGTAGCTTTACAACTGGCACCACTGCAACCACCACCACCTCCCTCCCACCCTCCCAGTATGTCTCCACAAAATACCGCTGGATCCTTTCTCAAAAGTCGCTAGCATGTTGCTACATAGTCAAACAATGTTAGAATAATGCTGCAATTTTTAAAGCGTTTTGGTTTGTTTGTTTTGCAAATTTTACAATGTAATATGACTAGAATGTCTGACATTTTTAAATTATCCCTAGTAAATCTCTCTAGATATGAAAAAATGGCTGCTAAATTGAAGTAAATAGCTCTACATCTAGCGGTAATATGTAGCGATACAACTGGCAACACTGCCTAGCCCTTCCTTCCTATCTTCTTGCTCCCTCATAATTATGTATCAACATGTATCTCATAATTATGTTCACTCTAGTGAACTTTCGGTATTTAGTTTATTCAGCTTAATACTATTTATCCACATAAAATAGAAACCTATCAAGATTGTTGTCTAATACAACCATAGACAATGCTATTACATATTATTTGAACATGATGTCGAATTTAGCAGTTGTTGTTTACCTTGAACAGTAATCACAGAACTGAAAGCTCTTGCCGTGTAGTACTCAAAGAAAGCAGGGTTACCCATACCGAACTGTTACCAAGTCAGAGATTCAGAGGTAACTTTCACTATGCATTATAACCCTAGACAGACACCAATATACCACTAAATCAGACAAATATCACTACAAAAAAGATAGGAAAATATGATATTAATGTCCTAGGTATTTGAAATTATGCAAATGAGTAAAATCCATTATGATATAATAATAATGGGATTGATTAGTATCTGGCAACAGTGTTGCAATATAATTTTTTGAATGTATGCGAACTTCGGAGTATTTATCCCATTAATATACACATCTATCACTATTTAAATGTAATACAACCATACACAGTGCTATAACATATTATTTGAACATAATATAGGATGCTCTTTCCTTTAAACCATTTTCTATATCTATTCACGAAAAATATAGGCCTAGCCTAGGCAGCGCTACCGGTAGGTACGAATTTATCAGTTCGAATTTTGATTGAGAGTGGGATTAGCCCTAGGCCTAGCCTAGGGCTTAACATGGGATACTGTTTGGGGTTTGGGAATAGACTCAGGCTGCTTTAGGCCTAATTAGGTCAAAATAGTCCAATCGAGACAATTGCACAGCCAACATAGGCTAGCCTATTTATAGGCTACCTTTCATTACTGCAGTTAAGCACAAACTTATTTTACAATGGAAAATAATGCATGAGGAGGGCTGGGTAGGCCTATTAGTATTTTGTGAAATAACTTAAATTAGGTTAGGCTATAGTATACTTCATTAGGTTATTAGGCCTATGAGAAACCAGGCCTAGGCCTAGCTTAATTTGATTTCACTGCTCAACATATTTTTTTTTTTTTTTTTGCTTTTGAGCTCTGCATAGGGCTATATTCAGGTAGGCTTGGGTTTTAGTAAAATTGCATTAGGCTATGCTACATATTTTTACTTCTATTGGAAAGCACAGGCCTACACAATAGTACACATGTTAAAGAATTTAGCCTAGCCTACCACAATTTAGCCTAGACTGAAAGAACAAACAAAAATAGGCTAGGCTAATTGCAGCTAAATAATTTAGCCTAGCCTCACCAATTTAGCCTAGACTGAAAAAACAAAACAAAAATAGGCTAATTGCAGTTTTGGTAAGAGTTGTAGTTGTGGGCATACCAAAAGCTTTGTTTATATAGCCTAGTCGCACGCTCGCAGTTAGGCCTACATTCGCTTCTAATTTAACTGCTGGGGTAAACTTGATAAAGCCACCCTCAATCCGCCGGCCGGTAACAAAACAATTTACCCAACGCCTGGCCGTGAGATAAAATAATGGGTTGAAGGGGCTTTATCCCCCTATGACTTATTGTCATCATCATATATATCACCAGCAGGGGCAAATAACCACAGTCAAATTAGACGCAAATGTAACTGCGAGCGTGCGACTACGTAAATAAAGGGGACGATAGACCCGCTAACACAACTCTTAACGCATTTTTTCCTAATGTATTAGATTTTTTGATGTTGAGGTATGGTGGTGAGATAGTGATAGAATGGGTATGGAAAATGTGCAAACTAGCATGGGAGAAGGGGAGTGCACCCGATGACTGGAAGACTGGCATAATATTCCCCCTATATAAGGGCAAAGGGGAAAGAGGAGTGTGTGGTAACCACCGAGGAATATGTCTTCTAAGCGTAGTAGGGAAGGTATACAGTAGGGTAGTGATTGAGAGAGTGAGAGTGAGAACGGAGAAATGGATAGGCGACGAGCAGGGAGGTTTTAGGAAGGGAAGAGGATGTGTAGATCAGATTTTTACCCTGAATTGTGTTGTGGAGAAGTATCTGGAGAAGAAACAAAAGGTGTATGTTGCCTTTATGGACTTGGAGAAGGCCTATGACAGAGTGGATAGAGAAGGTTTGTGGAAAGTACTTAGAATATACGGAGTAGAGGGCAAGTTGCTGAAAGCAGTGAAGAGCATGTATGAGGGTGCAAAGGCGGCAGTACGTGTGGAGAGTGAGCAGAGCGAGTTCTTTGACCTGAATGTTGGTTTGAAACAGGGGTGTGTGATGTCCCCATGGTTGTTTACTGTATATATGGATGGAGTTATGAAAGAAATACTATCAAGAGCAGTGGATGTTGGTGTATCGCTGAAAAGGGAGGGAATTGAGTGGAAGCTACCTATACTGCTGTTTGCGGATGATACAGTTCTGATGAGTGATAATGAATGGGAGTTGCAGGGTCTGGTAAATGAGTTTGGAACAGTGTGCGAAAAAACGGAATTTGAAGGTAAATACGGGGAAGAGCAAGGTTATGGTCTTCGAAAGGGGTGAAGTCACAGAGTGTGAGGTGAAGCTGAACGGTCAGGCTATGGAGATCGTCAACTCTTTTAAGTATCTGGGCAGTGTGTTGAGTAAAGATGGGACTATGGATGAAGAGGTGCGGGAGAGGGTACAACAGGGGAAGAGGGTTGTAGGAACGCTAAAAGCAGTAACAAGAAATAGGGTGGTCAGTATGGAAGTGAAGAAGTCCTTGCATGACAGTGTGGTAATCCCGACACTGACTTACGGAAGCGAAGCATGGACGTTGGTTGAGAGACTCAGACCAAGAGTGAGAGCAGTGGAAATGAATTACTTAAGGAGTGCGTGCGGAGTTACATGGAGGGATAGACAGACTAATGAGGAAGTAAGAAGGAGGTGTGGTGTGGAGGTAGATGTGCTGGAAAGTGTGAAAAGGAACAACTTGAGATGGTTCGGCCATATGGAACGTATGGAAAGCGAGAGAATGACTAAGAGGGTGTACGAGAGCGAGGTGGAGGGACAGAGGGGGAGAGGTAGACCGAATATGAGGTGGAAGGATGGAGTGAGGAACTACATGAACGAAGGCGGTGCTGGTTGGGGGGAGGGGCGTCGACTGACTGGGGACAGAGGTGCATGGGGGCGGTTCGTTCGTGGCCACCCCTTCGGGGATCACGGCGTCAGGTAATAGATAGATAGATAGATTAGATTTTTTTATATTTATGACCTCAACAGTTGAAAGATGACAATTTTATGGTTTATTTTAGGCTATACAAAAACATTTGCTTTGTAACTTAGATACTCATATTTATGCTTATAATTGCAGTACGAGTGGGTTTTTTCTTTTTATATGTAGGCCTAGGCTAAACAAATGTTAGTTTTTGTTTTATAGGCTAAACTAGGCTGAGTTTATGCTAATAAATATTAATTGGAGGGAGCAAATCTGTCAAGGAATAGCCTAGATGTGGAAATTTACAGCCAATTTGCTCTAGCCCTTTTTGAGATAGAGGTTAGAGATCGTTGGATACAATATGTTGAGGGCGTCAATCACCCCCCATGACATATTGTCATCATATATATTGCCAGCAGGGGGCAAATAGCCTAGGCCTAGCCTAACTACAACAAAAATCGCCGTCAAAATAGACGCGAACTTATATTAACTACGGCGATCGACCATTGCCCGCACCGGCCGTCCCCCGGTTATTGTTGAGGTCCTGAGGAACCGTATGACTTTGACGAGCTCTTCCCTCCGCTGTCTCCGCATCCCATGTATCGTCGTACGGTACCTCTTCCCCTCCACATCCTACATCTGGTCGTCCTACATATGCCTCCTAAGCCTCGCCTCGTCCCGTCACTGAGCATGTGGATGGGCGTCCCTTTCTGGCTTCAAAGATGGATTCCTTCCGACAGCTCCTACTGGATTGTCTGGGGTTGGTTGATAAGGGCACCTCGCTTCAAGACATTGCTCTGGCCCTAGTACCGTGGTTTGTTGGTCTCTGGTTCACCACCTGATGACCTGCTATTGGGTTGTTGCCTTTACAGTGTTACGGTTCTACGAATGACCTAGAATGAAAGTGACACGGTGGTGAATATTAACCTTAACTATAAACTAATTTAATTGTGACATAGGATCTCCGCGACCGCGAACTTATATTAACTACGGCGATCGACCATTGCCCGCACCGGCCGTCCCCCGGTTATTGTTGAGGTCCTGAGGAACCGTATGACTTTGACGAGCTCTTCCCTCCGCAGTCTCCGCATCCCATGTATCGTCGTACGGTACCTCTTCCCCTCCACATCCTACATCTGGTCGTCCTACATATGCCTCCTAAGCCTCGCCTCGTCCCGTCACTGAACATGTGGATGGGCGTCCCTTTCTGGCTTCAAAGATGGATTCCTTCCGACAGCTCCTACTGGATTGTCTGGGGTTGGTTGATAAGGGCACCTCGCTTCAAGACATTGCTCTGGCCCTAGTACCGTGGTTTGTAGGTCTCTGGTCCACCACCTGATGACCTTCTATTGGGTTGTTGCCATTACAGTGTTACGGTTCTACGAATGACCTAGAATGAAAGTGACACGGTGGTGAATTTTAACCTTAACTATAAACTAATTTAATTGTGACATAGGATCTCCGCGACTACGGTAGGGCCGGAGTGGGCGAGTATTCGCCTGAGGTTGCCCCAAGACAAGACAAGACAAAATTCTAGTGCTGGTTTTTATTCAGATTTTGTGAGTTTTAATTTAGCCTAACCTAGGCCTAAGAGTTCAGAAAATTTGCAAAATGCACCCCATACTAGCCTACCCATAGCCTAATAGGCCTAGTGACTCTTTTTTGGCAGACCACCCACAAATTTTCATATAGCCTAGGCCTAGGCTAGCCTAAGTTCTGGAATGCATGTTGGAATAGCCTTCCTATAAACTGTAGGCTAGGCTACTTCCTTTTAATTTAAGTTTGATTCTTTGGAAAAATCTATTAGGCCTAGACCAGGGCAGGAAAGTAAAATTTAAAATGACGTGTAAAAAGTCGCCCATAAATGGCGGGCCGCTATGTTATTGTAATTTGGGAGCTTATTTCGTCTGTTGATTGACTTTGTCCTTAATTGGGGATCCTATGAATTAGCACAGATGATGATGACTTACCGTACATCATAATACGTGACGGGCCGACGTGGGAGGGGCAGAGCCGCAGAGACCCCCTCAACATATTTGGTGTCCCACAGTAACTTTTAATGGGATGGATGTAGTTACCGGGTGTACGGTCGTCATGTTTACATAGGGCGATCGTCACGGTTAACTTCGCGTCTATTTTGACGGCGATTTTTTTCGGCATATTTCATTTTATTCACTTCCTTTTATATTTAGGCTATAATCTAGCTTTGGCACGACAATAACCCTAACCTAGTCTTTCTTAAAGATTCTTCTAATCTTCCAGTAGCCTATAGCCTAATTTAGGTCATTTTTAAAGGCACACAATTAAATGGTTGGTATTTTAACCCTTCTTTAGCGGGTGCTCTGTGGCCGTTTTGGGCCTTTCTGGGCCGTTCTGACTGCTATATCAACCATCAGTATGAAAGGAACTGTATTGCGCCGAAAACTAGGTGGAAATCGCTACACAATGACGCCACATACAGCTACGTAGCACTCGTGGAGCACTGACAGTGTTACCTCGAAGATGGAAGTTTAGCTGATTTTGCTACCTTGCTCACTTTTAGCGAACTATTGGTTACACTGTCATCCTCACGCGCGGTGGGGGAACTGGAGTTAGTGTGGGCCGGGAGGCCACAGATGTCGGACGTATGGATCATTACTATCCCACCCATTTTCACTCGATTTCCACCCTTTTTTCACCCGTTTTTTGCCAGTTTTTTCAACTCGACTTATGTGGTGAGCCGCTTTTTAAGGGTTAAACGACACTACTGCAGCATTATGAGAAACAATTTATTAGAGATAATAGGCAACAATAGATTCGCCATATTTTTCTCCATAAGCTATAGTCCGCATGGAGGATTTTCGTTATCGACAAATTGAAAAAATTCCCACTTCACAGACAAAATAGACAAATACACCAAAAATCGGGGTGTGGGGGCAGCAGCCCCCACCCATAATAGCATACTATAATAGGTTAGGTAAGGTTGTTAGGTTAGGCTAGGCTAATGTCCTTTCAAAGGGGTATAGGCCTATTAAACACTAGGATAGCCTATACCTGGTCAAGGGTAAGTCCTGCTGTAGTCAACTTGAATGCTACCTTAAATTGTAATATTAGACTAGGCATAGCCTATAGAAAAAATAGCCTAGCCTACTTATTTATTGTAGCCTATAATATAGGCCTAGCCGGGTAGAATGTAGAGTTCGGGCGTACCGCCACCATTGTTTACACTGCGCAGAGCGGTGACGGAAGCTTGCCATCATGTTCCCGTCTATTTTGACTGCCATTGGATACAATAATATGTTGAGGGGAGGGCTTTGCGGCAATTATTTTGGTTGTTTGCCCCCTACTGGCAATATATATGATGATGACAACACGTCATGGGGGCAAAGCCCCCCCTCAACATATTATTGTATCCAATGGCATTCAAAATAGACGGGAACATTATCGCACGTGTCCGACGCCGACACCGCCGCCGTCATGTTTACATATGTCGATCACCGTGGTTAAAGGCTGGTTCACACATAGCCGAGTCGGTGCGCGAGTCCAACACGAGTCACACTCGTCGATTATCGCCGTTGCTGGAGGCTGAGTCGGCCGCGAGTAGTAATTGTTCCCGAGTCAAGGAGAGTGTAACACGAGTTAACTCGATTCAATACGTTATTTATATACGTTCGTTATATTTATCAACGACTTGCCTGAAGTTATAACTAATGGAAGTGAGGTATACCTGTAGGCGGATGACACTAAACTGTATAGAAGAGTGAGGAGTACGGAAGATATGGGTTTGCTTCAAGGAGATGTGGAGGGCATGAAGGGATGGTCTGAGCATTGGTTAATGCCTTTTCATCCAAAAAATGCAAGTACATGCGGATTGGGACCAGCAAGATAGACAAGGTAGGATACAGTATGTATGAAGCGATGGAGGAAGTGAGTGCAGAAAAGGATATAGGAGTAGTGATAGACAATAAGTTAAATTTCTCAGAACATTTAGCGGAAAAGATAAACAAAGCCAATAGAATTGTAGGGCTGATAAGGAGGACATTTGTGTCACTTGACGAAGAAATCTTCAGGAATCTCTATACAGCGCTGGTTAGGCCGCACCTGGAATATGCGAACCAGGTGTGGGCTCCATATATGGTAAAGGATATAGAAGCAGTGGAGAAAGTGCAGAGGAGAGCTAGCAAGCTGGTACCAACGTTGAAGAACGCGGGCTATGAGCAGAGGTTGAGGACACTGGGGCTTCCGACACTGGCATATAGGAGAAAGAGAGGGGATATGATAGAGACTTTTAAGATAGTGTCAGGAAAGTACGATGAGGATGTGTGTGAAGGTATCTTCTTGATGCGGGAGGGAACAAGAACGAGAGGACACTCTAAGAAAATTTACAAAGAAAGAAATAGGCTTGAGAAGGCAAAGAACTAATTTTGTGATAGAGTGGTAAATGAGTGGAACGCACTGCCCCAGTATGTAGTCGATTCCGAATCAATGAGGGAGTTTGAAAGTAATCTTGATAAAGCATGGGGAAGACAAGATTTGAAGTTTGATTATAAAACAAAAATACAGAATAGTAAAAAAAATTTGTCTGCTACTGCCGCCGCCAACACCGTGAACGACCGCAGCAGTGCAAGTACTGGTACTGAGCTGGATACACAGGCATAGTTTACCTTTTTTCCAGAGGATCTACTGTAAGAAACTGTAAGAATACGAGTCAACACGTGTTCATGCAAGAGTCTGTACGAGTAACTGAGAGTCAAAACGAGTGTAACACGAACCCAACACGAGTGTCAAAAATTTGAAAAATAATGGCCACATTCAAGGGCACGTAAACAAAGAGTATGGACGAGTCAACGCGATTGTTA